>PUFA01000091.1:6352500-6952500 GCA_003508835.1 Eonycteris spelaea | reverse complement strand
AAACACCCAAACATATTACAACTGCAGACAAACTAAATAACCCTGAATACAGCGTGAGATTTCCTGATTCTTTTCAGACTGAATTCTGTCCCTCCTCCATTCCTTGATCTGCCTAAGAAAATTCTACTCCACTCATTCATTCAGTATACATTTAGTGAATAGCTATATATTCTAGGCACAGAGGGAAGTTAGCGATCCCTGCTCTCACAGAGCTTACAGTATGGCACTATAAATGTGAAAGTACTGACAAATGTGAAAATTGGTTACAAAGGGAGAACTAGAGTGTTATTGGATCATATACTAGAATGACCTAACCTAGTTAACAGAGTCAGAGCAAGCCTCCCAGAGAAAAAGCCATTTAATCTAAGTACCCAAGGCTAAAAAGGAGTTACTAGGTAAACCGTGAAGGTAAATGTTTCTCAGGTGGGAAAACAGTATGCCGAGAGGGCTGTGAGGAGAGAAATCACACGGAAATCTCAAAGAAGTGGGAGACAACCAATTTGGCAGTGGCAGAAAGAATGCAAGGCAAAGCAGTCTGGTACCTGGGGATAAATAACATAGCAGATTATGGATGAGAGTGTCTCCAGGTCAAATGTCAGTATAGGAATTTATCATATGCCTGCCATAGGCCAGGTAACTGAGAATTTAAGGATATTTAAGGCATGTTTTCTTGTTCTCCAGGAACTCACATTCTTCTGTGGAGACTGACAGGTAAACCTGTAGTGGGATAAATCAAACTAGATATATGTTCGAGCAGTTAGAGAAAGAATTATTAACCTTTTCTGACAGTTTGGAAAAAGCTTCCTAGAGGAAGTAATGCCTGAGTGGGATTTGAAAAATGAGTATGAATTCTGAAGCTAACAGTCGCTTATCAGGCAAAGGACCAGCATGTGCAAAATCACAAGGACATTAAAAAAAAAATCATAGCTCTTCCATGAAAGCCCTCCTTGATAGCCCAGAGAAGAAAGTATTCTCATGTGGTATAGGGCCTCTACACTACAGTGGAGTTAGGGATGGAGTCTACAGGATGACAAGGTACTTGAAGAAAAAGGCTTCATCCTCTTTTTTTTTTAAATCGCCAATGGAGCTTATTATAGTTCTTTGCTTAAAGAAGGCACTCGGTATCAGTAAACATGTATTTTAGAATAAATAACTATTTCTTGAATTAAAATGAACTACATACAGATGGAATAAGAGAGGAAATAGGCTTTAATATACCCTTCAGAAGCTCAGAAGATTACCTAAGAAAGAAGGGCTGGATAGTGAAATCCCCCTGACTCTACAAGTTCAAATGGTAGGGAAAAGGCTCCAAATTGAGGTGCCTGGGCCTTCCTTGCAAAAGAAGGCAACAAGCATGGGTGAGAATGACACAACACATAAAGTACTCACCATTAAAAATGTGTAAGGTTGAAATTTTTTATTTTTATTTTTATAGTATAGCTACAAATACTGAGATAATCAAGGATTTGGCAGAGCTAATGTCATTCAGGCTGAGAACAGAGAATTTAATAGTTCATCTCTTCTCCTTCCCCCATCTGGCCTTGCGTTTTAAGAATCCATTTAAATTAACTTCAGACTGTTCTTGTAGACATTACTAAACCCTGCCCATACCAGTGAATTCCAACGACACCATTGTTTCCATGGTAACTAATGCACTTCAAAAGAGGAAAAAATAGAGAGCAAAACTAAAAACTAGGGGAAAAAATGGAATAAAGTGGTATAAACAAAGCATAACATTTCTCCTTTGCATTTATAGAACACTTTCTAATTTCAAATGTTTTACCGTTACTTAGACTCCAAGGCTCTTTAAGTGTCAGAAGGATGTGAGGTCATCAAATCCACATTCCACACATAGCTGGGATTCCCTCTACAACGTGGCTACACTGTGGTTGTCCAACCGCTTACAGAGCTCATTGCTGGAAAGTTCTCACTCTCACTTACAATGATTACTGAGCTTGTTCTACAGGGTTAAGAGGTAATTAAGACATTCTACCTTCTTTAAAAATGTTTGCTATTTATAGGCAAATAGTTAAAACATAGGGGTGGAAAAGAGCTGTACAATAAAGACACAGGACAATGCTTTAAAAAAGCCAACTTGGAGGGATTATGCATTTCCAATGACTTTCATCTCTACTTCAGCCCCACATAACCACGATAACCACATGTACCTTTGTCATGACCAGGACTGTTCTGATTCTGCAAACATCAAATTTCTGATTACAAACAGCTCTTTAGTCCCTAACTACCCTGCACTAGGCCTGTGAGCCTCATGCAGCCCAAGATCCTCTCCTTGGAATATTTACTCAGGATATTTCCTTGCTAATATCCTCAACTTTTTATCCTTCAGTGCACTTACTTGCAATAGCCCTAACGTGGACTTAGTGACCATCCACCTCTCTTCCTCACTGTTATGTTCCATAAGGGTTCTCTGTTCCACCCTCTGTCCTACGGTCTAGCGAAGAATCTGTCAGAACAATTATGAAATTGTTTGCCTCTTTACTTATAGGGTAGTAAGTGTCAAATGCTGCAGGTAAGTGAAAAAACACAAAGACTGAACGACATATATGCTGAATTTGGCAGCTATGGTCATTAGACTCCCAACTAGCAAAGTGCATATAGGACCTGCCCCATGGCCGTAGTTGCCTCTAGTGACAGCATCAGTTAAAATCGTCTTCTGTTATATACATGATGATAACTTATGCAGGGGGTTGGATAACAAAAAGCTCTTGCTTCTGCTGTTTTGAAAATTTTTCCCTCAGGGATTTCCTGATGCTTTTGAGTGAGCTGGACATATGCCTTCACTCTTATCTTAAAGAATGAAAGGTTAAGCATAAACTTATATGCTAATAGCATGGCTGTTATCCTGACCTTGAAGTGGCAGTAACAGACCTTTGGTCTTATTCTCTAATTTCTTCAGACAGGATTATGGATTACTTGTTCTAATAATTTTTGGTAGATAATACCCTAACTTTTTGCTGATTTATGTTTTAAAATCCAATATAAGTAATCTTATTTAATTATCTAGGTAGGCATTACTTGTATCTTTATCTTGGAGAGCACAATAGCGAGTCACATTTTCAAACTAAGTGCTTAACTGAGACAGCTTTCCCTCCAAGGCAGGCATTTGGTTACCATTGCTTTACAATTTTTCCAAACTACCATTCACAACATAGAACACCTTGGGGGTTTTATCACTTATGTATCTACATATAAAAGCTGTTCCTAAAACACAGTTTTACCTCTGCTAGTGAGAATACCCACAGATTGCCTGGAAGGTAAACACACAGGTATTATCCCCATCAGGTTCCTCAATTTTCATAAGAGCATGCTGATCTAATCCAGAGCTCCATGGCTTGTTAATGGATACAGCTTTGTACTAACTGGCAAGCGAAGACCATCTCAACTCCACTACTCCACTAATTTGTACTTTTCAGAAGCTCTTCTGAGAGAGAAACATTTATGAAAACTTCACTAAGAGTCCAACTCATTGTAATACGTCACTGGATTTTATGCCATGTCATAGTCTCATTGAAGATTTAATGAGTTATGAATTCTCTCCATACCAAACAAACACAAAGTGAACATACAATCTGGGAATAAGGGAGAAAGAATCATGACCCCTAAAGTTAATCCATGGGCTGAAGTCTAAAAGCTCTGCTCTAAATTGGTACAGCCACTATGGAAAACACTATGGAGGTTTCTCAAAAAACTAAGAATTGATCTACCGTATGACCCAGCAATCCTCTACTGGGTATTTACCCCAAAGACTTAAAAACTATATCTATAAAGATATTTGCACACCAATGTTCATAGCAGCATTATTCACAGTGGCCAGGATATGGAAACAACTGGGTGCCCTACAATAGATGATTGGCTAAAGAAGCTGTGGTACATATACACAATGGAATATTACTCAGCCATAAGAACAGATGAAATACTGCCATTTGCAACAACCTGGAAGGACCTTGAGATAATCATGCTAAGCGAAATAAGCCAGACAGAGAAAGTTGAAAATCACATGATATCCCTTATATGTGGGATATAAACCTAAAAGCAACAAATGAACAGGACAAACAGAGACTCAGGAACATGGACAATAAACTAGTGGTTACCAGAGGGTAGGGGGGGGGAGGAGGGGAGAGGTAAATAGGGTAAAAGGGGTCAAAAATAGGGGAGGTAGGGGGAAAGTGAAGTGGGTAGAGGGGATCAAATATGTGGTAACTAAAGAAAACTGGACTTTGGGTGGTAATTACATAATAGAATATATAGATGTCAAATTATAATGTACACCTGAAAATTATATAATTGTATTAACCAATGTTACCCCAATAGACTTAATTTAAAAATAAATAAATTTAAAAAATGAAAAGCTCTGCTCTATAAGCTCTAAAATCTATCCCTGAATTTAGTAAGGCCATTAGAGAGCCAGATAGATGGAAACATCACATTGGCTTTGTACTGAAATGCTTGTTCTAACCTGTCCACTTGCACAAGCCCTCTTGCTTTTGCTGAGACATACTAGGAGGAAGAATCTCTATTTATGGCAAAGAAGGTGACAAGAGTATGTTTATATATACAGGGTTTTCATTTTTTTTTTTGAGAATCTGAGGGAGACTTATGCCTCTCCAATCTCGGCTCTGCTTCTCTTGAGCATCAAGCTCTTTTTTAACCTCATGGAAATGAATGGCTTTGTAGCAGTACTATGTTTCTTTCCCCATGGCTGCTAGAAAATTAATGGCATACTTCAAGCATGTATTTAAGTCCCTTAATGACATGCAATTTGTTTACAGATTGCATTTCTGACTCCATCTGATTTTAATTGTCCTTTGTGTTATTTTTATTATATTTTTAATTTATTCTATTTTTTATATTGTACAAAATCCATAGATACTTTTTAGAAGATGGTAATATATAAATGAGTTAAATTGTGGGAGATAGAAGTTAAACTGTAGGGAAAAAGTCATATTTTCCACCTATTCCCCCCCTCTGGCGATCTATTCAAGTCTATCTATCAAATAATTTCCTAAAATAATCATTGGTTTTTTTTCTTTTGGAGGAGGGAGAGGTCAGTAAGAGCTGCAAATATTTGAGAGAGGTACTACTTGTTCAGGAAACTCATACCCGAAGAATATTTTGGAATTCTTCTTGATTAATATAATGTATACGTGTTTGCATTCGTATGTGTTGTTAAAGTAAGCATAAAGAGGAAATAGGACTTTCATACAGATTTCTGCACAGAACCAAATCAAAATTTGGATTGTATTTCTCAATGACTTGCTTTTTCAGTTAGAAGTGTCTCCTGTTTTTGCAACAGTGAAGCATAAATGCTTACAGGCACATGGACTTTTCGAAACATCTCAGCACCCTTGTGTGCATCCATCAATGCAATGTCCTGGGGCGTGGAGACAATCACAGCACCTACTCAAGAGAAAACAAAAGGACAGAAAAATGATGCTACCATTTAATTCTTTATGGAAAGATTACTTCCAAAATTATGTTGCTTACATACTAAAAGAGTCTACTACATTAACTACTTAGGTAATGTGTATGAATTTTACATACATGAATGTCTACTTTGCTCTCTTTCCTATTTCTGACTCCTCACTTCTAAAATTACAACTGACTGACCAATGATTCAAGATCACAAGTATATCATCAGAATCTCCTTCCCATTCAGATAATATACCAGTTGGAAGATGTACAAGCAGGCCTTACTTTCAAGAAGCTAAGAGACTCCTTGGGAAGACAAAAAACAAAAAAAAATTAAGATTATAACACAGTGAGCTAAGCACTATAACAGAAGTATTCCTAAAGTGTTATGGAGTTACAGGGAGAAATCAAGAAAAAGATAAATAGTTCAGTCTAGGGGTGAGAATGGGGAAGGTGACAATGGATGAGATGAAACAGGAGATTAGGAGAAGCAATAGGGGAAAGTTTCTGATTCCTAAACTCAGTCCTCAAAGTTTGTATTACAGAAAACTCATTAGTATGGGACACACTGTGAAGAATAGCTTGGTGGGGGCAAAACGAGGCACGTGGCAGAACTTCAGATGCAAAATGAACTAAGGCAGCACTGAAAATAGGTGAAGGCGGCGGCTTTCCTGAGTCTGCACTATTGCAGAAATCAAATGGTTCTATGATACAGTGTTTTGAGAGAAAGTGCAGTGCACTGGTTATGATTTGCAGAGCCTGTGAATTTCTTAAATTTTGTGGTTTCTTCTAGATGACAACTTGAAAAATAATTAACATAAACATATTCTAGATCACCTGGATAGCTACCATCTTATAACTAAATACACACTGCCAATGACATTTGAGAGACCCAAACCATCAAATTGGTACCAAGCGGCAGTACTTTGTCATAGCTAATGAAAATGGAGGTAGGACTAACACTAAATAACTGAATATACTGAGTGAAGATCAAATGATACTACACTGTCTGAAGGGATATTTTGAAAAAGTCAAAATAGAGAAAAGCGGCAGCAGAACCAAGTTAGCACAAAGCATGTGGCAATACAGCCACGCCAAACTCAAAACAAGTGTGCAATAGCTACAAATCCGTCTTGCAATTGGTATTTTCATTTCAGCAAAAACTTCATCTTCCATATTAATATCACTAATTTGCATTTTGTTGATTTTGTTTTACTCGTACTTTAATTTGTAATTTAAGTTTTTAAAAATTATATGAGTTATTAAAGAATGTACGTTTACACCTAGTTAAGTAGTCTTATAACAAAAATAAGTCAATACGGAGTATGGGGCAGATAATTTTTCCTTGAGAAGGAGGATCTGTTCATTATTCAAGTTAAGGAAACACTAACTTTGGAATTCAAACAGAATCAGAATTCAAATTTTTATTCCATAGCCAGCTACCTTTGTGAATAGGTTAATAACTTAATCAAAAATTCGTTTCTTTAACTATAAAATGGCATAATAACGCTTAGGCAGGGTGAAATAATTAAATGAACTAATATATATAACACTTAGACATATGGTAAACATTCAATAAATGGTAGTTGTTGTTAATAATAGTATAATTATTATCTTTATTATTTTTATTAACAAAGTGTCTTACAAGTTGCTGGGAAGATCATTTTCATATTTGCCATCAGGAGCTCATCTTACTTTTTAAACTGTTCCATGGATCACAATATTTTCTATTTTGATTTATTCTGCCCAAGAAACCAAAAACTAGTCCAACTTCTCTTTCCCGTCTTTTAAAGATTGATGGAAGTCACATCTCTGCAAAAATTATAATCAAATCTACTATATTTCCATAATTCACCACCTTCAGGATTCTAGTACCAATCGATTTCACTGTTTTTGTCATATCCGGGCATTTGGATGGAATGTAATTCCAGTTCTGCCCCCATCTAGCTGTGTGACTATCCTTGGGCAAATAACTCAAAAGCATTCTAGGTCTCCATTTCCTTAGCTGTAAAAATTAATGCACGGACTAGATAGTCTCTGAGGTCTCAACTAGCTCTCTGATTATATGATTTAGTATTCTCTTA
This sequence comes from Eonycteris spelaea, assembly GCA_003508835.1. Taxonomy (NCBI): domain Eukaryota; kingdom Metazoa; phylum Chordata; class Mammalia; order Chiroptera; family Pteropodidae; genus Eonycteris; species Eonycteris spelaea. The sequence continues at coordinate 6,944,986 of PUFA01000091.1, read as the reverse complement.
ACAACAGTTTTCCAAACCACCCCTGTTCAACCTGAGTGCCTCAGTAAACCTGTTTAAGGGAATGTGAAATGCTACCTCCTCCAATAATTATGGTCCTTCAATCTCAGAGCCATTCTCTTCACCTATAAAGGAAATTCCCTTAGCTATTTCCTCCAAATTCTCTTCTAAACTATATATTAGTACACACAGGGTTTTCTATTGCATTTGTCCTAAAATTACCTTTAGCTTTCATATGATATAAATATCATATTGTTTTTAATACCATTTTTCTGCTATTCAAGTTACCACTACAAAATGTAGTTTCATGGGCAGTTAGAATTTTTCTCATTTTTTTTTAAATCAAACAAAAGTAATTGCAAGATGCATTGCACAAAATAGGCACTTAATAAAGGACTGGTGATTTAAACAATTTTTTTGTATTTGCAGATTGCTGCATGAACTCTTGGTTGGTAACTCCTTCAACTAGGAGTCCAAGAGTTCTGGGTTCCGGTTCTGTTGACTATACTAATGTATGATGTAACCGTGAATAGTTCACTAAATCTCAATATATCTCAATTAATTCCTCCAAATAATGAACCTATTTTCATTGGTCCTATTTAAAGAGCTGTTTCATTATTTAAAAAAATGTAAAAGTGTTATAAAAACATTCAGTGACATTATTTTGATACCTATAAGATCCTAGAGAGAGGAATTAAAGTGACTTGGTTTTCTCTGCAGTACCTAATTCTAACAGAGTAGCACAAATAAGCACCTATGCCATCTGAGTTTCTTTAGAGTAATCTATATAGCACCATTCACACATCAATTAATAATAACTTTCTGACAAACATAACAGTCATCTTCCACGTCCCATCAAATGCTCACAAAACATGTAAACTACTCTGTTGTAACTAACAGCCACATTTATAAAAGATTTTTATTTTTTTATTTTTTTGCTGAAATATATGTTCCTAAGTCCTTAATCACAATGCAATCAGTCTTTAGGACACTGTTCTGAGAAAAAAAAAAAAGTATTTCTAGCCTTTCTTAAAGAACACAAAAACACACATAAATCATTACAACCTCTTTTGTACCAAATTTCAAAACATCATATAAGTAACCATTCCAGACAGCCCTTCAATAACTTTTAGAATTTATGATAAAGAAAAAAGGCAAATAAAAAAACAAACAAAACCTTCAGTGAAATTAAATTTAATGATTAATCAGTCTGTGAATTACAACCAGATTTTTTAATTTTAAAGGAATTAAATCCATTTTTTTCTTACTGATATATCTCAATTTAAAATATGGTCTCCAAATATATTATATTTTATCTTTATGGTTATTAGCTTCCTACTTATTAATTTTAATTTTTCCTCGGGGCTTATGGGACATGAACCAATATGAATCAGCCTAGATTTTTCCCTTCTTATCATCACTGATGATATCACTTCAGTTTTGGGATGGAGGGCTTGTTAGAAAACTTGTGCTCCCTCTACTGACCACCAGAAATGTCAGAAGCAACAAAGAGAATATTTAGTTTGCAATAAACTGAATTATTTTATGAGGGTAAAAACACAGTATCATAAAACACCTTTCTCAAGATAAATTTTCTCTTTTCTAGGGTAAATGTCTAAGTTTAAAAATTTTATGTAATATTGTTTAAATGCTATTTCTCAAGTTGTAATCTTTTTAAAGGCTTTTTATTAGTTGAGATTTACTATAAAAGGTTAATTTTCTAGTAGATTCTAACAAATATGTAAACATCCTTAAAAATAATTATCTAGAGTATTATCTTAATTGCTAATTCTCCTGACTATTAAGAAAAATCTATTTATAACTGCATATCTGGATTTGGGTCAGAGTTCAGAATAGTTAAACATGTAAAACTGATTATTCCAGATGTTAGGCTGAGCATAATTACACCAGTGTGGAACTACTCGACTACGCTACTCTAAGTCTCCAGGGCACAAATTGTATCTAATTCCCATGCCTGACTGAGAACTTCAATGTTGGAACCTAATAAACATGTACAACATGGACAAGCAATTCTATGCCTTACAGCTCGAGCACATCACTGTAAAGTCGACTAAAACTTAAAAGAACAAATTAACTGCTAGTCTTAATGTTCACAGTAGTCTAATATTTAGTGCTGCTCAGTCTCCTTTTTTTTATTTAAAGATACTTGCAGCAAGAAAATCATTCAACTTCCATTGGCTTAACATAAATAATACCAAATATACAATTATTAACTATCAAAAAGATTGGCTTTGGTATTTTTCAGCTCTTTCCTGTCTTTCTCCTCTATAACCCCAAACTTCCTGAATTATAAACATTATTTGCTGTATAAGGAATGCCCATTGATATTAGTATCAGATTAAGTAAAACATTATTAAAATGGTAAATTCACCTCAAATGTATCCACAGAAATGTTTCAACAGGAACTATAAATAATTCTCTCCTGAGTCCATGTTCCATTCCAACAGAGAACTGATTATAGTCACAAAAAGGTATTGTTTTATTAAAGATCATTATTTTACTCACTTCGGAAATGAATTTTGTTATAGGAAATTATGTCAATTACTGCCGAAAAGAATTTTAAACACAATAATTAGTGGAAAACACACTATTTCAAAGTCACTGGTAAGACAGAGTGTGTGCATTTTGGAAATATAAGAATTTAATAAGTTTGTCAAAGGAATCCAGATGCATACCCTCTGTTTAGGGACAAAAGATTGGCTCTTCAATAATGGAGTCAACAGGTAATATGCTTCCAATCACCTTGACTTACTGATGTTAACAACGAATTCACAGGGGCTACCCAGACTGCCTTTCACTAAGGAACCACTGGGAACAAGTAAGGATTTCAGAGAGTTTAAAAAGCTTGAACTGGAACCAATACTCACTTCTTTCCAGTCTTAAATCCATCTTTATTCTGATTGGTAAACACCTTAGGGAGCCTACTCATTATATGTGTATGTCTCTATAACACAGAAAGCTTTTTGTTCTTCTGTGTCTGTTCATGTGAACTCTCAGATTTAATATTTTGCATTTCAAAATCTATTAGATGCACATATAACTCAGCCTGCCTATGCTCACGGTGAGCCGCCACCAATGGCTATTTGTTTAATAATGTAACACATTCTTTTTATACACATTCTTTCTCTAATAAACTCCAGAGAAGAAAACTGCTACTCCCTGGTTACCCTAACTTTATTTAACCAGGTATATTTCAAGAAATAACAGCTGAGATTTTTTATGAAAAAGCTCTGCTCCATTTCCAAATATTGTCATACTTAAGATGTGAAGACATTCTTCAGAGCTATACTTCAGGTTCTGATAAAATTTCTAACATCTATGATCAAGTGCAAACATTTTTAAATGATAGATTGTGGAACTTGTACTTTTTCTACATATAAATGTTTAATGGGTTTAAAAGTAGTTTTTAATATGAATTTGACTACACATTGGCCATTAACACTATTCATTGAACTTCAAGATATTAAGAAATTTTAGCTGTCAGGCATATCATGAAAGAGGTACCCAGAAATTCTTAAGACAAAACTGAATGAACTATCTCAGAAGCTTCCCATCTAAATACAGGCTAGATAATCAAGGAATTCAAATATCAGATAAGTTAGTTTAGACACAGTGATTCTGAAAACTGACTATATAAGAATCACTTGAAAAAGCTTTTAAAATCCTGGGTCTTTCCATGTCATAGTTCAGAATTGTTAATTCTAAGACCATTTCTTCGAACTGTTAACTGATGCACTGTAAGTTCTACCTATAACATATGTTGACCCAAATACAAAGGCCCTAAAAAATTGATTTCTTCTTAAATTTAGATTGAGAACATTGTTGTTCATTAACCATGGTATTATTTTTAATTTTATAATTCGATTCCCAATTTAACAAGGAATGATATTTCAGACTGAGTACCAGGAGTGCCCTAAATGGTAAAACTTTAGAATACAGTTCTCGTCTTGAAAACCTGGCTACAATTTGTATGGCAACAAAACGAATTTATTTTGTTAAAAAAGGTTTTATAATTTGGTGAATAAAATAATAATTCTCTCCTATATCATGCAATTGTTGCCAGATATCCATTACTTATATAACTCTATCCAACATTTGCATGGAAAGATGGTGCACCTGGAAGAAGTCCAAAATTAACTGTCTCCTTTAAATTTCCATTCTGCAAATTGAAAATGTAAATGAAATTTAATATCTTTGAATACTAGGAAAAGCGATAACTTAAGTCTTCCACCTTTAAGGTACAAGCATATTTCCAGCTTCATAGTTTCAGGTTGTTATAAACTGCAAAATGTAGGGGAAACACAGCACTAAAATCCAAAGGCAGTATTTTCCTTTGAGTTTTCAATGGTTTTCCAGAAGATTAGTAATTGATGCCTTTCAAGAATTGCTCTTTTAAATTTGAAAACAATTAAGAGGGGGAAAAATAGTTGTGTGAAAAAAAATAAAATATTTTATTTAGTTGACCTAAGTGAAACTACTATATTTCTTTTACTTTGAAAGAATAAAATACCACACAATCAAGGAAACTATATCAAGTGCTGGCCCATGGTCATTCACTCATCTAACAATAGCAACAATAAGTTTCTGATCTTCCAAATCCCACTGTTTTCACATTATAAAACATTACCATTAAAGAGAGAATGGGTTAGGCCAAGCAAACTACTGGTGGAGGAGAAAATACTAGTATGGACTTGTACAGCTTTTTCTCAAGAATCTCTGAGTGAATAGGAGCTCAGTCAGTTACTGTAACAATAGGTCCAATGTCTTTCACAGCAATAAATGCCTTTCACTTTAAATAATGACTGAAATATTAAGGTAGCTTAATTTAAAATTCCTACTCCATCTCATTTAAATAAATGGGAGGCAAAAAAGCCTATGGCTTTCCTTCCATTTATAGTGTCCAACGGGAAGGTCCTAGACAGGAAGAAGGACATCGCCTCATTGTCATAACGTAATAGCAGTACGCCAGTGCGCCAGTGCAGCTTCTCTTGAGACCATGGACATTCAGCACATTATCTAGCTGACTACTCTGCTATATTCAGCAGCTTCTCCCACTCTAGGAGAAAGAAATCAAAACAGGATCCACACTAAGGCTCTTGGCTGTTTGCTGTACTACTTCTGCCCTTCCTTGGAAGAAAAAGAGCGAGAACGAGGCCACGATGGCTCCCCTCTCAGCTGTTCGTTCTTTGTCCCCTCCGTTATACGAGTAATTTCCAAAGTTTCATTCCTGTATCAATCTCTACTTGATAAAGTTAAGGGGAACTTTCTTTCATAACTCTGTCCTATCAAAATAAACCCTTTTATGCATTAATCCCCACTACATAAAATATACTATTTCACTATTATCTACAATATAAATATTCTGTTCACAAATTTGATGGCAGTACAATTTTGCTTTAGGATGGTATGATTTTCACTTATTTGACTACACTATCTCTGTTAGCTTGCAAACTTAGAGGACAGATTCCTTGCTTTGTATTTCATCTACTGCAAGCCACTAATTCACAATTATAATGACCACGAAGGAGAGAAGCAATTCTGGGTATTTTCCAGATAATAACTGTCTCTACTTCATTTCCTTCCCAAGCTCTGCTTCATTCTCCACCCCTCTCTGACTTGATCAGTGCCTGGGTAGCTGACCTCTGTGGACAGTATCACTGAGTTTCCTTACCCTCTGGATACCAAGAGGCACCTGCCACTAGGAGGTATCAGCAGAATTGAGACTGTGGGAGGGGAAAAAGGTTGGAGTATTGTTTCCTACCTCACACACTGCTCCTGGCCTGCCTCTCAGGAGTTCTGGCCTTAGCTATATTCCTCTGGGCCAGAGAAAAGGCAGCCCCTCTTCCATGGCCCAGCAGTCGCTGAGATGCACTGACACGTGTCACTGCCTTGCCCCATCATTAGTCTCTGGGTACTTCACCATCTTTTTTGGTTTCCCTAATGCTGCCCACACCTCTGTAACTAGCCCCTTCATTAAACTGTTCTGTTAATTCTTTTTAAAGTATGTCATTTGTTTTCTGCCAGTAACCTAATACAGCACCTTAATATAACTTCCTAAAATCCTCTAGTCTCCCCAAAAAGAAATAAACTCTTTACTTAATTAGTTCTAAGAGGTAAAATCAAATTAAGTTACTATTCAGATAGTCATACAGAGGAACTCAGTTGAAGCAAAGAAAGAAAAAAATATTTCAGGTAATATCTATTAGAATTCAAATACTAGCATAGTGCATACATTTTCAAAAATCTTAAGGAACTTATAATGTTCCTCAGAAATATTAATCCTCTTCTATGACAGGAGAACACTTAAATGTTCAATAATACCCAAGAGTTCACTGCAATCATTAAAAAAAAAAAAAAAAAAACCAGCTCAGAAGTCAACTCTGGAATCTACCCAATTCAGTACCTGGCAGCAACTAATTTACAAGCTAAACAAACAACAAGCAAAACACCAGCACACTGTATCAAAAAAAAAAAAAAAGTAGTTAAGAAAAACAATAAAACAAAACCGGCACTAACAACTCTGCCTTTTCTTGGCAAGTTCAACAAGACAAACAAATCCAAGACTATATAATTGGTATTTCTATTTTTATCCTCTCCTTCCCTCTAGCAATTACTTGCGCTATTAGGTATTATGTAGTACACAATGATTCAGTAGTGTAAGCTCAGATTTAAATCATTAGCCAAAAATGCTGTTCAACATTTATCACTACTGTTGCTACCCCTCTTCACTACTCAAATAGAGGATATTTTTTTTCTTTGAAGTTTCTTCTTATAATGACTCTGTCATCTATCCCTTGGAAGAAAATGGAACCCATATAAAGAGTCGTTAATTAGCATTCCAAAAGAGGATCTTTTTGTGGGTAAGATTGCCTCCATGAATTTTCCAAAAGAATGTCTCTTTCTAAGCATAAAACATTTAGTATCATTCTCAACATGGCTTGGAGAAATGCTATGTTGATATAAAAATTCTTTCTAATTCATAACATTTCACCATGGACCTCTCCTCTTCCCCTCCCCCCAAAAACTATTTTAAAGTGTTCAAGTAGTTTCTAAAAAATATCATACATTTAAATGGAGCTTTTAAATTCATTATCTCATTTGATCCATTTAAGTCTGTGGGATAGACAGGTGTTCCACAGGAATGGATAAGAGTCAGAGAAGTAATTAGCACCAGACTAAACACCCCTGCAAGTAAATAAGAGAATTTCTTATTATCTTACAATGGAGTAATGCTGGTAGTGATTCTCACTAATAATTTAATATGGGGCCTGCATGAAACCAAATAGCAGTGCCCACATGCATAACTCAGACTCCAAAACAAAGTTAGTACTAAAAGGTATCAAATGACCACAAGGACATTATATATGGTACAAGAAAAAGAATAGCATAAATAAATCTAAAATGAAATACAGTATTTTCTCAAAGGGAGAGTGAAATAAAATATATGTTTTTAATAAATGTTTTCTTTAACTTATACATAGAAAAAACACCTAGTAAAAGCAGTCAAGGTCAAAGAGATTACAGGAATGAGTTAGCAGGATGATAAGAAAGATAAGGGGCACAAATCGGTTCACATAAAGAGTGATAACCAGTCAACTAGCTTTGTCATTTATTCAATCAATATTAACTGCATAAACCATGGTCCAAGGTATCCTAAGAGATACTATAATAAATAGGAAAAAATTCTTGCATTCAAGCAGCTTACAGCCTAGTTGGGAAGATAATACAGACACACAGATAAAACACCCATTCACTGATTCAACGTTTCCTGAGTGGTTATGGGAAGTCACTGAGTTGGCACTGTGAGAAATACAAAAATGAATAAAACAGAGACTTAGCCCTCCAGGGAGTAACAGTCTGGTACCAAATGATAACATAGTTATACTGGTTTTGAATTGAGAACATGAGAAGATCTAAATAAAATGCTATGTGAATTTCAAGGAAGGAGAAATGATTCCTCACTGGGAATCTAGAGAAGATGACAAAGAATAAACATTTGAAATAAAGGGAATGCAGGATTTAGGCACCCACAGATTGAAGAGGAAAGACATTCTAAGCAAGGGCCAGCTATATGTAAAGACATAATTCCTTTACATACATTACATGTATGTAAAGGGAAGAGAGAGGGGGAAGTGAGTATATAAGGTTTTTTGGGAGGGATCCCAGGTTATGCAAAAGAGTTTAGTGGGAAGGATAGGTAAGTCAAATCAGGGGGACTCAAATGGGAGTCTAAATATCTTATATGGTTTCTGGTATACGAGACATAAGAAAAGGTACAACATAAAATATCAAGAAGAGTTCTAAAATCCATGATAAGAAGAAAAGGAAATTAGATTCATAATTACAGAGTAGATAATTAAGCCTAGAAAGGCAGATATAATTCTGACAGCCTGTTCCAGATTATTTAATTAATGAAAGCCATGATTCAAACCAGTCAGTCCAGCAACTCTGATGTCCTTCCCTCTAAATCCTGGAAGCTGGCTCAATTTTGGTATTTCCATATATGTTAGTTCTGAAATGACATTGGCCTGAGTAAAACCAAACCTTGGGAACTAAACCTTTAACAGACACACACACAAAATCACATGCACGCCCCTCACCACATTCTCACATCCTTTTAGATAGAGCACTTTCATTTTTCATGATAAAGTAATATATGTTCACTGTAGAAAATCTAGTCTTTCCATTGCCATTAATTTTAATATTGACATAATAACCCACAGTATGAGTGTACTAACACCAATAGCTGCAATCTATCCTGAGAGCCAGTGTGCCTGGAAACTAGCCAAATGCCGAAGACCAGGATGATCAGTCCAAAGATAATATTGGTGTTTCCAAAATCACTACTTAAGGCTCTATTCCTAAAAGTCAAAGGAGGCCTCCAGAGCCTCCCTGGAATGTAAGAGTTAAAGAAGTCCAAAGCAATTTCTCAAGAGTCAGGAAAAAAAACAAAACAAAACAAAACCCAGTACTGTAAACACCAATACAGACTATTGGCTGGATGCCCATCATGTAGGGGTGCACAGGTTTAGCCATATTCATAGACAAATTTGTTTTTATCTGAGATCAACTTGATTAGAAAAATTTCAACTTAAATGGATTTGAAGGGACTAGAACTGAACTCAGAAAATCACTGAGTCAAACATTGTTGGCTTTTGTATGAGAGTAGTTTAACGTAGAGGTTAAGAGCATGAGCTTTAAATTTAACTTGAATGGATATGAACCTTAGCTATAACCCACTGAATCTGTGTAACCTTGGGAAAGTTACTTAACCCTTCAAAAATTTAAGAAAATAGGAATAATATAACACTTGTGATAATTAAATATAAAAACAAATATATGGAAGACTATCATTAAATGGCATTTTATTAATAACAGGCAAACATCAAATATCCTTAAAGAATTCATTTTTTGTTAATTATTATAAAACTATACATGTTCATTATAGAAAATTTAGAAAATATCTGATAAACAATTTCATTTCTATAGCCTGGAAATAACTAAACCATCTTTAGTACTTGACCCTATTTTTTTAATGGATCAGACATGGGAAGTGAAATATAAGTTAAGTTTTCATAAGAGAATTATAGAATACTAGAAGTTTCATTTTCAAATTTCTTCCCCTTAGGCCAAGATAAAGCGAAGCAAACCAGGTATGGTACTATTTTGAATGCTTTACAATGTATCATATTTATTCTTTAAGGCTCCTCTTTGTGACATGTTTTACAATTCCCCTCCAACCCATGATCTCTTCTTCCCTGATCCCCCATCTAACGGAGATTATTATCTCTCATATAGCACTTCTCATACTCTGCATTATAGCTATCCATATTCTTTTCTTACCAGCCACTCTCTCCCCCTGCCCTTCTCCCTAATTTATCTTCAAGAGCTGGAGCTTGTAATCTGAAGACTGTGAGCCCCCTAACATTATCCATAAAAATTGTGTTTCTGTAGGTACAAATACATTTTCCTAGAGAGAATCTACATATTCGTCCAATTCTCAAAAAAGGTCTGAGACTCATAGAGTCCCTGGAACTTGTGATTTCATTACCTTCGACTCTCTACAGTCCTTAGCATCTACCTTTATATAAATATTTGTTGATTTAAATTTTATTAATATATCATAAAATAAATGTTAGGTTTTTGTTTAATACAACCTTTTAAATACTGTTTTCCTCATCTCTCATTCTCTTATCTTTATACTGTTTCTGAAAGGAAAATGGTGGTTACCAGGGACTAGAAAGAGGAGGGAATTGAGAATTACTGTTTAAGATGTACATAGTTTCAGTTTGAGAAGATGAGAAAGTTCAGGAGATGGATGGTGGTGATGGTCACATAACGATGTGAATGTACTTAATGCTATTGAACTGTTAATGTATACTTTACTGCAATAAAAAAAAACTGCTTTCTATTCTCATATAATATTAATCACCTATTACAGGGCAGACTTTCCATCAAAGGAAAGGAATAAGAAATACACAGGTTAAACTTTAGGATATAAGAAAGAAATCCTCCAAGGAGAAGCATATCGTAACCCCAATGTACACATTGTTGGTTTTAGAATATTAGCACAAATTAAAACTGGGTGATATAATCATAAATCCTGTTCTAACAGAGGAGCTGTTAACAGAGTAAACAAAGGTAAATTGCTTAGGACCATCAGTTTACCTGAGTGAAGCAAATTAAACTTTTTCAAGGTAACAAGTCACAACTCAAGGAATAAATTATAATTTACCCCAAGTCTATTAATGTATTATCCACACGAATAATGTATGCTTTTCAGATACCAGCAATAAGCATTTCAAGGTAGCTGGAACACATTTTACTCAATAAATATTCACTGAGTAATCTTAAGATTGAGAAATATAAAAGTCCCCAAACTACTTAAAAAAAGAAAAAGCAGGCTGTGTAGTATGCTGATTACAAAAAGGAGGAATTGTTTTCCTATGTGACTTCACTTTACTCCCATCTTATTATTATAGCTTGCCCTTACTAAAAAAGTCTCATATTAATGATGCTATATTAATACTTCCAAACAATGTATATATCTTATCAAAAACCTAGATATTAAATCTTCTGATGATAAAATGTCTGTGATATTCCTTTGTTATTTATTACCAACAAATAATTGATTTGCAAAGACATTTAAAATTCCATTATTTTTCCAAAAAGTCCTTATATATAAGAAAGAGTTATCTCCACTTCTCCAGGAGAATCTAGAAAAATATTCAGAAACAGATTCAACATAAAAGCTATTCAAACTGCTTATCATAGAAAAATATATCCATTACCATATTGTAGTACCATGTATTCAAAGTAAGCTAAAATGTTTATTGCTCTCTTAGCTTTAAGATTAAATAATCAGCAGAATATAAAATTTTCCCATAGTTGTGTTTACCAAAAAAACAAAATTTTCAAACATTTACACTTATTCAGTGGCATTTACTCAATATATATTTTCTGAGTGACTGTCATGTAGCAGGCACTATGCTATAACAGCTGGACAGCTGTGAAACAGACAGCCACATTCTACCTAAATAATACTTAAGCACTACTGCTTTTCTAGAACACAGATTTATATCGCCAACTTTGAAAAGTGTCTTCAGGGTTTTTGTAAACATATTCATTCTGGTAATATTGTTAAAATTGCAATTTATGAATCTGAGCTCTAAGAAAAACTAAGAAATGATTATGTTTGTTAAAACATAAAAATGTTTGCCTGTCATAAGTTTGGTTTTCTGTATGGCAACAGCAAAACATCAAAGACAGCACAAATTCATTAAACTTTATGATTTACCTGAAATGGGAATATTCTGTGAGACTGATAATTGCACATCTCCAGTTCCTGGTGGCATGTCAACAACTAAATAATCCAGTTGACCCCAATCTACCTGAAAACCAAGATGACACAAATAAATCACTGTATAACAACTGCAACGAATAGTGATGTAAACAAAAATATATTAATAACATCTAAAATAATAGCTTCCACCTGAGAAATTACTAAATGTCAGGGACTGTGCTGAGGACAGATATAGGAATGATACAGGAACAAATGAATGAATAAGAGAGAGTCCCTGACTAGCAGACCATCTCTGAATAAGGTTAAATTTCCAAATGATGGCCTCTTGCTCCTCCCCTCTCCTCCTGCCCCCACTCCCCCCACCCACCCACGTATACTAACAATGAACCTATTTCACAATGGACTTCTATTTAGGACCAATCGTTTATTTTCATGAGGAATAGCCTATTATTTTATCGAAGAAATTCTTAGCTCTTTGTCCTTTGGATTTTTGTTTTTGGTACAGCACCTCTTATGGAAGATCCTAATAGAAAATTTTAAAGTTTATTATTTTTCCTTTACAAAACACACTAACAAACCAAAAATTAATAAGAAGAAAAATTTAGAGATGTAACTAGAGTTCCAATACTATAACACTTTGATTCTTACAGGCATTTTTCTCAGTATCTGTATCTAAAAATTCAGCTATATAACCAAGTGCTCAACGTTCAGCCTCAATTTAGACAGGTCCCAAGGGTACCTCCGCTCTCTTCTCCTCAGACGGTTTTCAGTTTTCCCTCTGAGTCCCCAGTCTCAGTGAATGGCCTTAGATTCCTCTCAGTTTCCAAAGGGGGAAGCTTGGAATCACACTTAACTCTTCCCTTTCCCTCACTATCCAAGTCACTTATTCTAACTTCTAAAGATCTCTCAAATATATCTACTTCTCTCTTCACCACTGCCAAGAACTCAAAGGAGGCCACAACCATCTATCATTAAAGCCTCTGAACCAATCTCTCTTCCAGCATTGCCCATCCGGTCTAACACCATCTAAAATGGAGTTTGATAGAGCCCTGTTTTTTGTTTAAAACCCTTCTATTGCTTTTAGGATAAAGCCTGAGCTTAAGTTCCAGAACATTCTGCTTGGTCTTCTTCACTTGCTAATTCCTCATTTTTCAGATTCCACCTTGAATTTACCTCCCCTAACTTCCATTAGATTGGATTGAGGTGTTCCTACTATGTATGTTTTCTAGTCATTCAATCACTCAACAAATATTAATTGGGTACCTAGTATATATTAGGCGTTGAGCTAGGTATGATAATTAAATAGTATCACAGCCTCAAAGAATTTATAATATAGAGGGAGACATATATTAAGCGCATTATGAAATAACTTGTATAAGTGTGAGAAACTGAATGAAGATCAACATAGCCAGAGAGCAGTGACTGAGGGGAAGGGTGGCATTCATTCACTGTTGTTTCATGATCTTCTCATGAAACTGTAGCTGAGTTAGAATACCCAACACGGAATGGACAAACTGGAGATACTTAATAACTTTTCTTTCAAGGAATGAATGAATAAATGAACACATATGCAAAGGTTTGATAATTTTTTTTACATAAACAAAAATCACACTGTGTATATAATCCCATATCCTACTTATTAAAAATAATGTGAAACAAGGCTTTTGCATATAATCATATATTTTTTAAATTAAAGTTTAGATGATATTGGGTCAAATGTATTCATTAATGTATTAACATATTTATTCAACACATACTTATTGAGAATCAACTAGGTGCCAGGCACTGTCCCAGGTGATAAAGAGAGCAGTGAGTAAAACAAAGTCACAGCCACCATTAAACTAACATTTTAGTGAGGAAAACAGATAGCAAGACAAACAACTCACAGAGTAAAAGTGCTATGAAGAAAACAACAAGTATCCCTTACTATACAAATTTATTTGGTTACTGGTTCAGATAGCCAGATCATATAACAAGAAATATTTTTAAAATCTCTTCAATTCCTGAATTTCAAAAAGCAGGTAGTAAGAGTTCAGATAGCACAGGATTTATCAAAGAATTTCTTTGAATAGCCTCAGTTCCCAAGGTCAGATGGTGAAGACTACTTAAAGTGTAGGGAGAAAAAATAGAATGGTGAAGGTGCTACTTTAGACAGGGTGGTCAGAGCCCTGAGTTAAGTGATGCAGTTATCTGAAGAAAAGCCTTCCAGGCAGGAACAATAGCAAGGGCAAGGGCCTTACGATGGGAATCTGCTTGGCACATTCAAAGTATAGTTAGGAAGTTGATACAGCCTTTCTAAAAGAGTATCCCTCACCTCCCGCCCCCACCAAACATCAATCTTTCTCCTTCTCTTTGTTTTTCTTCACAACATCTAGTAGTGGTCCCCAATCTTTTTGGCACCAGGGACCAGTGCTCTTATGCAAATCTAATGCCTGATAATCTCAGGTGGAGCTGAGGCGGTGATGCTAGTGCTGGGGGAGTGACTTCAGATACAGATGAAGCTTTGCTCACTCACCTGCCGCTCACATCCTGCTGTGCGGCCCAGTTCTTAAAAGGCCATGGACTGGTCCACAGCCCAGGAATTGGGTCTACTAGCAAGACCAATCAATGTGATTGGGATGGACCCTTGGCCCTGGGGAATCAGGGAGGAAAATCACTGCTGAGAAAGAGGCAGAGCTTCATACAGCCTGCTAAAGTCTAAGTAGTAGCTAGGAAGAAAAAACAACTAAAGGCAAGAAAAAGGTGCAACTAAAGAATAGAGAAATCATGAAGCAGGAGAAATGGAACAAAGTCTAGACTGAATCATTTACAAGTGGACTGTATCCAGGTAACCCATTCATATGGTGCTAGGAATATTCCCTAAGCGATAAGGCAAATTCTTAAAAGTAGTTGGGCTGGGCCAGACGTTGCCTCTTTCCTTCCTGTCTGCCCTTAATTACTGACTGAATAGTAGGTTTTGATTCTTATGCCTACTTGACTTATAATTAGTAGTTCTTAAAGTAGTGTCCTTGTGTGTGATTCTGGCCATATATTTGGTGCTACTTCTATCCTATACCTAATTTCTGCCATCTGTCCTTGACTTCTTGGCAGTCCTGAACGAGGCACAGTCCTGAACTAAGAGCAAACAGACCAGTACTTGTGCTTTGCTCAGAAACCCAGACACGAAACCATGGCACTACTGGCATAGCAGATGCAGATGAACTAGACCCAGACCCACGGACAAATTTGTCCGTCAGATTGCTAAGCTTCTAAGATTTTTGATTCAACTAACTTCCAGGATTTGAATGGGTTTTCAAGCTCTAAGCATCTCTGGACTCTCTCTCCACATCCAATCCCCTCCATAATGCCTAATCAATATCCACTGAGTCAAGTTGCCCCTTACAATTGCATTATACTACCAAAATTAAAATTTTTGCCATATGAGACACCTTTTATATAGAATATAAATCTAACATAGAACATAAAGCATTTTTAAGTCAGAATCATAGTTTTTGCTCTGCTCAGTGGACTACAGAAAATTATGCAAAATTTTATTTTCATTGCAAGAAGAAAATAGCTACAAAGGTGAAATTATTTAAATATATATCACAGTGAAAATCTGAATAACAAAAATATTTCTACTTGACTAATGACTTACTGACTTGTAGAAATAAGTGATATGATAAAATGTATTAAACTTATCCTTGAGATTGTTTTGATAAGAGCTTGACCCAGTTATAAAATGAGAACACATCATTCAAGTTACAACAACGATGCAAATGTTCTTCCCTAATGTTTTCATTTTTTTCAGATGATAAAGTTCTCTAATCCATTTTCAAATGTCTTCTTTTCTATAGGAAAAGGGATAGGGTTGGAGGGGCAGACCACTTGAATAAATTCCTTCAAAGTCACTACCAAACCAAGTGATAGCAGTAATGTTTTGAGAGAGAAAATAAGAGAAACTTTATTCTTTATCTTTCTGTTTATCATCATTTCTAATTTCCTTAGCTATTCTAGCGGAGATATAGAGCAGACTGGCCCTGACAACCTGGAAACAGCATCAATTCACAAAGAACTTATCCAAAAGTTGATAGTTGGTTCAGTCGATCTTTGGTAACTTTGTGCCTACTTTCTGAAATAATATTTAAAAGATTACCCAATTCCCAAGCCAGCCCACAGATACCCATGGTAACCCACAAACAGTAAAACCTTACAATATAAAAATAATGATCCCACCACAAAAGTAACAATATTTAAGATATTATGGGAATGTCTCTCTAAGTTTTCTAGAATCCTGCTTTAGGCCAACTGTTTTGCTTATATGTATAGACATTCATAACCCAGAAAGTAGATATTAATGAAGGAACGAACTGTTACCAAAAATGCTTAAAATATTACAAGCCTGTCTGAGAATCAAGATATTTTTATTTTTAAAAAATTACTAAAAGAAATTTAAAAATAAAAACTTTCCCTATTCACCTAAAGGCTGAAACTTCAGATTTTTTTTTTATACAGCTGGAGTAACAAATCACTTTATTAATCTAATTTGGGACAATTTATAAAATATATTAAGATGTGTAGTATTCTCTTTAATAAGGAAAACTATAAAAGTACAATACTCTCTTTTAAAAACCTTAGAAATAATATGTATTGGGAAGGATTCAAAACCCTGAAGGGGCAGGATTAGTGCTGCCACAGAGGCTGCACGGAGCCCCGTGAGAAAATCCATAGTCATTGTCCAGTGCTTTCGATGGTTCTTAGGGAAGTTATAAAACTGCTGCTCTGAGAGAGACAGATCACATACATATAATTTTTATTACAGTATATTGTCATAATTATCCTATTTTATTATTGTTATTAATCTCTTACTGTTCCTAATTTATAAATTAAACTTTATTAAACTTTAAGCATATATGTATAGGAAAAACATGGTATACAAAGGGTTTAGTCTTATCTGTGGTTTCAGGCTTCCATTCGGGAGTCTGGAACATATCCTCACAGATAAGGGGGGACTACTATATCAAATAGAATCTATAGACTCACCAAAAACTATTTGCTTAGAAAAATATAAGAAATAGAATCATTCATTTCTTTTAATTTTTTTCTTTTCTGGTTAATTATAGTGATTTTTCTTTATTTCTAAATTTTTTTTGTTATGATATAGTATACTTTCTATACATGATCCTTGAAGAATCTTAAATTATAAAGCAAGGGTCCTAGTAACCATGGAAATGTTGGCTGCAATTTATTCACTTTGTGATGTCAGAGAATATTTTAACTTTCAATAATTAACCATTAAATTCTGGTTGTTTCAAATCAATAAGTATCATTCTATCAACCATCTACACAAGAAAATTATGTGCAGTAATTATTTAAATCAAAGTAAATAGCCTATAAAGACTAAGCACAAAAAAATACTTTAAAGATTTTTCAAAATACTTTCAGCCTTTGAACATGATATTTTTGAAACTGGCTCAGTATGTTTTATCCTAAAAATTTAAAGATCTAAATCATATCAAAGAGAAAACTGAGAGATATTGTAGCTCCATATGAAGTTATATTTTAAGTATAAGCTATTATAATGCAGCTTTTGGATTTTAAATTCTGATTCAGACATTAATAACTATGATTTAAAAAACAGTAGTGTAAAGGGGGAACTTGGCAAAAATCAAGACTATGAATCTAGCTAGGTACAGACAAGAATCCAGATAGCTATTCATTAAATAGAGGAATTTTAGTCTGGAAAACTGTTATATCTAAATTACAATTTTTATATCTAAATTGTCACTAATTAGCTATATACCATGGGTCGGCCAATTAACCTCTCTGGACCTCAGTTTTCTCATCAATAAATAAGGTATTTTAGATTAGATGATCATTAAGGTTCCTTCCAACTACTTGAAAAAAAAGTGTGACTATGATCTGTTTGTGTAAATTGGAAAATATTTGTGAGGGATTTGCTCACAGAAAAAAGTAAATAAAAGACATTTTTATACAAAACACAAAAATGACCAAACAGTCTTTTTTTTTTTTTTAAGAGGCAAGCACTTAATATAAAAACAAGATAGCTAAAAGCTTCTTGGTATATTTAACAATTTATTTTATAAAATTATCATATTTCCTTTGGAAATTTAGCTGAATTTTGCAAAGACCTTGGACTTAAATTTGCACTGAACTATAACCTACTGGGACTGCCACCCTAAAATACTTCTTTCTAGCTTACCTGGGAATTAACATGTTATATCTTTATACAGTGTCATAATTTACAAAGTAGATGCATTTTGAAAGAGTTTTTGAGGCGATCACCACTGAGGTGGGGAGCAGGGAGGAGATTCAAACACGAACCCATAAAGGTTGAGAGGTCTAATCCAACTTTCCAACTAATACAAAATTTCTTTCCATAAACACTCATGAGAAGGAATATACTAGCCAACCAAAGAAAGATCAAATCATTCCAATTCTTATCACACATTCAAATACAAATTTTGGATAAATAAAAGGATGGAAGAAAATTGTCACTTAAGTTAACTTTCCTATATTTTTCTTTTGCTACATATGAGATGGGTTTACTTTTGACTTACCTTATTACTCAGGCTACACAACTTCAGAGATCCTTTGTTTTCTGATTTATCTTTAGTTGCTATGGGCACTGCTATTTATAAAACTTCCTCCTCCCCCCCTTTTTTTAGCATTTTATTTTATTTTATTTTATTATTAGTTTCAAGTATATAGTACATTGGTTAGACACTTATATGTTTAGTTTATGAAACGATACCCCTGATTACTCTGTCTTCCCTCTGGCTCTACACATAGCCATTACAGTAGTGCTGACTGCATTCCCTATGCCATGCTCCCCATCCCCATGACCCTCTATCAACTACTAATTTGTACTTCTTTAATCCTTCATTGCTTTCTCCCAGCCCCTCCATCTCCTCCCCTCTGGCCATCACAAGACTGCCGTCTATATTTGTGAGTCTGTTTTCAATTAGTTTCTTTTTGTTCCATAGATTCCACATATAAGTAAAATCACGTGGTATTTATCTTTCTCTGTCTGACTTATTTCACTCAACATAATAATCTCTAGGTCCATCCGTGTTGTTGCGAATGGTAGGATTTCATTTTTTATGGCTGAGTACTATTCCATTGTATATATGAACCATAACTTCTTTATCCAATCGTCTGTTGATGGGCATTTAGGTTGCTTCGATATCTTGGCTACTGTAAGTAGTGCTGACATGAACATAAGGATGCATAGATCTTTATGGATTATTATTTTGGTTTTCTTTGGATAAATAACCAGAAGTGCAATCGCTGGGTTAAAAGGTAGATCTATTTTTAATTTTTTTAAGGAACCTCCAAACTGTTTTCATTACTGGCTGTACCAGTTTGCAACCCCTCCAACAGTATATGAGGATTCCCTTTTCTCCACGGCCTCACCAGCACTTCTTGTTCTTTGATTTATTGATGACAGCCATTCTGACAGGTGCAAGGTGATATCTCTTGGTGGTTTTAATTTGCATATGTCTGATTAGTGACCTTGAACATCTTTTCATATGTCTATTGGCCATTTGTTTTTCCTCTTTGGAGAAATATCTGTTTAGGCCTTCTGTCCATTTTTTAATTGGATTGTTTTGTTGTTATTGCTGTTGAGTTGTATGAGTTCTTTATATATTTTAGATATTAACCCCTTATCAGATGTATCAAAAGCAAATATCTTCTCCCATTCAGTAGGCTGCCTTTTTGTTTTGTTGATGGTTTCTTTTCCTGTAAAAAAACTTTTTGGTTTGATGTAGTCACATTATTTTTTCTTTTGTTTCCCTTGCCTGAAGAGATATATCTGAAAATAAATTACTAGTAGCAACATCAGAGAAATTACTGCCTATGTTTTCTTCTAAAAGTTTTCTGGTTTCAGGTCTTGCATTTTGAGTCTATTCTTGTATATGGTATAAGAAGGTGGTCCAGTTTCATTTTTTTGCATGAATATGTCCAATTTTCCTAATACCATTTATTGAAGAAACTGTCTTTACCCTATTGTATATTATTGCCCTTTTTGTCATATATTAAATGAGTGTATAGATATGGATTTACCTCTAGGCTCTCTATTCTGTTCCATTGATCAATGTATCTGTTTTACTCCAGTACAATGCTGTTTCCATTACTGTAGCCTTGTAGTATACTTTGATATCAGGTAATGTAATACCACCAACTTTGTTCTTCTTTCTTAAGCTTTATTAATGTGGTATACCACATTGATTTGTGGATACTGTACAACCCTTGCATCCCAGGAATAAATCCAATTTGATCATGGTGTATGATATTTTTAATGTATTGCTGTATTCAGTTCACTAATATGTTGTTCAGGATTTCTGCATCAATGTTCATAAGAGATATCAGCCTGTAGTTTTCTTTTTTTGTAATGTCTTTGTCTGGTTTTGGAATCAAGGTATGGTGACCTCAATAAAGGAATTAGGGAGCCATCCCTCTTCTTGAATTTTCTGGAATAGTTTGAGAATAGGTGTTAGTTCTTCTCTGAACATTTGGTAAAATCCGCCTATTAAGCCATCTGGTTCAGGACTTTGGTTTTTTGAGGAGGTTTTTGATTACTGCTTTGATTTCGTTGGTGGTAACTGGTTGGTTCAGATTTTCAGTTTCTTCTGGACTCATTTTAGGAGATTGTACATTTCTAGGAATGTATCCATTTCTTCTAGATTGTCCAATTTGTTGGTATATAATTGTTCGTAGTATTGTTTTATGATCCTTTGTATTTCTGTGGAGTCTGAAGTTACTTTCTTTCATTTATGATTTTATTTGAGTTCTCTTTTTTCTTTGATGAGTCAGGTTAAGGGTTTATCAATTTTGTTTATCCTTTTAAAGAACCAGTTCTTGGTTTCATTAACCTTTTCTATTGTTTTTCTAGACTCTATTTCATTTATTTCTGCTCTAATCTTTATTATTTCCTTCCTTCTACTCACATTGGGCTTCATTTGCTGTTTGTTATAGTTCTTTTAAGTGTAAGGTTAGATAGTTCATTTGAGCTTTTTCTTGTTTCTTGAGGTAGGCCTGTATTGCTATGAATTTCCCTCTTAGGACTACTTTTGATGTGTCTCATAGATTTTGACTTGTTGTGTTTTCATTTTTGTTTGTCTCTAGGTACCTTTTGATTTCTTCCTTGATATTACTAACCCATTCATTGTTTAGTAGCGTGTTATTTAGCCTCCATGTGTTTGTTTATTTTCCAGGTTTTTTTCTTGTTTTCTAGTTTCCAACAATTGTGACTGAAGGATGGCTATTATGATTTCGATCTTCTTAAATTTACTGAGACTTGTTTTGTGCCCTAACATGTGGTCTTGCCTGGAAAATGTTCATTGTGCAGTTGGAAAGAATGTATATTTTGCTGCTTTGGGGTGAAATACTCTGAAAATATCTATTAAATCCATCTGGTCTAGGATATGTTTTAGGGCCATTGTTTCCTTGTTGATTTTCTGTCTGTAAGATGTGTCCATTGGTGTCAAAAGGGTGTTGTAGTCCCATACTATGAGTGTATTACTGTTGATCTCTTTTATGTCAGTCGATAATTGCTTTATGTATATAGGTGTTAAGAGCTTCCTCTTTTTAAAATAAAGATAAGCATTTACTAAATTTCAGGGACTTAATTTGAGACTACAGAAATATATTTAAGCTTTAAAAAAAATAAAATGGGTTACAGCTGTAGCATAATTTTTATAAACTACTACATTTTCAACAAGAAAATAAATTAACAATGTTTTAGTAATAGGCATAAGGGTTGTGTGAAAGTGTTAATAAACACATTAATCAGAAAGTCAGATATCAGGGTTTTACTATTAATTCAGACGTTGAACTTAGCCAACATGCTTAACTTTTCTGTGCCTTTGTTTCCTCATCTTAAAATGTTATAAACAGAGAATTTTAGGACTAGAAGATATCCTAGAGATTATTTTGCCCAACGTTCTTATTTTACAGATAAAAAACTAAATCTAAGAAATCAAATGATTTGCCTAAAACTTATTCTGCAAAATAGGAACAATAAAAACAACCTGTTTTATAGAGGTTTTTTTTTCCAAAAAGGAAATAAGATCATAGATTTTTCAAAAATAGTAATTAAATAGTAGTATTACACTAAAAAAGTTATTTTGTCTGTCATATCATGCAAGCCAACTTTAAAATTTCTCTCAATGAGCATATCATGTTTATTCGTCCAACCAACTGCCAAGAAAACATTTGTCCATTTCTGAGGTCACTGCATTCCAAAATGATCTGAATAAGTAATTTCAAAATACCTCTTCCACATCCCTAGATGACATAAGCAACATTAAATGGCTTTTTTTGCAAATTAAAGAAAAATTACTCACAAGTAAAACTAAGCATAAAAACATGGGGTTAAAATACAATTTAAGAATATATAAATGACTAAAAATATAGGTTAAGAAGTGAGCAGAAAAGAAATCACATCTGTCATTTAAATAAATTAATTAAATTTCTACATTTTAGTGTCCTGTGCCTTGTTCCTATTAAGTAGATCTGTCATCTACAAAGCTAAAGAGAAAACAATAAACTTAGTGACATAAGTGTCTTCCTAGTAAGAACTAAATAATGCAGCTTTACCTATAACTACTTTTAACACAAAGGATTTAGAGTAAGATTAAGAAATACATATATGAGACTAGAGATGATATAGTTATAGGTGGAAAATTGGTTTGAAGGTTGGGGAAAAAAATAAACACATAAAATGACCTATTTCCCATCTCAACTTCACATTTTCCAACTTCCTAAACTATATAATTACTTCAGAAGTACCCAAAAGACATCTGAGAAAACTGAGATCACTAAATTGCAAAGAAATTAAAAAAAAAATGAATTTTATGCATTTCATTAAAAGACTATTAAATAAGCAGCTGTTCCTTTACTGTCATTTAAGCACATTGGTCATTATATCTAGGCTTGTTCACAATAATAACCTTGCACTCTGATGTGCAAGTGGATATAGCAATGTTATCTAGAAGTTGTTCTTGCCTGAATAGTATCTGCTATCTTCATATTTATCTTATTACAGATCACGTATTAATATGCATGCTTAAAGCCAGAGTATAAATAAGTAGGTGCAGAGAATATAATTGTTATGGATTTTAACCCTAACTCAGAAATTAATACCACCATTTACATGTGCCAAGTACTACTCTAGACACTGAGGATCTTGCAGTAAACAAGAAACCTGAAGCTCCTGCCCTCAAGAAGTGGGGATACCAAGATGAAGAACAAACTAATTAGCACATCACTTGTAAACTTGATAAAAACCATCTTCCTAGACCTAGCTTGCTATCTATAAAACCTGAAAACTAATATTACTTAGAGAAGTACCTCCATATCATTCTCAAACGAAAATTACACCAAAAACCTATAACTCAATAAGACTTGTACTCCAGTTTTCTCTGATCTATCCCTGCCTCCAGTGGCACATACATAATAGAACGTTGTCCGAAACAGAAGGTATAAGCCAGGCCATGAACTAGAAGAAAAATAATTGGATCATGCATGGTAAGACTCAACATAAAACTGCTCCACACAGAAACCAACTCTAGTTAGTAAACCTACTGTTTCTCAAATAAGGTAATAACGATAAATATGTTATTTGGAACATATTTTCTTTGCCTTAGTTTCAAGATCAATGTCCAGATAAGTCATTTTTATTTCAAATATCATAGCTGTCAGTTTAAAAATCTTTGTCATGAACTAGACTTATGTTAATCAGATTATGAATTTCAAGTCACATTTTAACATGAGAATTTTTTTCTCTTCCAATTGAAGAAATAATTTTATTTGATATGATAAATGTACAGTTTTGCAAAATTGCATCAAAACAGGCATACGGTCTGATGTTTGATTCTTGTATTTAAAACAGCAATCTAGTTATGAGTACACAAATAAAATTAAAGGTTTAAGTTTTGACCAAGCTACTCTGGCATCAGAAAGCAAGACTATCTGGATGTAAGAAATTAAGTCCTTGAATTAAGCATACTCTCAGTAATTCTGAAATATTAATATACAGGACAATGAGTCAAAGTAAAGGAATGCATGCAGATTTCAGACATAAAATGTAACTTAGCTAATGGCCTGAATCAATCAATCAATATCTCCTCTCTCTCTCAACTCCCCAGTCAATGACACATGGGAAAATAGGAATAGGAGCAGGCAGGAAAGACCTATGTTGAGAAAACTTAAGCTAAAACTTGGCACAAACCAAAAAATTGAAAGAAATATGTACTAACAATAGAGCCACACTGTCTCTCCTTTAAGGGCAGAGGACAAGCTTTATTCACTTTTGTATCTTCAGGCGAGGTACATATAAACCCAATAAATGTCTTTAAAAAAACAAAACAAACAAACATAGAGAAAGTCAAAAGAGTCTTTCCACATCTTCCTCCCCTCCCTACAACTACAACCTTTTGGCACCGCAGCCCACATTCTTACCACATAATGTGCTCCCTTTCAATAACACTTACCTCCATCTCCACTGTCCCATTCCTCTTTCATCACCCCCAAAAGCAGCAGAGGCATAGCTACACACATACACACACACAAGCATGCATGCACGCACGCACACACAACGAGAGCTCAGAGTACATTTGAATGATTTTATGAAGATGAGCTACATAAGTGAACTATGAAGAAACCTCAGGAATGACTAGTTAACACTCCTCAGAGAAGTTCTTTGAACGAGGAATCTTTTTAGGCATGTGACAGATAATTGGCCTAACATAACCTAAGCCCAGTAGCAAAAATCTGTGAATCAAAAAGTCATGTGCTCCAAAATCAGACATTTAAATGCAAAAATGTTTTGCTATAAAAATAAGAGCCTGACTGTTCTTGCCTTAATGGAGGGCTGCTCTCCACCCACTGGCAGCGTGGGCCACAGAAGTCCCTATTCGCAAGGTCAACAGAGCTCTGACAAACTGGATCTAGATGCATTTAAATTGCCAAATAATTGTGGCTGCAAAGCTCTGTACATGAAACGTTCACCAATACTCCTAAATATGTCCTCTACTTTTTGTAACAACTGAAATCACTGAAATTTGTCAAGTGACACGGTCATTCATAGAAATATGAAACACTTAAAATCAAGACTGACAGTTATTGGGTGCTCTGTAGGTCCTGGGTTCTACACTAGGCGGTGCTTTAGGCATGATTACCATAGGAGAAGCTGACTTGTCTACTTATGGCCATCAAACTGAAAGAAAAACCAACTATCCAAAGTAAGGTGTCTTCCCTCTTTTAAAAACTACTCATTTTAAGTTTATTTTTATACTCAATTTCATGAATCCTATCACATTTTAAAAACTATTCGAGTTTAGTTAAATAAGAAACTTTCTAACTATGACTAATTCAGTAGTAGTATTTTTGCCTAAAGGCCTGTGTATAATAACCTTATGCTCCAAAATAGAAAGGATTTTTATAAGATGCCTTTATCCTGTATTTTGAAAATGCTGGGCCTCTGTCCTCTCTCTGAAAAACTATCTATGGCAACGATGCAATTTCTTACTGGGTAATTATAGAATAGCTAAGTTTTTTGATATGTTTCTATTTTTAAAAAATTTAAGAAACTGGTTCTCCAAGAATATACACTGGGGAAAGGATAATCTCTTCAATAAAAGGTGTTGGAAACAAATGGACAACCACATGCGAAAGAATGAAACTGAACCCTATCTTCTGCCATACAAAAAAGTCAACTCAAAATGTATTAAAGAATTGAATGTAGACCTGAAACTGTAAAACTCCTAGAAGAAGACAGGAGGGAAGTTCCTTGACATTGCTCTTGGTAATGATTTTCTGGGTTTAACACCAAAAGCGAAGGAAACAAAGTAAAAAATAAACACATGAAACTACCCCAAACTAAAAAGCTTCTGCACAACAACAACAAAAATCAACAAAATGAAAGGGCAACCTACTAAATGTAAAAAAAAAGAAAATCTGCAAATCATCTATCTGATAAGGGGTTAATATAAAAACACATAAAGAACTTATGTAATTTAAGGGATAAAAAAAAATCTGATTTTTAAAATAGGCAGAAGAACTGAAAAGACATTTTTCCAAAGATATATAAATGGCCAACAGGTACACAAAAATGTGTTCAGTATCGTTCACTCATGTCAGGGAAATGCAAATCAAAACCACAATGAGATATCACTTCACCTGTTAGAATGGCTATCATCAAAAAGACAAGAGATAATATATTGTCTTGTTGATATTATCAACAAGATACATGATAAGTATTGAAGAGGATGTGGAGAAAACAGAACTCTTGTGGATTGTTGGTAGGAATATAAACTGGTGCAGCCACTATGGAAAACAGTATGAAGGTTTCTCAAAAAATTGAAAATAGAACTGCCATGTGACTCAGCAATCCCACTTCGATGTATGTATCCAAAAAAAAAAAAAAAAAAAAGGAAATAGGATATCAAAGTGATATCTGCACTCCCTTGTTTACTGCAGCATCGTTCACATTCTCATGGATAAAGAAGTGGCATAAATAGACAATGGAATATTATTCATCCATGAGAAAGAAAGAAATTCTTACATTTGTGACAACATAACATGGATGGACCTTGAGGGCATTATGTTAAATGAAATAGGCCAGAGAGAAGAAGACAAATACTGTATGGTATCACTTATATGTGGAATGAAAAAAAAAAAAAAAAAAAGCCAAAGTCATGGAATCACAGAGTAGAAAAGTGGTTGCCAGGGGCCAGGATGTGGGTAAGTAAGGAGAGGTTGTTAAAAGGACACAAATTTGCAGCTATACAATGATTTCATTATGAGAATCTATTCTAAAACATGGTGATCACAGTTGAGAATACTGTATTGTATAACTGAAATTTACTAAGAGAACAGAACTTAAATGTTCTCACTGAAAAGTTTTAGAAAGAAAAGAAACTAATTTTCAAAAAACAGTGCAATGTAAAGGTACCTAGAAAAACATCAAGTTCACAAAGACAAGAATTTGGTTCACTTAGCACCTACACACGTTTGCACATTCATGATCCATGCTTTATTAATTAATATATACAAATTATACATCCAAAAACAGTGCTATCTCATATACAAAAAAGCTTGACACAATAATTTTTTAAATAAAGTGGTTCAAAATTCAACCTCCTTTAATGACAGAATAGTTAAATAAAGTATCATTAATGAACAAACTGGAAGAGTTGCTGCGCACCCAAGGAAACTCAGCACCCTTTCCTCACCCAGGCCAGGTGCCCCTGCCTATTCCTCCTGGATAAGATGGGTTCAGTCAAGATCATCACAGTCCCTCCAGTGCAGCATCCACTGCACAAGCACCTGGCTTGAGTGGCAGATCCTGTTCACTTAGTGCCAGCGTCCTGACTACTCTGTCTAGATATAAACTTCACATTCAAGCACCAGCAGGAGAGTAGCATGAGGGTCCTAATCAGGCCCAGGATTCATATCTCTGCTGTCCTACCCCTGGAATTGCACAGATACCTATGAAGACCAGCAGCAGAGACACCCCCACAAAACCCATTGGTGAAACAGCTGAGTGAAGTATTTCAGACTGAAACCCCCAAATCAAATCTTCTCCCAGGGCCAGTTCTGCCCCCAGAGGCACCTTCATTTGAATTGAATTTGCCTCTTGGGAACCCAGTGATTCCTTGAGAACCAGATGCCACCTCTGAGTCAGACTGAACTTCCTCCATACAGGTGTTTTCCAAGGAGGAAACGGGACAGTTCACAGAAACCTCAATATCCACCTGAGGCTCAGACAATCCCTTGAGAGACCCTGAAACTCCCTGATCTAAGCACAATAGAGGGACACCAAATGGTGAGATCTCCCCTCACCATTCTGCAGGATGACAACTCCCCTGGGACTCTGACACCACAAGGGAGGCAGCCTTCTCCCGAGTGAAAACATTAGAGAACTATAAGAAGGGGACATTCTGGAAACTGAAAGACTTCTAAACACTGGAAGACAAGCACGGGAGCAAGGCCAGAACCATGACAAGGAAAATCAGCACCTTCCCTTGGTAGAAAACTAAGCTCTGTGTGGCCCCAGCACTGCGTTAGTACAATCTCAAAGGTAGTGTTATCCACGTGACATGCCACGAAAAATCTGTATTGAATACAGAAATAAGTGAAGGAATGAACAAAAGAAGAAATAAGCAACTCCACTTAGAATAAAATGTGTCTTGGCAAAGAGCCAAATCTAAAGACGTTTCTAGATCCATAGCACTTAACTAAGAGATGGTGACAAAGAGAAGCAGAGAGTGCCATGTTTCTGACAGAAAGGTCATGATGTAAGGCTCTCATATGCCATATACAGAGGGTGGTGAGAGGAACCACCTTGGCTATGGCAAAATGTGGCCCACATTGTGCTTCCTGAGGGCACAAGGAAGAGGGAGTCTACTAGTCTTTGCATCATATATGTATCTCTAATAAATATTAGGATGAAAATTATTTCACCAGTAAAACACATAGTTTTATTCAACAACCATTATGAATAACTTCCCTCAACATTATTTTGAATGACAACACTTACTTGGAAATATATATGTATATTTTGTTTGCTTATTTATAACAAAATATGTTATTTTCCATTTTTTTTCCAAAAGTAAAGATCTCATAATTTTACAGCCTCATTTCCTCTATGTATTTATCTGTAAAGTATTTCTCAATTCCTTCTTGATGGAAGATATAATTATAAGTGTTTCATTATTATTCACATGAGCCAAGAAATGTTAGCCGAATTTTCATATCACACATAAACACATATCACTAAACTTAACCTCTATCTAGATACGAAAAACAGCTTTTAGAAAGATGTGACATTAATTACCCAAAATACAAATATTTTAAATAAATGCTAAGAGACAACTTGACATTTTGTGAATTTTAAAAAATCTTTCTGAAGCTTTGCTACAGAGACAATTCTTCCACATGTGAGCTTTTGAAAACATTAATAATGAAAATGCCATCTGATTTTTAAATACTTTTGCTAAGCAAAAATAGTGTGTACTGTTAATACTTCAAATGTAAAAGATAAATAATGTTCTTAGAATTCAGCAGCTTCACAAACATTTAATTGATTCGCTTAACAAATATTTACTGAGTAGCAACCATATTTGCCAGGTATTTTTTTAAAGTTCTGGGAATTTAGAAGTGAATAAGATAGTCAAGATCTTACCACCACCCCCATGTAACTTATACTCTAATGGGTGGACACTATCAATAAACAAGAAAATATAAGAAAATGTCAAATAATAAGGGTTCTGATAAAAATAAAACAAGATGAGATGATTGTCACAGCCAGCTCTTCTGGGGTGACATTTAAAGTGAGACCTGAATATCGAGATGGGACAGACACTGAAGGTCTGGAGAGAGAGAGGGTTCCAGATAGAACAGCAAGCTGAAGGGCCCAAGATGAGAATAAACTTGGGGTATTTGAAAAAAAGGAAGAAGTAAGTGTACTTTGAGCAAGGGCAAGCATGGTAGAGATGAGGTAAGTAGAGGTCAGATTAGGTAGAGCTTGCTAAAATATAGAGTTTGGTTTATAATCTCTAAAAGATACAGACTCTTCTCGTAAATATAACCACTATCAATATTACCATCATTACACCAAAATTTTCAATAATAATTTATTAAAATCATCAACTATATTGCCAGTGTTCAAGTTTCCATGTATCCTTTCTTAAAAAGCTTATTGATTCAAATAAGTATCCAATTAATAAATTTCTTAGTCTTTTTAATCTATAGATCATCATTCCTTCACTTTTTTCCATTGCAACTTATTTGCTGCAAAACTGGGTTATTTGTCCTATAGGATTTTCCATATTCAGTATTTCCTGACTGCATCTTCATAGTGTTACTTTAACATGTTCCTCTGTCTCCTATATTTCCTATAAATTCGTAGTTAGATATAGGGCTTTAATCAAATTCAAGTTCAAATTTCTAGCAAGACTACTCCAGTTGATGTAATGTACTCCAATCAGGAGGCGATGTAAAGTGTTCTCACAGATAGATCGATAGATGAAAAGAGAGTGAAGGAGGGAAGGAAGGAAACAGACAGATAGAGGTATAGGTATAGATATAGATACATAGACAGATATCACATAGCCTTAGATCGATGATAATACTTCATTAGGAGTTGTAAAATGCTGATAATATAATTCTGTTATTCCTTTATTTATCAGCTGAAATACTTCTGTAAAGAAAAAATTTCCTTCATCAACTATGTGGTTAACAACATAGGAAAACAAAACAAAACAGAATACTTGATTCACTTTATTTTCAACTTTTCCAAACAATAAGTTGGTTGCCTGGCATGGATGTTTTAAGCAGTG
The DNA here is from genome assembly GCA_003508835.1 of Eonycteris spelaea. Taxonomy (NCBI): domain Eukaryota; kingdom Metazoa; phylum Chordata; class Mammalia; order Chiroptera; family Pteropodidae; genus Eonycteris; species Eonycteris spelaea. Next base: position 6,914,818 of record PUFA01000091.1, on the reverse strand, counting down.
AAATTTTAAAGATCACTCAGAGTATCATTTGTAGAATAGAGTAATATATAAGAAAATAAGCGTGAAATCAGCGACACCTCTTGATAGGCTCTTATAGTATTCTAAATAAATGATGATGGGTTGTACCAGGATGGTAGAGAGATAAAGAGAAGTAAACAGATTTAAGATATATTTTATAAAGCCTAGAGAACTTTTTGGTAGATTGTATATAGAGAATAAGGCTAAACAAAGAAGTCAAGAATGTGTCCTAGATTTTTGGCCTGAGCAATTTGGTTTATGGGAATCACTAAGGGAGAAGCAGATTTAGGAAACAAAATCATCTAAAAGCAGATTTAGGAAACAAAATGATGTGAATGAAATTAAAACAATATTTACCAAATCCTTATTACTGTTTTTCTTTATCCTGACTGAAAAATAATTAAAATTTTCAGGAAGTTAAAATAAAATACTGTTTTATGGTCTTTTTCTATAAATAATGCTTTTTGCTGAATTAAAAATAACACTGGATAAAATAAATTTCTTTTTTCCTTAGATAATTCATTTTCTCACCTTTCCCCCATATATATTGACAAAGGATAAGCTGGGTAAAAAAAATTAAAGGATCATAACAAATATTACTTTAATCCAGATTGATTACCAATCTTTCATATCAGCTGGTAGATCATCGCAAATACAAAGGATATACGATTCAGCCAGGATACAGAAAAAGGAGAAATGAAGCTCAAAAACATTAACCAGTTAATTAGGATTAACCAATTAATCTTGGGGGAAGAGAAGAGCTCCAGTTCATCTTTTCAAAGCTAATTTTCCATTCTCCCATTTTTAAGGGAGTACTAATAATTCAAATTGTCCTGTTGGGCTTCCCTGCTTCTCCCTACAAAGTAAGAGGGAGAATATGGAAGTTTTAAGAGAGAGGGAGAGAAAAGAGCCTAATCTCAACATATTGCCAATAGCAACAAAAATAATTTATATTACTTTCTAAATGACAATATTTCTAAAGATGTTACCTAAAGCTTCATAGAGAAAGGGAATATCAGATTTGTCACAAATCATTTCTGCATATATAAAAATTTTAGATTGTTACCCCACTTTGATAATATACATTTACAGAATATCTGATTAACTGAGATAAAAATGACAAACAAACCACTCCTGTGTAATGAAACATTCATATATGTATTATACCTATGAATAAATTGAAAAAATGTTATTGACCTCCATTAAGTCTTAAAACTATATTTGTGTGTAAATATAGCTTATTTAGTAGTAACTAGGTGCCTGGTTAGAATGTCCTTTTTTAAAATATTCGAACGATAGCTCTGGGTTTAATTTCCCAACATCAATACTGGCTCTGCTAATTGGAGTCTACTAAGTACTCAGAAGCAATAAAAAGAAACAGTTCCTCTAACTAGAAAACAAACTACAAAGTGACAAAATAGGATAAAAATAAATGTAATTCCAAACTTCACAAATGCAGATTAAATATCTCAATAATTAGGGAAAGAAATATCCTAGACCTTAGAAAACTGTTGAAAGAAAGGAGTCTGAGTTCATTTACAAAAGCTTAAAAGCTATTATGTCTGAAGAATTTAAAAGATTCCATAAGATCTTCAATATAATATACACATTAAAATATTTGAAATAATTCTATTATCCCTTGTACAGTTTAAAATATTTTTTGAATTCTAAGATATAATTCATTTTATTTTACTTTTAAATGCTTTTCTTGACATTTCTTTTCAAAGAAAAATAAGTGCTTTGTATTTGTGTTTTTCTTACTCAGAATAATCATGAATGTTTTAATGCAAAGCAATTACATCAAACATCTTCATAGATGATAAATTATATTCTGAATATCAATTATTCAAAAATGCAGTCAGAAGGTTTACAAACTGCTTGTTTAAACACAGAACGTACAAATTTCAGACAATATATTTATTAACACCATTTGTAACACAAAATAGGTTCTTTATATTCAGTATATGACATAAGGCTGACTGACTCACACAGCCTGAAATTCCTTTGCTTCTCCATCTTAAAGATCACATATTTTTATCATTTCCACTTCATACCCACTGCTTCCTCTTGGAAAAAATTTTCCTATGTTTCTTCTTTCTCATTCTCCTTATCTAGATGCTAAGCCTTCCCTACAAGAAATGACAGGGTTTTTTTTTTTTTTTCTTCATTAACCTTCTAATACATCATCCTTAACCTGGGTAAGGTGAGAAACACAGAGTTATGGCCTACCCTGACAATAGTGAGGCATGTATTTTTCATTCCTTTAAACTTTCTGATTGCTATTTCTTTGACTTCCTCTCAAAAATACTCTGCTTGGTTCTACACTCAGCTGTAAGAATTAGTATAATACAGTTTCAAGGAGTTGGTTAGAATGTCACCCTATTACTTTAAATAATGTAAAGAGATATGCAGACCCAGAATCTCAAGGATTATCTGATCCTGAGAAAAACTATTCTTGGTATTTTAGGTTGATTAGTACCAGGAACACAGCAGATTGTCATATCAATGTGGTTTTGGCTATTGCATGTTGGAGCCGTGGTCAGATTACGGAACTTTGTGGTATTAATTTTTTAAAAATTTAAGAATGTTTAATATGGAGATGGCATAGAACTTGAGAACTCAATATTTTTATTTTGGAAATATGTTTTTGGTTCCACTGACCCTATCTGGCACAAAGGACTCACTCTGGCATTGAATTGATGGCAGAAATAAAACTTCTCTATGCTTTACATCATTACAACCTGAAAAACATATCCAAAGTACAGGGACAGGCTAGCTCCACACTACATAAAAAGATTTCACTAAAGTGGCAGTGTCACTTAATACTTGCTAAGGTAGCTCCTGTGGACCTGTGTCCTTGTACAGGATCTTAGGTTCTCATCAAGGAATTTACAGCAACGTACTCTGAAGACCACCAACCTAGATCTGGAAGGGCTGCAGCACCCTCTGAATATGTAGCACTGGGGGACTGACTGGCTCCTCTGAGCTGAAACATGTCAGTGGCTGACTGATGGGGATATAATCTGCACTCAGAATTGAGATGTTTTGAGTGAGAGGGAATCTATTGCCAACCCCCACAGATACTGATCCCATCAGAAAAAACCAAAAAAAAATTCCTTTTGAACCATATATCTTTCCATTTCTTACAGGAAACTCAGCTCCATTAAAATCTTATGGGACCACCACCGTATATGCAGTGTGTCATTGGAAACATTTTGATGGGGCACATGACTATAAATAAAGCTTTGAGAGCAGATAAAGAAGGTACCGTCTCTATTTTTGACAAGAAGGATCTGAAATATCAAATAGTTAAATGAGTTGCCCAGAGTCTAATCTAATTACCTACTTTTGAAATTGAGAAAGCTAAAGGAGGGGGAAGTGAAGTCGGCATAAGTAGCAACAGAACTAGAACCTGGGTTCAGCTTCCTTTCAACACAAAGAACTAGAAATGGGGAGTCAGCATGAATTCCAAATTCCATTCTTATCTCATATTATAAATTTGACTAGATCGTGGATAAAATTCAGAATAAATTCTGGGGTTGCTCTTTTCTGAGGAAGGCTAAAAAAAAAAAAAGGTAGTGTTATTCCTGAATGTTATCTGCAACCATGGATAGTTATCACAGTGCTGACTATGTGACTATAAGCTTTTGGAGCACAGGGCATTTCCAGGAATTCAGTCTCTCAGCTGCCCTGTTATAAGCTCCCACTGGACAGCATTTGAGCTTCTCATGAACAAAGTATTCTTTGTTTCCATTCCTGGCATCTACCTTAGGGTCTAGCAAATATTATTTAGCAAATATTTTCATTAAATAATTAAATGGAAGAAGGGAGAAATTATAACAAAAAAAGTTGAGTAGCCTATGGACGAAGCTAAATAAGTGACAATTAATGTTAACCTAATAGTATACATTTTAAAAGTGATGATAAAACCCAGAGGCATACACACACAAAAAAGAGTAATATGTTTAAGTCAAAATTATTATACAAGCTAAGGATGGAATTTGGAATTCAAACTGGCTCTCTTGATTTCTAGTTTTTTGCATTGAATGTCTATGTTTCTTACATTCTTCTTTGGATTTTCCACTTTTTTTAACATTCCATGTTACATTGTGGACTGTTTCTTCTAACCTATCTTCTGGTTCACTAATTTTCTTTTCAGTTGTATCTAATCTGATGTTAAACCTAATGACTAAATTTTAAATAGTACATTTCAGTTTTAGAACTATTTGGTTCTTTTTTAAATTTGCTAGGTAATTTTTTCTAGTTACCAGTTCCTTGGTAATTTTCATCCTTAGCATTATTTCTTTGAACATAGCAAGCTTAGTTATTTATAGTCTATGTCTAATAATTCCAGTATCTTATCTTCACTGAGTCGATATCTATTGTCTGTTGTATCAGCTAGTTCTTACCATGGTGTCTCTTGTTCTTCTATGCCTGACTACCTGTGCCTGCATGTTCGACAATGTACTTTTAAAAAATTTATTTAAAAAATAAACTATGCATTGGATGATAGCATCCTCCTCCACAGAGAATTTTCATTTGCTTCTCTTAGAGCTACCAATCCAAGACTATCTTAATCCAAGGTCTAGACTTAAAATTCCCTGATCTAGTAGATGGTGGAAGTAATGCTGCAAGTTCTTAGGAGGGCTAAGCTAGCATTGGTTCACTTCTATGCTAATAGCTCACTATTTTGTGGTTCCACCTCAGGTAAGGGAAAAACTACTCTTGGAAGACTACAGGTTTTAACATACGCCTCAGTCTTGTGAGGCATCTGAAATCAGAACTCAGCTTCAAAGCTGCTAGGCTACGATCAATAAACACCCTTAGGACAAAAGTAGTTTTAAAAGAATGGCTCATTTCTATTAATTCTCATCTTTTCATAGATGCTTCTAATAATTTGTTTTTCATACTTTATCCAACTTCTTTAGTTGTCCTTAGCAGGAGTATTTGTCCAAATTACTAGACTGCCATTATATAAACAGAATCTTGTTTGTTCTAAATCATTAAATCTGTAAATCTGGAATAAAAGGAAATGTCCTTAACTTACTAAAAGGATCTATAGAAATCTACAGCAAATATTATACTTAATAGTAAAATGGAAGAAACACTGTCATCATGATCATATAGGAGACAAAGCTGCCTGTCACTGTTACTATTTAAAATTCTGGTGATGCTAGACAATGCAAGAAGAAAAGTAAAGCAATCAAGAGGTTATAAACACTACAAAAGGACAACCCAGAAATTCTGATGAAAAAGTATTGGGATAAATAACACTAAGATGGCCAAATACAAAAAAAAAATCATAAAAATCAAGTTCCTAGAAAACAGCAATTACTAATTTAAAAAAAAATGTATACACATACACACACATGCAAAAAGATTCCATTAATGTGGAAATAATAAGAGTTCAGATGTAGTTAAAGTGATATGATGTTTTAATCTTTGAGTTCCACTAAACATAAAACACTCATACATTTAAATGTAGGTTTCTGTGTTATAGATCAGTTATAAAAGGCTACGTCTTTGGAATATTATTAAGCTTGACCAAAATAAATAAAGTGCTATTTATTTTGTGTTTGTTTAACTTGCAAATTATCTAACTCCCTTACTAGATCATACAAGAGGGTAGGGATTGTGCCTGTTTTGTTCATTATTCCATTTTCTGCATATAGTGCCTGGCATAAGTAAATGAAGTCAATTTCTGATTCTTAAATTCCTTAATGCTTTTAATTTTGTATTAAGTTCTACATTAATTAAAGGTCACCTTTTACATAGATAATCAGTTTAATAAAAGGATACCAAAATCTCAGGTATGAAATCAGATAACAAATAAGTAATAAATTTGACTTTCCAGGGGTTTTAAAAACAATTTGAAAGAATGATATAATAGATATATCTAGTGATAGCAACAATGACATCTCACAAAAAAGAGGGGTGGGGTAGAAACCAACTGTGTTAGTTACTGCAAAGTAACACTACTCAAGAGGAATAAGGAGAATAAGAACCCTAACTTACTATCATTAGACAGTTTTTACTTTCTCAACCCAGAGCTGTCTCCAGAATCTCATTATAACTGATGCTTTTGCAAGTTTCTCTGTTCACAGTAAACCTAGATCAGATTTCCTACAGGCTTTATAAAGACACTTTCATGTTCTAAGATGGTTCTAACATAATACTTTATACATCTACTCAGTAAATACTTTTCAAATAAATCTATCAAAAATTTTACAGCACAACACAGGAAAAGAAATAAACCCATTTAAGTGGCTATCAGTTTCCATTTCCTCACTTGGGTTTAAGGAAAATAAATATCAAGTAAAAAGCACCTGAATCCACTAAAAATATGAGTGTTTTAAACATTGTGATACAAAACAGTCAAAAATACTAGCTTCCATTTTTCCCTCCTATATAACAAAACTTGGATTCAGCTGACAACTGCTATACTAGGTTTCAGCCCAAAGCAATTTAGAAATAGACAAGTCAGAAACTCCTTAAAAATAAATTAGGGTTTATAATGGAAATGCTGACAGATGCTTCTTTATAATAATGCCTGGTGAGACTACTATATTTTAAAATGACTACATCACATGTACGCAAGTGTTGAATATTAAAATGCAACAATGCCTAGCTTATAATTAAATCATGATCATAAATAGTTCAGTAAAATATGTTATAAAGAAAGGGTGATGTGACAAGAAAATATACTGTGTTAAAATATAATGCAAGTAAGGATTTATTAGAACTTGTCATTTAGAAAATTCAAACAAGAGGAAATATCAACATAAATCCTATGAAAAGTTAAAAAGGACAAACTCAGTATGGCCTAAAAACAGACTACCAAAGTGACTGGTGTATACCACAATTACTTATGAAATCATGTCTGTCATAAGATGATCATACCCCTAGATTAAGACCAAAATATAAATTTTGATATATACATATAACTTTTTTAAAATCTTAGTATTCCAGCTTCTAGAATCTTTGATCAGCTGCTCAGCATTCTGCTAATGCTGCTTTTCTGCTATTATACTTCATGTTGTATTTGTCTTTGACATTATATGCCACCATTTCCATCATTCCCTGCTTTTGAACTCTCCATACCTATACTACGACATATATTGGTTGCCAAAGAAATGTGGGGCTAAAAACCCAGCATAAACAATTCTACCAACGTCAAAGAAATATGGTAAGCCTTCATTTACTGAGAAGCTAACACTGAAAAATCAACTTCATGTTTCAAAGTGAAGTAGAAACCTAGGAGCATTACACCGATAACTTCTTCATTATAAAGCCATATGCAGGCCTCAATACATATCTCATGATACTGGTATACAGTTCATCTTAAAACCAATAATTTATAATGAGTTTTCTTAAATGACATGATTACCTCTAATTTCAAATCTAAAATACTGGATTTGTCTCTTAGCATTGGTGTGTTCCAGTGGGTTACCCACTAAGTCAGTGATCCTCAGTAAGGGACAATCTGCTCCCCAAAGGACACTGGGCAATATCTGGAGATATATTTCATTGTCATGAATACAGGGAAGAATGCTATCGGCATCTGATGAGTATTCAGCAGCCACAGAGCTGCTAAAAATCTTACAATGTACAGGAAAGCCCCCCACCCTCAAGAATCACCTGGCCCAAAATATAGATAGTGCCACTGTTGAGAAACCTTCCACTAGCTCCTCTGTTTTCTTACCAAGAAGCAATTCCCCATAGTTTCCCTTATCTTGCCTCAAATAAACACTCAAACCATAAACCAAAAATTAGAACTGAATTTCAGACAAAGTGGAGGAGTGAAGTATACAGATTACCTTCAAGCACAACTGACTCATTCATCCATTCAACAAATATATCAGGAATTGTACTAGGCACTGGGGATACTGTGGTGCCCAAGAAAGGTAAGATTTCTGTTTTCATGTAGGTTATGTTCTAATGAGATTCTAATGATTCTCAGGTTGAAGGACTCTTCAAACTGAACAAAAAACCTTCAATGCTTGACATATTCTGGGAAACTGATGTAGCTATGCACACAGTTCCCAATAATAGAGCATTCACTCTATTTTTGGAAATGTCTTTATTTCAATGAACCAAAATAACCTTTCCTGTAGTTTTCGCCCTCTGATCACAGTTCTGCTCTCTCGAGTCATAAAGAACAAATTCCTGTTCCAAATGACAGACCTTTATACCTTTAAAGACAGCTATTATACATCTCCAAATTTTGTATCCTAAAAGCTAAAATAATTCCACCAGTGCCTCTGATATTTCTTCCAAAGACATGATCCTTAAGATTGGAAGGAAATGAGTAAAAATACTGAGGCTTTTTAAGAATTTATGCTATGAATTAGTAAATGGTAAATTTTCTTGAACTATCCTTTTCAAACACATAATATTGATTTTAATAAGAAAGAATATAACATTTACTAACACCCATATACAAAGTGATATCATTGACAGTTTGAATTCGTTATCACATTTAATTACCATACCAAACCAATGAAGTACATAATATTTTCAATAATTTGGACATGAAGAAATCAGGCTCAGAAAGAGCAAAAGAATTCATTCAAAGATCATATCTTTTCTTAAGCTCATGTACTTTTCACTATATCATGTGACCTAAAAATGGTGCTCGTTTTCACATGTTAACTCAAATAGTGACCTTTCATTATTTCTATAAACCAGTTTTATAATGAAGCTAAATATCAGGTAGTTTATGCTTACATAAAGAAGAACCCTGTTCTAACAAAAAAGCATTCTAATATCAAGTGCCTTTCAATAGGAATATACATATATATACACACACACATATATATACACACACACACACTCTTATCCTACCTACATAACTCTCCATATAGATACACTGAATTCTGCTTCATTAGCAAATTCTATGTAATATATGCTTTCTTGAGTTGCTATTTATTAAGAAAACAATTTAACTGAGAAAGACATTTATTTAAAATTTATGTACATATTAGCTATATTGGAATAATACAGAATGCTAGAAATTCTTAAAACTCATTTGTAAGAGTCAGGCAGTATAATATAATGCCAGGAATTAACAAAACAGACTGGATCTGTAGTACAAACAGCTTCTAAACCTCTCTGGGTCTCTGTGTTCTAACATAAAAATGGAGAAAATAATAGCAGAGTACTATAACAGGCTCTGAATTGGTCTCTCTTCTTCCATTCTTCTTGCCCTTTTTTCCCCACTCCATATCTTCCTATTCTCTACACATACCAAATTGGTCCTTTTAAAAAAAAAAACATAGCTTGTCACTCCACTGCTCAAAAACCCCCAATGGCTTTCATCCTATTTGGGAAAAAAATCCAAAATCCTACCATAGCCTGTAAGATCCTAGATGATCTAGTCTTGGCTTCCTTGCTCACTTTTTGTACTTGCTCCCTCCACTTTGAATGTTCTTACCCCTAAAGACCTGGATGGCTTGCTCTCTTTCCTTCTATTCAAGTATGTTTTAAATATCATCATCTCAGATAAGCTTCCCTCAGTATTGTCTATTGTCTTATCTTTCTTCACTGTCATGTATGATTTTTAAAATATTGATGTTGGCCTTTGGGAAGTTTTTGAAAACTAGAGAGCTAGAGACATAGAGATAGAAAGCCAGTGGCAAAAGATGATAATTACAAGTCATAAAGTAATCAAGTGCCTCCAAAAGGCTTCTGAAATTCTACTCCTTATAGAATTTATAATTTTTCCTTTAACCTGATTTGCTTAGATCTCATTTGCCCAGGCACAGTACCAGGTCACAGAGGTGGATCACAAAATGTTAACCGTGGAGCATTATAATTTCTTTCTTTAATATTTTTTCAAGATGTTGCTTTTTTCTTAAAACCAAACCAAGACATATTCTGGCCTTGAACAATTACAAAAGACATGAATCACCAAAGCTACCCCAGAGGCAATGCATGCATTAACCATTCAAATGAGATTACATGAGAGGCAGCTGAGGTGCAACGAAAGAGTCCCTTCCCAGCTATATATGACCTTATATGCAAGCTACTTAGCTTCTTATTTGCAAAACAGAAAAAAAAATTACTCCAACTCATAAAATATTATGAAAATGAAATAAAATTGAGGAAATAAGAATTCCACCCATAAATTAAGCCACTCTAAATGTCTGCTCTCAGCTCATGGAATATAAACTCAGGCAATAGTATGGAATCTACTGGAAATGCTTTAGACTTTTTGTTTAATGTCCGCAATATGTGGCACAGATTCAGTAAATGTTGGCCTTGTTTAAATTATATAGAGAAACGCTGACAATTCCCCAAAGTTTTAAATGGTAAAAAAAATCGGAAAAAACCGAGCCATTTATCTTAGGCTTTTTAGTAATTTAAGAAGTAAAACTGATAACCATATCTTTACAAAGTGGAACCAGCACTTCTCTAGACTTGAAAGAGCCCTGACATTGTTATCATTCATGACTTCTCAAAATTCATGTTATTTTCTTACTCATTTGTTCATTCAGTCAACATATCTTGAAATTCAACTACATGCCATACACTATTCTAGGTGTTAGAGATGAAAAGAACAGGGCTTGGTCTCTCACCTAGCAATAAAGGAAGAGCTGTTTAAAACAGTTAAGCATAAGGATTATGGAAGCTCTGAGTAGAAAATCAATTAGTTTAAGAAAGGCTTTTTAGCAGTGCTGTCTAACAGAAGTTTCGGTAATGATGAAAATGTTCTTTAATATGTACTATCCAATACAATAGCCAGCAGCCACATGTGGCTATTGAGCACTTAAAATGTGGCTAATTGACTAAGGAACTGAATTTTAAATTTTAATTAATTTTAATAGCTTCATGTAGCTAGTAATTACTGTACTGGACAGCAAAGCTGTACGGAATATGTAGTATATGAGCTGAAGTCTTGAAAAAAAAAGGCAGTAAGGAATTAAAAGGAGTAGAAGATAGTATATTCTAGGCAATGGGAAGGGCACAAACTGCATGGAGGCTGTGAGGACACCTTAATGTGTTCAGGAAAGGCTGCTTGGGATATGTGGAATGTGGAAAAGAGAGAAATGAGGTTAAAAGGCTTAGATAGGGCCAAAATATGAACCCCCTTGAATATCAGGCTATGGAGTTAAACGTCAGGCAGCAGACAATAAGAAAACATCAAAGACTTCAAAACCAGAGACTATATGACCATATTCAAGCTTTAGCAAGGCAAGCTGACCATAAGATGATTGATACATTGAAAGAAGAAACTGTAACTTGCACTATACCAAGTTAGATGATAAAGACTCAGACTACTATAATCACAGTGAGAACAGAGCTGAAGAACAAATTCAAGAAGTATTTTTGATATAAAATTAAAGGGATGTGGTGGACAAGAATAAACCAAAGTAAATACTACTGAGATACTAGCCTGGAAAACCAGATAATGTAGGCACTTTCTACAGTAACTGAAGGGATAAAGAAAGTCTACACACCCTGCTCAAAGTTATTTGTAAGAAAACAATCTAAATATCTATTAATTAACTTACAAGTTAAATAAATTATGAAATCATTTAAGATAGCATATTACATATTTATTAAAAGCATTTTTAAAGAATATATAATATCAGGGTAAAATGTCCATGACCTGTTAAATAAGTGAAATAAGTATGCTACAAAGCAACACATACAGCATTACCCTGGTTTTGTTTTATATACTGGTAGAATTTTTTTTAATTAAAATATACGCCAAAAAGTCAACAGTGGCTTACTTTGATGAGCCATTATAATCTCTTTCTTGAATATTTTTTCTAATTGTCTAATTATACTAATTATTCTAAAATACTATAGAATATTTTTTTATTTACAAATAAATTTTTGCTCTAAAGCACTGTACCTTAAAGCACTGGGGCCTGTGGAAATCTACTGAAGCCTGCAGCTATATCACAAACAGAGGGAATTTGAAGTGACCAGACCCAAGTCTACTGCAAGTTTGTTATGGGAAACTAAATTCACAGCAAATTAAATAAAGGCAGCCTTTTTTCCCTTTTGAAAAATTTACCACATACATATATACAATGGAATATTACTCAGCCATAAGAAGAGATGAAATACTGCCATTTGTGACAACATGGATGGACCTCAAGATAATCATGCTGAGTAAAATAAGCCAGACTGACAAAGTAGAAAATCACATGATATCATTTATACGTGGGATATAAATTTAAAAGCAACAAATGAACAAGACAAACAGAGACTCAGGGACATGGACAATGACTAGTGGTTACCAGAGAGTAGAGGGTGGGGGAGGAGCGGGGAGGTAGACGGGATAAAGAGGGTAAAATATAGGGGTGTAGGGGGAGGGTGAAGTGGGTAAAGGAATCAAATTTATGGTAGCTGAAGGAAACTGGGCTTTGGGTGGTAATCACACAATAGAATATATAAATGTCAAATTATAATGTACACTTGAAAATTATGTAATTGTATTAAACAATGTTACCCCAATACACTTAATTTAAAAGAAAATACCACAATTACAAAATACAAAATAAGATTATTTCCCACTTATTTATAATGTCTTAGGTATGATTTACATATGTAAACATGTAACAACAAGTAGGAGTTTGGTATAAACGTATATTATGTGTAGTTACGCAAAAAAGAGATTTATTCTGCTCATACTCAATTCCAATTACTCAGATGCATTTATGTAGAGCAGACACTATATGCTGAACCAGCAGCTGAGCAAATACTAATCTTTTTATATGTACATGCCAGTTCCTTTTTGCATTTAACAAAACCTGGCTTTCCAAGTTCTAAATTTAGATTTACAAGAAAATCCTGACCTGGTAGAGAAAATCCTATTACGGAGTATATGGCTACAGCAAATGCTCCTACATTCTGAGTGTGAATAAAATATAAATTAGATAAGCAATGTAATAATGTTCTTCATTAAATAGAAAATAAATAGAATTTTTCAACTATAATTTTAATCTCCTTGCCATAAGATAGGGTGTTATTTGTCTTGAGAAACCACATGTACATTATAAAGAGAATCTTAACCTAACGTTCCCAGCCATATGACAAGTCTTTTTCTGATCATTTTATAGAAGGAGAAAATAAAGGGCTAGGATTAAAAGCATGTTTTATTTTAGATATTCAGAAACTTGATTTGATTTCCTTACTAAAATTAGTTGCATGTCTTATTTCTGTGTTTTCTATTAAAACATACTGGTAGAGAGGCAGTATTTTTTCTGGGACACTTTGTAAATAAGCCCCAGAGCTAAGTAATCGTGATAGCCTCAGTCAAAGTGAGATAGTGTCAACTGTAGGATTAGGGCCAGGTCTCCTCACTTAAAATCTAGTGCTCTTCTCTGAAGAGGTTACAGTTCTTAAATTAAAATATGTTTTCTCTGAGATTTGAAAAAGGGAGCACATTTTAGATACTAGTTAGTGACACTTAAGAACATCAACTAGCATTCAAACCCAGAAACTGCTTTAGATGTTTTGGCTAACTACCTCATACTACATAGTGGGTGAGAATCACTAAAATCATCACTCCAAAACAAAGAGAATTCAGAAATCTGCAAGAGCAATTAACCACCAGTATTTTACTATGTTTCTATGATCTGATGTCCATTTCCATGGAAACAGAATAAGAAGTGAGAGGCAGCCAAGAGAAGAGATGTCAGAACTTGTCAGGTTCAGTGGCTGGAGCTGAAAGCTGCAAATGCTTTTTTTTTTTTTTTTACAAACAGCTGACTTCTGGCACATAATCAATCCTAAAGTTACAGGCAATGTCAGCTTGCTCGGAGAAGCATAAAGTTAAAGAACAAGCTTAAGTTTTTGTTTCATTTTTGAAGTCTTAAATTAAGGGGGGAAGGGACACAAATTAAAGGCCAATTGTTCAAAATTCTAAATTTCTAAATCATAAGAATGCAACAGAATTGAAAGTAGACAGAGGAAATTCTTAGCTGTGATGAGAGAAAATGTAGGACCACCACATTCTGGAAAGAATAGCAACAGGGCGGAGTCAGGAAAGAGAGGCAGAGGAAGCAGTATGCTCAAAAGCCCTGAGACAGGAGCTTGTGTGGCCCTTTTAAGGCACTGCAAGCACACAAGAGCTCTTTGTGTAGGGGAAAGGGTTATCACAGAAGGCTTTCCCACAAGAGGAGATAATCTAAGCTAAGACCTGTAGGATGGGATGGAGTTACAGAAGAGAGTATTCCAGCATGAGGAAGAGCAGGAGGGAAGTCCTAGTTGGCAAGAGAGAGTAAACAGTAGCAAACTGTTTAAGGCAGCTGGAGCAGAGAGTGGGAGTGGAGGAGTGAGCTGGGAACAGATCAAGAAGGGCCTTATTTCCCAAGTTAGATTTTGAACTTTTGTCCAAAAAACAAGTTGTCGCCACAGATCTAAATCAGGAAGTAACGTGACGAGGTCTGCATTTAAGAAGATTAGTCAACCTCAAATTACACAGGGCTACAGATGTAGAGTCTGTTACAGTTTTCCTCCTGGAGAGATAAGGGTGGACTGACTGCACTAGGTGAGGAGTAGTGTCTGAGATAGGAGAACAAGACACAATGAATACGAGCAGTGGGAGAAGGATGAGTCAAGGATGACATCCAGGATCTTGGCCGAAATAGCTATGTAAATGGTAGTACCAATCATTGAGTCTCTGTCACAAGCAAAGAAGGAGGATCCCCATTTCAGGTATGTAGGAGACAATGATGAGTTCCAATCTGAACTTCATGACTTGGAGGTATCCATGGGACAGTCAAGCAGAGCTATCCAGCAGACAGTTGCATGGGTGTAGTCTACAACTCAGGGATGGGTATGATAAATGTATCTACAACTCAGGGATAAACATATGAATCAAGGCTTCAGGACTGAATGGCATGGCCCAGGCAAAGCACAAGATCAGAAGAGATTCCCAGAGATGAATTGTAAAGGCTTTAGACTCTGGCTTAATGTTGGCTGCACCATTTACTAATCATATGACCTAGGGTTTCTTAGTCTTTAAGCCTGGAAAATTAGGATAATTTATAAATATTAGAACTAATATTTCAAAATTGAGTAGAGGAAGAGGAACCTATAAAGTAGAATGAGAAAGAGAGGATAAAAAGTAGACACCACAGGAGAATGTAGTGTTATGAAAACGGATGAAAAAGAGTATTTCAAGATTAAGGTTAATAGATCAAATAGCACAGAGAGATCAATTAAAATAAGAATTTAAAAGTATACAAAGGATTAAAAAAAAGATCTCTCGGTGACCCAAGCTTTAAGCATGGTAGAGGTAACTACAGACAGAAGTAGATGGTAGATGAGAGAGTGAGAGATAGATTTAGAAAATTCTTTCAAGAAGCTTGGCTGCAAGAGAGAAGAAGAATTTGACTGGTACCAAGTGGAATCAAAACACAGTTGCTTGTTTTTGTTTTCTCATTTGGAAAAACTTATGCATGATATTAAGATGTTTTCAGCTGCAAGTAACAAAAAACCCAACTAACAATGCTTAAATATTAGGTCATTTATTGTTTCTTTAATGAAAAAAGTCTAAAAGTAGACAGTTCTAGAGTTTTTTCAGAACCTCAGTGATGTCATCAGACCATGGCTCTTTCTATCTTCCTGCTTTGCCACAAAATGGTACCCACTGCCAGGCATCATGCCCTTAAAACATATTCCCAACAGAAAGAAAGAAGACAAACCTTGTCCCTCTATTAGGAAGCAAAATACCTAGAGCCTGCCCCCATCGGACTTTCCCTTATACCTCATTGGTTAGAACTGGGTCATATGCCCACTCTTAGCTATAAGAGAAGCTGAGAAATTATCTGATTTTCCAGACTCTATTTTGAGGCAATAAGGGAGATGGGGGTTCGGAATGATTTTTACATAGCCAGCCAATACTGTCTGTCACACGCATGTTTAAATGCTGATGTGAAAGAGTTAATAAAGAGAAAGAAGCCAAAGACACAGAAGGAAAGAGGGCAAGAATGAGTATCAGAGTAAACAGATTTATAAAGACATTTCTTCCGATATGCCTTATAATGCACAAAGTATAAAATACAAATCTGCAGCCAAATGACAAAGGAAAACTCTTAATATTTTTATATCAATTAGCATTTCAGAGATGATATTAAGAAATGAGTTTTCATTCTTTTAAGTGAAAACTTAAAAAACTTAAACCTTTTAACACTTCAGTTGTACAGTTTAGTTAAAAGTTCAGCTTAGGAAATCAGAGAGACTGCTTGTGGGACCCTGCCCAAGTTATGCAATGTCTTTATGTCTCAGTTTCCTCACTTGCCAAATAATAACAATAACAGTGCCATTAAAGTGAATTAATACAGGTAAACAGTATAAGGCTTAGCACGTAGTAAATACTCAATAATAGGTAGCTGTTTTCAGTAGTATAGAATTATCTAAGGATAATCATTAATTCAACCTATTTAATCTGATGTTTAAATAGGTTGACTTGGTTTTAATTCACCATGAGTCATTTCTTTTGGTAGACTTTTTATTAACATTATGTGAAACAACTACTAAACACACACAAACATTTATGAATGTAAATTAGTATAGCATTATTTTCAAACTATGAATGATCACTTAGCATTGATAAACTTTTAAAAATCAATAAACAAAGGTTTACAGGAACCAAAAGAAACTACAGCAGCAGGTTTCATACCTTTCTTATTTACAAGTTCTCTAAAATGAAACCATGAAAGCATGAATAAAGTCAGAGGGTAGGTTGCTTTAAATAGTAATATGGATATACAATGGAATATTACTCAGCCATAAGAAGAGATGAAATACTGCCATTTGCAACAACATGGATGGACCTTGAAATAATCATACTAAGTGAAATAAGCCAGACAGAAAAGGTTGAAAATCACATATATGTGAGATATAAACCTAAAAGCAACAAATGAACAGGACAAACAAACAGAGACTCATGGACATGGACAATGGACTAGTGGTTACCAGAAGGAAAGGGGGAGGGGAAAGTAAAAAAAAAACGTTAAACAAAAAAATAATAAGGAGACATTGATAGTCTTTGAAATGACATCATTATAAGAGTTATACACTGGGAAGAATAATCTGACATTTCTGGGTAGGTAATAAGGGGAAATTTTCAGTTAATGATGGAGGGATGAAAGAGAATGAACAAATTGCCAAAATAGCCATCAGCAGTTCAAAAACCTTTCAACAAAAGAACCTAACCAAAATGAATAACATAGATTCATTCTGCAGTGGTTATAAAGAAGGAGAGAACACAATTCAATCAGCACTAAAGTAATCACAACAAAAATAATTACTGTATTTCATCAAATAGAAAACACTATAGATTATAGGAAACACCATTATATTTATATACCATCAAAGATAAAAACATAGTAATAATTAAACTGACATAATGCCAAGATTTTATTGATTAGAAAATCCACTCCAATTTCAGAGATACTAAAGTTTGAAATATATGTATCTTAAAATCAAATAAATACTGAATGTGCCTGATCTCCTCTGATCTCGGGAGCTAAGCAGGGTCAGGCCAGGTTCATACTTGGATGGGAGACCACGTAGGAATAGTAGATGCTGTAGATGTTAAAAAAAAAAAAATCAAATAAATAGTATCTGCCTAAATAATAAATAGGAGTCACAATCCTACAAAATCCCCAGTCATATCCATAACCCTCTCTCACAGCCTGCTTGGGATCTGTTCAAATCTTAGAACTTGAACAGCTCCAGCAAGCTTCTAACCCCTAACTCTGACTTATCTGCACCGAAAGAGATAGGGTAAGCCCCCATCTGACAGGGGCCACAACTCTAAGAAGCTCTCCTAAGACAATAATCTTATGTGACCTTTATTAAGTCTCCTTAATTATGGCTACAGAACACAAAGTCCTACCTTTTAGAAGTCCTACCTTCTGTTCAGATCATTGTACGTTATTCTTTAAAGTCAATTTATATATATATATATATATATATATATATAATATATATATATATATATATATCAACAACATTAAGAGTGAAAACTTAGGAACTTTCCTGAAGTGTTCAAGGAAGAAATGGGATGAGTATGGCAATTAGCCTCGTTTTAATTAATTCATTTTCTAAGGCAAATGATTTTAGACTTACTGGTTTTTGTTGCAGTGAATTATATCTAACGTCATTCTATCTCCTTTCATCAATATATTTCACTAGCTTGGCACATTTTTCTATTAGTACTTTCTATTGCACTAATTTTGATTGCTGACTTCAATTGAATGAAACAGTCCTTTTTTTTTCAATTCTCCTGTAAACAAGCCAGCATGATTCCCATTAACATCAGAGCTAGTTAGAGCCCACCTTTACATGAACTATCCCAGGACCTCTATTACTTCCCTGTGGTAGATACAAAAAGAAGGAAATGGAAAACATTTCTCTGTGCTGTCACACAAAAGAACACCCAAACATCATTGCTTTATCAGTGAAACACTGCTCAAGTTTAAACATAATGATGACTTCAATTTCTTGGTACTTGTCTGTTCTTTTTCTTGTTACTTCCTTGCCTGCTCTCTTTAGATTCAGGCCTGGAGTTAAACTAGATGCTCTGTTTTACTCTAACCGTCCTTACTTTAGTTACATGTCAGAAAAATCATAGAAATATGTTGCTATACTCCATTTGGACTGAATAGTTAAATCATGCCCTCTCCCCATTCTATGTTCTGAAAGTAAGAATCCGATTCTCTATGTTCACTGTTGAGAATAAAAATAAATATAAAGACAAAATCAGGGCAAGGTCCCACCTCTCTCCTTAGTAAGCATTGAGCCAATAACAGGGAAATAAAAACTGGTAACCTGAGCCTACAGAACTGGGAAGAAAGAGGAAGATCAGAGATGAGAAACCTAATGCCATACTGAAAAGTTCTGGGGAAGGACATATAACTAGAAAATGAAAACCCTAACGTGCCTAAGGGGAGAGGTAATTGGAGAAAAAACTAATGATATACCAAATGGGAAAAGGAGAGATGACATGCTAGTTCCTGTATCCAGGACAGAGCAGGATGTGATTGAAAAGCCTAAAACCTAAGGAAGAAATTCAAGGAACTGATGCCAAGAATAGTATAGTACCTTCATCTTCCCAAGCTACCAAGACTAGGGCCGATCCAAGGCTGATGTAGAGCAGAAGATAATCTGGCTCAGCTATATATAATCAGAGGGCTGCTGCAGGAGGCTTTCCCTAGGTGACAGGTTAGAAAAGAAGCTCCTAGCCTTACAAATTGCTCCAACTAAAAACTACCAAATCAAGAAATGAGAATATCAGTGGTTGACACTGGAGAACAATAATTCTCCTTTTCTTATACTTTTATGCCTTTATTTTATTGCTAGATTGCCCATTTAAACACTTAAGGTCACTAAGTAGTTTTATTAGGTTTTTGAAAAGTGTCCCTACATCTGTGTTAACAGAGACCAGAACACAAGAATAAATTGTGAAGTAATGACACTGACCAACCAGATCTACTCTAACACTTGTGAAATGTGGCATAAGTAACTTGCAATAGGGAGGTTGGGGACAGTTGGTGAGAGCCAAAAAAGACTGTAATAGCTCTCTGTCTTAGATAACTACAATAACAACACATGAAAAAAAGAACATTACAATATTCAAAGCTGCATATGTAAGTACTCAGTCATCACAGTGAGTTGGAGGTACTCATGTAAGTCAACTCTCATAATTAAGAGAAAAAGAAGGGCATTTGAATAGGAAGAAACAACCAGCAATTAATATTCATAGGCTGTTTCTAACTCCTTCTGAGAACTAGTTCTTTTCCAGTGCTAACCACAGGAATGCTGATAGGGAACCTAAAGGAATCTGTGAAATCTGATATCCTGTAACAATATCACCAACTTGAATAGTCACACTATGAAATATTCAGCCTTGTTGTTTAAGTTCCAACTTTGACTGCCTTAGTAAAAATTTTGTAAAACAGTATCTGAAAAATCATCAAAATTTCTAATATATCTAAACATCGTGCTTACGACTACAAGACAAAGTACATAACTGAAAGCTTTATTTTATGATTTTGAACTATGTCTTACACATCTTTGTGTCCTCAGCATCCAACCAATGCCCCAAACATGGTAAGAAGCCACTGAATGTCTGCTGCTGGAGATGACAAAAAGTCCAATGACATTTAAAAGCACAGCAATAATTATTTGATACACTCAATAAATTAAGTGAATGAATGCATGGTAATCAAAAGAAAACCGAATAGATTAATCAAACTGAGCTATTTACTAATAATACTGTCTCAGAAAAATATTTCAAAGAACGATAGTTATATTAAAATCTACTTCTTTGTTCACTAATTTCTAGTTTTTAAAAGGAAAGAAAAATTCAAAACTAGGCTTAACATAATTGACTCCAGCCTCAGAATAAGGCTAAAGAAATCTAAGAGCAATAATTAAGTTATATTACAGAGAAACTTTGCTTCATGTTTAAAGGTTTTTAAAAAGATTTTTATTAAAATATAGCTAACATACAATATTATATTATTTTTAGGTGTGCAAAATAGTTATTCAACATTTATATACTTAAAGAAGTGATCGTTATGATAAGTCCAGCAACCATATGACACTATACAATGCTATCGCAATATTATTGATTACATCCCCTATGCTGTATACCACATCCCCATGACTTATTCGTTTATACCTGAAAGTTCGACCTCTTATTTCCTTTTACCTTCCCCATTTTGAATTTTTCAATTACAGTTGACATTCAATAGTGTATGTTTAAAGGGTTTTTAAGGAAAAAAAGTATGTCTTAGGTGCCTGAAAGACTACTGTCCTGTTCAACTGAATTAATTAGTGTTCTTCATTCCTCAGTGTTTCACAAAGGCCTAATTAAGTATTTTTAAATATGAGACCTGCTAAGTATCTGTGGATCTTATTCATAGGAATGAATAAGAAGGTCAGATGCCCAAAACTGACAATGAAGACATTCAGTACATAACTTCATCTATAATTAATGCATAGTCTGTGAACCTTTTCCCCGAAAGGCAAAAAATTTCTATGGTATACTTAGATATGGCTAACTTCATTATCTTAACAACATCATTTAATATTTTATCTCTTTGTCAAAGTATCTGGGAACTTCTGAAACAATATACTACAAATCTGGATGAGAAAGGTAATTTATATTGGTTATATAATGTCAAAGGAAGAAAAACAGAGAATTTCCTTAGAAACTATTGAGACTGTAAATGACTAAAAGGTCATTTGAAGCAATTTTCTCATGCCTCCACATATCTTAAAAGTCAGAGGATCTACCGCCACTGCCAAATAAGTATTTAGAAATGATTTAGTTAAATACAGATGCCTTACAACTACTAATATTTAAAGATAAACACTGAATTGTTTAACAGTTTCAGGGTAGCTATAATAATAATTGGTATGCTAATTTTTAATATTCTTTTGAAATCAAGTAAGTTATAGATTAGACACTGTTTTTGTTATATTGACTCTATACTGAAATAGTACTGGTAATATAATTTCATATATATTTTTCTACAATACATTGGTCAATACTTAATAAACCTGTGTTATCTCAAACATCAAATACAGGAAAGAACTGTTAATTATTCTGCTAATTACTGGGGAAAATACACCTGTTATATAGCTTCTTACATAATCATTCACCATTTGAGAAATGATGTATCCAACTTCTTTGGCTCTTCCCATGGGAGGTGCTTAGAGGGCTCAAAAAATTTTTTTTTCATTTTATACAGGATTAAGCAGAGCTTAGACCACACTCAAAAGCAAAATTCTTTAGGAAACCAAAGGCTTCTCAGAATATTCCTTATTCAGAAATGAAATTCCATTGTCGGGGAAATCACTAATACCAACTATCAGAGAAAATGTCTCATTCCTGTTGCACAATCAGCTAAAGTGAAACTGCTTCTTTAGTTGCTAGGAAACAACCAACTCATTACATGCCATTATCAGAATCCTAGAGAAGAAAACTGGCATCTGCTTCACATTTGGGGATACTGGAGATTGAACTAAAAGCATTGAAACTGCTGCCAAAATCCATGGTCTCTGGGGTTTACACTGTGACCACAGCAGGTGCTGACACCAGACTAGCCTTTGAAGTTTTCCTTTCTGTAGCTCTTTCTCTAACAGTTAAAATTATTTTCTTCCAACATCCCACATTTTCAAACTCAAAGATTCTAAGACAAGACTTCTTCATTTGAGTTAAACTCATTATATCTATGTTGAGCACAACTTAAGGAAAACAAATAGAACTAAGGAATTTTAACGAATAACAAAAATTTTAAGCTATTATTCATTGAGCAAAATGTACTAGGTGTTTTTGCCTTTAATTATTTAAAGTCAAAATAAAAGGAAATTGTTTTAAAAATCAGGAGAATAAAAAGGAAGACATACTGATAAATCTAGTACTCAAAATGACATTCTAGCATTTATCTGCTTCATTTTCCTAATTAATCATAAAGTTTAACTTCTCTTTTTATGATATGGTATGTTTTTTTGTAATGCATCACATAATGCATTCATGGACATATAACATATTTATTCATCAATCTCTTCCCTTCCTTTTAGGAGATGAGGTTGGAAGGAGGTGGGGTAAAATTATATTAGACACTGGCAAGATGAAACCATGAGGCTCTCTATACTACTACTTCTGCATCCAGAAAGATAAGTTACCCATTGAGGTGAAGCTGGAGATGTTGACAAACCATCTTCCTTCACCAAATTACAAGAATGATCCTGGCGGGACTCCTCCATCTTAATATAATCCTTTGCCCCACACCTTCAACTCTAATGTTTACTTCATTTGAATTACATCTGCCAATCTTGGCTAAATAATGTTCCCTTAATATCACTTCATACTTTTATTCTCAAACTCATCTCCACTCCCCCATCATGCTTGCCCTCTACCAACCTGAACTCTACCCAACTTCCTATGTCTTATGAATATCACTTCCACTTAGGGTTGCCAGATTTAGCAAATAAAAATAGAGAACCCTCACTCAGTTAAGTTTGAATATCACATATACAACAAATAATTTTTTAATGTAAATATGTCTCAAGCAATATTTGGAACATACTCATACTGAAGAATTATTCACTGTGTATCTGATACTCAGACTTAACTAGTTTAAGTTTGTCTGGCAACCTTTTTATCACCCTGCTGTGAGATTGATACCTTGACCTTTGAAATTTTTCTCCCTTAATAGAAACTTTCTTTACTCAGTAATATCTCATTTCTAAATTTCATCTCTAAAAAAAGACTAACTTTTCTAATGCCCCTCCTCTGAACAAAACCAATTCATCTGTCACTTTTTAAACCTGTTCTTCCAAAAGCTACTGTATCGTCTCCTCCCCATCAGAGGTGATTTTCAATGATTTGATTCCTCCAATTTACCCAGCCTCCTGATACCTCCTGAAAACATGTTTCCTAGAAATCAGGCCTTGACTTCTGTTTTTACCTCATTAATGCCCTATATATTTTTTCCTTTTAGACTTTCTGCCATGCCAATCCTGGATCTAACAATAGGTTTGCCCATGTTGAGTTTCGGGCATCAGAATATTGCTAAAGAGTTGGCAAAAATAAAAATATATATATATATAATATTTAGTAACCAGTGGGCCTTTGCTGCTACACAGAGATCCTATCACTCATCTCTTCATCATTTATTTTTTATTTCTCAGAAAGCAGTTAAAAAGCACGGGCTCTGGACCATCATATGCCTAAATTCGATTTTGGAATCACCAGCATTAATTAGTGTCACCTAGGGTAATCTATTAGAAGTGTAAACTCCTTCGCCCTCCCTTGGATCTACTGAAGGAAAATCTTTAAGTAGAGAGTGAAACAGGGAGGCTATAAATCTGAATTTTCAGCTAGCCCTCCATATAAATTTTATGAATACTGAAATTTGTGAGCCAAATTTTCTCTATTGAGTGAACTCACTATCTTATTCTTTCCAATAAGATCAAGGAAATAACTTATTAACCTCTTTTTAGTACCAGGTATGATAGGGTTCCCTCATCTGATCTTCTTTCCATTCTACTCACCAAACTTGGAACTACACACTTATTTTCCAAAAATAACTCATGTGTTAACGTTTCAAACCCATTCCTTTTTGCCTTTTTTCATAATATTCCTCTTTCAATAATCCCCTCATTTTCTATAATCTTCAGTCCCTCTTTATTCTATCCTATAATTTGGAAAAGGTATGGCTATCCCTTTCGGAAAGCAAATGAAAAGGGCCTTCATTTGATACCATTTCTCCTGATGCTTCCATTCTATTTTCTTTTCCTTTTCCCCACTCCCTACCCCCATGTATGGCCTATTTTATCTAACAAGCAGAATAAACCTCTACTTCCATAGTCTTTCTACATATCTATTCTTAAACCCCTGACTTTTTTCATTTACTGCTCTACTAAAGGATAACAAATGGCCACCTAACAACTATTATCTCCTTGCCTTTTTTCATTCCTCATTCTGAGCTATCATTCTTAAAACTGCAAACCAGTGGTTCCCAAACTTGTCTACACACTGGAGTCAGTGGAAAATCTCCAAAATGCAACCCAGAAGATCATGAAATTTTTGTTGTTGTTGTTCAAGAGTTTCTATAGAGCTTAATCTGCAGCCCAAATCCCCTTCTCCTTCCCAGAGGCCAGTGCGCAGGACAGAAAGTTCCAACCCTCTAAACACTGGATCTTTCTGGTGACCAGCCCCATTCTAAGGCTATCTAGGGGCCCCAGCCTAAGTTACCTCACTAGTATGAACTCAGATGTGCTCAAAAAGGAGATCCTTATGAATGACAAGAGACATTCCTATCACTCAGGAAACTCTAAGGGTTATAGGGCTTTGTGTCAGGATGCAAGAAAAAAAAATGCACATATTTCCTATTATACCACAACTATATAAAAAAAAAACCCTTTATCTCAATTCACACACAAAAATTAATTCAAGATGTACAAGCCAGAATTACAAAGCTTTGAGAGTAAAATATGTGAGAATATCTTTATAACCTTGGGGTAGACAGGCAAAGATTTCTTAAAACACAAAAAGTATTAGCAAAAAAAATTTTTTTCTAATAAATTGGGTTTCACGTAACTTTAAAACTTCAGCTCATCAAGAGGCAAGTAACAGACTGGGAGAAATATTCCCAGCATATATATCTAACAATAACTTATAGCCAGAATATATTAAAACTTTTGCAACTCAATTACAAGAAGAAAAATAAACCAATAAAAACTGAGTAAAAGACCTGAACAGATGCTTCACAAAAAAAATACACAGCAAAATCTAATATGTACATAAAAAGAGGCTCAACATCATTGGCCATCAGGAAAACAGAAATTAAAACCATAAAAAGATACCATTTCACACCCACTAGTGAAGAGACTGACAACACCAAATTTTGACAAAGAT
This sequence comes from Eonycteris spelaea, assembly GCA_003508835.1. Classification (NCBI taxonomy): domain Eukaryota; kingdom Metazoa; phylum Chordata; class Mammalia; order Chiroptera; family Pteropodidae; genus Eonycteris; species Eonycteris spelaea. Next base: position 6,889,398 of record PUFA01000091.1, on the reverse strand, counting down.
GTGAAGCAACTGGAACTCTTATAAACACCTGTACAAGCATTTAAAGCAGCATTATTCATTATAGCAAAAAATTGGAGACTACAGAATTTGGTTATATTCATTCAATGGAATACTATGCAGCAATAAAAAGAACTACAGATATATGCAACAAAATGGTGACTTTCAAAAGCATTAGGCTTAGAGAAAAAGAAACAAGATACAAAAGGCTAGATCCTGTAGAGTTCCATTTATATAAAGCATAAAAACATGCAAAACTCATTTATGGTGACAGAAATCATAACAGTGATGGCCTATGGATGGGAGATTGAATAGAAGAGAGACTGAGATTGAATAGAAGTGTAACTATCTAGGGTGGGCAGAAATATTCTCTATGGTTACATAAGTATATACATTTATCAAAAAAAATCACTGAACTATACATATAAGACTGTGCACTTCATTATATGCATAAATTTAATTCAATAAAATATTGTAAGGGAAAAAAATTCTAAACCAGACTTCCAGTTCAAGATGGCTAACCGCAAGTATTTATCTTCTCCCCCAAAACAGTAACTGGGAAAGGACATGAAAGGAACTTCTAGAACATTGCTATTTTATTTATCTTTTCCTGAGATTATATATATATTTGATGTTTTACTTTGGAATAATCTATCTGTACACTTATGGTTCATAGACACTTATGTATACATGTTATACTCAATTTTTTTACTCAATGAATCAGGTAACTTCTATAATCCACTACTATACAGAGCATCTATCCAGCTACTAAATTTTGACTAAGGATGGTAAAAAAAAAAAAAAAAAAAAAAAAGCAGTTCAGGATCAGCATGGTCACAGTGTAGTCCGAAATATCAGCTTTTCAATTCTCATTAAAATGTGCTAATGACAGAAGTTACTTTACAAGACTACAAGTAACTAAATATTCAGTCTATATCCATATCCTAGAGGTTACTCTAGGTATCTTCTGATTATCCCAATAAAGTAAGTTATAGATCTGTTTTCTCACCCCATCTTTCATCCTGATATTTTATAGTACATTTGCTAAAAATGTTTTTTCAGCACTTATCAGAGTAAACTGACTTTTATACAATTTATGTGTCAGAAAACCAAATCTCCATTAGGACCTCTGCCAGACTATCAAATTCCCTAAATATTTTTAAGATGAGCATTTGATAAAAGTTGAGAAGAATAACGAATAAAATCGATGACTAAAGTGTTGAGACCATGGCTGAATTCAGAAATAAAAAATTGTACAATGCCAGCAATTAACACAGTTATTCTATATTCTCTGACAGTTGTATATGAAAGACGCTGGGTTATGGAAGGACACTGACTGAGAATGTGGAATTGGGATCTGCCCCCTCCTCTCCTCCTCAACACCCCACAAAATAAAATATACATATATATTCTCTGGTTCCTTCACACTTTTGATCCTTTCACCTCTGTTCTCAAAATGTTTTCTTAATTTATAAAAGCAGGTTACTGAATATAACTTTGAACTTTGCACACACTCTTTTTGTAGCCTAATTAATTTGAACTATCAGGTTTAATCTCACTTATTCTGTGGGAGACTCCCTTTGCCTCTCTCTTGAAGGCACATGCATTCCCATTCCCATTCCCTTTCTTTCTCTCTGTCTCTCTCCCTCCCTTCTTCTTTCCCTCTCTCCCTACCCCTAACCCTCAAGGGCTCATTTGCAGAGATGCTTTTGTCACCTGTTGGAATTTGAGATTTAAAATGATCCCTGAGATTTTAAAAAGGACACACAGAGGTAAGAAAGAGAACTTGCACACATCTTGCTGGGAACAGATTGTAGGGCTAGGGAATCCTGCATTGCTGAGCTGCAAGGGTCAGTGCTTGGCCTAAATCTCTCTATCTCTTATCTCTAAGTTTCTGATCACTGTGGAAAGCAGAAGTATTTCCACCTTCTTGTGACTATCCATAAAGGATTGGGAAGAATTCTGAATCATTTCTCGTTGAGAATTATAACAACAATATATGAGGGAGCAAATTCATATTTGAAATATTCTCACGACAAAATCAGAATTCTCTTTTTGGTGTTTCCAAATTTCTATTGACTCTATCAACTAAATCAGCACTGCTTTAGAATTTCCTTAAAAAGAAAAAGAGGCTAAATTAATCCACACAAAGATCAAAAAGGAATTGGTAGAGAAAGGATAAAACAACCAACTGTGGGATCTGAGTGTAAAAGAGGAGGAGATGCACCCAAGAGACTTAGAGGCACTAGGAAAATAGAAGGATACTGGAACCAGAGATCAAAGAACACATTTATCAGAACTCAAGCAGCAGAAGAAAGACATTACAATGAAAAAAGACGAGTTTCAAAGTTCAAGACATATTTCATCTACTTACTATCTCAATTGGAAATGAATATGTATTTCATTTAAAAATATAAATATTAATATAGAAATATTTAGTTATATATTTATGTAAATACATATTTATGTGTTTATGCAAATATATATTTTATATGGAAATATAAATATATAAACATATTTATAAATGTATATAAATAATTTATATAGAAATATACATATTTCTACATATAAATACATATATAGAAATATCTATGATTCAAAATGTCAACCTATAGCATGGTACCTGCACCAAAGTAAAATCTGAATAAGAGGTAACTGATGTAAGTTGGTAGAGAAAATCTAAATTACTCATAATATTTATCTAGAATGTAATTAACTATAAATTCACACTACTAAGAAAAAATTAAAATTTATTCCTATGAATAACATACAGCCCGTCTGATATTTTTAGATTATCCAATCAACTGTTCACTTCCTTAAGGATAAATTAAAGTTGATTGAGCATGTATTATAGAGACAAATATATAGCCATATGTACTTGGAATAAAACAAAATTTTATTTTGTTCTGAAGCAATTTTAAATCACAAGCACTATAGTTTACATAATTTTTTTCCTACATCTGAGTAATTCCTACACTGCCCTTATAACTCATATTGGCTAAAATGAGATTAACCATAAATCTAAATAAGGCATATTACTTATAAAATAGATTTCCTCCTCTTACTACAGACTCAACAGAGCAACAAAACAATATAAGACATTAGGATGTTTAATACTCATAAGCAATGGGAAAGATTACATCATATAACAATGAAATTTGGTCTTGGCGCCACATAACTTATTATACATTCAGTCTATCAACTGGATTCTTTTGCAAAACATCTCAAACCTAAATGCAAATTTAATAGCTCTTTAATCAGCAAATGCATTAACCACAGTGAGCCAATAACAACATGATACTTAATGCAATTTTCATACCTGCCTCAACAGTTTCTCAACGGCTGACATTACCATAAGGCCTCTCCAAACAACTGGAGCAGTCTCTTCAACTAGGAAGCCCATAGACATACTGCAACAATAAACCAAAAATACAACTAATTTACATAAATTAATCAATAGTATTCTGAAAAGTAACAAAGTAAAAAAGATATGCTTACCAAGCAATACCATAATTCAAAAGAGGCCTCATTAGGTTGCCTGAAATAAGAAAAAACATCTCTTTTAGAAGAGTAAGTCATTATACATAAATGTACAGATTTGTTTTCTTATCAGTGTGTCAAATTATAAATACAAATAGCTACTCAACTGCTACTCTTTTAAGTTCCAACTAATTCTCCACAATTTGCAACAATTTAAACATCATATCCAGCACAGAAATAACATTTTCAATAGACGCAATATCTAAAAATAGTGGGGATATTGTTTTGTTAAGAAACAATTCATCTACCATTTTCAAATATGCTTCTAAACAATAGCTTCAATAAGTATTTTTTCCCATTTTATTCATATATATACATATAATTTACATATAGGTTTATCTGAGTATACATGTGCACGCACAAACACATCTAATCAGTTCTCCCTATTTCATTTCTTTTTCTTTACTTAATTAATTTGGAAAGTATACAAATCCAAAAAAAGTAGAAAAAATCTATTTTGTACCTCGACATAATAAAAGCCATATATGAAAACCCACAGCAAGCCTCATACTCAAGGGTAAAAGATCGAAAGTTTTTCCTCAAAGATCAGGAATAAGGATACCTTCTTTTGCCACATCCATTCAACACAATACTGAAAGTTATAGCCTGAGCAATTAGGCAAGAAAAATAAATAAATGATATGTCAATTGGACAGGAAAAAGTAAAGTTTTCTCAGTTTATAGATGATATGATCTTACAGATAGAAAAACTGAAGATTCTATGAAAGAAAAAAAACTATTAAAGTAAAAAATTAATTAAGTAAAATAGCAAGATACAAAGTCAACACACAAAAATCAGTTGCACTTCTACACACAAACGAACAATCTGAAATGGGAATTATGAAAACAATTCCATTTGTAACAGCATCAAAAAGAATCAAATACTTAGGAATTAACCAAAGAGGTCAAAGACTCATTTCAAGTAAAACTATAAGATATTGCTGAAAGGAATTGAAGAAGACATAAATAAAAGTAAATAAATCTCATTTTCATTGACTAGAAGACTTAATAATGTCAAGATGTCAATACTACCTAATTTACATATTCAATGCAATTCCTATCAAAACTCCAATGAAATGTGTTTCAGAAATAGAAAAATCCATCCTAAAATTCATATGGAAAATCCAGAAATCCCAAATAGGCAAATTAATTTTGAAAAAGAAGAACAAAGCTAGAGGACTCACATTTCCTGATTTCAAAACTTACTACAAAGCTACAGTAATCAAAACAGTGTGGTACTGGCATAAAGGTGACATGTAGACCAATGGAATAAAATAGACAGCTCAGAAATAAATTCTTGCACATATATTCAAACAATTTTTGATGGCTGGTGGGGGCAGAGGTGGCAAAATCATTCAATGGGTAAAGGACAGTCTTTTTAACAAACAGTGCTAGGAAAACTGGATATCCACATACAAAATAATGAAGTTGTACCCTAACTTAGTACCATAGATAAAAATTAACTCAATGGGGGGAAAATGGCATAAATGATAGAGGCTTTGTTCATCCTTCTGGCGACCAAAAAAATTGTGAGATCGGACAGCAGCAAGAAAAAATTGCCTGGGATCTAGATGAACAAGCCATTCAACTAGGGAGAAATCCAGGAAAGCACTCTGCAACAGCAGAAGGTAGGATGGGGCGAGGACGTAGGGCTGCCCAGTTTCAGTGGCTGAGTGACATTGAGGCTGCAGCAGCGGCAGATGCCTTTTAAAGAGGCGTGTCTGTGAGCGGATTTTCACAGCGACGGACCTGCTCCTTCGGAGTACCAGTGCCAATTCAGCTGCACACTGGGGGCACCACAGACTTACAAAGAGACAATGTCTGAGTGCGGGCAGAGGCGAGACTCGTTCTATACAGAAGTGTCAGTGGTATCCACTGTTCCCTGTTGAGCTCTTCCCACTCCCAGTGCAGAACACAGCACCTCCATAGCCCAGGCATCATCAAACTGGATAACAGAGGTCGCTCTGCCCATAAGATTCCCTGACACCCCACCTCCCCCAACTCGCGGCCCACCCAAGGCACATTCAAGTTTATCCTCAGCAAGTCAGGTGCTCTTTGCTGAGCAGTGCCTAGAATCACACTGAAGGCAGCTGGCCTCAGTTTCTGGCATGGCCTTTTGGGGCAACTATAAGCACTATACCATGGATTGCTTGCTGAATCTTAACAGGTGGCCCTGGAGGGGTAGAGGCTTGAACTAAATTTTCCCTGTAGCTGAACCCCTCTCAGGACTATGCCATTGGACATTTACTTCACAAATCCACACTAATAAGACCGGGAGACTCAGGAGCTTTGCGTAGTACATAGAAACAGAAATGGAAAGGCAGCCAAGATGAGAAGACAAAGAAGCAGAAACCATATGAGAGAACAGAACAGAGATCCAAACATAATGGAGTCAAGTAATTTAACAGATGCAGAGTTCAAAACATTGGTTATAAAATGCTCAAGAACTTTTGGGAAGTGCAGAGACTCCAAAAAAGAGATTAAAAAAACATAAAAATGGAAATGGAAATTATTAAAGGGAACCAGTCTGAAATGGAGAACACATTATCTGAGATGAGAAGTATATTAAATGGAATAAACAAAGGAATAAACAAAGTGAATAAAGAAAAGGATCAATGCCCTACCTAGAGGATGGGAAAGCCAAGACACTCAGAATGGCAAGAGATAAGATGCCAAGTCTATAAAAATATTTTAAGGCGCATATGGCATATTAAGGGTCCAAATTCCATCTGATCAGCATAACCAAAGAAAATCAAGATGCTGAACAACTGTTTGAAGAAATAATGATGGAAAACTTCCCTAACCTGGTGAAGGAAATGGACATAAAACCCCAGGAAGCTCAGAGAATCCAAAACCCGGGGATCCAAAGAGGCACACACCAAGACACATCAGAATTAAAATGCCATGTATTTAATAGCAATTTGTTCCTAAACTATTATCCAGTTGTGTAAATATCAAACACAATCAGATGTACTAGGTATTTAAATTCATCATCTTGAACAAGATTCTGCTGGACCTTTTATTATAGTGTTTTTGAACAACAGAGGTTCTTACTTTTTATGTAATCAAACTAATCAATTTTTTCCTTTCTAGTTTACCATTTTTGGTCTTGGATTAGAAAGCCTTCCCTAAAATATTGTCATTGAGATAATCTCTTCTATTGTCTTCTAAACACTTTATAATTTTGTATTTCACATTTAAGTCCTTAAACCATCTGTAATTAACTTGTGTATGGTGTGAAGATCTGTTTTCTTTTTATTTCCATGATAAGAATAAATTGTCCCACCATCAACAATCTGCAATGCCAGGTTTCCATATATGTGTAAGTCTGTTTCTGGGCTTCGTATTCAGTTCCACCAGCATATTTGTCTATCCTTGAGCCAATACAAAACACAGTATGTAGTACTGTAGCTTTATAATAAGTCCCTCTAGCTGACAAAACAAGTTTACTTTCTGGTTCTCTCTCTTGAGGAATGTCTTACCTACTCATAGCCCTTGGCTCCTCTTTATAAATTGTGAATTCAACTTCATCGCTTTCCACAAATAGAACTTTGAGAGAATTTGCAAGACTATTAGGAGAACTGACTTCTTTGTAACATTTGGACTTTCCTATCCATGAACATCATTGGTTTCTCCATTTATTGATATCTTTAAAAATCTTTCAATAATGCTTAGAATTTTTTTTACATAAGAGGTGTATATATTTTATTATATTTGTTCCTATGTGACCTGTATTTTTGAAACTACTTATTTCTTTTCCAAAATTGCATTTTCTAACTCTTTATTGCTGGTATAGAAATTTACTTTTCTCACATATTAATCTTATATCTTGCACCCTACTAAATCCTGATTCATTTTAATAATGTGTATAATTTAAAATTTTTTTCTATGTAAATAATATTTTCTGAAAATAATGACAGTTTGCTTCTTTTATTCAGTTCCTTATTCGTGAGTGTTACTATGTGTTTGGATTTATTTTTCAGGCTAGAAATGCCTGTATGATGTTAAATAAAAATTGTGATACCAAGCCTCCTTGCCTTATTCCTAATTTTAAATGCAAGACTTTTAACCATTCACCACTGAGTATGATTTTTGCTATATATTTTTTACAGCTACATTATATCGGGTTAAATAAAATTCCCTTTAATCCTAGTTTGAGAAGAGTTTTGATCATAAATGGTTGCTGAGTTTTACAGAATGCTTTTTCAGCATCTCTCTGAATTATCTTATACTTTTTCTCTTTTAATTTTCTAAAATGGTGAGTTACATTAACAAATTTTTCATAGTGTTGGACCAAACTTGCTTCCCTGACTTAGACCCAATTTAATTACAATATAGTTGTTTTACATAATGCTGGACTTGGTTTGCTAATATTTGCTTAAGATTGTTTACATATATTAATTAGGGAGACTGACCTGTAATTTTCCCTTTTTTGTTCTATCCTTCTAAAGTTTTACTAGCCTCATAAACTAAGCTGGAAATATTATGTATTTTTCTAGTCTATGAATGAGAAAATCTTTCTGTAAGATTGCAATTATTATTATGTATTGGCATAAAGTTGTCCAAACATTTTCCTATATTTGAAACATATGGCTGCATCTGTCAAGTTCCTTTTTTACTTCCAATACATTTACAGGTCTTCTCTCTCTCTCTCTCTCTCTCTCTCTCTCTTAAACTCTACCTTGCCAGGCATTTGTCTAATTTATTAGTCTTTTCAAAGACCAATTTTTGGTTCTGTTGGTCCTTTCTACTGCATCTTTGTTTTCAAATTCATTAATTTCTGCTCTTAACCACTTCCTTCTTTCTAGTTTCTTTGAGTTTACTACACTGTTCTAACTTCTTAAGTTACATAGTTAGCTCATTTATATTCAGCCTTTTTACTTTTTAAATATAAATATTTAGCACTATTATATAACTCTAAATATTATTTTTAGCTTTATCCTACAAATTTGTATTTTCATTATCATTTCTTCTTTCAACCATGGGTTCTCTAGAAACTGTTTCTAATTTCCAAATGTGTACATGTTTTTAGTTATCATTTTGTGATACATTTATAAATTAATTGTGTGGTAGTTAGAGAATGAGGTCTGAATGATACCAATCATTGAAATGCATTGAAACTTGCTTCATGGCCTCACATATGGTCAATTTTTATAAACATTCCAGGTTTGCTTAAAAATAATTTCTATATATGGCCATTAGATCAAATTTATGTACAGGTAGTAATTCTTTACCTTCAGTAATACTTTTGCTTTAAAGTCTATTTTGTCTGCTTAATTTGAAAAAATGAAAAAATTAAAAGTCTATTTTGTCTGATATTAACATAACTACACCCACTTTCATTTTGCCTGACTTGTCATTTACAATTCCTTAACTTTAAACCTATGTATATTTTTATGTTTTAGGTGTATCTCTTGTAAATAGCTTTAATTTACCTGAATTTTACTTTTGTCTTTTTGTTTTCTCCTGTCTTACAATATTATTCTTTTAACTAGAGAGTTGTATATTTACATTTATATTGCTGACATATTTGGATTCATATCTGCTATTTTGTACTTTCTCTTTGCCTCACTATTTTTATTTTTTGGTAGTCTTATTTTTTTGTTGAGATTCTTTTCATTTTATTTTCTCCTTTTTTGGAAGAGAAATCACACTGTCTACTTTTATTCTAAAAATAATCACCCAGAAATTTAAACAAGCATATTTAAAGTGTAAAGTGAATCAATACCTCTACTTTTTTTTCCTTTGAATTCTTTAAATCCACTCACTTCCTTTCCCAGGACAATTCATATGCTACTATTGTCTTAAATTTTAGCTCAACCTTGGAAAATTCTCAGCCATTATCTTTTTAAACATTGCCTCCGCCACATTTTCCCCATTATCTGCTTCTAGAACTCTGATTAGACCTATGCTGAACCTTCTCATCCTATCCTCCATGTTCCTCAAACTTTCACTTTTATTCCCAACTCTTCTTCTTTATGTACTACAATCTGGGTATTTTCTTTTTATCTATATTCCAGTTAACTAGCTTCCTCTTTAGTCATGTCTAATCTTTTGCTTTATCTGTCCATTTATTTCCAATTTATCCAGAGCTACAGCCAGCACATGTCCCCAGTAACTAACAATATAAGGAATATTTCATTGGTCACTTATTAAAAATGTCATCCTTTGGGTGTCACAGTTTTTCTATGGTGATTCTCCACTGAATCTTCCTCCTTCCTTAGGTACCAAATTTTGTCTCTATTCCTTCATACATAGACCTATAAAATATAAACCCTAAGCCACCAAGGATTAGCAGGTAATACCTGGGTAAACTCAATTTCAGTGCACAATTTCACCAATTAGTTCACATGTTCTTGTTATTTCTAAGTTCTGAGAAATTCCCTTCCTTCCTACTACCTCAAGCATGCATTGGAAAGTAATTTTTTGTTTATATTTTATGTAATATTTTATGCTGTTACAGGGAGAGTTTTTCTGAACGTCTAATCTGCCATGCTGCCAGAATCTGAAATGGAAAACTGCTGATGATTTTATATCCTTCAAGATATCTTGCAGAATGCTCACTATTTTTCATATAGTTCTTGATTACTTCTTTTGAATTTTCTAGGTAGACCAACATATTACATGGAAATAATGATGATTTTGTCTTTTCCTATCTACTCCTTTTTCTTATTTTAGCACAATGGCTGAAATCTGCAATATCAATGGCAGCCTCTTCTTATTTTTTAATGTAACATGGAAAAGACTACACCAAAATAAAATAGGAGAATATGGGTAGCATCTATTCACCTCCTCCTTCATCTGATCTAAGTAGTTTGACTCTGTTCAAAACATGGCTTGAAGTTCAAACCTTAAGTAGAAATTGAAACTAGGTGTTATGGACTGAATGCTGTGGCCCCCCAAAGTCATATGTTGAAATCCTAATGCCCAATGCGATGATATCAAAAGGTAGAGTCTATGGGAGGTCATGAGGGTAGAGCTCTCATGAATGGGATTAGTGTTCTTATAAAAGAGACTAGAGAGCCCTCTTGTCCTTCCCTCCATAAAAGGACAAAGATATTGACCTCCTCTGAACCAGGAATCAGGTCCCCATCAGATATCGAGTCACCTGGCACCTGGATCTTGGATTGCGCATCCTCCAGAACTGTGGGAAATAAATGAATGTGGTTTAAGCAACCCAGTCTATATATTTTTATTATAGCAACCTGAATAGACTAAGACTGGAACAGTCAATAGTCTTCTCACAAAACTGAAAATCAAAATATCTAACACTATAAAGGAACAATCTTTATTAAAGTGCAATCCAGAGAAAATTTGTACTTTAAATATTGCATATTCCATATTTAAATTATGAACTGAAAGCTCAGCAATGTAAGAAGATTCATCACCATGTTAAAAGTGTTTCTTCAGAATTTAACAGGGAAAAATATACACTGAAACTCTTAAACACGTACAGCATATATATTAAAAAGAAAGTTAAAAGGCACATTTTTTGTTATCTTCTCCTATGTATCAGCAAACAAAATTAATACTGCCTAAAAGCATTTTATTTTAAATAATAAAATTATAGAACTGGATGTTGGCATAGACTGAAGCCATACTTTAATAGGGAAAGCTTGAATGAGAACTCATGATTACATGTACAAATTGGTTTATTTGCCCTAAAATTTTATTTGAAAAAAATGTATACAGTAATTCCTCCACATAAACTTAACAGAAAAACTATCAAAGAGTACAAACTACTGGTTGAAAGTTTACACAGAAACTTTGGATTCCACTGTCCTGTAACTTATAGCTTTTTGAAGAGACTACTATTAGCTGAAGTTATCATGACACAGATCATTATTTTTTACTTCCTGTATCCCCACAATAGCTCCTGAAGTAAAGCATGAAAGACACTTACTGTAAGTCAAACCATTTCAATTGCCACAATGCCACTCACAGAATGAATGACATTCTGCTGCATCCTCCTCACTCTGTTACAACAAAGATCTATCATTTCTAACAGGTGTAAATTTAATTAATTGATTATATGTCACCAGTGGATTTCAAACAGCTTTTGAGATTACTTTTATATTATAAATTAATTATCAAACTAGAATAGACACTGTGACCATGACAAACTGAAAAGCAGTATGCATTACGAAGGCTGCTTTAAATCTTTCTATTAAAGCTGATATCATTAAATATTCCAAGGATAACTCTGATCTAGAATCAGATCTTCTTTCTGTAGGGATCCCACTGTTCATGAATCAACTTAGTCATAGACATTTCTATGTACTTGGTATATAGCCTTAAAAAAAATCTCTGTACCTTCTACTGGGTTCCCTGGCTCCAACACTAAAGAGTTTAAAATATAGTTGGACATTAAGGTTCAGTAACACATGTCTAAAAATGTTATAAATTAAAATCATGTAACTAGACACATTAAATCCATTTTTTAAAAGGAGGATAGAGAGTACAGCCAAGAATAGACCACCTAACTTTATAAATTTTAAGGGCTATTTAGACAAAGAGTAAAGGAAATAAACAAAACAGTTTTATAAAAAGAAAGCTTTCTCCACATATTGGGAAGATACTCAAAGGTACAAGAATCTTCAAAAAGTAGGAAAGGATAGCCAGTGCAATTTTTACTTTCACTTCCTCACCTTCTACTCTCCTATTCTTTCTTTTCCTTCTAAAACCAAGAACCCTTCTTATGAGAAACCAGATGCAGGAAAAGAGCTGCACCCACTATTGTTCTCTCCGGAGAACTTAAAGCAGCTGAGAGAGACGATGCAGTTCCACCAGTAAATAGTACCCAAGGAAAGTTCAGAATACCCTACTTGTTTACCTAGAAGAAAAGAAGAAGGATTTAGAGAGAAAGTGAGTAAAGATGAAAGAATGAAATGGGTCAAACCTCAAGTACAAATCTGGACAGCCAAAAAACAATATCATAATATTTCACCTAGCAGTGGAAACGAAGAGGGATGTAGAATGTTAAAGAAGGGAGCAGAGAGTAAGACTATGAAGAAAATTCTTCAGTGTTTTTACAAGTGGATATCTATCACTCTTAACATTAAAATTTCATTTATCTTCGGCATACTTTCCCTTTTTTGTACCAGCTTGGAACCATCCCAGGCATCCCTCCATCTCAAAGCTGAAAGCCATTTAGGCTTATCTTTCTTGAAATCCAACCTCTTCCCTATCAACAAAACAAAACAAAACTTCCCCTTTCTTTTCCAGCTCATCCCTTCCCCAAAACAAGACTGTCATTGTCTCATGTGGTGGTTTCTATTAAGAATCTGATACAAGTAAACCACATTGAGAAATTAGGCTTTGTAGAGGAGAAAAGTAATTTTTAAATGGCAACTGTTCACTGGAATGTAAATGGGAGAGTTTATAAGGGATATTTTAGAACAGGGGTGATAGCTCAGGTTCATACCTACTCTGGCGCTAACATTTTTTTCATGTAGCTAATCATTCAGAAAATATTTACTGAGTAACTAGAAGTATAGAGATACGTGTGGCATCCTATTCTTGTCAGTTTATATTGTAGAGTTTAACAGGAAGAAATGAAAGAAAGGCTAGAAAAAATAGGCAATAACAGGACTTTAGGGAGGGATGGTAAATACTTGCTTTACATAGTGTTATTCCAACAACCCATACATCACTATTCCTGGTCTCCAGCCCACCTTATACCAGTCTTGGCATCACTAATTAATCACTAACTGATCAAATTCTTTCTTACTGAAACCAACTCAGAATTTTTTAAATGTTATATTCCAGGTCACTGGCTACTATTTAAGATGAAAACTATGTGTTAACTCTGAGTTAAAGGCATCTGGGAAGGAAAAGTTTTAAAGATGACAAAAAGAGCCACTATACTCTGTTATAAGAGTAACAAAAATTATGTCATGCAGTACTGTACAGACACTTCACAGATATATTTCACTGAATCCTTACCACAATCCTATGAGGCAAGTACTACCTCCATTTCACAGCTGAGGCTATCCCCAGCCTCTACTCTGCTTAACTAAATTCCCTTCTTCCATAACAACCTCCAAATCAGCTCTCCATAATCATTCCTTCTATCTCCTCCAGCAACAACATTAAAATGCTACCTATGTGATAATTTATGTTTCTTCTGCCTCTATTTGCATTCCCAAACTACATACCATATATTCCCTTTGCTTAGTATAGCTGGTGCTCAAAAAATATGTTTATGTAATAGCCAAAACAATCTTGTAAATAGGTAAACAGCCAAAAGTAAAAGAGATGTTAAAAGAAACCTTCATACTCGATATTTAGTCATCCAAGACTTTTTAAAGCAGTGAAATATTATTTCTTATAAGCAATTAGCCATTTACCAGCTATGGCCTTGAGCAAGCTGTCTTCATATGACATAGGAAAGTCTTCATATGTCATTCTTTCATATGAAGTAGTTGAAAATCAGAAAACTAAGGTAATCTGCTCAAAATTAAGTAGCGAGCAACAAAAGCAGTAAAGATTTGAATCTAGGTCTATTTCTTTTTTTTTATTTTTTACTAAATTTTTTAGGGCAACATTAGTTGACAAAATTATATAAGTTTTAAGTATACAATTCATAATGTATCACAAGTATATTGCATTGTGTGTTCACCACCCAAAGTTAAATTTCCTTCCATCACCATATATTTGACCCTCTCTACCTTTATCTACTTCCCTGTTCCCCTTTTTTCCTCTAGTAACCATTAGACTGTTGTGTAACAACATCTTCTCTATCCAATCATCTATCAAAGGACACTTCAGTTGTCCCCATGTCTTGGCCAGAATAATGCAGCAATGAACATCAGGGTGCATAATTCTTTATGGATAAATGTTCACATTTTGGGGGTAGACACCCAGAAGAGGGATTACTGGGTCATAGAGTAATTTTAATTTTTTGAGGAACCTTCTTGCTGTTTCCTATAGTGTCTGTACCAATTTACATTCTCACTAGCAGTGTATGAGTGTTTTTCCCCACAACCTCTCCAACACTTATTACTTGTCTTGTTGATAACAGCCATTCTGACATGTGTGAGGTGGTATCATTGTGGTTTTGATATGAATTTCCCTAATAGGTAGAGAAATTGAGCATCTTTTCATACATTTATTGGCCATTTGTATGTCTTCTTAGGAGAAGTGTCTATTCAGGTTCTCTGCCCATTTTTTAATTGGGTTGTTTGTTTGTTATTGTTTAGTTGTATGAGTTCTTTATATATTTTAGATATTAGCCCCTTATCAGAGGTGTTGTTTACAAATATCTTCTCCCATTCAATTGGTTGCCTCTTTGTTTTGTTGATGGTTTCTTTTGCTGTACAGAAGCTTTTTAGTTTGATATAGCCCATTCATTTATTTTGGCTTTTACTTCCCTTGCCTTTGCAGTCAAATTCATAAAATCCTCTCTAAAACCAAGGTCCATGAGTTTATTTAGTACTTATGTTTTCTTCTATACAATTTATTGTTTCAGGTCTTTGATCCATTTCATTTTGAAATAAATCTAGGCCTATTTCATCCTAAGTCCCATATTCTTTCCACATTCATAACCAAAGAAGGAGGAGGTAGAAGGTCATGACAACATTTATGAGATCAGAAGATAACACACAGTTGGGAGGTAAGCTATTATAGGAGCAGCTTTTCCTTCTGTTGCCTGATATGCCCAAAGTCCCTGAAATAATATAACAGTGCTCTGATACACCATATTATTCTGTAATTAATCTGAATCATCTTTTAAGTCCATGAAAGGTCTTAGCTAGGGTTACTAGCTGTAAAATTGTAGTTGACTATTTTTGGGTATTGTGATATATCTTTTAACTACATTTCTGTAATCCCCAATCTTTTTGCTTATATAGTGACATTTCCAGCCTTCTTATCCCGTTATATGACAAATAAGACTGTTTTCTTCTATCAGTCCATGTGGCTTCTCAACATCTCAAATTCACTTTTAAGTAGAAATAGTGAGCTACAAGAACAAGAGATTCAGGAGCTGAGACTTGAAACACAGCAGCAATACATCCCCATAAAACAGTTACCAAAGAAGAGCATTTAGTGGTAAGTTAGGAGAACAAAAGTGACATAGTGGGACAAGAAAAAGATATAGTAGCCATATGACAAGGGCTTAACACGAAACTGCACTTCTCATAATAACTAAAATGCCTGTTAATGTGTATGTTGTGAAGCAACAAAAAGTCTAAACATAAAAAATTTATGACAAATTATGACTGCCACTATAAAAAGACCCAATTAAAAGCATAACTAGGATACAAGAGAGAAAATAAATAGATGTACAGCTAAAGACAAAAAAAAAAAATGGCTTTAGTGTGGCCTTTATACCAGTGTGGTGAAAAAAAAATTATATAAACTTAATTTATTTTAAGAGGAAAGGAAAAGAGAAAAAACATAAAAATGAAAAACTATTTTAAGAAGACTACTGAAAATATTGATTTAACATAACAAAAAATGCTATAATAAAAAAGATATAGCTGTGAAGTAATAAAAAATTATAATGAAAACATAAAACTATAAAATAAAAAACTTATAAATACTCAGGGGCTAACTCCTTTCCATAAACACTTTGCATTTACAAGAAAAGCCTCACTACATTATCCATTCAGTTACACTAGAGTTTTGGGGGCTTAATGAATAGCCCATATATGAGAATATAGGCATAAGAAATAAAAGGAAAGAATAAGAAGCAAAGTCACAGATGTCTGTGACCCCACAGTAAACTGGAGACTATCCAGAGGGTAATGAAACTTTGCAATGTTGGATAGTTTTGTGATTTTGGTTACAAGGCTACCATCAAAGCATTTCTAGAATAGTAAAAATTCAATTCTATGCCATTCAAGATTATAAGCAATTAATTTATATAATAGCTGTAACCCTAAGAAAGACTAAACATAAATTACATGTCTGTAAAAAATAAATTTTATTTTAAAGGATTAATGAATACTCACCATGACTTCTTCCTATTCACTCACTCATTCAACTTATTTACTGATTACCTACTATATACCAAGCAAAGTTTGGAATTAGGGATACAATGGCAAAGAAAAACAGACACAGCATCATGAAACAAAGTTTATGGGAGAGACAGACACTAACCACACAATCAGCAGACAAATGTAAACTTGCAACCAAAAAAGGCCTACAAAGGAGAGCACAGAATTTGGCCTTATCACAGCGGTTTTTGGTGCAAAAAAAAAAAAAAAAAAAAAAGAGCAAAAAACAAACAAAAAAAACCTTCATTCTTCAAAGAAGCACCCCACAAACTTGATAGTTTTATAAAGTTTGTTTTTTATGTAATATTGGTATCTTTAAAATCAGGGCACAGATATTGAAAATATTATTACTTGAAGGGGGGGTGGGCATCATTTATCTAAAGAGAAGGAAACTTTAAGTGGGTTTTACTCAATACTTGAGAGCCCTTGAGATTCCTCAAAAATGTCACTCATGCTATAAAACTACTCCTAGAAGAAAACATAAGCAGTGAACTTTTTGACATTGTTCTTAGTAATATTTTTTGTGTATATATATTCCTTACCTAAGGAAAGCAAAAGAATATATGGGACTATATCAAACTAAAAAGTTTTTGCACAGCAAAGGAAACTATCAGCATAACAAAAAGCCAACCCACTCACTGGGAAAAGATATTTGCTAAAGACATCCGATAAGGGGCTAATATCCAAAATATATAAAGAACTCATACAACTTAACACCAAAAAAATAAACAATCCAATTTAAAACTAGACAGAGGACCTGAATAGATATTTCTCCAAAGAGAACATACAGATGACCAACAGACAATATGAAAAGATGCTCAACATCACTAATCATCAGAAGAATACAAATTAAAACCATAATGAGATATCACCTCACACCTGTCAGAATGGCTATCATCAATAAATTTTTGAAAAAGAACAAGTGTTGACAAGGATATGGAGAAGAGGACTTTGTGCATTGTTGGTGGGATTGCAAATTGGTGCAGCCAGCATGAAAACCAATATGGTGTTTCCTCAAAAAATTAATAATTGAACTACCTTACAACCCCACAATTCCACTTGAGGGTATTTTCCTGAAGAAATCCAAAACACTAATTTGAAAAGCTATATGTATCCCTATGTTCACTGAAGCATTATTTACACAATAGCCAAGATATGGAAGCAACCTAAGTACCCATCAACAGATGAATGGATAAAGAAGATGTGGCACATATATGCAATGGCCATAACAAAAGAATAAAATTTTACCACTCATGGCAACATGGATAGACCTAGAGGGTATTACGCTAAGAAAATAAATCAGACAGAGAAAGACAAATACTATATTTCACTTATATGTGGAATCTAAAGAACAAAATAAATGATCAAACAAAACAGAAACAGACTAATAAATACAGAGAACAAACTGATGGTTGCCAGATGGAAGAGGGGTTGGAAAGCTAGGTGAAAAAAGTGAAGAGATTAAGAAGTACAAATTGGCAGTTATGAAATAGTCACAGATATTTAAAATACAGAATATGAAATATGGTCAATAATCTAATAATAACCATGTATGATGCCAGGTGAGTACTAGAATTTTCGAGGGGATCACTTCTTAAATAAATGTCTAACCACTATGCTGAACATCTGACTCTAATATAATACTGAATGTCAACTGTAATTAAAAAATAAAATTTTTTTTAAAGTCACTCATGCTAAAAAAGCTGTTAAATTCAAGAAACAATTCAGCGTTTTAAACAAATACCCAAAGATCCAGAATAGTATCTAGTTTCAAAACGGTTTTAAACATAGGCATTTTTATATCTAGCCTTCAAAGAAGTAGCCAAAGGACATTAAGTATGTAGACAGCATTTTGCAATGAAAGCCACTTCCATAAAAGCTTAGTTAGGTTTTATCTTTACACACATTTGAAATTACTTGGACTCAAACGAATGTCAACTAGTTTATGTCTTAAAGACTTTCTCTGTATACATGTCTTAACATTTTTGATAATACTGTCACTACTGGAAAAAATCTTTTATTTGAATCTCGTAAGAGTAAAGAACTAAATTTGTCAAAGTCTAATGAAAGATATTATGCAAATATTAAGAGATTATTTACTCCTCCTTCACAACATAAAATATGCAGTTAAAAGTTAAAAAATATAACTTCAGCAGTCTCAACTCCATGTACATAGCATATTATCTCCTCATATGTTTACTTTCGGGAATATCGACTTGTAGGGGGCCTTTATTATGCAAAAATGACTACCCACAGTTACTTGTATTTAATATTTAATTAATTAAAACAGTATGCTTTTAAACTGTTTTTATAAGCTTTTATGTTCATCTTCCAAATCGTGTTATTTTATATATAATTTATAAGTTTAGTATGAAAATAAAAACAATTACTTCCTTTACTCATGTTCAATTAACTCATCGAAAATTGAATTCCCCTAACAATTATCTCCAATTATAAAGCTAGTTAAACAAAGTTGCCTAAAACAGTTAAAATTACATTTACAAATCAAATAAGTCTGATTCTCTTAAACCTTAGAAACTACCAAAATCATTCTAAATAACTAAACAACTCTTGTAAATTTAATAAACCAAACTAATAAATGGAACGAATCCAATTATCTTGAATGCTCTAACACTATTAGAAAATTAGCCGAATTTTTACTTCTTTCAAATTAAAATCCTCCTATTGTAGTGTTAACAGGAAACCAGGAGAAAACTTGGTTCCTGAAGACTTGTGTAATCAAACTGTCATTATCAGCCTGAATGGATGGCCTTCAAACTCTTATGTCAAAGAGAAATAAGCTATCTTGGTTAAGCTACTATTGTGTTGGGTTTTCCTCTACATATAACCAAACATAATCCTAGATAATATATAACATGTTTAATATCAAACATTTCAAATTAAAATCACAAAACACATCAGATTCTCTAATATGTCTAGTTTTCTTAAATGTTTCGAATACCTTTTAAAACAAATACGAACATACAGTATCACAATGATTATAAAACTTTTTTTCTAAACAATATAAAACATGTTAATACTAACAGATTTGATCTGTTTCATAACTAAAGGTAGCATGTTTACCAAGACAGAGTCACAGAACCAAGGGGCTTCTTACAGGAGAGTTCCACCTGGCTAGCATGCTAAGTTTTTGTTTGTTTGTTTGTTTGTTTTATAATACTAGGACTTTTCAAACCCATGACTTTCCCTGCAACCCAATATCAATATATCATACATTCCTCTTAACACAACATTTAATTGCCTGCTTTAAAATGGTGATATTCTTGTTCATTATAGAAGATCACACTAATCTCTCTCTGAGTGATGGGATTCTGCTTTCTTATGTTCTCATCTGGTTCAATGCCACAACGCTACATTCATTTTATTGACAGGAAAACTGCAACAGACAAATTAGTTTGTAGTTTATTGCTGTTGCTTTAACAAAATGATAACCAACAATTAGATATGATATAATCATGGCTATAAACAGAACCTTACATATCCACCAATATTTATTACTTATATGAGTTTCATGGCTGGCTACTTATACAGCTTCATTTATCATAAAAGATTAAAGGTAATCTTTTCAAAGGGTGACCAGATATCTTAGTAAGGCCAAGAAACAGTCCACATTTTCAATGGGTAGCAATAAATTAGATAGCAAAAGGGGAACATAAATGTCACAATAGCCAAATGCCAAAACAGTGAGGGTTTTTGAAAATGAGTATGTCTAAATGAAGTTATTATGTATAAATTAAAGTATCTCACAGTGATCACAACTTGTCTATTCCTTGGAGCCTCTGAGGATCTTAGGTTTAAGGGGAAAAAACCAGACAAGCAATAGGAAAATAAGAGATTAAGGGAATGTGATGAGCCCAGTTGTTTCCTTACTTATTTCCATGACCATGAGAGTACGGTAAGCATAGGTGTAAAGAAGTAAAGAAGTATAAAGAACTGATTCTATCACTTTTGCTCTTTCACTGTGTTGCTCACCCATTTTGTGTTAGGTTATTAAATATGGATTCTCTGCATCACTATTACCTTTCCTCCACAATGCTGTCAGAGTGATGCTGCTAGAATGCAAAATTGATAGTGTCATTCCCCTACCTAAACTCCAAGATAGCTTCTCATAGCCTTTGAAGTACACTTTGTCTTCTCAAACAAGAACGAGATGGCCTTTATGACGGGACCCTCACCTACCTTTCTGGCCCGAATCTTACTCTTGCAACTTACCCACAGAAGCTCTTCACTTCTGCCATGACAAAAAACTTGTATTCTGCAGGTTTTTAACTCATATGTTATTCCCTCTTCCTGGCCTGTCCCCTTCACTTTCAATCCCCAATCCCTTCTTATAAGAAACTCCTGGCTCATCTATTTTTCATAACTTGGCTCAAAAATCACCTCCTTCAAGAAGCTTTCGCTAAGCTCCCAGTTTGACTTAGAGTCACCATGTCTAGGTTCACAAAGAACAATGCTTATACTTCTATTATAGCATTTACTTATGCTTATGATTATTAGCTAGTATGTTTCCAATAAGCTTCTGAAAGCAGAGATCAAATCTTATTGCATCTGACAGGCAAGAACCAAGTATTTCTCGTGTCTACTAACTACACAGAAGATACTCAGTAAGTGTTTGCTAAATAAATGGAAACAATGTCTCCTTCAACATTTCACTTTTGAAACAACTGTAGATTTTAAAATTGGTTTTAAAGTAAGCAAAATTTAACACCAACCATTTTTATGTTAAATCTGTGCTAGTTAATTTGTAAGGAACAAAATTTTAAAAGATGCTTTACTCAAATATATATGTGTGTGTGTGTATATATATATCTTTTTCCAGCAATAAGAATCTGTGATAAATGTTTATTTTTAAAAAGCCCCAAATGTTCTTCCAATGACTATGGTGCCTACTAATATATGCAAACACAGCCATCTGAACTCAGGTATTCCTGATTATTAAGACTGGTATCTCAATTTTTAGTTACTATTCTTTCCCAAACCTAACAGTAAGAACATTCTTGTTTATTGTGAGGCCTCTGGGTTAAGTGTACAACACACAGTATCAAATCATACAATCATTTGTTTGAAATTAGAAAGTGGCTTACAGGTAGATCTGTCTTTATCTCATATAACCATCCGTTAAAACTCAGCCCTTATATTAGAGTCCCAATCCCCACAATACTGTACTTAAAACTGACCAGCATCACATGTTCCCCATAAACTCCAATCATAAAGAAGCCAAATTTTTGACTCTAGACTTTGATACTCAGCTTCCCACCTCCATTCCATGCATCAGAAGCCTCACGTGCATCACCCCAGACCCTCTTAGCCTCACGTATCTCTCATTTCAGCCACCATTGTGGCAACCAGCTCCACTTTGGCTCACAGAGAAACTACCTGACTGTCCCTCACTTCAGAATATACATTGTGTGCCTCTCACGCCCTACCCCAAGACTTCCATGTTGACTCCAAAGAATGGACACCACCAGACACCACAGAACTCTGCCGGGACTCACTCACATAGAACTCAGCAGAGAAGGTGAATTAATACCTCCTGAGGTGAGCCTTTGGTCAACTAGATAAATTCTTCCCCTATTCTCCCAGGTACCCTGTCCTGAGATGGAGTTTATATAGTCCCAGGAAGTAAAGCAATCTGTCGCATTTAGCAACAACCACCTTGATAGCACATTTTCATATTGGCTCTCCCTCCTTTTCTCCTTCCTTAGTCCAGTTTTGCACTCTCTAATAAATTAATTAGTACTGCTTAGGGCTCTACTTTCTGGAGAACCCAGTATAAGACATTCCATCACTTCAGAAAAAGTATATGGTTTGTGTACTGCAAGGAAAATCCCAAAGTCCGTTAAACTGCAAGCTGCTATTTCTGTTTTCTTTTCCTTAACTGAAAGACGTCAGAGATAGCAGAATAAAATCAAAATCTTACTGTCACTGCTTCCTCACTCATCACTTCTCCTAACCCATTCTGAATAACAATTTCCAGAACAAATAGTCTCAAGCAAAATCTTTGTATTAGCGTCCATGCACAATTTTAGCATGGCAACGCGATTAGTAGGAGGAAAGAATGAGGTATATGCTGAGTTACTAGTTCCTTCTCTTTTTCCAGGTTGTTCATAGTCCCAGTACTGAAACAATTTGAGAGAGCGATCATTTCAATCTATATAACATAATTCTCAAAAGTGAAATTACTACTACATAGGTTCTTTTTTCTTAAAAATGGAAAAAAGTAATAAGACAGCCACTCAGATATATTTCAAAGATTAGCTGTTAAGATATGTCTTAAAACTGTCTTTAATATTCATGAATATATATACATATATAGTTTGCAAATTAAGTTACTCATATACTCAAAGCAGAAAATAAAGTATGCGGCTAATGTACAAGACACTTAGCAGGAAACATATTCATTTATTCAACTAAGATTTATTGCACGTCTACTACATACCAAGCATAGAGAAACAAACCAAGTAAGAGAGTCTCTGCTCTATGGATGTTGTATTGTCTTAATAAGGAAGGTTAAAAAAAAAAAAACTAAACAGATAATTCGAAAACTCTATCTTCGCAATTGCAATAAGGAGACTGAGGAAAGGCATTGTGGAAGAATCATTAAAACTGAAACCTGATGAGTAGAAATTAGTTGTGGGGAAGGGGTGGAAGCCAGTGGAGGCAGAAGACATTTCAGGCAGAGAGAATAAAATATGTGAGGGTCCTGAGACAGCACAGGGCTTGGCATTTTTGAGAAACAGAGGCCACTGTAACTGGTGTTCACTTGAGTAATTGTTGGAATTGAGGCTGTAGAAGTAGATAGAAGACAGGGCCCAGATCAATCATATAGAACTTTGTAACACTGGTAATTTTACAAATGGTAATATTGATAATGATAACATTATTTTAAACTTATATCACTTTTCATGATATGAAAATATGATTTTATGCTATAATTCATAACAATTTGCCAGCTAGTAAAGTTTCCTCAGCCAAGCATAGTAAGTCTCCCAATGAAACACCACTATTCTATTTTTTCCCTATTCTACAATGATGCATTGCTCTTTTAAAAAACAGATTGATTCATTGAGTCAATACCATAGATACTATTGAAGAAACCCTGTGTTGTTATGTCCAGTACTGGTAATATTGCCAGAGCAAACTTATCCAATATTTTTTTTTCAATTTTTACCATTGTGGTAAAATATATGTAACATAAAACTTATCATCTTAATCATTTTAAGTGTATAACTCAATGGTATTAAAAACATTCATAATGTCCAACCATCATCACCATCCATCTCTATAACTCTTTTCACCTCCTAAAATTGAAACTCTATACCTATTAAACACCTCCCCATTCCACTATGTTCCTGGTATCCATCATTCTACTATGAGGCTGACTACTCTAAATGTCTCACATAAGAGGAATCATACAGTATTTCTCGTTTTGTGACTGGCTTATTTCACTTAGTATAATGTCCTCTTTCTTGGTTCATCCATGTTGCAGGATATGTCAGAATTTTTTTTTCAAGGCAGAATAATATTACATTATATATATATATATATACACACATTTTCCTTATCTATTTATCTATTGATGGACACCGGGTAGCTTCCACATTCTAGCTACTGTGAATAATGCTGCTACGAACATGAGTGTACAAAAATCTATTCAATCTTGATGAACAAGATGTCATTTCATCCATTACACTGTATGGACGCATACCACATACACAAAATCTAGAGTACTAGTCCAGAAGGAAAGTGAAAAAGATGGCTTATTTTGTTGCCTTTTTTTGTTTAGGGGTGGGTAGCATATCTAATTTCTCCTCTCTCTAGTTATCCTCACCAATCCTAGACCATCAAAACTTTTCATGTTTCCTTATATATAGTGACATTATTAATGGCCTCTTGCCTTTTCCCATGGAGTTCTCAATCCATAGATGAATATTCCCCACATCTTCCATTTTCAAAACTCATTTAACATCCTGCTTTCACAAACTACTCTCCTTTTAAAATGCTTTACTTTCTGTTAACCTAAAATAAAAAAGAGCAGCATGTTTTGTTAAAGTACCCCTAAAAGGTTTCTAAAGTACACAGTGAATTTATTAAAGTAACTATGAACCAGCAATATGGGTCTATTTTTAAAAGCAAAAATTTTGCAAGGCATATAAATAAAAATTGAGTATTACAAATAAAACTGCAAGCTAATCCTCTTACTACTACCTAACAATAAATAGTAAGTTCTTTTATTTTCCTCATCTGAGAGAAGATACTGAAAATGTGCTGAAAATTTTGAACAACATTGAAAATGACCAAAAGTTTATGAAATAAGAAGAAAAAGTTGTTGGTTTGTTTTTAACCTGAACTAGACTGGAAGAGAGAAATGTGAGGCAGAAATAGCCTTAACAGATCTGGGCACATTACAAATGTACTGTACTAATAATCTACACATCTTAAGGACAGCCCTCTAATATAACTCAAAAAGTAAAAGAGGTGTAGGAGAATACCAATCTTTTCTTGTGGCAGGTGCTAATCATAAACACAAAGAGGTACGGCCTGTTTGATAAATATACAGAAATATCTGGTCAACACTATTTGCTACTATCCTGTGAAAGACAACCAAAATTAATAGGCATTAGTTGCTAAAATATATTTGGTTGTCCTGTGATTAAATAAGGCAGCCTTTAATAACTTCCCTTGCTGCAGCTCCTGGCTAAGACGATTTGCAGCAGAACAAGTAAAACTCCAAAAAGCAGCTGGCTATTCATCAACCCCTGATTATGTTAGGAATATCACCTTGTCTTAATATTCTAGGTATAAAAACGATTACAAACATAATGCAGGAAAGCAGCAAGGAAAAAGTCATTCCGAAACACTGTGATTGTGGAAACTATCCTAAAGATAAGCAGAGGAACTCTAGCATCAGATGAAACCAAGGGTTCAAAAGACAATGACCAGAGAAAGCAAATTGTAAATGAGAAGCTTTGAGAGCTCCATCCGCTGCATTAGAATTTAATCATCCATGTCAATGACTTCAGTAACACCCTAAATCTCTTCCCTGAAAGGAAACAGCAAGGTGACTTCAGAAAGAAGTAAAGTTCATTCTCATTCTTTATGCACTTTAAGAAATCTTAGTTGCTTCCTGGTAGTTCTTACTGGAAATGAGTGCTATTACAAAAGGTCATTTGCTCAAGCTGATTTTCCACAATTTCTGTGTCTCATAAACTCCCACATGCAATTCCTAAACTTGAAAAATGCTTAATACCTTAAGACAGACAGAGCAGAATATTGTGACATAAGTGCAAAATTTCTGTTCCCCTTCCCCAACAACAGAAAGACATTCAAAAAATGTAAGACTCAAAAAAGTCTTACATTTAATCATTAATAAGCACTATGTCATCCTCAATAAAATTACTTAACATTTCAATTCTAGTAACCTCTCTCCACAGGCCTTAAAATGTTCCTATTTTATTTGCTGAGTACACTAAAAGGCATTCTTTTGTAAAACTAAGTAGAAATAAATTCACAAGTATTCTGAAGGTGATTTGTCCTCACAACTGTAAAAGAAAGCAGGTATTTCTGCCAATAAGAGTCATTTGAGAAAGCTCAGTGAAAATCCTCAACATGAACACAACAAAAAAAATATTTACATTAGTGAAATGCAGCAACACATTGCTGTGTACAATTACCATTTTATATTCACTTGTAATTCAATTGAAAACCTTTCTACTCAATAATTTCTAGGGCTATAATTTGGCTATATTGTAATATGAAATTTGAATATTATGTTACTTAGGAAGTTAAAAAAGACAAAAATAACTGGTATTTGTACTTAAAACAAAAAAAAAAAGGTATATTCATCCTTAGAAGATAGTTTCCCCAACTGCATATGGATTTTATTCTAAATTTCATTAGTTTTCCAAAGCAGTTAGTCATTTGCACTCATTACTATGTCAACCTGTTGTAGTTTTGTATAATACTCTTTCTAAAAACTGGTTAGATTTCCCATTACCACAATTTTGCATAATAACATTCAAGCCACTACTGTCATTTTAAGCTGATAAACATTCTCAGCTTAAGAAACCCAAAACTATTATAAACTTAAATTTTCTCCAGTTACTGAATTCATTTCTCTAGAATCAAATATTAAAGTTCCCTCAGTAATCAAAGCTAAAATATCGTATAACCTTAAAAAAAAGGAAGGTTTTTCTATAATTCCCAAAAAAGATATGAGAATGTGAATAAGTGTATAATCTGCAAACCCTAACATGGAGTTTTAAAATGAACAAACTCACTAAAATTACATTATCATATGTGTTTAGATAATGAAAAGATAGGGACAATCCTGAAATCCTATTGCCCCTAAGGTTGTCTAGCTAGGTCCAAGAACAGAGGAACATTTATAAAGCTGAGATTCAGCTCACTGGTCTATCCTCCCCAAATCTGAACTGCTGAAAACAAATCTTTCACAGTTTTTCTCTATTGTTAATTAGATATATACTTTCATGTTTCATTTTGTTTTCTGTAATAGAGTACAATAGGATAAATGAACATGATAAAATTAGAAATATCAAAATGATGCCAATTAGTATAATGGTGACAGGTTTATTTAAAATTCAAAAAATAATCTCTAAATTAGGCTTTTAAGAATTCACATTCTTTTAAGTGATGCCTTAGATTACTTCTTGCGGGGCTTAAGAACAGCTTGTCAGCACACAATGTATTCTTTTCAGGCTGTCCAGGATTTCCAGTAGCTCATCTTTACCAGAAAGCTTATTTAATGGCAGCCAATTTGCAAACATCAATTTTAAGATTACAGGTTCAGTAAAACAAGAACAAATTAAAGTTCAAGTATTTTTGTTGGCATAGACTAAACAGACTAACTTCAGAAAAGAGTGACACCAAGGGCTCCATTTGCCATCACTCATTTGCTGTATACACCAGTTTTCACATTACTTCAATAGAGAAACAGACATAATGAGTCTATCATTAAAGTATGCAAATTCATTACTCCTTGTGAAAGTCTGACATCTTGGTTCATGTCACATATTTGCAAACTAAATACGAATTCCAATAAACGGAAAAAGAACAAGGAAAGCAGAATAACAACTTTTAAGTTTATATTTTCATGAAACAAGAAAACCACTGAAAGCCTGCAGTAAAAACCACTAGGGTCAATTTTATCATTACTAGATCTTCAAGTTTCCTTCAAAATGTTAAGAAAATCCAGTTATACAGAATTAACAGTGTAATTGACTCCAACAACTAAACCACAAACAAAAGCACATTAAATAGACAATGTGTACAACTAATTTTATAACAACAAAAAAATACTTCTATTATACATATAATCTAATAAATACCCTTTGTAAATACAGTCATTTTGTTCTAGATCCATGGAAAATAAAAAGCTCAATAAACAAAAAGAAATTATTCAATTTTATATTCTTATTATAATTAGAAATAAATTTTAATAAACTAATTTCACTTAAAACCATTTTTCAAGAAAAGTTACCAGCTGCTCCAATTTTTAACTTTTTGATCATAGAATTTTTTGTTCTTAAAGCTTTATATTTGATAGCATTATGAGACTATGTAACAATAAAAGTAGTAAATATTAAAGATTTACTCAAAAAATTACTTTGTCCTATTGATTGCACTGAAGGCTAGGGAAAGAAAGTAATGTTTGGGTTTTTTTAAAAAAACACTTTAAGACAAATATGACAAAAAATCTAATTAGAGAAAATAATTGCCATCTTTTCTAACATAAATAAATTACTTACTTTCCAATCAAATACTCCCATACATCCACACATTTAATATAAAGAGACAATGGTAATGAACTAACTTTTGATCACTGCAGGCACTTGCAGGAATTTTGTAATTGAGCAATTCCTCACAGCAATTGTTAACCTTATTTTACATATGAGAGTGTGGGGGTTGAGGCATAAAGAGGTTAAAGAATTCACTCAAACCCACATAGTCAGTGAAAGAGCTGGAATTCAAGCTCAGGCAGTCTGGCTCCATACCTGATTTCAGAATTATTATTTACACTGTGTATAGAGTATACATGGTACATGGTAAAATGCCTGACTTATTTAGTACCCTGCAGAGTAACTTTTATCATACTACTTATCTCTTCTTTACTCACTCTGTGATAATTCTGGAGTTCCTTTAAGATTCATCATCTTTGGAATTGAAGGGCCATACACATCCACATCTAACAAACCAACAGCCTTTGACTGTAAGAAAACAGAATTTATCATAAGATTATTCCATTATTCATCAAAGATAAAGCACATATCAACAGTAAATCTGACCACAGAAAAGACATTTACAAAATATTCCAAAATCATAACCTAAACTTTCAAAGCAACAATAAGGTAAAAGAGCATAAACTGCTTAAGGTAAGTAATTTTTGTTGGTTTACCAATTTCTTCTAGGTAACTGCTCAGAGAAATCCAGTGCATACATATTGTGGCTCAGATTTCCCATATAGTTTCAAACAGACTAAGACCTTTTTGATTGAGAACTAACAAATTACATGTATACAATGTTAAAATGATGATTTACAACAGCCAACAAAACCCCAGGAAAATAGAGCATTGACTTTTGAAAAGGCCATCTAAAACACCAATGAACACGCGCACACACACAAAAAAAATTCATGGAAACAAGACCATAATTAAGGCAAGTGAGAAATTCTGATGCAGACCTGGCATGGAAATGCTAAGAAGGACAGAGGCAGACATAATACAGGGACAACCTCCAACATGCAAGTCATAGTTAAAACACCCAAGGTCTTCTGGAGAATTCATAAACATCTAAAACTGTTTTGTTTTGTTTTGTTTTTTTGATCACCCATCCAGCTACCCAAGGGCAGAATATCCTGATGGTTCTCTTCACTAGCTACCAGTTAATCAGCAGCTTAGCCAAATAAAGGAAAACAAAATTGCTATTTCCAAATGTCTTTTTTTCTTCTCTCCCCTCCTCTTCCTCTTTTGATAAATTAGATCAATCTGTTATTGGTTTTTCTCATATACAAGCAAACGGCATGCTAATACTAACTATATGCCTTTGAATTATATTTCACCAAGACTCCCCTCTCTCTCTCTCTATATATATATATATATCCTGGCAAGATAAAACTCTTAACCCTCAAAAAAAGTTTTTGAGAACTAAACAATCCCCATCTTCCATGTTATCTATTTCCAGACACAAAATAACTTTTTAAACTTTGCTATCTGTTTGCTTCTGAATACACAAAAGGTACATTCAACATTTATGTCCCTAACTTTATATTGACTTAAATTGCAGTTCCTAGAAAACCACTTAATGTCCCTTTCTTAGAATAAAGCAGGTGAGAAATTAAACACCAAAATATTCACCTTAGTCACAGAGACTAAGAGACTAGGGATTAATATCTGCCTCTACAAAATCTCAGCTTATTATAAAATAAATGAGAAAAAAGGAAAGATTCTTTACCTTTAATAGAATGGTAGTATATAAAGTTTAGGTTTAATGAATTTAAGTACTAGCTTTAAAAAGGTAGAAACATTCACTGAGAAATTCAGACCCTATTTAACTCCTTTCAAAACCACAAACAAAAGAATCTAGAATTAAAACAATTAAATTTACTATGGATAAAAAGTTTTTCAAATGAGGGGGCCTAAAACGTTCAGAAATGTGGGTAATTGTTAATACTGTGGTCTAAGCATCTGCTAATGCCATAACTATCATCCTAGAATTTCACCTCTTTTCCATCTTTTTCTCTGATCCCTTTTACAACAAACTAAAAACTACCACAAAATAAAAACAAATGCCAATAAAAACAATATATATAGATATATATTATCTATATATATATTCTAAGATTCTTTTTTCTTGCTCTCTTACATTAATGTTGATTTTACAATAACTAGAAAGGATTAAGTTCTAGGTTTCAAACTGATCTTCTAAAAATACCTGTCAAGCAAAATAATAGCTTTTTAAGTTTGTGTTTTCATGAAACAAGACAACAACTAAGTGGGTGCTTGCAATATAATATTGCTAGGCTCAACTTATCACCACTACATCAAGTTTCCTTCAAAATGTTAGAGAGAAACTATCATCTATCCTATTTTCTGGAAGAAAACTATGCCTTTCTAAAAGTGAACCTTTGGCATCACGGTTCAAGACAAAACTTAAGATCTACCCTGAAATTTGCTGTGGTAGGAATAAATTTTACACATACCTAGACAGCTGACAATATACATTATCACATAAGAATAAAGAGGGCAAGGAGGTTACAAGATTTTAGACTTCCTCTGCTTCCTAGAGAATGGAACTAAGAATAAAGAAGATCCTTCTATGCATTAGGTTCTCTCCCTAGAGTAGTTACCACTGACCTAAATTTAGCAGCAATGCTTACATAAATCAAAAAGAAAAGAAGATAGGAAGGTATGAAAACCGGGAGGCAGGGAGGAAAGAGAAAGGGAGAGGGACAAAGGCAGAGAAGAAGGAAGTAAAAAGGGATAGAGAGAAGTTAATCAGAAATATTATATGGAAAACCTGGATAAACTAGGCCTCTACAGCCAGCTCTGTGGATAAATCAGCATCTCTAAAAACATGCCATCCTAAATAACCCAAATAAAACCTAGACTTTCCCTCATTATATCTCCCCATTGATTGAATTCACTCTGGATGCCAGGTACTCTGCTAAGCACTTTACTTACATTTCTCACTGACCCCTCATAGCAAACCTGCAAGGTGGTAGTATATCTACTTATGGTTGAGAAAGCTGGAAACTGACAATTCAAAATGACCTCTTTAAAAAGGTATTTTTTATTAGAATAAAGCAGGTGAGAAATTAAACACAAAAATACTAACCTCAAAAAACTCCACCAAAACTTTAACATGATCTGACTACAAAAGACTTAGATATAGAGGAGTCAGCACACTTTTCCCTAAAGGACCAAATAAGAGTAAATACACTTTGTGGATCACTTGATTTGCAATTATTCAACTATCAGTATAGCACCACACAACCAGACAATATATAAATGACTGAGCATGGCTGTGTTCCAATAAAAATTTACCAAAACAGGAAGGTTATATATTTTGCTGACACTAATTTAGAGAATAAGCTTTTTCATGACCAAGTTATTTAATCTCCCAACAATGTGATTCTGGTAGAGCCAAGAGCAGGAAGGACACGGACATTTCTCTCAGTGTCAGAGAAGCTATCCCAGTAAAAATTTACCTTCTCGTCCTTAATTGGCTAGTTTTTAAAAATAATAAAGACTACACTTTTCAAGCTGTATTACTGGAACTAAGTTAGCTGTCTTGCTTACATTTTATATATCAGGAGTAAAATCAGTGTCCATTAAATAGAAACAGCAAAGCCTACACTAATTAAAGCATATCGTACTTTGAATTGGCACAGCTACTGAACCAGTAAAATTACCATAGCTACAAAAATTAGCTTACACATTTTCAAGTCTAGGCTTCAATAATGTTCAAAAGATACCAAATAAACTTCATTTGTTTTTCATAACTTGCTCCATTATTTTAAATAGGCTCCTATTTTAAGTGTATAGTCTTTCAATTTAAATTTTCAAACAGACAGTTTTATAGTGCAGGAAAACAAAATGAGCAAGGTAGAGGCTGTAAACATATATATACAACTGGGTGTTTAACTAGTGAAGTTTCATGAATCCTTTCCACCTCATTCCTAAAATAATTATATTTAGTTTTATTTTCTAAGAAGCTCCAATTAGGTATTTCTTTACCTTTAATTCTTTCAGTCAGGCTCAAAAGTATAATCACTACAAAAGTCTCATCAAATACACCACAGGTAAAGAAAATGATTAATTGCAAAAATAACTATAAACTTAGTATTGTAAAGTATTATTGCCATCTTTAATGTCATCATAAACTTAACCTAATACTTTGGTACCTAATATTCTACTCTTTTTTTTCTGACTCTCTTGCAGTACTCAAAGTCTACAAGGTACATAAAATATAAGAGATCAAACCCCAGATATACTATTTAGATTTTGGAATTTTTCCTGTATAATTCATAGTACCCTGTGAAAGCTATAAGTGATGGCAGAATTATTCAGAGTAATTATACTGTTTCATTACTACTACATGAAAGCTGCAATTTTAAAGCCTACAAATCCTATTTTTTGTGTCAGATTTTAAAGGCACCAAAAACAGTTTTGATAATACTTTGTTTTTCCAACAGAATTTATACTTAAGAAGATTGTAAAGCTTCTTGTCATCTGCTCATAGAACCCATCAAAATGACATCTTAGACTGGTCTCACCCCAAATATTTGTAAGTAAACATTCATTTAGAGTTAGCTAAGACCTTTCCGTAGAAGTACCCCATTAAGAACCCCATGATTCTCTGCACATTATACTCCATTTTATCGTGGACTGGCAATTGGATTTATTATTTCAGTTGAGTCAAACCTGGTTTTTCTTCTCTTTCTCCCTAGCTTTATTTTTCTATTATTATTCTTTTTTTATACTTTTTTTTTAAATTAAGTTTATTGGGGTAACACTGTTTAATACAATTATATAATTTTCAGGTATACATTATAATTTGACATGTATATATTCTATTGTGTGATAACCACCCAAAATTCAGTTTCCTTCAGCTACCATATGTTTGATCCCCTTTACCCACTTCACCCTCCCACTACCCCTCTATATTTGACTTCCTTTCCCCCATCTATCTCTCCCCTCCTCTCCCATCCCCCTCTAGTCCATTGTCCATGTCCATGAGTCTCTGTTTGTTTGTCCTGTACATTTGTTGCTTTTAGGTTTATATCCCACATATAAGTGATACCATGTGATTTTTCAGCTTTTTCTGCCTGGTTTATTTTGCTTAGCATGATGTATCTTTTTTTTTTTTTTAATGCCACTTCCTAAGTGGTCTCCTATCCAAGTACTAAACAGGCCCAACCCTGCTTAGCTTCCGAGATCAGACAGGATCAGGCATGTTCAGGGTGGCATGGCCGTAGACTCGTTCTCTCTAGCTTTAAATCAAATCTGTCATCCATAAGAATTTCAATCTCATAGTAGGTAAAATTATGTTTCTTAATTCTATTAGCTAAGATTAAATAAGAATATGATAGTCAGAAGAACTAATGGTTAGACAAGGTGATGAGAAAAATTTCCTCTTCTTTATCAAAGGACTATCTAAATCTTCAAGTTCAGTCAAGAAAGAAAGAGGAACAAGAGCAACATAAGTGAAAGTTGCCCAGTTGGACGGAGCACAGAGGTAAGCTCATGAACAGTACAGAAGAATCCCAAATCATAAACTAATTGTTTTGCAAAAGAGCTGAAAAAGTAGAAATGAAAAAGAAATAATAGATTTCAAACTAAAGATTATTTTAGGGCCAAAAGAAACCTACAGTATCCTTTTAGTCTTCTGTCTACTTTTCAGTAATGAAGAAACAGGCCCAGAGATAATGCCACAGCTAGGCCTAGGATCCAAACCTCTAACACACCATAAAGCCTAAACACTAACAACCAGCCACTCTCCTTTCTCTCTCTCACCTCATCCCCTGCTATGCTTCCCCTTTCAACGCCACTGCAGACACACTGCGCCCTGCAGCGTCTTTAACACCCAGGCACGCGCCTGCCTCAGGACTTTTGTAGTTGCCGTTCTTTCAGCCAAGAACTTCCCCTCCATGTACCTGGTTCTCTCCGTCACTTCCTTCAAGTCTTGATTCAAAGACCATCATGCATTGAGGTCTTCACTGGCCATCCTATCTAAAATTGTAACTCCCTTATCATTACACTGGATATTTCCTATTCCCCTTCCTGCTTTTTCTCTCTTCTTTACACCTATACCAATATTTAACAGATTATATATTTACTTATTTATCTTATTTATTGTGTCTCCATCACTACAGTGTTAATTCTGTTAGGGTAAGGTTTTTTGAATGTTTTGTTCACAACTGTACCTAGAACCTAGAACAATAGGCAGTCATGGACTGGAGTCCAACTACATCTGTAACACTCTAGGGCATAAAATGATCATAATGTAAAAAATAGCAATATAGATAAGACAGGAAAGAGAGAAATAAAAATTTGCTCTAAGGGCCCAAGCCTTGGGACCAGTAGAATCATGGTAACAATAATCTGTAGTGATTAATACTAACATTGAAGAGTTGTGGGTTTTTTAATTATAAAAAAGTAGTTAACATTCTGCCATATGGGTGGTCAGTCACACATTACATGGGACATATGCATACAAAAAAATTATTCATTGTTTATCTGAAATTCAAATTCAACTAGGTGGGTGTCCTATATTTGTATTTGCTAAATCTAGCAACCTTACCCCAGTATCTCTTCTCAACAGTGCAGTCAGAATGACTAAGTGGATACATAGGTCAGATCATGTCTGCTCAAAAATCCTTCATTGCCCCTCCCTCCCTCATTTCACTTATGTAAAAGTCCTAACAATTCACCAGACCCCACATAATCTATCCAGTTCCCCATACCCCTGCACCCTAACCCTGTTAATTTTCAGCACCTGTTACTCCAGTCCACTTCTTACTCCAAAAGCCACAGTAGTCTTTTTACTATTCTTTGGATAGTAAGGTAGACATGTTCCCCCCACCCATTAACCTTTGAACTGGCTGTCCCTTTTGCCTGACACAATCTTCCTACAGGTAGTCACACAGACTACTCTCTCATATCCGTCAAGTCTCTGCTCAAATGTCTTATTTTCAGTGTGCCTACCCTATTCTAAATTGCAAGCCCACCCTCACTCTCAGGTACATCCTCTCTCCCTTATCCCAAACTACTTTTATCACTTTCTAACATACTATGTAATTACTAAATTAAGATGTTTATTATCTATTTACTGTAAACTCCATAAGGATAGGGATATCTCTGAGCACCAAAAACACTAAGCATTAAGTAATATTTCTTTAATGAATAAATGGATGAATGAATAAATGGATGGATGGACGAATGAATGAATGAATGAACGAACGAACCTACATTTGCTCCTCTGTAGAGTATCAGGACTGATTACTCTATGATCCCTAAGGTCTCTCTTAAGCTTTACCATTGTATGACTTCATGAAATTCCCTTTTAATACTTCTGTAACATTTTAAGTTATATGATTCAAAATTAGATAATATATGCAAGGCTAAAAATATTCTGATATTAAAGAAAGGTTTGTAAATTTCCCTGCAATCTATTCCTAACCACCACCTTTCCCCAGAAATCCAATATCATTTTCATTTTTCTATTGATCTCAACTCCAGAAAAATGGGACTTCATAAAGAAAACCTTGTGCAAAATAATGGTAGCTATGGTAGGCTGGTATAATAAAACATAAGAGTACACTATCTAAATCTCTGAAAACTAAAGCCACAACATGGTATGAAATGGCTCATTAAAAAGAGCAATATTCAAACCTGCTCACTAGCAAGATTAGGTTCAATAGGTTTTCAAATACAAAAAAGGCTGCATAGGAGTTTTATTCCGGGTTTATTAATTTTTTTTTCCTTTCCAGAGCAGGATGAACAACATCTTCATTAACAAGAAGCAATTCCCTTAAGTCTCACATTTTCATCTAGTAAGAAACAGGGAAAGTAGATCAGGGGTAAAACTAAGATTAAGAAAAACCTTAAGTCCTTGGCCTGTATAATTAAAGAAAAAAAGTATGAATACCCTTAGTAATGAAGTAAAGCCTTCAAAATCATAGAAAAATTAGAAAGCCTTCTATCACCATGGTAATACAGAAAATTCTAGACACTAACCCCTAAAAAAGTCATCTTACTTGTGACAGCAACCAGCCACTTTTTGCCAGACCTAGAAACCTAATAAACAAGAATCTTTCCCAAACCAGATAAAATACTGCAGCAAGAGCACTGAAAACCAATACCAATTCCTTCAGAATGTCCTTAACTAAACTGCAATGCAGGAAAGAGAATTTACAATTCTGATAGCAGCTCTTCCAAAGAAAAGCAATACAGCAATCACAGGAATCAAGATGTGAGCAAAGTACTTGATCCGCCCTTCAGTCTCAAAGTCATAGTAGCCAAGCAGCTGGTTTTGAAACCCATGCCTCATATGCCCTCTGCTCTCTCCCTCTCAGTGACCCTTCCAACATTGCCCCACTGAGGATTAAGGGCCCCTTTTTATTCCTCAGGAAGATGTGATGGAGAGAATAATTTACTGAGGAAAACTGAATTGTTGAGAGCCAAGTTAGGAAGGAGGGGAAAAGAATAATTAAGAAAAGAAGAAAGATTGTTCTTTGAAAAATATCTGAGTAACTTCTTATTGGACAAAACCAGATCATAAAATTCAGAGAATGTACAATACTTTTTGCCACCAATATGTTATACATGAAGTGAAACTAAGGAAGAATATACTAAATGTAAAGTTAGGGTAACTGTTCTCTTTCTAAGTCACAATCAAATTCAGCAACCTCCATGAACTATGTGAGAGAATGAATTACTGGCAGCAAGCTGCACTTTACCAAAAGAAATTTAAAAGGTAAGCCAAAGAGCACTGAGGAGGAAACACCCAGACAACAGCTTCTTTAGAGCTATTCAAAACAAAATTGCTACAGCTTCTAATTGGAAATCTCAAAGCATGTTATGCATAATGCTTTCTACCTAAAACCATACAGGAAAAAAAAAGAAAGGAAAAGCAGTTTGGGCTTTTTATCTATCTAAATCTTATCGCGTAAAACAGTATTTTTATTTTATTGTGCTCGGTGAAGATGGTGCATGTGTCTGTGTGCTTATGGAGAAAGAAGAAGAGCAAGTAAGGAAAAATTCCTAATAGAAGATTGGCTTTAGGATCTTCTACCCCTCTGTTACACAATTACACAAATAATTTTTTTTAAAAAACCCACTACATTATCTTTCACTTTAATATTTGATGCTAAGTTCCTTATTCAGTACACTGAATTATTCTTATAAAAGATACCATAAAGGTAGACACACATATCACAACTAATACTATTAATATACATTAGTGGTTATCCATTAGCAAGTATAACTTTGTTTTCTATAAAACGTATGAACCTTACGGTTTAGATAATCAACTTAATCACAGGGGGCATCCAGATCATGACTGAAATAAACAATTGCATTGTATTCAAATATATATATAACTACATGACAAATTAAAAATAAAGTTCAAAAACTATGAAAAATCCACAAAGGTACCATTATGATCATCATTGACAATATGATATTATAAAAATATCATTATTAAACCCAGGTAAGCTATATTTATGCAATTAATTTCAATTAAGTAGCTATTGCATTAAATGGTATATTTTTAAATATCTCAGTTAACCTTTGATGCCATATTTTAAAGTAAGGATCAATAATAGATTTTTTCAAAATATTAACACTTAAAGTTGAAAAAACAGTTAATCTATTAATGCTATTGGCTAGCAGCAAAAGATTTTTTTGATAAATGAAAATCAATATTACTTAATACCATATGAATCATATAAGTGATTACCATTTTTTAGGATTTTTAAAAATAATAACACATAAAATGCATTGTAGAATGCATGAAAAAGCATCTGGATTTACATCACTAAATAGATGGGCAATCGTGGATAAGTTACTAACCTCACCAAACCTAAGTTTTCTTACCCATGAAACAAAGATTAAGAAGATACTTATCTTACAAGATATTTTTGAGATTATACAGCAGTGTGAATTTGTGAAACTTAAGGAACAGCTAACAATAATATAGTACTATATGCCAGGCACTTCCTAAACACTTTACATATGTTAGCTTATTTAAGCCTTATAACGAACTTATGAGGTAGGTGTATAACAATAGTAAATGAACAAACCAAGGCACAGAATGGTAAGTAATTTGCCTACAGTCAGGCAGCTGTAAATGCAGAAACTGGGACAGTAAACCAGGCAACATGTCTTGACTTCACAGGCAACCACGATAGCATGCTGCCTCTCTCCAATGAGACAAATTAAGTCAAATTCCTAGCACAAAGTAAATACTCAATGTTAGCATCTTTTCTCCTTTTCACCAAGACCTGTTTATGCACTGAAACAGGAAAAATAAGCATTTAGTTTCAGTGAGTAGTCATTTACCACACAGAACAACCATTCAAAATAACATTATAATTATTAACCTAGGCAACTATACATAAGCTTTAAGAAAAACAAAATGATACTTAATGTGCACGTGTTCCTTTCATCTGATATTGTCTGGGATTTTTTTGTTTTAGTGCAAGAATGTCTAAGGTTTTATATAACATTACTGTGAAAAATAGTTTCTACTAAATATTAAATAACATATTTCACAGAAATGGGATTTAGAGTTTTTGTTATATTAGCCATTTTTTAAGTTATATAATTATATAGATTACACAGAACAGACACATCAAAAACTGCAGTTAAAAAAAATAAGGACTCATATGCTCAAGACTAGAAGATACTTGGCTAGACCAAAAGGAAATCAGCTATTAATTACAATAGATACTAAGCAAGAAAAGAAGCAATTTATTATTTTTGCTTCTTACTTTTTTGTTGTGGCTATATAGACACCTGTGTTCCTTTGCTAAATCAAATGCAAAGTACTTACCACAGGCTAACACACATTACTGAATCCTTACTATGTGTCAATCATTATGCTAGACATATTACATACATATCTCTATACTTCACAATAGCTCTGTAAAGTAGCTACTATTATCATTATTACTATTATTAGTATTACACATTTCACAGCAGAGGGACCTGAGCTCTGAGAGGTCAAGTGTTTTGCCCAGGTTCACACAGTTTAATAAGTAAAGAGCTGGGATTCAAATTCAGGTTTGCCTGAAACCAAAGTCCACACTTCTCCTACCAAATATACCCAAACCTAGCTGTGTATCAGAATTACCTGGGGAGCTTGTTAACAAAATTGATGGTCAAATCCCAGACTTAAAAATATCAATTCCTGGAGATTCTGATTTATTTAACAAGCTCCCCAGGTGATTCTTATGCAGTGAGCTGGCACTGGTCCTAGGAATAGCACTTAAAAACCACTGTACTACCTCCAACTACCTCCTCCATGTTAGGTTTAGTGATTAGAAGGTAAGGTTATAGTGTCCCAGGCATCAAGTTTTAGATTCAATAAGTGTCATTAATAGACTAAGGACCCAATCCAATTTAGGTTGGGAAATACATTTTTATAAGTGGCTCACCTTTTCATTCACCACCAAAACCTGGAGTCATCTTTAATTCCTCCTTCCCTTTTAATCTATCCCTTAAATTTGTCTCTTCTTTCGACTTTTTTACTAACTAGAGGACATTAGCATCTGCGGACACTACTAGTTGCTATGACAGAGAACCCTACCTCCGCCCCTTCTTTCCAAAGACATAGCTCACGTCCCACTAAAAAGGCAGAAAATGTCAGATTCCCCATTTGTCCAGCCTCCCTTGCAGCAAAGCCACAATTATGAGATCCAGTCCTAGATGGTGAAGCTAGGAAGTGCCTGGTGAAAGTTTTCTTCCCTAACAAAAAGGAGCACACTCTTTTTCTTTCTCTTTGTGATTGATATAGTCTTCTTACAAGAATTAAGCCAAGAGAAATGCAAAAATGCCACCCCTGATATAATTGGAATGCTTTTTAACCAACTGTTTAACTTTCAGATTCCTTGTTATGTGAAATTAATAAACCCCTATGCTAAGCCAGTTTCAGTTGACAAATCAGCTCTCTAGCTACTTTAACAGCCTTCCTTGCCTCCAATCTGTCTCTAATTTGTCCTTCAACATCACTATAAATCTTACCTTTGAAAAGCACAAGTTTTATCATGAACTGTGGACTAGTAGAAAACTTTCTAATGTATCCCACTGATTACAAGACAAAATCCAAACTTCTTTACATATGCATCCAGTCTATCTTCAGCTGGATTCCCCAAAAGACCTCTTGTCCCAATATACCATGCACTAGAGTCATACAGACTACTCACATATCATTCCAAATACCTTACAATAAATTTCCTGTTACCTTGACTTTGCTCATATAGTTCCTTCAACCTGGAATTCTCTTCTTTTCTGCTATCTATCTGCCAAATTTGATCTAGCCTTCAAATCATTATTTAACACTGTGATTAATTTCTCTCCACTCTGGTATTAACACACTCTGTTTATACCAACTGCTGCACTTGCTACATTATTACTTATACTATGTATATCCTATTATTATATATCTTACTGTATGTAAATAAATACGTGTATCTGTCTCCTCCACAAGCCTGGAGGTGTTGTGAAGGTAGCATCCATGAGCAAACACGCTGTCTGGTACAAGGTTGGATCGTTCAATTAAATTTGTCTATAATCACTTAGAAATTCTCAACTATATTGTTTAGGAGCCAAAAGGAGATTGTATTTTAAAGGGAAAGAAAAACTACAACAAAGATATTTGGGGTATTTGTGAAAAATTATTTTTGTGTTACCTCAAAACCTTTTTGAACTGAAGGTACAAAATATGTTTTAACTGTTAGTTGCTAAATGAGAACCAGAAAGAGAATATAAAGCTTTAGAAAATGCTTAAAGTACTTGTATATGCCAATTTATCTCTACTCTCTTATGATTAAAAAGACTTCTTAAATTCTATATCAACCAGTAAACTGCCCAGCTTTCATCTCATTATCATTTTAGTCCAATAGAAACACTATTGGAAACGCAATTCAAAACTACAACGAGAAACCACTTCACACCCACAAGATGACTACTATAATCAAGAAGACAAAAAATAAGTATTGGCGAGGATATGGAAAAATTAGAATCTTTGTACACTGCTAGTAGAAATGTAAAATGGGATAGCCACTTGGGAAAACAATCTAGCAGCTCCTCAAATGGTTAAACACAGAATTGTTATGTGACCCAGCAATTCTACTGCGAGGTATAGCCCTAAGAGAACTGAAAATATATGTCCACATAAAAACTTATACATGAATATTCATAGCAACATTATTCATAAAACCAAAAAGTGGAAACAGCCCAAACATCCATCAACTGATGAAATGAATAAATAAATGTAGTATATATCTATTCAATGGACTATTAACAATAAAAAGAATGAAGAGCTAAAACATGCTACAACATGGATGAACCTTGAAAACATTATGCTAAGCGAAAGAAGCCAGCCACAAAAGGCCACATAACGTATGATTCCATTATATGAAATGTCCAAAAAAGGCGAATCTATAGAGACAGAAAGTAAATTAGTGACTGTGTAGGGCTGTGGTACAGGGAGATATTGAGGGATGATGTCTAAGAGGTGCAGAATTTATTTTGGTGGTAATAAAAATAGTGACGGACACACAATTCTGTGAATATACTAAGAGCCGCTGAATTGTACACTTCAAACAGATTAATTGTAAAGTATGTGAATTATATCTCAATAGAATCATTTTTAAAAACTTCTAGGATTCCAGTCATACATAACATTTATCAAGCCCTAAGCAAAGACATAGATTACTTATTACTAGGTAAAAACAGTATAGACTAAAAAGTATT
This sequence comes from Eonycteris spelaea, assembly GCA_003508835.1. NCBI lineage: Eukaryota > Metazoa > Chordata > Mammalia > Chiroptera > Pteropodidae > Eonycteris > Eonycteris spelaea. The sequence goes on along the minus strand of PUFA01000091.1, from coordinate 6,847,341 downwards.
ATTTTCTTATCTTGACCAAAAGTTGACTGGAAAACATTTGCTAAATTTTCACAATCAGGGGCAATTCTACTATACACCAAACTTTAAAATATGCATATTACTTTTTCAAATGCATTAAGAAAATGTATCTGACATCAACTCAGTTATACAATCAAGAAACCTGGAATAAAGGCCATCCCTGACTCCTCCCTCTCCTCTCTCATATACAATCCATCATCAAGACCTACCATGCTTACCCCCTCCTCCACATCCACTGCCAATACCCTAGTCTAAGACATCACCATGCTCTCCTGTTTAGCTTACTGTAATAGCCTACACTGGTCTCCTTTGCCCACTCTAACATCCCCTCCATTCTCCATGCAACAATGAAGTAATTTTTAAGCAAATCTAAAGATGTCTACCCCCTGCTTAAAATTGCTTCCCAATGTCCTTAGGATAAATTCTAAAATTCTAAAATTTTGACATGGTCTTCAAGGCTGCTGCTCTCCCTCTCACAGTGACTGCCACCTCATTGGCCTTCTTTCGGTTCCTTCAACACCCCATGTTCCTTTCCATTCAGAGTTGTCTGGCACAACATCCTTGCTCTCCAGGAGTTTTCATTCTAATGGAAGAGGGGAGAGGAGGAAACACGGAGGGAGAGGATCATATAGATAGATAGATGATTGATAGATAGATAGATAGATAGATAGAGATAGACAGACAGACAGACAAACAGGCAGAATTTGGGGCTATAATTATGACCATAAAAAAGATAAAACAGGGTAATGAACGGAGAGTAATAGTGGTTGTAGGAAGGCAGATATGACTAATACTACTCCCTCAAGGAAGTCTTCCCTAAACTCTCAGATTAGGATCAATTAATTATATGCTTTCCTGACAATAGGATTTCTTCTTTGCGGAACTTTTCACAGATATAAATAAACTTGGACTTATTCATCACTGTATTCAAATTTCATACCACAGCGTCTGACACATAGCAGATAATTAATAAACACACTTTAAAGGAATGACTTAGGTTCTCCAGTTTCATAAACTGAGTCATAAAACCACAGGCCATGTGAGGCAATCTGCTAACCTATATAATTCTGCCAGAGCTAACACCAAGAATCACCAGAAAACAAGAGACATTATCTGTCCCACCCCTGCTCCACGAGCCTCAGCAATACCCTCTTCTGTTACCTTTGATTTACTACTGCCTATGTCACATTCCCTACGATGTTTCACAAGACACATATTTAAACAACAGCTGGCTTCCATCTACCCTATCTAATCATGTATAAAAATAAAACATCTATATTATCACACTCCTTTCCTTGGCAAACACGAAAATGTCAGAGACCTAACTGAAGGACTCAAGGAGAAAAAGCAGCTTTGCAGAAGATTTCGTCAAAGGCAGATGTTACCTCCTCAAGTTCCATTTATCAGAATTGTTTCCAAGCAAGTCTATTCTTTCCTCACTTCAACGGTCTCCTTTAAAAATGTGTTTGGTAGTCTCTCTAAATTCTTAAATTTCCCTTTTTCTTTTGATTACTTTTAACATCCTTTAGTAACATGAAATCAAACTCTTTTCTCTCCATTATAAAAACAATTTCTACTACCAGACTACTTTTGCAAAGATAATTTATAATGAGAAATATTCTTTTAAAAGAATTGATATTCACAAGCTCTGTAGTGTGGACCATTGTAAAGACAAAACTGGGAGCTAATTAAGTTAGCGATTCTCATTCAATGGAGAGAAACAAGTAATGTTAAGATTTAGCTCTTAAATACTTGGTCAAATGCCTATGAAACACAGTGTCTAGGGAAAGCTCTACCACAGTATTGTTGAAACATCCCTCTTTTCCAAATATGTCCTCCACCTCCACCTCACCCCACTGGAGTGGTCTGATCCTTCTTTTGAAACTTAATCCGTTGGCAAAGAATGAGAACAGCAGTCTAACTAAAAAGCCTCGCTGCTGTTAAAAAAAAAAAAAAGTACACAAATTTACCCCAAAATGTCCTTCCCCTGGATGAGTGCCACCCCTACTCATGCACAGCTGGTATTTGCTCACTAAAAGACTCTGTTCATAAATAAGCTCCCGCTATCCTATTATCACTGGCATCTATTAATTTTCGAATTGTTCCTACCATGATAAAATTCTATTCTATGTAGCTTTTGGAAATAATCATTCTAGTCAGTACCCAGTTCATCCTGACACACATTTTTTTAATTCCTCAGAGAACTCCTAAAAGAACAAAGTTCATCACTATTTTAAGCCAAAGAAAATAAGGGAATTGGCTAATAAAATAAGCAGACAACCACTTAAATCAATGTGCTATACTAATTAGAACATTTAAAACCAATATCAATTTTTTAAACTCTCTATAGGTTTAGCAACTTAGATAAGTCTCAGAATATATGTATTCCTTTAACACAACCTTAAAATGTACTACTGGTTAACAGACCATTTTCTCAAAACTATCCTGATTTCCCAGGTGATCTTATTCAGTTGCAGAGCCTGAAATATCACCTATACTCTGACGACACCCAAATTTAAATGTCCAGCCCTAAATTCTCTGAGCTCTAGACTTATCAACATATCCACTCAGGTGTCTGTTAAGCATTTTAAACTTAACTTGTCACCATAATAAAAAATAATAATAATAATAAATAAAAATAGAAACTTAACACGTATACAGAGAACTGATTTTAACCCTCAACTTCTCCTTCAGAAGTCTTTTCCATTTCACATAATATCACTATCATTCACACAGTTGCTTAAACCAAACCCAAGGAAGCCTAAATAGAACTGGAATTCTGATATACACTATGACGCAGATGAATCTTGAAAACATTATGCTAAGTGAAATAATCCAGACACAACAGGACAAAAACTGTATGGTTACACTCGTAGAATAGGACAAACTCATAAAGAACGAAAGTAGAATGGTGGTTGCCATGGGTTGGGAATACAGCTGAATGGGGAGTTATTGTTTAATGGATACGGTTTCAGTTTGGGATGACGAAATACTCTGGAGATGGACAGTGGTGATGGTTGTACAACAGTATGAATGTACTTAATGCCCCTGAGCTATGCACTAAAAATGATTAAAATAATAAATTTTATGCTACATAAGATATACTATGCCAAAAAAAAAAAAGAAAGAAAGAAAGAAAAAGCCACAAGGATCACCTTTTTCTTTCACCATCCACATCCACATTCATCAGCAAGTCCTCCCAGCTCTATCTTCAGAATATTTTTGGAACCCAAGTGCTTATCATTACCTCTGCCACTAAGGTAGATGACAGTCCAAGCTACCATCTTTACTTTTGCATTAGCTCCTAGCAAGTCTCCCTGTTTCTATTCTTTTTCCCCTATAGTCCATGCTCTACAATGTAACTACATCTTTTAACAAATAAATTAGATCATGCCACTTCCCTGATGAAAAATTCACATCATACTCAGAAAAAAAAAAAAAAAGTCCAAATTTCTACCAAGGCTTATAAGGGTCTGCATGACATTCCTCTGCCTACCTCTCCCCTAGTCTGCAGTGTGACTACACTGACCATCTGCTGTTCTTTAAACAATCCGAGTTGATCCACCTCAGGGCTTTTACTCGTCCTGTGGCCCAGCTTCTCAATTTCTTTAGATCTCTGCTCAAATGTCTTCCGAAAGCCCCTTCTTGACAACCTTATCTAAAATAACACCTCCCACCACTCTATTTCCTTACACTGCTTTACTATCTTTCATAACTCTCATTACTACCTAAAGGGATATGTTTACTTATTATACCTCTTCCCCTAGACTGTAACTCCTTAAAAAGAGGAACTTGGGCTTTTTTACCACTAAAACTCCAGGACCCAGAAAAGTACTTGGCACATGGTAAGTACCTAGTAAATACCTGAATGAATAAATGAAAGTATCTCTATTTACAGAAGTATTGAGTAAGTATACTCTTCATTTCATTTCATACAAATAGACTTTATTGTACATTCAAGGACATCATGTTATTTGGACAACCAGAGAAAGCCTCCATCATCCAAGTTCCATCTCACCTTTTCAATCAGAGTCAGACCTTAAAAATGGAACAATGTCATCAGTTGGTTCACAGCATGAAACTCTTCTAACAATGTGAATTACACCTCGATTTTTTTTTAAATTAACTAATTTTTAAAAAGACTTTTCTGTCAACACCAGGTAACTCCCTAGATAGTTTCTAATCAGAACTTTCTCCTCTGTTCACCAGTTCCCCACTAAAGAAATAGGAGAGAGTGCCAAGGTTCAGACTTCTAAAGATTACCATAAATATAAAGCTTTCCCTACTTTTAGCTACCAATTGGTAATTTTGGAAGATGTACTATTAGGTGTCCATAACATCTGAATACTTAATTACCTTAATTCCTCACAGATGCTTTTAACTTTTATGTCTCTGACACCATAACTTAAACCACATTTCACTTGGCAATGGTATGATGATAATACCATTGCCTTAATTTCTACAAGTCCCTCTCCAGCACTAAGCAGGTAAGTAGAAATTTAGCATATTACTCCATTGCATATATAAGCACAGAAGCCGACTGACAAAATCACAAACGAATGGAACTATGCACATCCAAAATGACAATTTTCATTAATGTTTCTTTGCTGGAATACTCTTCAGCTGCATAGGATTCTTTTAAATAGCCTAATAGAAATATGAAACAGATACCCTATACTTCTTTATGTAAACTGTATTTTTAATCATTTTTAAAGAAAATACATATGTGGAGAATCAGATTAGATATGTTGGTCATCTTTTATTTAAAGCAAATAGACCAAAAGACTAGATAGAGCCTTGGTCAGTTTCCATGGCAACTGGCAAAGAGCCCATCACACTCCAGATACATTCCAGCACAAATTTGAGAGCCAAAGGCTGTTCCAGGGTTTGGAGAAACCTTATGTGTCTTGTTCAATTCAGGAAAAATCTAAACAGAGAGCAACCCTATCTCCACGCAGAGGATCTAGACTGCATGCAAAGACTACTTGAGTAATTTCCTACATTAATTTAAGAATGTTACATTGTTTAAGAGCCACAGGCAGTAAACCAACTTGTCATTTAATGCTGTTAGAAAAATCCTAGCTTGTTATCTGTCCTAACAGTAATAAAATCATCTTTTAAAGCAACCGTAGGACAGAGTTCTTCCTCTAGCTCAGCTGAAAATAGATAGTTATACTTTATCAGTCACTGAATTAGAACATGTTGCCTGCTCTCTTTAAGCAGTTTAAGATTTACATAAGTACAAAGGAGACTTATGTCCTTTTGGAGACATGAAAAGAGAGGAGTGAGAATTTCTGAAGAAGCTTCTTAAAAATAATAGCTAAAGAACTATTTAAAACAGCAATCCATTTTCTGTAAAATTGGTTGATGTGGTTAATTTGGCAAAGCATTTGAGAGATGAAGGAGGAAGCAAGAACACAGTGAGAGGTTCAAGCTTATAATTATTTTGTCTTATTACACCAACAATAAATAAAGACTCTTTAAAAGTTTTTTTCCTTTCATCTGAACATTCATTGACCCATCTCTGAACAGCAGTGCTGACCCCAGCCCTTTCACACAGTACAACTGCCAAAAATGAACTATCACATGTTCCAGACCAAAAAGAAACAGGCTGGAACAAAATCTGTAATGTGAAATATTCCAAGGTCGCATTTAAAGCTTTAAAATACCGCAACCAAAACAATACTGTTCTGATTTCAACTTTATTCTCATTGCCTTTAATCTTATAAAAGCTTGTTTTAAACCTAATACTTGCCCACTTCCCTAAATTTTCTGGCACACAAGAATAATATTTCAAATATGTTTTGGGTTTGTTGCATATGTTTAAACCAAAATAAAAATGCTGAAGCCCAGAATGTAAACTCCCTTATTTAAAAGCTTCTACAAGCATAATTACCCCAAAGCAAAAAATAATAATAATTTTCCCTATTAATTTTATAGACATTTTAGAGAACCCAGTAATGCTTTCAAACCTTTGGAGAATACCACCAAAGTATAATCTGTTTTCAATCATTTAGCAAGCATTTACTGAGCACATAACAATGGGTCAGTCAATAGTGGCTCATGATTTAAGATGCAGTCCCTGATCTCATGGAAGCTATAGTCAGTCACTCTAATGGCAAGAGAGAAACATATAAACCAATAGAAGAAATGAAAATTTTTTGAAACCAGAATGCCTCACAAAGGAAGTGATGGCCAACATAAGACCTGAAGAATAAAAGGAGTTAGGCGAAGAAGGCAAGGAAGACAGTCAATGCAAAGGAGCAGTTGAAGCAAAGTGAAGTGCAGAGTAGAAATTTAGGTAGAGCCAATCTTTACAAACTAAGCTAAGCAATTTGGGCTGAGACCTGTACGAAGTAAGAACTATCCTACAATCAATATGATGAATAATTATTTAATTCAAGATGAGAGAGATTATATAGACCAATTAAGAGGTTACAGAAAACTCCTAAGTAAAAGGTGACAAAATTATTACCTATGTTCATGATAATGGAGGCAAGGTGATATTTCTCAAATAAAGAAAAAGGCCAGCACTTCGGGATTGATACATAAAAGTGGAGTAGAATGATAAGGATGCTATCAAAATTTCTAAATAGGACACCAGCAGATCGGTATAGTGGTTTTAAAACATGGCCATATATTTTTTGGTATCTTTCACATCATGAAACAAGGTCTATGTCTCCTCTCCTTAAATCTGGAAAGGCACATGAGTACTTCAATCCAGAATCTAGCCTAACTACCAAAGCTAGGTCACAAAAGGTCATACAGTTCCTCCTTATTCACTGGGACACTAACTCTTGGAGTCCTGAGCCACATGTAAGAAGTCCAACCTCACTGAGGCTGCTATGTTGTAAAAAAGCCCACGTGACATGGAAAAACCATGGAAAGGCACTCCAATCAAAAATCTCAGTTGAATTCTGCCTTCAGATCATCGCAGTCCAAGCACCAACCATGTGAATGAAGAGCATCCAAATAATTCCAGTCCCTAGCCATTTGAGTCTTCCCTGGTGAAGCCCCAAACATCGCAGAACAAAGAAAGCCATCCCTGCTATGCTCTGTCAAAATGGAAAATAAATAAAAACTTAAAATGTTTTGCTGAAATAACCAAATAAGTAAAATGCATATCAACTTTTGTTTTGAAATAGTACTTAGAAAAAGCTTTCATTTATCTACTAATACTAAAAAATGATTTAGAACTTACTATGTATAAGCCGTTGTGCTAGGCACTTCATATATGCTATCCCATTTAGATTTTAATTATTTCATTTGTTCATTAAAAAAAAAAAGCATAGTTTAGCACTGAACAAACTATAGACAACTTATCCAGCACTTAGAATTTGCCATATATATGAAATACACATATATTCCACTCTGTACTGTCATTACCAACATTTCCCAAGAACCTACTATGGACAATCACTAGACTAGGTACTGAGGATTAAAAAAAGGAACTAAACCAAAATCATTGTCCCCAAAAGCTAAACACAATAGTATACAAGATAAACAAATAAACAAATTTTAAATAATATGGGAAGTGTTAGTCCTTCCCCCAAAGCACCATAGCAGAGAAAATAAGAGAGCGGGAATCACCTCACAGAAGATCCATAACATGGGACTGAATAAGGCAATGGCATTAAGGAATGAAATGAGGGCACATATCCTGGAAAGTTTTAAGTGGTAGAGCAGCAAGAACAACTAACTGACTGATTTAGAGGTGGGAGGAACCACATGACCCCCTTAAGACAAATATAGTTATAGGAAAAAAGAAGAGCTTGGTTTTACACATGCTGAGTTTGAATGTTTATAAAGCATTCAAGTGGACATTTAAAATAGAAAACAACATATACAAGCCTAGAACACAGCAGAAATATCCAGCCTGGTGATGCATTTGGAACACGGGTATATATGTAGTAACTGGGCACTGGGAAAAGATGAAATTACTGGATAAAGAATATAAAAAAGAGAAACAAACAGAATAATGGAGTACAGCGTCTTTTAAGAAGCACAAAAAGAATAGTTTATAGGCTACTAAGCCTCAAAAAGCCCTCTCATCCCATACCAATCCTCAAAAAACAAGCAAAACAAAAATTTGCACTTACATATTGTGAAAGTTGCCTATGCACTCAATTCATCCACATAGTAAACATTCACTGAATATTTCCTAAGTCATAAAGCACTGTGCTAGCTGCTAAGAGTAGCAAGGATGACAACAACATAGTGGTTAATCATAAGAATCTAGCTAAGAGTAATATAGCATGCAGGTTAAGAGCACAAGATTTAGACTGGCATTCAAATACTGGCATTGCCATTTACTTCTTGGGTGACCTTGGGCAAAATACATAGCCTCCGGGTGCTTCTGCTTCCATATCTACAACAGGGATCACAACAGTATCTATAACTTTTGGTAGCTATAAAGAGAAAATGAGTTAAAAACCACGTCATGAGGAACAGAGTTTGACATACAATAAGTGCAATAAATATTAGTTATATTATTTGCTATGAAAATTACAAGAATGGCTACATTGGCACAAATAAATACAAATAAACAGTACTGTTGGATTTTACAAGATGGAAAAAAGGATCCTCACGCTGGGGGGAATTCAGGGAGCACTTCACCAAGCTGCCCCTCAGGACAGGGTAGCTCCTACAGTGTCTCTGTCTGAATTAGAACACATTCTGCAGGTACACGTGAAGGGAGAGTAGCATGGATTTCTGTCATCGCTCAACTTCCTCAATAAGCACCCTTATGCAGGATATAACCAATATAGCCATACATGGCAGTTTGGAAGGCATGACATATTAAGCTGAAGAAAGGTACCGAGAACACTCCAGTAGAAATGTAATGAAGGCTGTAAGCTATCAAGGACACAGTATATCCAAGCCCATATTGGCAATAGCAAGTAACCCAGATTGGCTAGAGCACAGGAACCATTTAGAAGAAGAAGCTAAAGATAAACCCAGAAAGGTATATGGGAGCCAGATCATAGAGGACCTTGAATACCAGCAAAAGCATTCAGCAGTGACTCTGAGCGAATGAGTAATGTGGTTCCAACAGTGCTTTAGTAAGAGAGTAATTGGGCACTGTGTACTGAACAGATTTGAGCATGAGAAGGTAAAAGGTCAGTGCAGTGGTCTGTTATTCTGTGAATTCCTCAAAGGCAGGGACTGTGTGTCTTATTTATTTCTGTATCCTAAGCAAGACAGGGTAGGCACTTGCCGTGTGAGGTATAAATGAATGATGAGCCAAAGAGAAGTAATGTGAGCTTCATTAGAGTGAGAATAGAAAGAGCTGAAATAGAAAGATACATACTGGAAAAATATTACAGAGACAGAAACAATGACATTTGCTGGCTGATGAATTGTGGCAAGGACAAGGCAGAATCAATAAAGACTATAAAACTGATAACTACTACATGCATTACATTACAGGTTTCTGTGAAAATCAAATATAATTATGTTCATGAAAATGCTCTATGAAAAAAAAAGACTGCTTTTCTCTGGAATAAAAGCTAGTCATCTTGGACAGATACACCACTATATTTGACCTTGAAAATATCTCATTATTTTAAGACATTTATCTTCCTTCTGTCTTCACTAGATTATAAAATCTTTAAGAGTACATAATTTGTCTACTCTATTATGAAGCAAAATAAAATCGTGAGTTTTATTTTAATTAACACTTTCTCATTCACAGAAGAAACTATTACTCAACCTAATTCAGCTATATATAACCAAAATACATGCACATGCAGATACACAGAGAGATACACACTTACATACACACACACACATACATGGGCACACACACACACAAAACACTGTTTTGTGATGAAGTCTTAGCAGGTTTTAAACTACCACAATGCATGTTTATTTTTCTTTATATTTCTAAGGTGCCTAAGAATTCGTATTATAGGTGCTCAGTAGGGGCTTGCTGAACTGAAATAAACTGACTTAGAAATTTCACAGAGCTTATCAATGGTTTCTGGTGACCTTTATGTTTCCCTCTTACAGACTCAGTGTTCCACTGTTTATTAAATTTAAAATGTTTTTACATTTTAGAGATCCATAATAAAGGTTGTTAAGAAAACAAAAAAAGTAAAATCAAGACATACAATTGTCAATATGCATGACAGTGGTGTGCCAATAACTATTTAACAACCAGCTCAGAATGAGATGGGAAGCCTGATTTTCAGTATTGCCAATTTCCATGGTTTAAATACTCCCACCATACTCTATTTCAAGCTAACAACATATCAACTGGTTTGCAAAATTCCTGAAAGTTTAACAGTCGGTTCTCACTAACAAAGATGAGCCAGCTCCAACAAATCACTAGGTGCAATATTTAGATGCATGACATAAATGATCCCAAATTCTGCTCTGCGATACTAACTTTTAGATTCCCAAAGGGTAGTACAAAAGACAAGGAAAAAGCAAAGAAAAGTCTATGCCTATAAGATCTCTGTCTCATTCTACAAAATAGTCTTCTTTTGAATTAGGTAGATAATCCAACCAAGAAATTTCTTTTGCCTACACCAGTGATGTCCCAACTTTTCTAATCATGCACATCTATCAGTAAAAAATGTTTAAGCATATATCCTTAATATATATTAATATATTTGTTTAGAAATTATATTAGAACTACTATACTTATAAATTATAAAGCATACATAAAAACATAAAAAATGAAAATTAATGCAAATTGAAAAGAAAATTTTCCCTCATACATCACAACAGACTATCGTATACACCATCCACCCTATGGTTTACACAATCCAATTTAGAGATTACTAAGGTGAACATTAAAAGTAAAATAAATACACAGTTCCAGACAAGAGGGTAGAGTAAGAAAATACTGTGCTTGCCTACTCCCCTGACAGCATGAAAATTACAAACTAAATTACAGAACAATCAACCTGAAGATCTATCTGAGGACTAGCTGAATAAAACTCCTATAACTAAGGATATAAAGATAAGGCCACATCAAGACTGATAGGAGAGGTAGAGAAGCAAAACAGGCTGGCCCCACACCCACTTGTGGTGGTTGAGTGTCGGGAGTGATATCTTGGCTGCAGGGATCCCCGAGAAAAGCAATAGCTCCACACTAGAATGCTGAGCTCAGGGTTCTAGTACCAAGAAGAGGTGTCCCCACAAAATCTGGCTGTGAAAATCAATGGGGATTCTAACCATCTGGGGAAGATGGAACATTACCAGAAGAAACCCAAAAGTCCTCTTACAGGGCCTGCACACATACCCACTCACTCACAGGCACTCACTTTGGGCTCTCACGGAGAAACAGCAACTTGGGAGGTGCCACAAACATACTGGAAAAGACTGAGTTGTGTGGCTTCAGGGTGAGAACTAGGACAACCACCATTATCCCTGCGTTGAGCCCTCCTCCCATGCAGCCTAAAGGCAGTCACCATCTTTCCTGTGTTGAGCCCTCCCCCACCCCCACCTCCACTGGGCCAAATCTGAATCTGAACCAGCATGGTAAGCTCCGCTTACCTCACCCTGGTAATTACCTGGTACCACACCTCACCTGAGGGTCCTTCAGCAGTTGAGCCTTACTGGCAGCCAGCAGGTGGCTCCAGGCCTTCGGATGCCCTGGACCTTTTGCTGAACTGCCCCAGGCCTAGTACTAGTGGCAACCAGCCTCAGTTTGCACCTCCAGGTCCACATAGGCAGCAACCAACCATGGATCCCTTTGTACCTCCTACCAGGTAACCCGAGCAGTAACAGGCAGCAGCCGACCTTGGCCTGCATGGGAGCCTCTCCTAGGGGGCCCCAAATCCAACACACCCAGAGACCACAACAGAGCACTACCTGATTAGCCCCACAAACAGCACATCCAAAGACAGTCTAAAGAGGCACACGAGCCCGCTGGGGCAAATCTCGCTGGTGGGGGTCAGTCCCCACACAACAGCTCATACATTGTGGGTGTAGCCAGTCCTCACAGCCAGTCAGCCTGAAAGTCAATCCCATCCAGTGATGTACCAATAGGAATCAAGGCTCAATTACAACAGGAGGGCACATATGACCCACATAAAGGAGCACTCCTGGCGCATTCACACAGGTAATCATCCTGAACAGGATGGCTTCACAGGTGAATTTTGCCAAATATTCAAAGAAGAATTAACACCTATTCTCAAACTACTCCAAAAAAATTCAAGAGGAGAGAAGGCCCCCATGCTCATTTTATAAGGCCACCATTACCCCGATTCCAAAACCAGACAAAGACATTGCAAAAAAGAAAAATTTTAGGCTGATATCCCTGATAAACATAGGTGCAAAAATCCTCAACCAAAAATTAGCAAACCAAATTCAGAAGGATATTAAAAAGATCATATACCATGATCAAGTTGGATTTACTCCTGGGATACAAAGTTCCTTCAATATCCACAAATCAATTAATGTGGTAGACAAACTGAAAGATTAAAATCTTATGAACATATCAATAGATGCAGAAAAAGCGTTTGATGATATCCAACATCCATTTATGACAAAAATGTTCAACAAAGTGAAAATAAAGGGAACATACCTCAACGTAATAAAGCTCATATATGACAAACCCCCTGCTAACACCATATTCAATAAGGGAAAGCTAAAAAGCATCCTCCTTTAGATCAGGAACAAGACAAGGATGTCCACTTTCACCAAGTTTATTTAACATAGTATTTGGAGTCCTAGCCATAGCAATCAGGCAAGAAAAAGAAATAAAAGGCATCCAAATTGGAAAGAAAGAAGTCAAACTGTCATTATTTGCAGATGACATAATACTATATAGAGAGAACCCTAAAGATGTCACAAAAAAAACTGTTAGAACCTATAAATGAATTCAGTAAAGTAGCAGGATACAAAATTAATATTTAGAAATCAGCTGCATTTCTACACACCAACAATGAACTATCAGAAAGAGAAATTAAGAAAATAATCTCATAAAATTTACCATTACATAAAAAAAATAATAATAAAATACATAGGAATCAATTTAACCAAAGAGGTATAAAGACCTGTACTCATAAAATCATGTCATTGAAAAAATAAACTGAAGCAGACACAAATAAATGGAAGCATATACTGTGCTAATGGATAGGAAGAATTAACATCATTAAAATATCCATACTATCCAAAGTAATCTGTAGATTCAATGCAATCCCTATCAAAAAACCAATAGCATTTTTCACATAACTAGAAAAAATAATCCAAATATTTCTATGGAATCATAAAAGACCCTAAAAAGCCATGGCAATGTTGAGAAAGAACAAAGTAGGAAGTATCACATTACCTGATATCAAACTATACAACAGGCCATAGTAATCAAAACAGCATGGTGGGTGGCATAAAAACAGACACATATATCAATGGAACAGAACAAAGAGCACAGGAAAAAAAAAACACGCCTATTTGGTCATTTAATCTATGACAAAGGAGGCAAGAATATACAATGGAATAAAGATAGTCTATTCAATAAATGGTGTTGGGAAAACCAAAGGGATACATGCAAAAAATAAATGAATAAATAAATAAAATGAAACTGGACAATCCTTCAACATCATATAGAAGAATAAAGTCAAAATGGATTAAAGACCTAAATTTAAGACTCCAAACCATGAAACTCCCATAAGAAAACACAGGAAGCAAACTCTCTGATGTTGCTCTCAGTAATATTTTTTCTGACATTTCTTCTCAGGCAAGGGAAACAAAAAAAATAAATAAATGAATGGGACTACATCAAACTAAACTGTTTTTACACAGCAAAGAAAACCATCAACAAAATGAAAGATAACCTACTGAATGGGAGAAGATATTTGCCAATGATACATCTGATAAGGAATTAATATCCAAAATTTATAAAGAGTTCATATAACTCAACACCAAAAAAACAAACAATCCAATTAAAAAATAGTCCAAGGACCTGAATAGACTTTTCTCCAAAGGGGACATACAGATGGCCAATAGACATATGAAAAGATGCTCAATGTCACTAATCATTAGAGAAATGCAAATTAAAACCACAATAAGATATTGCCTCATACCTGTCAGAATGGCTATCTCATCAATAAATCAGGAAACAAGTGTTAATGAGGACATGGAGAAAAGGTAACATTATTGGTAGGATTGCAAACTGGTACACACCACTACTGAAGTTTGGAGGTTCCTCAAAAAACTAAAAATAGAACTACCTAATGACGCAGCAATTTCACTTCAGGGTATTCATTCAAATTCAACCAAAACACTAATTCGAAAAAAATATATGCACTCTTATGTTCACTGCAGCACTATTTACAATAGCCAAGATATAGGAGCCACCCAAGTACCCATCAATAGACAACTGGATAAAGAAGATGCGATATATCTATACAATGGAATATTACTCGGCCACAAAAAAAGAAAAAGAAAAAGAAATCTTACCATTTGCAACAACACTGATGGACCTAGAGGGTGTCAAGTGAAATAAGTCAGACAGCAAGAGACAAATATATGATTTCACTTATATGTGGAATCTAAAAAACAAACAAAAACGGAAATAGACTAATAGATATAGAGAACTGGTGACTGCCAGACAGGAGGGGGTTTGGAGAGCCAGGTGAAAAAGGTGCAGGGATTTGAAAGTACAAATTGGTAGTTACAAAATAGTCATAGGGATATGAAGTACAGCAAAGGGAATACAGTCAATAATATTGTAATAACTATGCATAGTGTCTGGTGGGTACTAGACTACTTGGGGAAATCGCTTTGTAAATTATATAAATGTCTAACTGCTACACTGTACATCTGAAACTAATATTAAGTAATATGACTATCAACTGTAATTGAAAAATTAAAATTAAAAAAAAGTAAAATGAATAACTTCCTGGACCTGTTTACCCTAGCCTACAACCTAATTTTATTAGATCTTCCCACTCCAATGCTGAAAAAGGGCAAGCACCAACCCATGGAAATGACAGGAGAAAAGAGTTAGCAAGGTCTTAAGCAAAGTTGGACTAAGGAGAACCAGGTCCATGGAATTAAGACTTCGTGGCAACGAATCACTAGAGAGGCTATAAAAGACACCATCCTAACTGGAGCACCATGTCCTAATAAATGTCCTTGGACCTAAGCCATCTGTATCAGTTCAGGCAAATAGAAGGGCTGAGAGGAAACTTGAGTTTCCCCTAAAGAACAAACACATTGTCTAAATAAGTGTAATATTAATAAAATCTTAAGTTGGGAAATAGCGTGTACAAGACTATGCCAATAAATATAAATCATACAGAACAATTCTTCTTTCCTATGACAGATCACAGTTTAAGCCAAACATACTGATCCCTAGACAAAAACTATTAATCAAGTGTACAAGCTATATAAAATTCATCTTTCTTAAGTACACATAAATTAATTAAAAAGGACAAAACAGTAGCCATAAAATACTACATTATGTCAGATTATCTGAGTTATCACAATGTGCTGCTCAAATTTCCTGGCTTTCTTCTTAATTTCTATATTAATTTTGCTACAAAATATCAAGAAATTGAAAACAGGAAAACACCTTCATCTGGATCACAGAATACTGAAGAACCTCCAAAGGAAGATTTTATAAGCATGTTTAAAAACATTTAGAATACTAAATGCTTTCTGAATAAGTGGAAGAGGGAAAGTCTTATCGCTTTTCCTTTCTTGTTGCCAAGTTCTCCATCATACATATAAAGCGCACATATGTATTATGTATTATGTATTATATGTATTAAAGGCTGTCCTCATCCTGCTCCCTGAGAAAAGAAAAAAAAACAGAAAGAGAAAAAAAAATTCTGAGCTACCATCTCATCAAGATTAACAACACTGAACATGAAGAAATCAACCCCTTTTTAACTATTCTTTTCATCCTTGATCCCTTATTACACAGTAGCTTCACATTGTCTGAAGACTCAAAGCTTTGGCTGAAATGATAACCAAAATAAAGATCCCCATACCTACAAATTTATCTACCCTTCTACCTACCAAATTTTCCTCCTTTTCTTTAAGGAAAATGGGGTTCTTTCTTTCATCGCGACGTAACGGTAACTAAGTAACCTAATAAAAATTATTTTTTAAATATATTACTGGCTCTTACCTCAACAAGGTTGCCTAAACATACATGATTTTCTCTCTTCTCTTTCAAATGCCCATTGAAACAAAAGAGAAAATATATTTTATTTTTTTTATTTTTTTACTTACTAACTAAATAAAAAAACCACACTAGAAAAAAATAAAAGATGCCATTAGTAGATTCGTTTTTAAAAACTCTAGATTCATGGTTCTCAAACTGAAGCATGCATCGAAATCACCTACAGGCCTAGTTAAAATACAGATTGCAGGGCTCCCACCCTCAGAGTTTCTGATTAAGTAGGTATGGAGTGGGCTCAAGATTTTGTATATTTAACAAGTTTTCAGGTGATGCTGATTCTGCTAGACTGAGGACGACCACATTATGAGAATCACCATGCTAAGTAAATAGAGAGCGTTAAAAGAAACATAATTTTATTAATTCTAAATAGCATCACAGAGAGAATCAAACAAATGATACAACCATTTTTAAGTGGATATAGATAGCAACTGAAAAATAAGAAACAGTTCTAGAAAACTAGAAAAAATACATATAATTTCTGAATTAAAAAAAAATGAAAGGCTAAATAACAACTAAAACCTCATATAGCAGTGTGAAAAATAATCTAAGACATCTTCCAAAGCACAAAGAAAAGACAAGAGATGAAGAATATGAGTGAAAACTTAACGAGCATAAGAATCAATATCTACCTAATAGGTTTCTGGAGAGAGAACAAACACATCACAAAAAGCAATCAATGAAGGAATTTTTCCTAAGCTGAAAAAGACAATCCTTGATACTGCTTGACCAACTTCCAAGTAAGGAAAAAAATTTAAAGCCAACAACTAGATGCATATTTGTGGCATTCTAAACTTGAAAAAAAAAAAACACTTAAAAAAAAACTCTAAAAGCTTTAAGGGGAAAAAATACAGGTTATTACAAAGCAATATGAATCAGACTAGCATCAGACACTCATTAGCATGCTAGAAGAAAATGAAATATTGTTTTCAAGGTTCAGAGAGAAAATTATTTTGAACCTGAAATTCTACATCTTCTAGTCAATATCAAATATGAAGGCAAATTAAAGATGTCTTTGGAAATTGAATAAATAAAAAACTGACTTCCTGTCCATATTAGTATCCTACTTCTACTATAAGAAATGGTCACAGAAATTCAAAATGGCTTTCAATGAGCTAAAATTAAGATGTTGGCAGAATATACCTTTTGAAGGCTCTAGGGAGAAATCCTTTCCTTGCCTTTTCTCACTTTAGAGGCTGCTGAAATTCTGTGACCAGTAGTCCCCTTCCATTTTCAATATTATTATTATTAAATGTAACCAGTACTTTAGGGCAGATTTTTGAGTCCCACAAAAACACGCAAATGACTACAGCTACATTATATATCTCTGACAGAATAAAAAAAATATCAATATGCTCTTTATCATTAACTCAAAAAACATTTTAATTAATATTTCTATTAATAAACACCTACCGAATCATTCGCTGCGAGTGCAAGTGCAAGATTCACTGTAAGAAACAAAAAGTAATTAAATTTAGTAACTTTCCTTCTCCTAAAATGCATTTTGCCTTTCAATACTTTCAATGTAATAACAAAAAGACAGAAATTTTTAATATATCTCCCTTGTAAAAAAAACAAGGACATGGAGAAAACACAGAAAGTAAAAAAGACAAAAAAGAAAGTAATGTTCCAACATAAGCAACAGATGACTGCCCCAAAATTAACATTTAAATAGTCCATTTATATTCTACTATTTTTGTTTAAACAATCCACTTAGTTCTTAAGAAAACAATGTGAATGATATATATAGTGCAAATATTTTCAAAACGTATTTTGCAAAAAAATTATCTACCTTTTAATAAACAAAAATTGATATGATCCTCTTGCTTTGTAAAAATAAATGCTGGTAATGAAGAAATTCTAAATATCTAACTCACAATTATCCACATATATGAAAGGCTGAACTACTATGCAGAGGAAAAGGAAGAAGGTAAAAGGTCAGTTGGGAAAATATGTTCCCAAAACTACTAGTGAATCCCAAAGGGGGAAAGTAGTATTCCCAAAACCACCTTTAGTCCAGTAACAGGGACATTTTCAAGATTAACAAATAGACCCTAAGAGTATGGATAACATTTTTTTTATAGAAGAACATTATAAATGATGCCAAGATTGTTTCCTTTAAAGTAGTTAACAGGATAGTTTTCAAGACAGACCTGGTTCAAATTCAAGTTCCACCACCTTCTTTTTTTGTGTGATATTTTATTCCTAAATCTGTTTCCTCCTCTATAAAATAATTCCTATTTCATAATTGTTATAAGAATTAAGTGAAATACTGTATGTAAAGTATGCACCCATTGTCATGGCACTTGATAAATTAATTTTTATGAAGTATAAAATAATTCTGAATTTCAGGTACATCATAGATAGGTTAAACATAATCCAACTTTTAAGCAGTAATTTTACAGATTAATTCATTTTATTATGGTCTTCCTGCACTTATACAATAGAATAACAGGACATGTTTGTATTAATCAAAGGTCACCATTCTAATCCAAAATATCTCAAGTATACAAATTCAAATAGGAAATATTTTGAGATAGTTTGAAACAGGAACAAATACATATAAGGAAAAGAAATATAATACCGAGTTACACAGAAATGATATATTTCTAAGGCATATGTATGTAAATAGAACTGTTATGAAAAAGTATAGGCCAGTTCTTTGGGACAGAAGGTATAATGTTAACAAAGAAAAAAAACAAAGAAGGGACATTTAGTAAAGCACCTACTATGTGTCCCACACTACACATTTTCTCATGTATTTACCTATTTAAATGCTTTCAAATGCCATGGCAATAATCTTCTAACCAAAAACAAGAAACATTCAGTTTTAAACAAGTGCTAGCCTACAGATCATGAAAATACTTTCCATCTTTAACCAGTCTAAGTAATCACAGAGCATGCAAAAGGATTCACACTACTCAAAACAAGTAAATGTACTCTGAATTTTCAAAAAACAAGAGATGGATTCTAGAACCAAAGACTAAGAGCTTCTAAATTTTAGAAACAAAATATCAAATAGATGGATTGCAAGCCCTTAGGAAAGAAAAGCAAAAATGTGTGGCTATAGCATGAATTTATTAAGAACAATCACTAACCATTTTTTAATAATAATACATTAGCTATCAAATAGTACATTAAGGGTCTATTGTAATACAATACTTGATAAATCTTAATTTCTTCAAAACATCTGAAAAACTCTTCAACAAGAAAAAGAACATAAAAGCACAGAAATAATTTAGTATTAAAGTTACTAGATGTTTTAAAAATAATAGTAACAGCAACCAAAATTGAGCACTTACTATGTAGGAGACACTGGCCTAATTTGCATAACCATCCCATGAAACAGGTTATCATCATTGCCATTTTACAGTTAAGTAAACTGAAGATCTGATGGGCAACCTAACCACCTTTTTCTCAGTTAAGAAGTCACAGACCTGGCTATATACCTGGTTTTGTCTAACTCCAAAATCTAAGCTCCTAATCACCATCAACCCTTAAGTAACTAGCTATTAGGAACTTCACAAATACAAATATTTTAAAAAAACAAAACTATAATTTTAATACTGTGTACTTGCCAGCTGGCATACGTCCCTCAGACAGAATTAATATTCTACAAAAAAAAAAAAAAACAGAATTAATATCCTATAATACCTGCTGTAGTAGACTTTCCAACTCCACCCTTTCCAGAAGCAACAACTATAACTTGTTTAACACCTTCTATTGGTTTCTGTTTTGGAAGTCCTCGTGACATGATTTGTGTTCTTCTTTGTTTTAGGGTCTCATTCTCAGCGCCAGATAACTTTAAAAAATAAAAAAAGTTTTAAAATAAGCCATCTCTTTTATCATGCTGTAAAAGTAAAAACAATTCGGAGTTTGTGATTAACAGGGCTTTCTTTTGCAGTCTAAGTCTGCTCATCTCCACTAGTTAGGCCTTTAGTGCTATTTACCTGCTGCTTGCTATTGATCACAGTCATATAGAGACATATTGTTCAAGCAGAAATTTATGTTCCAGAATACCCTGTTAAAAATGGAAAGTAAATAAGCTGCCTCTTTACCAAGTTAAATCCTCCATGTGTTTTCCTTCTCTTTAACTTATTTTCTAAATAAAGCAACACTAAGAAAGTAACGTGCAAGTCACACATCCAGGTTCTAATCATCTGTTTCATGTCCCTCCATGCCTTGGTCTGATCCTACGGGGTCTTGACTGGAAAGTGGGACGTCCAGTCAACTGGGGTCTCACTGAACCGCCAAATGGGCGAGGGCCCACGAGGTACTTTAGCGCGACTTAAGCAAAAGGCAATGCCAGGGCACCTGCGTCCCTGCTGTTCCAGCATCTCTGTCCCGCCCTCCTCCCCCTGCCGTGCAGCACCACGGACCTGGCGCCGACAAACCAACACTCTGCTTCCCCCAAGTGCAGCACAGGCCCCGCCACCACCCCGAAGCGACACCCCACCCAACAGCAGCAAACGCTGCCAAGACCCCATGGTGCAGAACGCTGCCTTCAGCCCAGCCCGGAAACTGTCGTGGTTGGCGCGGAGTAATGACGTCACCTGGCAACGCTCGGCTTCTTCTTAGCGACTAGCTTCTGAGTTTCTTCAGCCCAGGAACCCCACTTGTCGCGGTCTCGTTCGTAGCCAGGTACAAATATTTTACAGTGTTTAACCAAATATTTGTAAAGCGATTTTGTTGGTGTTTGTTTTTTGTTTTTGGACTTACGAGTGTAATGACCTGCTATACCAGATGGAAATATGTGGTAAATGGTTCTAAACAAAGTTCATAAACTTAGGACAGAAGCTAGCATTTTTGACCAGTTTAGGTTTAGACATTCACCAGATTGGACTATTTTTTAACTTTTGAAATAAAACTTTTTTACCGCAATAAACAAAAAAAAGTATTACAACTGACTTCTAGAACTGCCCCAATTTTTTAAATCATGTTTTTAATTTTTTCACATTTCTTTAAATGTCAAATTTTCTTTGGCAAATTTATCCAAAATACTAAATTTTCGTTTTAGAACTTAGTGTATATAATAGAGTGCCCTAAATTGATATTCATCAAGATAACCTTTCTGTAAGCCCTAATGATTTGTATCTTCCCTTTAAAATTTATAAGTATCTTTAAGTTGTCATTCTCAAAGATATTCTGGACAAAAAATATATATATATATATATAAACAGTTATATATATATAAACACACATATATATATATATATAAACACCTATAAATTCTTCTTCATTTCTGTTATAGTGTAGCAATTTATCATTTAACCCATGGTAGTCTATACTAAGTAAGGGTGAGTTTCTTGTTCTCAGATCTAGCTGACTGCAACTCAAACAGCAAGCCAGAGAGCCAGAAACCTGCACAGTCATGGCTGTAAGCGCTAGCATTCCAGCTGTAAAGCGTTTTTATGTACCTCATCTCATTTGTTTCTCATAGAAGTCCTGGAGTAGGTAGGTAGGTGGTAGTGGGGTAGATTCACTAGTACCCAGTTTTTATTAGCAAGAAAACTGAGGCTTAGAAAGTTTAGAGACTTGAACCATCTGAGAAGAAGTTAGAAATGGTGGAATTTGAAAATAACCAACTTTTCTCACTAAGCAGAATATAGTCACTTAAACACTACCACTGTTTAATATTTTACCTTTTTTTCCCCCTGCATGATCAGCAATAATAATCTGCTTCATGTTGATCTTTACTGCTGTGTTGCTGACAATTACCTGAAAGAGAATTTAGATGCTTTGCTAGGCTCAAAAAAGTTTAGCTAAATCAGAAAGGGGTCTGATGAAGCAAATTTCACTCAAAAAAGAACTTAAGTGAGTCAAAGTGACAGAGGAAGTGGAATTTATCTTGGTGGAAGGAACGATGTCTACATCCAAAAGGAATGAGAGAATGAAGAAAATAGTTTTAGGAGAGGAAGCTGGAAACTGATATGACCCAGAAAAGGATAATTAAGGGTTTCAAAGGTTGATTTTAATTTCTTTTATTTGTCTCTTGTGTGTAGAGAATTTGTTATATAATCATTCACTTTGTTTTCTAATCCTATTTTAATTTCTTCATCTCTAATGCAGGCATAACATATCAACCTCAAAGAGTTATTGTGAGGATTAGATGAGATCTTACCAATAAAATACACTCAATCTAGTAAGCTCTGAAAAAAACTTCAGTTCATTGTGTTTTCTCCCCCAATCTCACAACTTATTGCTTTCTCTATCTTTTACTAGGAATAACACATTTTACTTATTGATTTTTAGAATTTTCTTATTTTGTTATTTTGTAGTGTTTCTTTAATTGATTTTATCAATTTTTAAATATTTATCAACTCAATTTTTATAAATTGTAAACCAAACTAACAGGGATAAAGGGAATAGCTGTCAGAATAATCCACTCACAAAATAAGAAATGCTAACTACCTGTTTCTCTTCAGGTAGCTTTGCAAGTTCTTTCAGACTTCTATTGAAAATTTATTCATTTTTTTAAATGTTTATTGAGCAACTACTACAAGCCAAGTACTACACTAATCTTAGGATTTTCAACACTAAACCAGACATGATCCCTCCACTCAAGGACTATACAGCAAGACAGACAAAACAAGTTAACAATTTCAATATGGTGCAATAAATATAGGAAAACAGCACTGAGTGATACAGAAGGGCACTCAATTCAATCAGGAAGGATTCTGGATACCGTAACATCTAAGCTGAATCCTAAGTGTGAGTAATCCTAAGTGTGGGTAATACATAGGTGTCACCTGAGAGAACTGCTACAGGGTTGTTGTGCAGAGGTAAGAAACAAACTATTAGTCACTGCAAATAATATGTGTAGCTTGAGGATAGAGTGTGAGGTGCATGATTAAAAGAGATAAGGATGGAGGTTGGTAAGGATGTAGGTTGTCCAGATCATGAAAGGCTTTGTACATCCTTAAAGGAATTTGGACTTTTTCCTGAGGGAACCATGGAAGGGTTTTGGGGTTAACACTTTATTTTTTTATTTTTCTCCCTCCCCGCCAACCCCTCCCCTCTGGTAACCACTGGTCCATTGTCCGTGTCCATGGGTCTCTGTTTGTTTGCCCTGTTCATTTGTTGCTTTTAGGTTTATATCCCACATATAAGTGATATCATGTGACTTTAAACCTTTTCGTCTGTCTTATTTCACTTAGTATGATTATTTCAAGGTACATCCATGTTGTCGCAAATGGCAGTATTTCATCTCTTCTTATGGCTAAGTAATATTCCATTGTATATATGTACCATAGCTTCTTTAGCCAACCATATATCGTAGGACATTTTGGTTGCTTCCATATCCTGGCCACTGTGAATGATAGATACTGCTATGAACGTAGGTTGCAAATATATTTATGGATATGAGTTTTCAAGTCTTTGGGGTAAATACCCAGTAGAGGGATTGCTGGATCATATGGTAGATCCATTCTTAGTTTTTTTAGGAACCTCCATACTGTTTTCCATAGTGGCTGTACAAATTTGCAGTCCCACTAGCAGTGTATGAAGGTTTCTATTTCACCACATCCTCTCCAACATTTGTTATTACTTGTCCTGTTGATTATAAACATAAGAATAATGGGCATTATCGAAGGTGAGGCATCGTAGTGGAGAATTCCCTCAATTTTTGTATGTCATATCTGAAAGAGAGCTTAGCTGGATACATTATTCTTGGCTGGTAGTTCCTTTTATTTAATAATTTGAATATTTGATTCCACTCCTTTCTGGCTTGTAAGGGTTGTGCTGAGATTCCCACAATAATCTAATGGGTTTCCCTTTATAGGTTAACATTTTCTTTTCCCTGGCTGCCCTGAGAATCCTCTTTGTCATTGATTTTTGATAATTTTAATATAATGTGTCTTGGTGAAGGCCTTTTTGGGTTGACATAATTGGCTGTTCTGTTGACTTCTTGAATTCCAAGCTCCAGCTCATTCCTTAGATTTGGCAAATTCTCATCAACTATTTGTCTGAAAATGCTTTCTAGTCCTGTTCCTTTTCCTCGCCTTCAATAATGCCCTTATTCTTATGTTTCTTCTCCTGATGGTATCAGCTAGTTTTTATATTTCTCTTCATTATTTTTCATTCTTTGATTTCTCTCTTCTTTCTTCTGATTTATTTCTAGATTTCTGTCTTCGATATCACTGATCCTTTCCTCCATTTGGTCAACTATTTTCCCAAGCTTGTTATTTATTTTTCAACTCTTGCAGTGTGTTCTTCTCCAGAAGGTCTATTTGGTTCTTTTTGAGGGTTTCAATCTCCTTGTTAAAGAACTCATTCTGCTCATGTAGTTGTTTTTTCAGTTCCTGAAATTGTGATATAATTCATTTCACTCTCACTGAGTTTTTTCAAAAGTACCATCCTGAATTCTCTATCATTTAAGTTGCATATTTCTATGTCTGACAGCTTACTTTTGGAAATTTTTCTCTTTCTTTCAGAGATGTTTTGTCACCTTAGTTGTTCATGGTGTTTCATGGACTGTTTCTCCACCTGGGCATTAATGGAAGTGTGTTCTGCTTTTTTTGTTCCAGAAATATTTATTATATAATGGTCCCTAGCCTGTTACAAAGAAGGTGTTTTTCTTTTGGTTTCCAGTAATGGTCTAAGCCTCTTGAATCTCTGCTCTATATATAAGTCTTAATAATGTCTTTTTTTTTCTTATAAATATTTAATTACGCTTGCTACCCTCAGTCTCAGTTCTTGTCAGTATTAGAGTTCAATTCCCCTGGGGCTTTGCGGTCATGGGTCTCAGAGGGTATGGGGGAGGACCCTCTGGGTTGGGGAATGGGGGCTGTGGCTCAGCCTCAGTTTTGCAGCTGTGGCTGGTAAAAATCAACTCTTGTTTCTCTGCCATCCCCGCTCTTCTACCATCCCCCACATCTCTGCCCTGATGACTGAGCAGTGCTGCCGGCTGCAAGAGGCTTATCGCACTCCCACTCAGGGCTGTTCAGGAAATTCGCTGCACCTTCTCCGCTCCCTCTCCTCCTACAGGGAGCTCCAGCTGTGAGAGGCAGCTTCTTTGTTTCTCCCAGTCCACCACCCGGCACATGGGGTTCTGACCTGTGACAGATCTTATGCGCGATCCCACGCTCAGACATGCTGGTGTGCAGTTTGGGGGTTTTTGTTGAGGTTTAGATGTTCACCCTATTGTTGTTTCAAGGGAAGATCTGGGGATGTCTCTCACTCTGTCATATTTAATCCAATCCCCCATGGAAGGGTTTTAAGCAGGAAAGTAGTATGATCAGGTTTGTGTTTTAGAAATACCACTAGATTACCCAGTTTTTTTAAAAAAAATGGATACAAGAAACAAGATCAGAAGAAGAGACATGAGGTTATTGCAGTAATCTAAGAGAACTGTTGAAAGTTTGACTCAACATCTCTAAATTTCACTTTGCTTGTCTATGAAGTAGATAATACCTACTTGTAGCATTGCTGTGAGGATGAATTTAAAATAATGCATGCAAAATGCTTATCACATAGTACATGTATTCATTAACTATTGGCTGTTATGATTATTAATGGTTGTGGAGAGGTTCATAACATGGGCACCTAGGTGAATGGTATTGACATTCTCTGAAGAGATAACATAAGGAGAGGAATAAGTGAAACCAATGTTTGTATAATGAATGAATCATTAATTTGCTTTACCTTTCAGCAGATTAGGATATCAGGAGAGTAGTAGAGATGTCCATTGTTTCTTCTCTGACAACCACTGCTCCCACACACACACACACACACACACACAGACACACACAGACCATGACTCCTTCACAAAAGAGTGTTCTTCCTTAGCTCCTAAGAATTGATGTCATCATGTTGTAAACTATATAAATGACTGACCACTATGCTATACGCCTGAAGCTAATATAAAATAATACTAAATGTCAATTGTAGTGAAAAGTTAAAAAACAGAGATAAAAAAGTAATTGATGAGTCATTTAACCCCACCTCCATGGTCACTAATTGGATTAAAGGTTGACACAATCAAAATTGGACCAAATAGATTCTTTCTTCACAGAATTTAAAAAATACGAGATATTACTCAATCTTAGTTTGCATTTGAACTTATAAGACTGAAGAGACTGTTTTCTGCTTAGTGGACACAGAAGCAGAAAAACTCAATGCCAAGAGAAAAGAATAAAGCAGACCATATGAGATGATATGCCCAGAGAGGGAAGGGAGAACAACTGCCCTAGTTCATAACACCTCTCCAGTTCCTGGCTCTACTCCATAGTGAAGTTCAGCTATACTTCTTCTCCTTAGGTCCAAAAGATATACTTACATCCACCCGACAAATTCTCTTTCTGCCTTGGCTTAATTTGGGTGGATTTCTGTGTACTTATAACTGTAGTGAGATATATTTTGTAATATTTATCAAGGATTTCCCCCCAGTAATTCCTTGTACCTCATATAGCCGTTCTTCATCTGGACAAAATACGTGGTATCATTTTAAGACACAACAGACTGTTAAAGAAAAGAGATTGTTTCCTTGCTTTGAATTTTTGAAAGTTGGGACCTTTTAAGAGAAAAGAACAACAGCTCTGGCAAAGACCAATAGACTTGGAAGAAACTACATGATGATATAAATACATTGATTTCTTACCTATATAAAGTTATGATTAACATTAGACTGCAAAATAGCAGAAAACTCTACCATCGTCTTAAACAAGTAGGGCTATATTAGTCTCAATATGAGAAAGTTCACAGGTAGACTCTACAGGTCTTATTAAGTGAATCCACTATGTTGTTATATGCCACATTCATTCTTTTTGTTCCATCATCTTGGTGTCATCTTTGTTCCCTCTCAGTCACAAGATGGTGGCTGTACCTTCAGGCATCAAGATTACATTCCACACAGAAAGAAGAATGACAAAGATGAAAACATTCCCTAGTGAGTCTTTGCCTTTTTGATTAGGGAAGGGAAACCACACACATATCAGATTGACTAGAACCAGGTCACATGCCTATACTTACAAGCAAGAAAAGCTAAAAATAAAGCATTTAGATATTTCTAACCTTTAGAGGAGAGTAAAGCAGTGAAGTGATTGGAAGTGGATATTGAGTAAGCTAACTCAATATCCATCTAGAGAGACTATATAAAATTTTCTGGGGTTTTTGAGAATGGAGATAGAAGAAAAATGATAACTTAGATATACATGTACTCTTCTGCCAGATATTGGTAGTTGGCTAACCCAATACCATTCTCAACCACCTGTTTCCTTTCCACCTTCAACTATAGAGGCTAGAAATTCATATACTTGCTTTCCTAGTCTTACGTGCTAATTCTGGGCATGTTCTTAGTTCTTCCCAATGTGGTATAGGGAAAATTTTCTGGTGGGCTGCTGAGAAAGCATTTGCTTTTCTGATAGAGAGGAACTCCTTTTTCCCATCTTGACCATGGATGTGACACTTGGAGTTGTAGCAGTCATCTTGTGAACATGACAAGCACAATGGTAACAGACACAATGACAGAAGCCAACAGCTAAGGTTAATGAAGTAGAAGTATGACAGGAAGATAAATACTTGATTATAAAGTTAAGCTTCTATGCCAGTCCTGGCTTGTGTCTCCAGATACCTTGGTTAGGATTTCTTTATTTTGAAGTTAAAATAATCTATGCCTGTTACAGTGCCTAAGAAGGAACCCCATACACTATGACTGTCTCTTCCCCATTCACTCAAAATTGAGCCCCAGGGTAGAGGGTGAACAATAGAACCCAATTCAGTTTGAGAGATGTGAGAACAACAGAATCAATGCCCCAGTTCCCAGATAGAACTCAATGTAAAGAGAACACCACAGAATAAAAATAGCTCAGTGTTGTGTTTATGCAGAGACAGTCTGAGACAGCCTCAGGATTCGTCCTCTGCAAGGAGCCACATGAGCAGCTAAGTAAAAGCTGATCCGTAAGAGAACTTTAGGTCAAGAATAGGGGAATATTTGGCAACAATCTGCATATTTAAGTACATGACATCCTAATGGTTGCTGGTATGGATAGATAAAGACTGAGGATTAAAGTCATGTGGACATCTGGCTACATAGCTGTAATCCTGGTGGAATCTGTATTTAACAAGATTAAGTTTCTACCACCTGAGAAATTTATAAATAAATACTGATCAAAACAAAGAGGATTATTGTGAATATCTTCTAACGATGCATATAGTAATATCTTGTATTTTCTAGAAAGGAAGTATGTGGTTACTTGCCTCTTCAAAAACAAAAACAAAAACAAAATGATGTTCCTTAAGTGGCCAAGCACTTGCAGAAAGTTCAGATTCCCACACACAGTAGGAGCCTGTCTTGTTTCCTGTCCTTAAGTCTCAGTGTCAGCTGAGAACATGCTTGGCTCCTTTGCTCAACTCCTTAAGGAAAATAGAACGTTATGGACAGTTTCCTGTAACTGTAGAATATACTAAATAAAGCTCAGAAACTTGTGCCAGTGCCTTCAGTTTAAGGTTATTGTCCTCAGTTAACTACTCATCCCGTTTAAAGGGCTCACTAAAATGAAAACTTCACCCCATCTATGGACTTTCTAAATGACAACCCTCTTAATTGACCCTACTTTGCCCCACAGTGTGATTTTTTCAAAGCCTTTCTGCTCATGTCTAAGCATGAAACCGTCTCTTAACTACATACAAATTTTCACATTAAAGTATAGAGTAATTCCGCCTAGAGAATGAGCTTCCTAATGAGCCAGTCTCTGTAGGAAACCTAGTCTAGGAAGTTTGTGGATTTTCCCATATCAAAGACTTTGCTGGACTTTCTGTACCTAAGCTCCCATAAACTAGTCCTGTCAAAGCTTCATTTCTTATTTTTAAAAATTAAAGCAAATATATATTCTTAGACAAAATAGGCTTCTGAGAACATACCTCCAAAAAAAAACTCACCTCTAGAATGAGACAGGATGGGTTTCTAAATGCCAGTACCCAAAGCTGGATAAATCATGGGTGATTTGACATTTGAATTTCTGATTTATAAAATTGAACTGAATCCTTGGACAAAGGTCACAGTGCTCACACTGTAGCTGAATATAGTTTCTATGTAATGTTTAAAGCTTCAAAGAAGATCCTGTCCTGAAACAGAAGACACACAATCAGCATTTAGAAAAAGTATTTGTCACCCAAAGCAAATACTTACTATATACCAGGACTTAATAATCTCATGATTTTGCCTTTTTATTTCATTTTCTTCAAGTACCCTTTCAGCCAAGTTCTTCCTACCCTTCAATTCTATGGTAGAGGTTAGAAGACATAAGTTTCTACCAGACTTTGCTAAAACCTACTTCGTTGTGTATTCAGAAGAGAACTTGCCTATGCACTTTGGAGAACATACCAAGGGCAATGACAACGCGGAGTCCTATCAAGCTATCAAACCTTCACTTCAGCTACTGTCAAGTTCTATTTTCTTCAGAGAAAGGAAGATAATCTAGATTTTGTCTGTTTTATGCTGCTACCAAAATATGAGGATATCCTCTATAATCATGTGGCTTATATAACATCTTTGCCTATTAAGTGTTCTGGTACCAAATCTGGCACCAAATAAAAAATTAAAACTTTTTTATTTAGGTTGTATTAACCATACATATAGATAGTATACATGATGTGGCATAAATACTTCATGCACAAAGTTTGTTCAGTTCATTTATAAAAGTGAAGAACTACCAAATCCAATAATCTCTCAAAATCATCTATATTCTGATTTTGAGCAATAGAGCAGAAATACCAACATGAAGGATTATAAAATCAATTTGCTGTAGGATAAACTGGCAGACTTAAAAGTATGAAGTTTATCTTTGACTTCAGCCTTGCGCACAGCTCTTAAGCTGCTTGCAGTGCTCTATTTCATACCAACCAACCTCACAGGCACTATTAGGGTCCATTTTCCATGTCATCTTCTTCTGCAGCTTAAAAATAAAAATAAAATAGGATTTTCCTGACCACCCATGATTCAGGCTAATGAACTTACCCTCAATTTTTTAGGAGGCCATTCGTTAATCATTATTCAACAATCCAAACACTATTGAAGTGATAATTACTGATCTCTCCCATTTTAAGCTTTTCCAGTCTTTTTTAGTCTTCAAAACAGATAAAAAATGTTTTTGCATAGAAAATGTTCATTTAGGGCTTAATTGCTTAAGTAATTTAATAGCTGGTGTTTTGACTTGGTTAGGAATACAAAGAGCTCCTTTAATTACCTGATGGAGTTTTGTCAATTACTCAAAGTCAACGACCTATTATAATTAGTGCCATATTGAACCTCTTTTATGAATTTTTTTTTAATTCTGCCCCCCACACACACACTTCCACCCCTGACTATGGATGTTGCCCTTTCCCCTAAGAACTGGATCTCTGAAGGTAGGGCATCTCCTCCCATGCGCTCCCGGTGTGCACCCGGGGCCCGGGGTGCACATGGGGCCTGGCACACACAGTGTATGGACCATGGCTCCACTGGGGCTCGAACCTAGGGCCTTCTGTGTGTAAAGCAGATGTGCTAACCATTACTATTTATGGAACCACCCCCTCTTTTATGAATTTCTAATCATGTGCAAGAAATACTGTTTAACTAAAGCTATTTTTGTGGGGGAACATGCTGGAAATGTACATTGAGAATGACATTTTTAATAGGTATCAGTTACCACTAAACCAAATCAACGCCATTTGCTGATAAAATGTATATGTGGTATGTATATATATATGCGTGTATGTTTGTATGCATGTGTATATACTTGTGTGTGTGTGTCAGTATTTCATAGCTGACAATGCTGGAGAAAGAACAGAACAGTGGAAGAAGAAAATAATGTGCTTAGTAATTTATATGTATTAGTTTGTGATATTATATAGCTAACTGGAAATTCTATTAAGCTATTCCCACCAGTTCCTTCTGTATTATACAGCTAATTGAATACAATTTCTTAGTGAGCATCTAAATGGCATCTCTTTCTTTGTAGCTTATGTCATGTCAAATTAATCAGTTCTTTTCCAACAGACTCTAAGATGGCCCAAAATGACCTTTGTGTCTTGGTATTCACACCCTATGTAATCCCTTCCCCTTGAGTGTGAGCAGGACCTGTAACTTGCCTCTAACCAATTGAATACGACAAAGATGATAGTATGTCAATTCTGTGACTACATTACATAAAATGTAACTTTTGGCTTTCTAGGAAACCTCTTGAATGGCGTCAATGAAGCAAACCGCCATGTTGTAAACTGCCTATGTAAAAGGCCATGTAGCAAGCAAAGAACTGAGGCCCTCAGTCCAACAGCCTGCAAGGAACTGAATTCTGCTAACAACCACATAAGTCTGGAAGGGGATCTTTTCCAGTGGAGCTTTCAAATGATACTCCAACCGTGGCTGACCCCTTGATTGTAGCCTGTGAAGCCAAAGATTCAATTAAGTTGTGCACAGATTCCTGACCCACAGAAACAGTGAGATAATAAACATGTTGTTTTAAGCAGCCAAGTTTGTGGTAATTGATTGCCTTACCTATAGTATAGATAACAAATACTCAGTAACCAGTTTTAATGAGGATATAGTCAAGTATAGTTTCTTGTAGGCAATTCTTTTTTTCAACCGAAATAATTACATATAATGGCAATCATTTTGCCATATGAAAAAATATGCATATTGTGTAAGAAGTTAAATCTTTCGTGTAATCTGAAACTTTGTCAAGCATTATTTATGTTATTTGAATACTAACAATTCATTAATTTTTGTAACATTTATTATCAAACCCCATAAAATAATATATAATATTAGGTACCAGAGAATAGAGACATGGAGGCAATGAATTGAACACTCTGTTTTACAAACCAAAGTCTGTTTTTCTTAATAACAATTGAATCACTTCTTAGTGGAAGAAAATTAAAGTTATACTATTCTGCTCT
Organism: Eonycteris spelaea; assembly: GCA_003508835.1. Taxonomy (NCBI): domain Eukaryota; kingdom Metazoa; phylum Chordata; class Mammalia; order Chiroptera; family Pteropodidae; genus Eonycteris; species Eonycteris spelaea. The sequence goes on along the minus strand of PUFA01000091.1, from coordinate 6,815,309 downwards.
TCTCTCAATGATCAAACAGTCTTCTCTTCACTTGTATAAGAAACTAGATTTGCAGTTCCATTCTCTGTCTGCATTAGCAGTTTGTCATCATTTTCAATAATGTAATTAATCTAGATAGAAGTATGAAAAAAGTAATTTTTTGTACTTAATGTATAAACGAGTAATGCAAACAAGAACTTTCCAATGACATTCTAAATCAGTGGTCCCAACCTTTTTGGCACCAGGGACCTATGCTCCTATGAGAATCTAATGATGATTTGAGGTGGGGCTGAGGCAGTGATGCTAGCTCCGGGGAGTGGCTGCAAATACAGATGAAGCTTCTCTGGTTCAACCACCGCTCACCTCCTGCTGTGCAGCCCAGTCCTAACAGGCCAGGATGGGTACCAGTCCACAGCCTGGGGGTTGGGGACCTCTGTTCTAAATAACAGCTAACTGTGTAATGTAATCAGCCCAATTGATGAAATATTATTCAATACATATAAAAATTCAATTAATTATACTACACATATACCATATAGTTACTTACACCCAAGAAAAATATAATAATGCCTATTAGAATCTGGAGACAATCCAAGTCAATGTTTCAGACAACTCTGTAGACTTTATCCCTAAAAAAACTTCATTGAATCTGTATTGAACCATAATCTATACAATTCTTATTATATACTGAATCTTATATCTGAAAGATTTTCAAAGCATTTCGATACACATCCTGTTGAAATTTCACAACTGCCATGAGGTAGGCAGGCAAGTTATTATTAATCCCATTTCTAGATCAGGAAATGAGGAGTCAGAGATGTCAGTTTATTTGTTTTAGGGCAAAATATTGAAAGCAAAATGGAAATACTGGTCTCTCATTGCCTTTATAAGGATATTGTTGAGAAAACAATATTCTATTTGGACCAGCTATCAGGGTAAAGCACCACCTTTGAGTGAAGAAATCTAGATTTTTACTCTACTTAATTCAGTAGGCATTTCCATCTCCAAGCTTCTCATGTAAATTTGGGCTTCATTAGCTTTAGTTAAAAGTAATTCATTCCAGAGACCTGTAAACATATTTAATGGCCTTCTCTTGGACTGCATTGGAATCACATTCTAATTTATACGATATTCAAATTTTGATTAAAATATTTTTGTGTCCCAATTATAATAGTTTATAAACCCTTCGCCCTTCATAATTCTTGAAATTTGATCTCAACCTCTTCTTCTTATAAAGCCTTCTTCTATAATTTCATCAAGTATTAATCTTCACCTTTTTAAACAATTGTTAACATTTTATTTAACAGAGCATTAATTTAAGGTACATTTTGATTGCTTTCATTTTATACATTTAAGTTAGCAAGCTAACCTGTTTCAGGTCTTTCTTATAAAACTTGTTTTCAGTTACAGTTCACTATTGCCACAATGCAGCCAGGTTTATTTAAAATGAAGCACAATATTACTCTATATACATTCATAGCACTTTATCCTAAATTCTATCCAACTTGAAACCTTATTATATTGCCTTTTAGTTTTCCTAATTGTGTCTTCTCTTACACAGGACTCTGGTTTTTGAGGACCAGATCTATATCATAATAATAATTTATATTAGCTATACACAACCTAGTCCAAGCACATTATAGGGGCTCAAAAGTTAATGACTGGTTAGCTATTATGACAGAAGAGCATAGAAGAGTAGGAAATATCAGTAGAGTAGACAGGTTGGAAGCCTGGAATATTGTCAGAACATTGCTACTCACTAGCTATATGATTTTGGTCAAATCATTTAGCTCTCTGTTTCTTCATATACAACATTAGAGATTAAATAATCTGAAGATTTATTTTCCAAGCTGTTATTGAATTAAAATAAAAGTTAAAGAGAACAAAGTTGTGTAGCTTCACTTTTCTTAAAATTTTGAGAAAAGCCAAGGCAAAATAGTTTAGAGATGCTTACAGTAGAAAAAGCACATTTATTGCCTTAAATAGAACATAAATCAAAGAATCATATATGGATTTTTCACACTTAGTATCATTAGTTCATCTTGGATATTGTTTTATTATATTTTTGTAACTTAGATTCTTGACCTTATATGTTCCAGAGCGTCTGCAACTCTGACCTCAGGTTCTGCCAAAAAATTATTGTGCAAAGTTTCATCTGAGTAAACAATATAGACTGGAAGAAAGACAACTATATTATAAGCTCTCTCTTGGCCTATATCATAGAAGACTGATCAGACTGTTTTTCTTCTTGACAAAGTACTAAAATATATCCCTTGGTCAATGCTGGGATGGCATGAATTACATTTATTAAAAATAAATCTACTGTTCCTGTGCACAAGACAGCCAACTGATATGAGAGAGAGAGATATCAGACATATTTGGAGTCTTCTTTGCTAACCACCCTGACCTAAGAAGGATCCTGACAGACTATGGATTTGAAGGTTATCCCTTCTGGAAAGATTTCTCCAGTCTGGCTACACTGAGTTACACTGTGACCATGGGGTGAAGCAGGTGGTGACCAAGTGGGTGGAGTTGGCCCAAGAGTTTTGCAAGTTTGACCTGAATTGCCCATGGGAGGTTTTTCCCTGCCTATCGCCAGCCCCTGAGAGTCTTAAGCTTGAAGCCAGAGACAAGAAACCCAAAACCAAGTAGCTTCAGGGAAGCCAAATAGATTCTAGGAAGTACCTTAACTCAATTGAGTGTCCATGAAAATAAAATCCTACTTAGACTCAAAAAACATATATATGTCAACCTAGACACCCATTCCTTAAACCTCAAATTTAAAACATTAAACATTTCTTTCATTATATCTAAGATCTACAGATTTAACAAAATCCCAGTCATAATCCCATAATTAATAAGCTGACTCTAAAAATTTGTGTAGATATTCAAAGGAACTAAAATACCTCAAACAATTTCCAATACCTGGAAAAGAACAAAATAGGAGGACTACGCTCCTTTAAGACTTGCAATAAAACTACAGTAATCAAACAGTGTAGTAAAGGCATGAGGCTCAACAAATAGATCAATGAAAGAAAATAGAGAAGACAGAAGTAAATACACACTTATACAGTCTTTGTTCTTCAAAAAGGTGCCAAAAGTCTTTTCAACAGTGGTACCCAAATAACTCTGACTCTCACCCTACCGTATCAAGGTGGATCACAAACACAAACATAAATATTGTGACTTAGGGGTAATCAAAAGTTTTTTAAATGGGTCATAGAACACAATAACAATTAAAGAAAAAATTTTAATGAGAGTTAAAATTTAAAACAATGTTCATCAAAAGGTACCATTAAGAAAATAAATAAGCAAGCCACAGACTGGAAGAAAATATTCACAAAACATGTCTGATTAGGACTGGTATTTAGAATTGCACTATGCAATATGGTAGCCATTAGCCAGTATAACTATTTCAATTAAAATTAAATCAATTTAAAAGATTCTTCATTTGCACTCACCATATTTTACACTAAACATATAGGATGCAGAAAATTCTATTAGCATTAATCTAGAATGTAAAGAAATACCACAATTAACAATAAAAAGACAATCCAAAGATTTGAAAAGATGTTTCATAAAAGTGAAGATACATGAATAGCCAATAAGCACATGAAAAACAAAGTGCTCAACATCATTAGTCAACAGGAAAATGCAAATTGAAATTACAACGATTTATCATTTTCTACATATATACTAGAATGACTAAAATTTAAAGGAATGACAAAACCATATACTAACAAGGTTGTGGGGTAACTTGAATTTTCTTACTTTACTGGTGGAAATTTAAAATGTTTAACCACTTTGGAAAATAGTCTGGCATTGTAAGACTTAAATATATACCTACTATATGACCCAGAAATTCCACTCCTAGGCATTTATTTACCCAAGAGAAATGAAAACACATGTCCCACAAAGACTTTAATGAAACTGTTCATTACAGCTTTGTTCACAATAGCTTCAAACTGGAAATCGCCCAGATGTACATTAATAGAAGAACAGATTTTTTAATTCTGTATTTATAAATAAAAAAGCAAAGAAAAGAAACATACATGCAACAACACAGAAAATCTCAAAAAATAATTGTGCTAGTGAAAGATACCTAACACATGAGAGTATATACTGTATGATTCCATTTATATGAAATTCTAGAACAAGCAAAACTAATCCATGGTAAAGAAAAATTTGAACAGTGATTGTTTCTGGAGAAGGTGAGGGCAAGAATTATTTGGAAAAGAGAATGAGGGAACTTTCTTGAGTGATGGTAATATTCTATATCATCACAGTGGTTTGAGCTACCCATGCATATATGTCAAAACTCAGTGAATATAAACAGTTAAGATTTGCACATTTCATTGTATGTAAATTTAAAATTTTTTAAACTGTATTGAACTCTAGTTATTGGTGCACATACTAAAGTATTTAGGGAATATGCTGATGTCTTCAATTTACTTTAAAATGCATCAAGAATAAGATGGATTAATAGATGGATAGAGGGATGAATAGATGGATAGATATGTGATAGAGCAATTAGAGTAAAAAGTTAATAGTCAAGTCTAGGTGGTATGAATAGATTTCCTTGTATATTTTTTACTCTAAAATTATGTCAACTTTATTATATGTTTGAATTTTTCATAGTAAAATGCCAATGAGAAAAAATGATATTCCAGGCCTTCCAGCAACAGAATTTCAGTGTTATATCTCCAAAATAAAATTTGAGACAAAAATCATAAAGTCAAAATTATATTTTCTCTTGCTCTTTTCCATAGCTTCATCCTACAGTTTCCTGATCTGTACTTCTCTATCTTATATTAGATAATTCCATCCATTCAGGGTTTCCAAGTATCATCTAATGAAACACCCAGGGTCCTTGCAACTGCAGTTTTTTACTTAAAGCCCTGCTTTTATCTCCTGTGCAAAAGAATAGACAGGCTCTGACTTAGAATTCCTAGATTCTGATAATGCCACCTAAATCAAAATGGGAATGAGCACTAATCAGCAATATTATTTCCAAAAATAAAATTAAAACAAGGAGTCAAGAAGAAAAAAATGATTTAAAAGAATATAGGCAATACCATTCACCAATAAAAGGAACCACTACTCCTTAGGAAAATGGCCTACTCTAGAACTGAGCAGGAAATATACAAGATAAGCTTGGAGCATATTGTAGTACAAGAAAGTAAGAAAGTGCAAATAAATAAATAGATAGATAGATAAATAAGATAGATAGATAGATAGTTAGATAGAAAAATAACTTAGTGATGGGAGTATGTTAAAGGGACACAGCATTCAACCGAAAGAGCTCCCAATGGCCACAGCTAAAAAACTTGAGCAATAAAATAACTAAAATACTATTAGATTATAACTCAAAGTATAAAATATGCATGAGTTCATACTGATATAAATAAATGATGAATAAATAAATGGGGAGGAGAGACAATCCCTTTTGTCAAAAAATTCCAAATAATTTAATGTAGATATTTCCTTCCTCAAAGAAGTTAAGCATAACTCTCCAGACCTTAAGTATAAATAATGACTTTCTAACAAAGAGTGCAGTATGAAATGGGTTAAGGGAGACAAACTTTACAGTAGAGAAACTTGACAAACACAACCTCAGCCAGTGATGTAAGTCAACATCAACAGTGATAAGTCGTATTGATAGTATATACCTTTTGTATAATAAGAAATTTGATTGGCCTTCATCCCTGGTTCCTGGCAAGGAAACTGTATAAATCCTTGAAATTTCCCAAATAGTAAGAGTGACTTTGTTATTCATGAGTCACTTGGACCATATCCAAGTTTATGCTAATGAGATAACTTAGGATGGAGGCTGGTCTTGCCAGAGAAACTAACGGTGTGATTAGGGGGGTTGGGGCTTTGAGTTAATATCAGCCCAGCTTGACCTCCTCCATGAAAGGGAGGAATACTAGAGATTGAGTTCAATCATATGGTCAATGATTCAAAGCATCCTGTGTAATGAAACCCACATAAAAGAGGAAGGAGGGAACAGTTCACAGAAACGAAAGAAAATTATGAGGAGGCCACTTTGCAAGAAACAATGACTTTGTTGAGGGGCACTAAAATGGAGTTGGGGTAATAAATATCCTAATCTCTCTCACTCCCCTCACTACCCTAATCTCTCAGACCTCCCATCTGCTCCCCACAGACCAAACCCAACAAGAAGCCAATGAGTATGGAACCACAACAAGTGGTCCATACAGATGAGACCTCTAGCACAGAGAGAAGGCGGATGCTGGAACTAGAGGAAAATATCTGGAGATATCTGGCACAGAGGCAAAGTGTGATAGTGTAAAAAAGCTAGATCCTCACCTACCGTAATAAGTTAGTTTCTAAAAGGGATGAATCAAAAGATGAAGTATATAGATATTATTTAGCTGTACAAAAGCAAATACCACAAGAAACAGCTGGTAATGATCATTCCTGAGAAAGTAACTGCAGGATGAGAAAAGTACTGAGGTAGGAAAGTTCAAGGAATATTCAAAGAACAAGTAGCCCAGTTTGTTTGTACCATTTAAAAATCTATAAAGGAAAAGTGGGAGATAAAACTGAAGTGACAGATTGGGGTGATATTGTGGTAGTTCCAAATGCCAGTTGAATTTAAACAGTGTTGATCCTCAAGTAAGGGAATAACAGTGAGAGCTGAGCTCCAGGAAAGATTGATCTGGCAGTGATATGCAGAAGTAATTGAAGTAACAAAAACTTAGATAACGAGACACTCAGTAGATTCTATTTCATAGTCCCAATTAGAGCTTTCAACTTTCTAATTCATAATTGTGGCAGTGACAATGGAAAGGATGATATTAACCTAAAATATATTTGGAAAACCTTCGGAAGGACTGTTTGCTAAACTGATATAAAAGGAAGATATAAGAGTCAAAAAATGACTGTAAAGATTTGAGTCTGGATAAACTGGAAAATCAGGTTCTATGAACACCAGTAAGGGCATTAATTCAGGACAGGATCAAGGGTGGGGTAAAGATTCATTCAACAAATGAATTAAATATCCGCATATGCAAAGCAGTATTGTAGGCAATGGGGATGCAGCAGTGAACAAAACATATAAAAACTTCTACCCTCATGGAGCTTATATTCTGTGGAGGAAGATAGTGGATGAAACAAGTGCTATGAAGGCTAGAGGCCCTGTGAAGAAATCCAGTTGTGACTGAAACGTGTTGATGATGCAGATGAGTTACTCTTTATTTATTTATTCTTTTAGCACCTACTATGTGCTGGCTACTTTGCTTAATTCTCAGGATACAATAGAGAGTTCTTCATGGAGTTTGTAGTTCATTGAGACAGGAAATATAAACCTTTGTCAAAAGTTAATTCCTGTGGCTCTGTCTTAGATGTCGCATTATACCTCTGGCCCTATGATGCCAGGACTCCCCGTGAACACAATGAAGTTTTCTAAGGTTTTGCAAGCCAGGTCTATCTCTCCTGTTACCCCAACAAGGCCATGGACACCGAGGGGCATGGGTGTCCCAGCATGATAACAGCTACCGACAACAGGTAGTATATGCAGAAATGAATCAGGTTAATCGTGAGCATGTTTAGGCAAGAAAAGAGAGCCAAGAACAGAACCATGAAAATGTCTACACCTAGGGGGCAAGCAAGAAGAAATGGAATCAGCAAAAGAAATGGGAATAGTTTGAGGAAAAATAGGAAAAGGGGTCTGATACTCTGCCACAGAAAGCAAAAAGATTGGAAGAAAGGATCGGCAGTAGATATTGGTGAGCCATTGGATATGGAGACAAAGAAGTTTTTGGTCATCTCTAAGAGGGTAATTTCAATGAAGGGGTGGAGTTTGAAGCTAGAGGACAAGATAATAATTGAGTGACTATGGTAGAGAAGCAGTAACAATTAGTGTCTCCTAGAAAGGCAAAGAAATTGTTACTATCTCTGTCTCTTATCAAATAACCTTGACTAAAGAGGTTTAAAGGCCCCCCTCCATCCAAGGAGGCCATCTCTTCCATGTCAGAGGGTGACCAACTCTGCCAGTATGCTCTGAATTTTCCCACATTTAGCACCACAAATCCCACATGTGGGGAAGCCTCTCAGTACTGGGTAAACTGGAACTGCTGGCACCATTTAAGCGTGACATTTTATTTTGGTAAATTTTTACATACCTACTGGTGATGATTGTTTTAAACAATTTTTTGTGGTATAACTTACATACCATAAAATTCACCATTTCTGGTGACCATTTAAAGCAAGTATCAACCCAGTCTATACATTAAAATCAACTGGGTTGCTTTAATTTTTTAAAATTTATTAGTTACAAGTATAGGGTATGTTGGTTAGACATTTATATAGGTTATAAAATGATCCCCGTAGTTGCTCTTTCTCTCCTCTGGCTCTTCACCTAGGCTTTACATTAATAACAACTGCATCCCCCAACTGGGCTGCTTTTAAAGAATATCAATGATAGACCCCCCCCCCCCACTCCCAGGTGTGCCTGGGGCCCAGGTGTTGTTATTTTTTAAATGCAACCCAGTTGATTTTAATGTGCATCCAGGATTAAAGTAAAGAACATGCAGTATCAATGCTTCTAAATATTCAAGAAGAAATGAAGTAAGCATTCAAATGGATATGAAAATTAAGCTTCTTAAAATGAGTAAATATTTGCAAAAGCAGAAAAACGAGTATCTCAAGTATTTTTTGTTTTGAATTCTAGTGCCAAATTTAAGAACTTAGATGGATTGTTCCTTTAATTAAAATGCAGTGTAGTAATTATCTTGCTAGGGAGATCAAAATGTATGTCCACATTTTGCATGAAATCCTGCTTCTGATTACACAACAGTCCTACAAAATAAGAAAGTATAATTTTTAATTTTATACAGATGAAAAATGTTTCCTTTGGATGTGTGAAATGAAATGTTTCAAGATTCAAATCTCAGTCAGCATTCCAAAAGCCTTTACATGAGAAAATGTCATTGATTTTTGTGTAAAATGAGATCGTGCTTTCAATAAATGTATTATTCTCTGACTTCAAATCAATTCAAGATACCTTGCTATATCCACAGGAGATGCCTTAACCAATCAATGCTAATTCCAAAAAAAATGTTTTAGCATTTAAAAATTTTATTACTAAGACACTGGATTTATTCATATTGAACAGGGCTGGTATCCAAAAAGAGTACATTACTTGAAAATTATTATTATATATGCCCATTACTAGTTGTGAGTGAAAAAAGACCCTGTATAAAAGCTATTTTGTGATTAATAGTAATGCAGTGATTATGAGTCAGTTCACAATTTCCATGAGCAAGAAATATGTTTATTTCTCTACAACTAAACTCAGTTTCTATTTTATTCTATGGCATAGTCAAGTACTATTCTTAGATGCCTCAACCATGGGTTTTACCTTCTCCTTGGGGCTCTGTCCAAAAGGAAGGGCAGAAGAGTGTCAATGCAAGTCCCACCAACATCTCTTTTTCCATTTCTTCCTTGCTGTCTCTCTTCTTCCAAGGTAACTATTATAAAGGATATCTGTGAAAAACCCATAGCTCACTTCATACTTAATAGTGAAAGACAGAATGCTTTTTCCTTAAGATCAGGAGCAAGACAAAGATCTCCACTCTCATTGCTACTATTCAAAGCTGTCCTGAAGGCCAAAAAAATGAAATAAAAATTATCTAGATTGAAAAGAAAAAAGTAAAACGATCTCTATTTGCAGATATATGACCTCATATCTAGAAAATGCTAATGAATCTACTAAATACCATTAGAGCTAATAAAACAATTCATAAGATTGCAGGATACAAAAATCGATTGTATTTAACCACACCAGCAATAAACAACCCAAATATGAAATTAAGAGAACAATTTCATTTTCAATAGCATCAAAAGAGTAAGATATTGAGGAATACATATAATTTAAGAAATATAAGACTTGTACTCTGAAAACTGTAAAACATTATTGGAAGAAATTAAAGATCTAAATAAATGGAAAGATACTCCATGTTCATACAGCAAAAGACTTATTATTAAGATGGTAATACATCCCCCCACCAAAGTAATTTGCAGATTCAATGCAATTCCTGCCAAAATCCTAGCTAGTTCTTTGCAGAAATTGACAAACTAATCCTAAAATTTATATGGAAATACTAGGGATCAAGAACAATCAAAACAATCTTGAAAAGGAAGAACAAAGTTAAAAGACTCCCATTTCTCAATTTCAAAATTTACTGCACATCTGCAGTAATCAAGACAGTGTGGTACTGGAATGAGAATACAAATGCGGATCAGTGAAACAGAATTGGGAAGCCAAATATAAGCTCTCATATTTATGGTCAATTAATTTGAACAAGAGTGCCAAAGCAATTCAATGTGGGGAAGAAAAATCTTTCCAACAAAAGGTGCTGGGACAACATAACAATCATGCAAAAGAATAAAGTTGGACCCCTACTTCACACTATATAAACAATTAATTTAAAATGGATCAAAGACCTAACTGTAAAAGCTAAAACTTTAAAACTCTTAGAAGAAAATATAGGAGTAAATTGTGACCTTGGGTTAGGCAAAACCATTTTAATCATGGCACTAAAAGAACAAGCAACAAAATAAAAAAGATATAAATTAAACCAACAAAATTACAAACTTTTATGCTTCAAAGAACATAAAAAGACAAACCACAGAATGGGAAGAAGTTTTGCAAATAATATACCTGATGAGGGGCTATAACTAGAGTACATAAAGAACTCTTACAACTCAATAGTAAAAGACAAATAACCCAAATTTAAAACGGGCAAACGGAGAAAAAGAAACCCTCATTCATTGCTGGTGGGAATGCAAAATGGTACAGCTACTTTTAAAGACAGCTTGGCACTTTCTTAACAAAACTAAACATACCCTTACTATGAGCCATCAATTGTACTCTTTGGTATTTAACTAAAAGATGAAATATATGTCCACCCAAAAACCTGCACAAAATGTGCTTTTTTTCTCCTTTTTTCAGCTTTTGGAAATAATTATAAGATTTGCAAAAATAATACAGAAAGATAGGTTCCTTGTCCCTTTTACTCAGATCACCCACCAGTTTTACATAACTACAGTACAATGTTAAAACCAGGAATTTTACATTGGTACAACATTTTTATGTATAGTTTTAGAAATAAAACTAACCCATTACTACAAAGATCTCCCTCATGTTACCCTTTTTAGTCACACCACTACCCCTGCCACCCATCATTCTTGACAACACTAAAGTATTTGCCATCTCTATAAAAATTCTGCATGATGCCCTTGAGATCTATCCAAGCTCATGTGTCAATAGTTTATTTCTTTTTATTGCTGAGTAGTATTCCACAGTATGGATGGGCTGCAGTTTGTTTAGCCATTTAACTATTATAGCATATTTTGATTGTTTCCAGTTTGGGGTTATGACTAATAAAGTTTCTAAACAATCATGTATATGTTTTTGTGTGAACATTGGGTTTTAATTTCTCTGGGACAAATACCCAGTAAAATTGCTGGGACATATGATAAAGTATGTGGTTTTTTATTTGTTTTTAAAAACTGCCAAATTACTTTTGAGAGTGGCTATACCATTTTACATTTGACTGATAATGTACATGCGATCTAGTTTCTCTGAACTCCCACCAGTACCTTACCAATGTTTGGGCTTTAAAATAATTTTTTATTTCTCCATTACAGTTGACATACAATATTATATTAACTCAGGCATTCAACATAATGATTATGAAGTGATCACCCAGGTAAATCAAGTACCCATATTATTGACTATATTTCCTTTGCTATGTTTTACATCCTCATGACTATTTTGTAACTACCAATTTGTACATCTTAATCCCTCCTCTTCACTCATCTCCCTGAGTCCTCTCCCCACCCCATCTGGCAACCATCAAAATGTTCTCTGTATCTATGAGTTTTTCTTTAGTTTGTTCATTTACTTTGCTTTTTAGATTCCACATGCAAGTAAAATCATATGGTATTTGCTGTTATGTCTGATGTATTTCAATTAGCATAATATCCTGTAGGGCCACCCATATCATTGCATGTGACAAGATTTCTAATAGTGGGTGGGTAGGAGGAGGTGTGTAAGGGAGTATATGGGAACTGTGTGTTTCTCATTTTTTTTCTATAAACCTAAATAATCTGCTTTAAAATTTATTGCTTTTTGGGTCGGGACAGTTCCGGAGGTAGAACACGACTGTGAGGTCTTGGTCTGCATCTCCAGATATGCGCTCACAGAATTTTCAACCCCGGACTCCTCTTTACCCGCGCCGGTGTAGGAGGCTGGGGTAGCCGGAGCAGCTTCCGGGGTACCCCAGGCAGAGCAGACCACAGCCGCCCTCTCCTCAGGACGCATACGGAACCCGCACCACACGTCGCCATCGGGGGCGTCTAGGCCCTAGGGAGCAACCACTCTCCGCTGCACGGCGGCAGCTTCCCCGGGAGCCTGTTTCTGGTCGCCATCCTCTGGCGGCTACTCTGGCTCCTACTCCAGGTCCCTGCGGGGTTTCAGCAGCAATTCGGCTACTCCCCAGGGCAACAGCAGACACACCCCCAGGTTCTCCAAGGACGTCTAAACCTTTTGGATCAGGGTGTGGTAGAGAAAAGAAGAATGTCTAATGAGTTGGAAAATTATTTCAAGCCTTCAATGCTTGAAGACCTTTGGGCTGGCCTAGAACCAGTATCTGTAGTGGATATAAGCCAACGACACAGCAATACTAAACATTCACAGGCAAAAAAGGAAGGTACTTTTGCTAACATTTCTGAAATTCAACTGGAAGCTTCATGTGTCAGGAACATCTTGTACAAAACTTTTACTTGTGTAATTACATTAAACCCTAGGTAACTTTGAATAATTAGTTGGGTCTTCTTGGTATTTTTCATCTTATCAAATATTGTTTGTATTAGAGAAGACATATGGTGGGATAATTTGCAATATTTAGTTATGGAAGTGCCTACCACATTTTAGAAGATTTACGGTTTCCAAATATTTAACATTCTTGGTTATATAATGAACATTTGTCTTTTAATGTTTTTCCATTGTCTTAAAATAAAACATTTTGTCTTTCTAGCTTAAAAAAAATCACTGCTTTTTTTTTTTTGAATGAGAAAAGGATCTAAATATACAGTTCTCCAAAGAAGAATTAAAAATGGCCAATAAGCACAGGAAAGGTGTTCAGTACAATGAACCATCAGAGAAACACAAATTAAAACTGCTTTGAGATGCTGCTTCACACTCACTAAGATGCCTATAGTCAAGAAGACAGATACTAATAAGTGTTGACAAGGATGTGGACAAATTGGCACCCTCATACACTGCTAGTGGGAATGTAAAATCATGTAGTCACTTTGGGAAACAGTATGGAAGTTATTCAAAATGTTAAACATAGAGGTACCATATGACCCAGCAATTTCACTCTCAGGTATATATCCAAGAGAACTAAAAGCATACGTACACAAAAACCTGTACATAGATGTTCGTAGCTATATTATTCATAATGGGCCAAATGTGAAAAAAAAAATCCCAAATGCCCATCAAATGATAAAATGGGTAAATAAAACATAGTATATCCAAACAATGTAATATTAATCACCAATAAAAAGAAACGATGTAATGACACATGCTGCTACATAAACGAACCTTGAAAACATCATACCAACCCCAAAAAAAGGAGTCACGAAAGACCACATATGATTTCATTTATATGAAATATCCGGAACAAGTAAATCCATAGAGACAGAAAGTGGTTGCCTAAATTTGGTGATAATGATTATAAGGCTTCTTTTGGGGGTGATAAAAATGTTCAAAAATTGATTGTGATAATTGCTCTGTTAATATACTAAAAACTATTGAATTCTACAGTTTAAACTGATGAATTATATAGTATGTGAATTATATCTCAATAAAGCTATATGTTATTTTTAAAATAAGGATTGTCTATGGCCATGCCACCCTGAACACACCTGATCTTGTCTGATCTCAGAAGCTAAGCAGGGTCGGGCCTGGTTAATACTTGGATGGGACACCACCTAGGAATAAATAAATTAATAAAAGTAAAGGATCGATTGAGAATATTTCTGGGAAATATATTTAAAGTAAGTAACACTACATATATTTTAATTCTAAAAATTTCCAACTATTTGCATACACTGATCCAAAAATCTAAAACCGACTATAACAACTAGATAACCATAAACATCACGTGAGACATAGAGAAAGTCATATCAAACCGAGTCTTAAGTTTCTGCTACAGATCATTCTTATTGATTTTAAGGAGAGAGATTTTTTACATTTCACTCTGACATGGTAACATGCAGCAGAAAAAAAGTGAGCTTCATCCTATGTGTCTTTTTTAAGAGTAAGGCAATGTTTTTCAGAAGCTCCACTGAAGATCTCTTCTTATTTCTAATTGGCTATAATTGTGTGGGGGTTGGGGTGGCAGGTGGGAAAGATTTATAATTGACTTATACCATCAAAATTGACCTGTGTCGAGAGGGCGAGGAGTGTACATCAGAACAAAATCAGGCAAAGAAGAAGGGGCAAGGGATGTTGAGTGGCACCAGCAGACCCTGCTATATACCAAAGACAAAAAAGAAATATGAAATAAAAACTTTACCATACATTCTTCAGCTCTGAATGAGATATGTGCACTTCCTTCTGTACCAAGTCAAAAATAAAGAGTTTTTGGGCTTCCTGGAGCTGGTCGATTTCTCTAGAAATTTTTTCCCCTCAAAAAGCAACCATTACTCACTAAAAAATATGTACAATGCCACACATTCTAGGAAGTCATCGGAAACTTCCAGGTCTTTGCTAGCACACTATTAGCATCAATCATTATTCCTCACCAGTAGTCCTTTACCATACAATTTTGCTTGTATGCTTAGTTGCAGAATAACACCAATTCTTTATTACTCAGGATGACTGTCATTTATTCACTTATCAAATGTTTACTAAACACAGCTAACCTGGTGCTATACTAATGAGGGTTAACACCTACTGAATGCCTACTACATCCCAGGTACGATTTTAAGTACTTTACATATAGTACTTGTGTGTCTAATCCTCATAGGAACTTTTATTAATCAGATATTACTATGATTTCTATTTTGTAGATGAGTGAGTTATCAAATGGTTTAGTATCTTTCCATAGAACACAAAAATAAGTAAGGCATAAGACCCTATTTCATAGACAATGAAGGAAACTGGGACTTACAATAAGCCATTTGCTGGAGGATAAGCAACAGGGTGGGAATGGCAAAACCAGGACTCAACCAGAACAGTCAAACTCCATAATTGGTACTGATCAACAGCTACTGTATTATATATTCATGGAGGATATTTTGTCTTAAGAGACTAGAAGTAAATGTAATTCATACAAGACCATCTTATCCAGTTAGACAATGGCTTTCCAAATAAGATATTCCAAAATTCGTATTCATTTTTGTAAAATGACTTCAAGAGACTGTGTTGATTATTCCAGACTCCACTTAAATCTTAAACTTCCATCTCAGATTTCTGCTGCTAAGCTGTTGCTGTTCTGAGACATTATTTGTAACACAATTTACCAGATTTGTTTTTAACAATGGGTACACATCTGTGCACTAGTTAGGCTTATTGGATTTAGAGATAAAAATTCTGCTTAATCTACCACCATTGTATTTTAACTCTCTCAGGCAAGTCATCAAATTAAAAAAAAATGATGAAGTCTATTAGAGAATCAGAACCAGATTGCTAGAACACCTACTCTGTGTCATAAAAATTTAATTTAACTAACCGAATTTCTCATCCCTTACCAAGTTACTCCATATTCAATAATTGGAAATTGTCCTGTCTAATTATCAGCAGTACTCTGACTTCTATTCTACCTACTGACATCCTTTCAGAGTCTCCTTCCTCCAGGACACTCTCCTAAATCTCACTCATCAGAGCTATTTGGTACTAAAGCTATTTGTTTTCTTTATATTATTGTACTTTTTTTATGCTATGGGCTGAATCATGTCTCCCCAAAACTTACATGTTGAAGCCTTAACCCCCAATTACTTCAGAATGTGCCTGTATTTGGAGATAGGGCCTTTAAAGAGGTGATTAAATTTAAGTGAGGCAGTTGGGTTGGGCCTTAATCCAATCTTATAAGAACACCACTTTGCAAGGCAAGGAGAGTGATCTCAGAAGAAACCAAACCTGCCTGCACCTTGATCTTAGACCTTTAGCCTACAGAACTGTGAAAAAAAAATAAAATATCTATTGTTTAAACCACCCAATCCGTGGTATATTGTTATGGCAACCCTAGCTCACTAACATGCTTCCCTAGCTATGAGCCTCTCCAAAGGGGAGTCCATGTATCCCTCACAAAGTTTGAACACTGAAGGCATATTGTAAATTTTTATCTTGTTATTGTTATTGTTCCAAGATTTGCTTCAAATATCCTCATCCAGATGTAGACGATGAGGCTCTACTAGACTAAGAAACAACAGCAGCAACATAATCAACTCAGAAAAACTTATGCAATCTGCTTCTATGTGCTGGATGTTTGACACACAAAGAAAAATAAGACTAACCTACCGTCATCTAGAAAGACACATAAACCCATATTTTCAATACTGCTTGATTAATTCCAGCGATCAAGTTGAGGAATTGAGTTATCACACCTTAGCAGATATTTAAAGGCTGCTTTTCCCACAAAACTATCTTTTCTCATTTGTTTCACTAGAAACGCGCATGTCACCATCTCCTAAGTGTATAGATGGGTCAGTGGGAATACAGTGGCCCTGCCTGTTCCGCTGTAGGAATTTCCACTCCAGGTTAACTTGACAATAATGGTCCCACTAAAAACAGTCCATCTAGAACCACCTAGATGCCCAAGTGTTTGGACCATATTTCATGAGGATAAGAATAACTTGTCTAGCCACCACAACTGCTCAAGTGGTATCACCTAGTGTCTGTAAATCCACCATTATAATATAGAGGCAAGATCAATTTAAAAAGACAACTACTTTGCTGTATAAGGTTTTGTTAGCTTAGCAGAAAGGGATGTTATAAATGCCAGAGAACCCTGAGGCTTGATGCTATTGCTTTGTTCTTTCCGTGTTTCTGCAATAATGTATTTGCAGTGATTTGGCAAAAGAATGGTTAGGCCAAAGTAGTTGTCCCAATAGAGAACCATCATTAAAGACTTTAGTTTGCTGCTAGCTAAACAGCACATTTTAATCATCTACAAAATGAGAGGGTTGAGTAAGATCATCTCAAAGGTCCCTTTCTGTTTTAAAATTCTATGTTTCTGTAATCAATAGCTTGACTTTTTCAAATGTCAAAAAGCCTCAAGAAATCTTCAAGATAAACTTCTAGCTTGTTCATGCACACTTACAATTAAATTCATTCAGGATTATGTTACATAACAGTAGTAGTTATATATGATCCTAAGAAACAATTTATTCTTGAAATTCATTTTATTTCTATTACCCTTTAAATATTTTTGATGTTCAATTTTAGAGTTCCCTAGGGTATAATTCAATATAATATACTACATTAATCTCAATATCTAGATAAGTGACTGAGAGAAAGAAATGTGTTTTCATTGATTCCAAAAATGATGCTCCTCTATAAAAATACTGGATTTTAAGAGGAAAATTTCCTTGGGAAAAAAACGTTTGGTCTCTACTATTAAGTAACTCATTTTGAAAACTAATAATTGAGTTATTTTTAAGATATTAAATGTTTCCTTTATTTAGTGAGAATTATTATTCAGTGTTCATTTCATTAATAATAAAAGATCAGCTGAATTTCTTAATGCCAATGAGCTTCTCCTAAAGCCCTTGATTCTCACTGAAACTCACTTGGGCCCTTACATCTGAATGGAAACCTCACTAAGTTCATAGAAAATTAAGATATAAGTGAGATGAATTATATTGATTTCCAAAATGGAAATCAAGGTAGGTGATTTACATTCAATGATCTCCTCTCCGAAGTCTGACATTAACGTGCCCCCTCCTTCCTGTAGCCCTCCTTGTCTTCTCTGTCTAGCTCCCTTTTTTCCCTCCTTCTTTTCACAGATCCTTACTAAATAAATATAAAACTTCAATAACTGTGACCCATGTGGTTCTGTCCCAGAATGGTGTCATCAAATGAACGCAATTCAAGAACAAAAAAGAGTTCACAAATAAGGCAAGTCCTTCACTTGTGTTGTTCAAATACCAAGCAGAGAACACACACTTCTTAAAATCCCCTGTATTCTCGCCTATCCACTGTCCTCACACATCCCAAGTAGTCGCTCACCTCTTTTTGTACAAATCCCTAGAAAACATTTTTTTCATACTCTTTTTGGTTTCAACTCTTTTCATAAAAATCCAAAACTACCAGGACAGAGGAAAGGCTGATAGTACATACGTGCATAATTTTTGTTTGATTACCCCTTCCAAGTGCTTTATAAGGTATATGAAGAAGCACTGATTCTACCTTTAAAAGCCTATAATCAAATGGGGGATACTCAATATTTGTTGGGCATCTAGATAAGTCAAGTTCTATGCCAAGCACCACAGATATAAAGATTAATAAGCAAAGAGTCTCTGCCCTAGGGAAGTTGATGACCCATGTGGAGGAGGCCACATAGATAACTATAATGTAATGTGGTAAGTGCTAAAATAAACTTAACACAGAAAATGCTCTGGGAACCTAACAGAGCTTCTTTAAAAATGACTCACTGTCCAGTACTCTTAGTTAATGATATTAGTTACAGAAACTCTCATCTTGGATTGAAAACGATTCATCATTTTTTTGTCACTCTCATTGCCTTTCTTCCTAACTAGCCCTCAGGGTTTTGCAGATTCATTTCTATTTCTAATAATACCTTCCCAATATGTGGTGACCTGGGGTGAGGATGGTGAAAGAAAGGAGTTAAAAAAAAATGGCCTTTATCTTCCAGGGGAAAGAAAATTTTTGAAACTGTCAGAAACATGATAGAGGAATTGTCAGAAGTGCATGGATTCAGCCTTATTAACTATGAAACATATGGTCTGGTTTTTTGTTGTGTTCCATGTTAATATGATAATTACAAAAATTTCACCAAGATCAAAAAACAGAAACCCACCTATGTCCACGTAATCTGCATCTTCCCTAACGTTTTTACTCACATTCTTCCAATGCCTTTATCATCTTATAGCTAACTCCTGCAACATCTTCCTCAGTAGGCTCTGCTCCAGATTCTCCCAATTCAAATCTATCTAATCTACTTCTAGATTAATTATCCTAAATACTGTTCATGTCACTCCACTTTAAAAACTGTAATAATTCCCCAATGTCTGTAGGATGAAGTTCAAACTCTTTAGCTTCACATAAAGATTCCTGAAATTTAGGCCTCAAGCTATCATCTTTGAAAACATTTCTTTTTACCCCTAACTTGACCATGTGCTCCAGTTAACTCAAATCCCTGGTCTTTCTAAGGAACTCCTACTGATTTATCTGCCTAGCAATCCTTTTTCTGAGAACTGCTCCTCCTCTCTTCCAACAATATGGTTATAGTTACCTTGTGCTTTCAAGGTAACCTTAATTACCATTGGTAATTTATCCAAGGGTGACACCTGACCCAAGCTAATCTCATGAGTTCCTTCCCTGAGGAATTTAGAATGGAAACTGATACAGTCCAGGCTCATTGTGGTTGTCATTTTCTGCCATGTAGACCAGAAAGAAGAAAGAGCTGGTCTGCAGTGAGAGATAAAGTAGTTATGTAGAGGGTAGCAAAGACAAGAGATAGGAAGAGAGGACTATAGTCTTGGTCCATACCATTCATCATCTGACCCAGCTGCATCCTACTCTTGGGGCCCAAGGGTCATTGCTGCATTCATAAGAATAGATTACCCCTTTGCATCAGTATCTTAAATGGAGTCTGTTACTTGAATCCCAAAGGAATTATAATTAATCTAATCATATGTGCATTTCAGAGAATCCACTCTGTCCACAATATGAAAGGAAGATGAGCTAATAAGAGAGAGAGAACAGAGGTAATGAGATCAGTCAAGAGGCCATTGTAAGGGTCCAGGAACAGGATTTAGTGATGGTAGGATGTGGGAGGTGAGCAAGAGCAGAGAGGACTGAGGATGACCTGAAGGCTGGATGACTGGCTGAAGAGTGGGAAAAAGAATGCTAAAGAATTGGAGGGATGATAATGAACTTGGTTATGCAGCTTATGTTGAAGCCCCTAGCACAATTCCTAGGCTGTGGTAGGTGCTCTATACACATCAGTGTACTTCATTCCTTCTCCCTCCTCATGATTTGTCTCCCCTGCCAGGCTATAAGCTCCTACAGTGCAGGAATTACACACTACATTTTTCCATTGCCCTCACAGTGATTACTCAGGTCCTGATACACTGCAGACACTCAGTAAATATCTGTCGATTTCATTTGATTTTATGCAATACAGTTTTGTTTTGATTGTTTACAATAATATATCCTATCAAAGCGAACACTCAGAATAGTGTTTTATAGACCTGCTTTTTTAGACAAAGTGTTGAAAAATGCTATTTTCACTATATTCTTGCTTGATTTTGGAGTGGTCTTGAAAAAGTCTGAATTGTAATAGAGGATCATTTTCTTTTTGATGGTTAAGAAATAAGTAAAATCCAGACCCAAAAGGAATAAATAAAGCTCTTCATTTATAAATATGTATAAATGAAAGTGCTCAGTAAACATCAAGGCACAATACTTAAAAACAAATCTGAAAGCTGAATAGAGTCTGACTCCTAATATAAACACAAACTAATCAAACCAAGGATTTAGAATTTAAAATAGCTCTTGTGGTTGAATCTCAATCTCTGTCTCAGATATTATAACTATAAAACTTCTTGGGAATTAATTCCTTCTTAATTCTCTATACAAAAGATTATTCTTACTACCGAATATACACTATCTTTATATATAGTATTATCTATATAAAATATCTTAATTATAAATATATATATAATCTAATATATATTATTTTCAGAGAGAGGGATGTGGCAGACATATTTAAATTAAATATTTAAAAATTCATCTTTACTAAATCCACTGCCACAGAGATTTACAATCAATCCAAGACAGTCATGCCTAGGCAGCTTTTATTAACCTCGACTGAAGAGGAGAGATGAACCATGACCCATGCATAGCTGTTGTATGTGACCAATATTCCCATGCAGACTCCTGGGCATTGATGGAGAAGGACATACCCGAGAAAGAACTTTCTCATGTGGGAAATGTAGACCACCCTATATAAAATATGATCTGCAAGGCAATTAAATGCCTACCTACAATATTCAAAATTCCTCCGATAGAGGAATTCTTTTGTGTTAAGGAGATTATCTCTAGGAGACTTTTGTTAAACTGTATGTATTCGGTAGAAGTGTAAAGCTTTGACCTGCCGATACCCATAAATACATTGTCATGATTGCTTTGTTTTAATAGCTTCCTATTACCTAAGAGAGAACCATGGTTTAGCCTTTTGCCTCTACCTACCCTTCTCAACTTCATTTTTTGCCATTCTCCTCTTCCCAAAAGACTTCACTCCACATCAATGACTGCTGCCTTTTCAACGCTTCAGGTTTCAAATTAAATGAGATCTCTCAGACAAAACTTCCCTCAACATTCTGACTAAAGTAGGACCCTACTCAGCCAGAACTTTCTTCAGAGCACTACTAACAATGTTATTCTTTTTCATTTACTTGCTTGTTATTTGTCTCCCCCTAGAGCTGAGGGTAAGGACCTTTAATACATTATTCTCTATTGTAATCCTAGCCTTATACAGTATCAAGTACGTAGTAAAGGCTCAATATATGTTTGTTAAATGAGAGAATAAATGATAAAAATAACATTTCTGGAAGTTGGTTTGGCTACATGTATCAAAAGACCTTAAAATATTCACATCGAGTGGTCAAATAATTTCTCGAGAAACTTATCTTAAGAAAATAATTGGAAATATACAGACATACCCAGAATTTTCATCACAGACTTGTTTATAAAAGGAAAAACTGGATCTGAATGTCCAGAAATAAGAAATGTATTAAATCAATAACATTTTAAGAGAATATTTAATGCCATGATAAAATGTTCATGATAGAATATTAAATTTAAAAAGCAAGATAAAAGAGTGTATACAGTAGGATCCCAATTCTGCAAAAAAAAGGAAAAGAGTATATATGCATAGAAAAAAATTGTTATATGTATCAATATATCAAAATATTGATGGTGTTTATCTATAGGTGAGGGATAAGTGATTTTTATTATTAATGATATTCCATTTTTTAAATTTTTTTCTACAATGAATATGTATTACTTTTATAAGTGGACAGAAACAATGCAAGTTTAAATCTAAATAAAACCTAATGTGTGAAAAGTGTTCTGCTAGTTACTGAAGGATTTAGCACTTTTGAATGAATGATCAACACTTTTCCCACTTTCCAGCGGTTTATAATTTATGACATAAATAAACTTATTTCCAAAGCCAAATGGGAGCTGGAAATCAGCAAGTCAGGAAGAGGATGGATGAAAACATAAAAATGGTGAGATGGAGTGAGGCAGAGTGGAGAACCACAAAAGAGAAAAAAGGAAACCAGTAGGGAGTTGAGGGGACCCCAAAGATAAACTTCAACTGCTTTCATCCTTTCAACGAACCCTTTCTTGGTGCCCACTGGGCCAGGTATTTGGCTGCACCATTGTTTCAAAAATGAATAAAACATAATTGCAATCGGCCCAGAAATTACAGTGGGGCAGGCAGGTAAAAAAGCAATTATATTAGAACTCAATTATGTATAATGCATTCTGAGAGTATAAACAAGAATGAGAGTGGTGAGAAAACACTTCCAAGAGAACACAAACTCATGCTAACTCCTGAAAGACAAGATAAGAATTCCAGGCCAGTAGGACAAAACATGAGCAAGGTATAGAAGCATGAAGTCACATGGCTAGTGGGATGCTGTAAGCTGCATCCAGCCCTAAATAGGACCTCAGGTATCTGTTGGAAGTTAAATGCCATTTGCTCTGGGTTCCGTATAAAATGCAGTTGCCTAAATGGCAAGTTTGCAAACTTCCCTGAACAAGCCTTTATTAGGTAAATCCAGAGGTAATTAATATTTGTAGACAGACTAGTATGCCTCGAGTACTTTTACCTATTTATTCATACTCTAAGAGATTAAAAAAAGAAAAAGAAAAAACTTCCTCAGCATAAATAACATATCGGGTGCATAACTGCAGGTGGCAGCTGGGCTGGAGCAGCCAGACACAGCAGCAGATTTGGAGGGCAGAGAAAAGACTTTCATTTCTATCATCAGCCTTTTTTCTGGAACGAAGAGGAGACTCAAGCTAATTTCATATATTGGGTATATGGTACAATCAATACATCACTTGTTTTTATGTCTCAATCTTCCCTCTTTTGAAGGACATTTAAATTCAGTTTGGTGGGATTATGTGGCCCAAGTTGTGCATAACAATGACTTAGTTTCTCACCCCTTTGCCTCATGCAATACCCTAGAGCAGCAATCCCCAAACTTTTCCATACCAGGGATTGGGCTCCTATGAGAATCTTGATGATCTGAGGTGGAGCTGAGGTGGTGATGCTAGTGCTGGGGAGCAGCTGCAAATACAGGTGAAGCTTTGCTAGCTCGCTCTCTGCTCACCTCTTGCTGTGTGGCCCAGTTCCTAACAGGCCATGGACCTGTACCAGTCCTCAGTCGGGGTGGGGGGGGGGGTTGGGGACCTCTGCCTTAGAGCTATCCTTATACTGAATCTTGGCAGTAAAGAATTAGAGAATCTGCAGCCACTGCCCCTGCTGTCCAAAATCATAAGATCTTATGTGGACCGTAATAATATATGAAATGATTGCCATAAACACCAACTGAATGAATAAAATATTTGGCAAATTTGAAAAGGAATAAAATATTTATCCTCTAGGCTAATTTAAAAAAAATTTTTTTAACTTTACTTTTTGGTCTTAACCTAAAACTTAAATCCTGAAAGTATTTTTAAAACTTATTTTCAATAATTCAGAGTTTTGAGAAATAACCCATATGCCAACATGCCAATGAAATAGCTAAAGAAGGTGCTCATAAAGTATATATTAAAATCAATTCCATTACCTTCCAGAATGAGAATCTACTATATTTTTAACCTCTCCATACTTAGTATATCACATGACTCAAGTGCACCTCTTGATTAGATTTCTGTCTAGCACCACTGCCACTGCTCTCACTGTATTTAGGGCCTTTAAAATATATCTACAAAGACATCATAAAGAATGCATATTTTCACACAATGCAATATATATATGTACACACATACATATATATATGCATTACTGTTAAATTTTGTTGTGTGAAACAATGGATTTTGTTAACCAATGTCACCATAGTAAAATTTTTTTAAAAAAAAGAATATATATTTTCTGTTCTTTGAGGATACATTACCAGATACAGAATATTAGGTAAAAGCACAAAATGAAGAGAATCTTCAACTGTCCACCTTGTCAAGTATAAACTTATTCTAGTTGTCAATGAGTAATCAATGTCTTAAAAGAGAGAATTTTCAAAAAAGGTAATGAAATTAATAAATAGGTAAAATCTTCAACTTCAAAGAAAGGTAAATTAGAAGAACAATAAAGAACATTTTGTTAGTAAAAGATGATTATTGTTAACAGGTTGTTTTCGTGTTTCTACCGTGTTGTGATGTTGAAATGCAGCTTTCTTATTTGAGGAACTGTCCCTTCCCCATTTGGGTGGAACTTACACTTACAGTTGTCCTGTCCTCCTCCCTCCTTAGATGAGCAGATGACACAGGCCTGATCAATCAGAGTCCCTTCCTTACAACTGATATTTGAACAAAAGTGGGAAGTTTTCTCTTTCAATACTTAGCACTGCTATGGAACCAACGTAACCCCAAAGTTGCTTATTAACCACTTTCTCCAGTTGCATGGAAGAAGTCTATGTTAGGAGAGAGAGGCCAACAAATAGAGGATTGCGTAGAAGCAATAGCGAAAGTGGAAAAGAGGGGAAATGGAGAAGAGAGAAAGAGATCTGACCTACTAGTATCGCTTGGATGCCACCTAGTTACTCCAGTCCTCATATTTCCCCTGGTATGTGAACCAGTAAATTCCTTTTTCTGTTGTTTTAACTAGTTTAGGTTAGGTTTTGTTACTTACAATCAAGAGTACTAATATAGTCCCTCCCCCAATTTTAGTGATAATACCTATTATTGTGGAGAAATAATTATGCACATGTATTACTATCAGATTTTCTTTTGGATTCATGTTATAGAAGTACGACTACAATTTCTTAACTAAATATGGAGTAATTGACACATGTAACAAGAACTTCAGAGAAAGTTTTGTGGTGATGTGGATGTTCAAGAAAGTCACAAGCCTCTGCTAGCATCCGGTTCTACCATGTTAGCTTGTAGCTTTCATCCTCCAGGTTGCAAGAAGGCAGCTCTACTTTCAATCAGAAAGAAAAAAAGAAGGAAAAGGGGGAAAGGTGTATGCCAGTTGGTTCCTTTTAATTAGGAAAATAAAACTATTTCTAGAAGTTCAACCCAGCAAACTTCATAGACCAGAACAGTCATAGGGACATACCTAGCCACAAAGGAGTCTGAGGAAGTAAGGTTTTTATAAAAAGTCACATTCCCACGAAACAAAAAGAAGAAGAAAAAGAAAGAAAAACTTTTAATAATGAAAACAAGAATGACTACTGAGTAGGCAAATTCAGGATTTTATTTCAGTGGTCTTAAAAGTTGACACAGCATATATATGATTTCACTTATATGCGGAATCTAAGGAATAAAAAGAACAAACTAATCATAAACAGTCTCACGAATATAGTGGACAATTTGGTGACAGAGGGGAGGGGGATTTGGGGATTGGAAGAATGGGGTGAAGGGTTAAAGAAGTACAAATTAGTAGCTGATGGATTGTCTTGGGGATGGGGAGCACTACATAGAGAATGCAGTTAGCATTAATATGTTGGCTAGGTGGAGGGTCAGGGGAGGGAGGGAGAAATTGGGGAGATTGTTTTATGAACTATATAGATGTCTAACTAAAGTATTGTATATTAATTAAAATAAATTAATTAATTAAAATAATTAAAACTAATTAAATTGGTTTTAATTTAATTTAAATTAGTTTAAATTAGTTTTAATTAAAATAATTAAAATAAATAAATTTTTTAAAAGTTGGCACAGTATTTGTGGAAAGTACTTTAGACTAACTATAAAAATATTTGTACCTGGTGATCTAATGATACTGCTATTTAGAGTTTATTCTAAAATAATTCAAAACATGAAAAGGCTATAATTATAAAAATATGTATATTGGTTATCTTAAAAATAGAGAAAAATATGGGTAGCAACCTCAATATCCAAAAATATGAAATGACTGTGAAAATTTTAGTAAGTTTACAGATTATATATTGTACAGGCATTAAAAATTATAGTTCTTAAGACTATAAAACAATATAGGGAAATGTTCTGATATGATATTAAGAAAATATAGACTGCATAATTTTATATGCACTAAAGGTTTATATACATTGAAAATTGCAAAGGAAAAATTACTGAAATAAAATACACCCAAATTCTAAAGGTGGTTTTATCAAGCTTTGGGGTTGTAATTTATTTTTCTTCTTTCCTTCAAGTTAATTGTTTCCTTTACTTTAATAATAAATTAATATAGTAGAATATTTATTTCTAAATCAGAACTTTCTATAACTTGATGCTTTCCTAGTATTTCTCCCATTATTCAGCTTAACACTGGTATCAAAATGGTACCAAATAGATATTTGTTGGTAGATTATTAGATGCTTATTTTAAGCAGTGTTAATAGTGTTTTAGAGTTCTCCAAAGAAAGAGAACCAATGGAATATATTTATAGAAACAGAAAGAGACTTATTATAAGAAATTGGCTCATGCAATATGGAGGTTGGCAAATCCAAAATCTGCAGAGCTAATGTCCCAGTTTGAGTTAGAAGACCATCAAGCAGAAGAATTCCCCCACTCAGAAGAGGGTCAGCCTTTTGTTCTAATCAGGCCTTCAACTGATTTGACAAGGCCCAGCCACATGGTGAACAGCAATTTGCTTTAGTCAGTCCACTAATTTAACGGTTAAATCAGTTAAATTTCATCCAAAAACACCTCATAGAAACATCCAGAATTATGTTTGACCAAATATCTGATCACCCCATGGCTCAGTCAAGTTGACATATAAAATCACAAATAAGCTAAATCAAATATATATTTAACCATGTCGGACTAGGTTTATGTTTTTTTAGATCATCCATCCTTTTCTCTGTTTTATATTTGAGTGTTTATACATTTTTAACTTGCCCAGCATAACTTTATCTCTATGCCATTACCCATTCTGCTTCCTGAACCTAGAATACTTATCCTGTAATTGTCGCATTTCTAAATCCTAAATATCTTTAGATCCAGCTCAAATGTCACATTTTTCATGAAGTCTTTTCAGATTTCTCCTGTCTTTACACCCCTAACCTAACCCTGACCAATCCCTACAGATACATCAAACTAGAAGTAACTTTTGCTTCTCAACACCCAAAGTGCCCTGACTCTTCTTTAATGGTATGTTCCACATCTACCTTGTTTTATAGATTTTTATAAAGAGATTTTTTTAAGACTGAAAATTTCTTGAGGAAAAAATTCATGTCCAATTCAATTTTTCATCTCCTAAGTATCTTACACGTTTCTTACCACTAAAAGAGTCAGTAATCTCTAGGATAGCAAATAATTCAAAAACATTTTGTAGCAAAGTAATAGAGTTGAAGATATTGTCTCTTGATAAATCCACATATTGATTAGTTTGAGGTGAACACACCTTTAGCTGGTTAGAATTTTTAGTCACTTAATAACAAGTATGTTCTAATTATTTAACTATATTTTTAAATATTAATTGTCAAATTCACTTAGTGTAAAATATAAATTGTTTTGATTATGATAGTGTTTTTCCTTTACTTCCACTTTTCCCAACTTTGAAGTCTGAAGCAATTAATTGTTTTGTCATTCATCCTTATAAGATATGTTTATTTATTGCACTTACTGTTTGGGCAAAGGCATAAGTTGAACAAAACTATAGTTTAGCTGGTCAACCATAGAACATGTTCCTCATGCTTTAGAGAAGTCTCATCATCTTATTACATTATTTCTACAGGATTTCATAATGTTGACAGATCAACAACTGACAGCGTTTGTTAGTACCTTCCTTGAATATTTCACTACAGTTAGTATATTTTACTACTGGCACTTAACCTCTCAGATTTGTCCAAATTTTCAAAGCTTTTCTTGTTTCTCCCTCTAGTGGTCAATAACATTCATTGAAATGAAAATCAAGCAAGGGTGGGTGATATTAAATGTGGATGAGAGGTGGGGATGAACATTCAATATTGGTATAAGTAAATGTGTAAAGTATTCAAATTTATGTCTGTAATCTGAGAAGAGGTTTGTGTGGGATACAACTTATTTAGATACCACACATAAATAGTTTCTATATTTATTCTCTGATCATAAATATTTCTATTTTATACTAAGAGGGAATAATAAGAGGCAATGTGTGTGTGTGTGTGTGTGTGTGTGTGTGTGTGTGTGTGCGTGTGTAATAAATTCTGATTTCAGGGGTGTAACTATGGTAAATTACTTTCAAATAGAAAATTTTTAAATTTTTTAAATTTTATTTATTAAAAGTAGTAAATATTGAATTATCTTGAAAGGAATACTGTCAAACATTTTAATATACAGATTAAACCTGCCTTGCCAAGATTCACAAAATAGTATTCTTGTTTAAGAATTAGAAAGACCATTTTATTAAAGATAGGGTGACCATAAAATATGCCATACAGATAGGACACTTTTGAGAATGAAGAGGCCACTATGATTAATGTGGTACATTAGGCAAAACTGAGGTTGTCCCAAGCAAGCTGGAACATTCAGTCACTCTAATGATCTTTAATTTAATAAAAACACAAATTATTTAATTTCTTAAAAACATAAAGCAAATTGTAGTAGTCCCTTTATTAAGATTATGGTAAGTTAATCATACAGTTTTATTTGCTTTAGGCTGAAGTTACTTCTTCTGAGACCACTCAAGAACCAAAGATCCTATTAGAATCTTTTCTTTCTCCCCACCCCCTCCTACAGCACCTGGTCTTCCTAGGTGGTCTCCCATCCAAGTACTAACAAGGCCCGGCCCTGCTTAGCTTCCGAGATCAGATGGGATCGGGCATGTTCAGGGTAGCATGGCTATAAAATAGAATCTTTTCATAGGTAACCAACTCACCCCAGTTTCCCCAGGACTGAGTTCCTAGTTTTAAAACTGGAATCACCTCACCCCAGGAACCCACAGCTCCAGGAAACCCAAGATGGTTAGTCACCATAATTCCTTACAGCTACCTTTTGGCAAGGCAGCATCTCCTCTCTGGCCCTTGAGGCACTCACAGACCTCTTTTTTACCAGGACTTACCCAGCCCTTTCCTGACCTCTGACTTAGCTCCAGCTTGCATCCAACTGCCCCAGGCTCAGTCTTCATTCCAAGGACACTACTGACCGTGACCCAAGGGCCTCTCTGCTCCTGACACTGCCTCTCTGCTCCCCATCTCCATTTACACCCTTGATCCCACTGAGCAGCCACCAAGTCCCCACAGGGCTGTACTGCCTAGGACTTTGTGCTACCACAAAAAGACCCTCTGTTCTACCATCTATGTCAGAGTTTTACAGATTTCATTTTTAGTGCAAGACCTCATCCTTTACTAAGTTTTGGCATGCAGGAAGGAAATTAAAAGTATAGTTTTATTCTCAAGAAGAGGGTAATAATATTAGGCAATTTCTTTATGCACATTCCATCACAAGTCAAGCTAACTATGGAAAATGGTTAAAGAAATATTCTGCAATGTTAACTTTAAATTGCTATTGAACCTTAGCCTAGCAAATTTTGAGAACAGATTTCTAAGGATTTCAAGAGCACATCCTTCTTGAAAAGGGCTACAGATTTTTTCATAGAAAGTAAAATATAAGGGCCTGGTGAGAGAAACTTTGTCTATTATAGAGGTTGATCTATATAATAATCAGCTCTATCTGGTATGGGAGCTGATTTCTTCTCCAGTGAACAATCTACTCATCAGCTCCTATTGATGTCTGACAGACACCTCAAATTCAACATGAACAGAACTGAACTCATCATCTTCCCCCATAAACTATTGTTCTCTTTCTCTGCTGTTCTTTATCTAAATAAACTGCATCACAATCCATCCAGATGCAGAAGCCAGAAATTTAGGAGTCATCTTTGACTCTTTCTCACTCTTAGATCCTATCAATCCTCCATCAAAATGCTTCTCAAACTTGTTGCCCTTGCTCGACTTCAATCCATTCTCCACACCACACACATATAAATGGGATTATGGGCTGAATCGCGTCCCCTTAAAATTCATCTGTTGAAGCCCTAACCTCCAACACCTCAGAATATGGCACTTTTGGAAATAAAGCCTTTAAAGTGGTAATTAAGTTAAAATGAAGTCAAATGATGGGCTTTAGTTCAATTTGACTAGTGTTCTTATAGGAAAAGGGAATTTTGGCACATGAAGAGACACTGGGGACCTACATGAACAGAGGAAAGACCAAATGAAGAGGCAACAAGAAGGGAGCCATCTGCAAGCTGAGAGAAGCCAACTCTGTCAGCACCTTGACTTGGACTTCCAGCTTCCAGAACTGTGAGAAAATAAATTTCTGTCGTTTAAACCACCAAGTCTGTGGTATTTTGTGATGGCAACCCTACCAAACTAATACATATGGTATCTTCCCCCTTCCCTTCCTATCACCCTTAAAATAAAATGCAGTGCAATTAACATGACCTATAAGGCCCTAAGTGATTTGGCCCTATGCACATCTGCTCCGTCCCTTTTCCTAGCTCTATGCCCTCTAGCCTCTCATTAAACTTCTCTCAGTTCTCTGTCACAAGGTGTTTCCTTGCTAGAAGAGCCAGTCTCCTATTCTCGTTACCCACTTAATTTCAAGT
Organism: Eonycteris spelaea; assembly: GCA_003508835.1. NCBI lineage: Eukaryota > Metazoa > Chordata > Mammalia > Chiroptera > Pteropodidae > Eonycteris > Eonycteris spelaea. Next base: position 6,784,317 of record PUFA01000091.1, on the reverse strand, counting down.
CTCAACTCATTCACTTCCTCAAGGAAATCTCCCTGACTCCTGGTCTAGATCAATTTTCCCTAAACACAGTTGTCACTATTTGCTTCACATCTCCGGGTTTTCCTCTAATTCAGAAATTCCACAATAGCTGAACCACTCCTGTCTTGTTTACTTCTCTACATGTAGGTAGAGAAGTGTTTGACAATGCCAGCACAATACTTGACACGCAACATGCTTTCAATAAATATCAGTTGACCATTTGACTGATGTTCTTATTTAATATTTATAACTACCTCTGTTGAGGAATTGAGACATCATTTGGTTAGTTGGAGAAACCATTGAGACAACCATAAGATCCCAAATGTGCAACATTCCTTCACAGCAGGCTCTATTTCACTAGTATCCAGAGCTCAGAGTAGCCTTCCCAAGAGGTGTAGTATATAGGGGACAGATGGCTAACCATAGACCTCAAAGTTTCTCTCTTAGGCCCTGCCCCATATGACTAAAGACATCCTGCAAGCTCGGCCTCTTGGATATGTGTCTAACCCAGATCATCTCAGAGCGCTTCTAGCAAGTGCTATGTACAGTCTTTTGAATTATAGCCAAGATCATTTTCAAAAATAATTCTTGGGATGTGAAGGGGTATTTTAAAACTAGAAATGTACTAGGAGAAAACATATTTTCAAATAGGAATCTGAAATATCCTTATGATCTGATAACCTTGCGGAAGTAAGAGGTCATTGGCTGAGTTTATTATATAAGGAAAGGAACAAATACTTCCAGGGTACTAGAAATGAAGAACTTCACAGAAATAAAAATTAACTTTCTGCTCTAGGAAGCCATCTCTTAAAAGTTTTTCTTTCCTCTAGGGGTCTGCTGGCCTTCTTTCTTTCTCTAAGGAGCCTTAATATTTTATTATCTACCATCAGAGAAAGTCTCTGTGACCTACATCTTCTATTCAGGTCCCTAAGCTACCTTTGTTCTGGTGCCGACAGTGATATCCAAGACACAAGATTCTTGGTTCTGATGTACGAAGCAATTCTATGTGGAGGTCTTACTTTAAGGCAGCTAGAGACCGCCTGCATGATGGTGGCTAACAAAGATAGGTGTGCAAAGTCAACCAGCAGTCTGATCATCTGAAATTTGAATTTCAGTACCATTTATATTCTGCAGTTATTTTTAAATTACTATATGCCAGTCAAATTCACAATTTTATCTCATTTAATCTTCAAAATACTCTGCAATGAATATTAAATATTTAATAAAATGATGACATATGTGTGTATTTATCAGCATATTCATTTATTGATATGGAAAACATTTATAAAATATAATTAAATGCCAAAAGTTAGCAAACGAAGTGTATAATGTGGTCCCATTTTTATGTAAGTATACATACATATTTAGATGTATACATCATAGCAAAAAAAAACCTTGTGAGTTATAGACATTTTTTAAAAACTCTTTAGTATTAATAGGGGACATCTGAAACTTAGAGAATATAAATAATAAGACTTAGGTATATCTTATAAAAAAATTAATAAAGCCAGGATTTGAACGCAGGTGCATCTGAAACCAAAGTTCCAAAGGTTTTTTTACACTTTGTTAGATTACTTCCTTGGTCGCCCTTTAAGTAATGACCAAGGCTCTTCAGGGGAATTATATTAAAATACTTAGTTCCATTCATCTGAGTATCTCTGGACCTTCGACGGTGAGCTCATAATCTCATTCAAGGACCATTTTAATTGTCCTAAGTTATTTCACTTACCTGGCAGTAGAAAATTTTCATTTCCATCAAGGAAAATGGAGAGAGAAAAGGAACATGATTCATAAGACAATGAGCTCTGAATCCCAGTCTTATGTTATCTTCTGATAATTGTATTTTTGAAATAAGGAAAGAAAAAGAGCACTAGGATACTGTCTGAGAGACATGAAAGTAAAGTGAGCTATAAAAATGCTGATTCTGATATCAAAAACTTAAAGGGGACTTCCTGTCCAACTGGAAAACAATAAGAAATATTTATCTTAAGGAAACCACCCTTACTGGCTATTTTAAGGTCAAAAAGTTTGTTTAAAAACTTGTTATTCCAGTTATTTAGTTCTCACTGGTAGAAATCTAAACTAAGTTTAAAAATTGTATCTTTCACTAGATTTGTAAATATCAAAATAATATATGTGGAGGAAAGTCAGAAACCATATTAATAATGCCTGTTCCATTTTAGTTTTAACATGCAATACTTAAATGCAAAATATTTTCCTTCTACTAGGTAGTGGCTACGTATAATACACTATAATAAAATGCATTTCTTAAACCCTACCCTACACCTGCACTGTCCAATATGGCAGCTATTGAGCACTTGGAGTGTGCTAGTTCAAACTGAGATGTGCTCTAAGTGTAAAATCTGCAACAGATTTTAAAATTAACACAAAGGATGAAATTACCTCATCAATAAGTTTTGTATTGATTACATGTTGAAATGATAATATTTGACTATATTGAGTTAAATGAAACATTATAAAAATGAATTCTATATACAGCAAGTCCTCAGATAACATCGTTTTATTATAACATTGATGTGATGCTGTAGGAACTTAATTCTTGTTTATATCAACTAGCCTATGGTAAAATTGATTTCATCATACGTCGTTTTGCTTAGAGTTACAAAACCTATCGATGATGTTAAATGTGAAATTGCGGTATTTCTTTTTACTTTTTTAACTGTGGCATCTAGTAAATTTTTAATGTTCCTTTCATAATATTTCTGTTGAAGAGCATCTCCTTAGACTTTCACCTTTAAATAATTAGTATCCTGAGTCAGGTGAAAGAATATCAGACTTTTTTCTTGTCTTCTTGGGATATCTTGGGCTTAGAATTTACTTTAAAAGAGAATCAAAAAATGTAAAACCTTTACAACTATGGTTAACAAAATGGATAGCATGAAACAAATGTGCAGGAAAGTAGTATATATGCCCCTCTTAAATTCTATCATTTCTTTTCACCTTTATAACCACTACGCTAGGCCAAGCCATCTTTGTCTTTTGCTTGAACTAATGATATAGCCTTTTAACCATTCTAACAGATCTCCTTGATGTCCACTCATAATTCTTTGTCTTTACCATGTCAGTCCTTGCTAGCCGAATTTCCTTCTGCCAGAATCTACTTTTTTTCCCCTACATAAAAGCTTTCTTCAGGTATAGAATCTCACTCTGCTCCTATGTGAAAATATCAACACCCCCTTAAAAGCATCTCAACCAATAACTGACAAGAGTTGGTGTACAAATACTCCCAGCTTCTTGTCTCTCAGGTCAGGTAACTCAGAGGTATGTGCTCTATGCCATTATTCAGAGTTTGTCAATGGGATTTTAAGCATTAATTACCTACAGCTGTATCTTATTTAACAATTCACCCTTTATTTGCTCCTGTTCTTCCCTACATCCCTTTCCCAACTCTTACCTGGGTTTCCTGCGATCATTTGCTAATAAACCGCTTGCCCTAGAGTATCCTTGTCTCAAGTCTGCTTCTAGGGGAGACTCACTCTCGCCTCTCACCAATCTTCACCTCAAAAGCTGGGCTATCTTTTTAAACTGCTGCTGTGACCATATCACTTCTTACCTAAAACCTTTCATTGATTTCCCACTGCTCTTAGTTTCCAATACCTTAGTTTCAAGTTTCTTGATGTCAATTTCAACGACTGCTTTATTACCTCAGTTCCTTTGCCACACTCTTGAGATCTTACCATCACACAGAACTGCTGCTACACCTTGAAAATCAAAAATTCCAATTTCCCACATTCAAACCACAGTCTTCTACACTTGTACAGACACTACCACTCCGCCAGCACCTGATCACCCTAGGTGGAGAGAACAGACTTAAATAAGGCCAATGGGGAAACGAGTATGGGTTGTAAAAAAAAAACTCTCGCCTTCCACCATCTGTCAAACTCATCATGGCTTCACACACTCCCTCTCCTACCTGAACCCCAGCAGCATCACTTCTACAGCTCTCTTATCAGCACTCTCGACTCTGCTGGCCTCCTCTCCTGGTAGCATTAGCTTTAAAACCATCTATATTTTGAATACTTTGACAATCTGCTTTCTGCTTCTGTACCCACGTTGGAGGTATATGTAACAGAGTGAGCTGCTCAGAATTTAAAAGTTGCATGATGAGGTGTTTGGTATTTTTCCCCTTCCCAGGAGAGCAGGCCCACAAAAAAAGTAATCCCTAATCTCAAACAGACCTTTAACACCACTCAATAACTGTTTATATGTCTTTTTCATATGCAATTCTAAAGCCTCCTCACTTTGGAAATCCTTCCTCTGATCACTTTCAGCAAATTACCTTAGATCTGAATTCACAGAGTAACAGATCTTTCCAAGGCCTTAACTCTTTCACTCCTGTGGAAAGTTTATCTCTCCACTGTGCCCTAAACCCCAAACCTGTCTCCCCTAAGACTGAACCTGAATCCAAATCTTTTCATAATCAAGATCTGGGCCAACTTCCCAGCCTCGCCTTCTTCCTCTCCTCCAGATACAACCTACCTACAGTTCCAGAACACTATCTAGACATGAAAAGGATCTGGAGCCTGATATGGTAGACCACATCCAATGAGGCTGGGAACAGAACCCCAGAGAGCATCTCCTAAATACAGCTGAATTCTTGTTTCCAGGAATACTATCATAACAAGGACCCTGCCCAAGAGCAAACTGCAAGTCATAAACTGTGGAATGAAGTTGAAAAGTCATGAACCAAAGATTCCAATAAATAGGGAGACCCAATTAGGAGAGTAAAAGCAGATAGGAGATAGAAAGGGATCCATATGGAAGAAACAAACATGGAGCAAGATGTGAGTTAGGTCCAGGGTAATGTATGTCCTCTAATCACTGCACAGTTGGCCCCTTTCTGTCATTCCATTCCTATTAAATATCACCTAAGGAAACACCTTTCCAATCACCTCATTACTCTTCACATTTCCATGTTTTAATACTCTGCATAGTACTATAGTGATAGCTGATATTTCTTTATTTGGTAGTTTGTTATCCATCTCTCCCCACTAGAATGTAAGCTACATGAGAACAAAACTGTTCTCTTTTACTCTATATCCCCAATAGCAAGAACAGCTCTTCAAATACAGTATGTACTTGGTAAATACTAATAAAGGAACTAGTCTGAGGAATGCGCTGCATTTTTTTTTAAAGACCTCCAAGTGATTCTGACTTTAGCTGAAATGGAAACAACCAGACTAATACCTGCATTGGTGTTCACACTATGCTGGAATGTGGTAAGAAGTGACCTTGAAAAGTATAGAACTGGGCCAGACAAATGAAGTGTCGCTCTCTTTTGCCAGGCCTTTAAGTATACTGTTTCCAAAGCCTTGAATAAGCTCTCCTCACATTCAGTTCAGGTATCTTCTTTAATAACTATACACACTAAGGGCAATTAGTCTCAATTATTTACTTTGCCCAGTTTCAAACACTATCTGGCATGCATTAGATACTTAATATATGTTTCTTGAATTGCAGTGCTCAGAGATTTTCTTCACCCCACTGGTTTGCTGATATTCTCGGCTACAACTTTCATAATATTAATATTAGCTATCATTTATTTAATACTTACCATATGTCAGGTATTGTGCTAAGCCTTTATGTATAGTATCTCATTTAATCCTCAAAAGAATACTTCAAGAGAGGTTTGTGGGTTTTTTATACTTACAAATGAGCAAGTGAGGAGACTGAGACATATATATATATATATATATACACACACACATACATATGTATACATATATACGTATATATTTGTATGTGTGTATATATATATTAGTCTCAGTCTCCTCATTATATATATATATATATATATTATATGTCAAGTAGCAGAGTTTATATCTAGGATTTTGTTTTCTAGCCGATACTATCTTATACAATCATTATATAGCCCATAATTAGTACACCAGTATTTTTTAGTGTAAGTTATTTCTGTCCTAACTCTTTTATTAACTAGTGGAATCTAGGATAAGTTCTCAAATATCTCTATGAATCTTAGTCTCTTCACCTATAGATGAAATTAAATCCTTGGTCTCCTTCAGCTCTTAAATTCATATGCATTTATGAGTTCCTAGATTTTCAAGTATTTGATTCTGCAACACCACCTGCTTCTGCATTTCTATGTATTTCATACTGTGTTTACATTAAAACAATATAAAACAGTTTCCATTTCAATGAGTTGTTTTCTTGAAATCACCTGACTTAATATGAAATATGAAAAGTGAAATGAATGGAGTCACATCACCAAAACCACAAAAGTTACTTCCTCAAACATAATCTACATATTTCCCCAAAAAGTTAATATCATTGGTTTAATTATCTATTAGAAGAAAATACTCTCTAATGAAAGTGTTTCTGAGGAGATTTATAAAAGAATTAAATACTTAGGTTATTTAGGCTATTTTAAAGCCCTTATGCATGTTTGGGGAGTGGGAAGTAAACATAACATACTTGTTATTTTTGAATTCTGCTAATTGTAAAATTTGGAAACGTCGGGTGCAGGGGAGATGAGGAATATCCCGGTCCAAATCCCACATCCCCGTTTTTAAATGAATGAAACAGCATAGAGCAGTGAAAGGAGCCCTTGCTTCTTTTTTTGTTGAAAACCTGTGGTGAATCACTTAACCTCTCTGTGTCTCAGTTTGCTAATCTTCCAAATTAGTGAACTCACATCAAATAATATCTTGAGTTACTTCCAGATCTGTAAATTAACCCAAAGGATATAAAACCCTGGCAAAAAGACACTTTTAAAATCCAGTAGCAAGTTTGAAAATTTATCCTTATCCTGAAGCAAAGAAGATCAGTTCTTAAGTTGAAGGTGACAGCCCCAGGGAATTAAGAACAAAAACTTAAGTCTTTTTTTAATAAAGCTATAGTAGCAGTAAAAGCTTTACAATTCTAAGTCTAACACAATTCGGTGGGTAACTGATTCCACCGAAGCCACACTGTTATTTTGATGTATTTTCTCTACTGGTGGTGAAGAGATAAAGAGGAAAGCAAGCAGGAAGGAAATCAGGACACTGAGGTCAGCACACAGGCTGATTCTAAAAAATGTCTGAGATAGATTAGAGAGAGGAAAATAGAAAATGCAGGACTCAGTTCACAAATGTATTACCTATGTGGTAGAATTTTCTTATAATGAGATCATCTTCTAGGATATGGTAACCAACTCTGTTCTTTCAACCATTTTCAGTGGTTGCACAAATCCAAATTGGTCTGCCTGTCAGTCTTCATCTTTCCAAACTAAATAATATTCATCTTTGGTCTGTACTCATACATCCTATCTTAACGCAAAACTCAGTGTTGAAGGTTTTCTTTCTGACCATTTTCTCTCCAGCAAGAGTAGGTAGCTTATTTCCAAATTGCATTTTTTTCTATGCCTGATATTTATCACCTCCCTTTGTACCCAACACCATGAATTCCTATGCTAATGACATCCTAGAATTGAGGCAGAGTGGGTGCCGATAAAATGACCATATAGGAAAAGGAAATTTTTAATCAATCTTTTGTTAACACTTTAGATGAACTTCTTGGCCTTAAATAGAATAACCTTGTTTGTGGGATTTTTTAAATCTCCCCTTAAAATGGAGAAATGATTTGAAGAAGTACTCATCTCTCGGCCTCCACCTCCACAGCATACATCCTACAGAAAAAGGAACTTGGAAGGAATAAGAAGACCTTACTGTATATTTAAATAGTAGGTTCAAAGTTAGGGAGCAGCATCAGCAAGAAGAAAGGCAAGTGAAATGAAGACAAAATATCACTGATTTTTGCCTCTATTGCCAGAGAGAAGATTGCTGATTTAGAGACACTGGCCCGAGCAAGACCATTTGACATGAAGATATAACTCCAAGGTAAGATTCCTGGGCCAGAAGGTTTATCCTAGTGCTATAATCTAAATAGGCCCTCTTAGGCTTACTGCGGAACAGCTCCCCCCACAGGAGTACAGTGTCCCCAAGGAGACAGGGGAGTCTTCCTGAAAGGCACTTGTGCCGAAGGTATCACAACACCAAGGCCTCAAAACTAACTATAAATCTGAGTGCTTCTGCCAGATAGATGGTGGACATTTAAATTTTTTCAGAAACTCCTGATGATACTCTAGAATTCAGTAGAAAGGATTTAGGAAGGAAAGAAGTGTGGCTTGTGACATTAAAAGGGCAAAATGAGGCTCTTGCTAGCCTTAACATAACAAGTTGAGTGAAATAATAGGTATAAAGCTAGTGACTGCTTAATACGTGCTATGAAGGAAGCTAAGTGATTTATATACATTATCTCATTTAGTCCTCATAAAAACTCATTGTGGTTTAGAAGATGGAAAAAGGGTCAGAATTAAGAGTCCAATATCACAAAGCTGGTAAGTGGTAGAGTTAGAATCAAAATCCAGTTCTGTGGGATGCCAGAGCCTGAGCTCTGTGCCACTAATTTATACTCATGTACTTTAAAACCATTTTAAAAGATGTTTAAGGATGGAGAAATCTGGTTAAGTGCAATAAATCAAAGTTCCTAGGAAAATTTATGTGGCATTCAGAACCATTATCAATGTTGATTTTGCTCAAGCCCTACATTACTTTCAGATGCCCTTCTGAGTTCAGCCACACATTTCTTTAAATCTTCCTATAATTCAGGAATCTAGTCTCATATACGCATACACAAAGAGACCACACAGACACACACACACACACACACACACACACACACACACACCCCAGACATACAAACACCAGCCATACACACACTACACAGTAAATACACACAGACCACAGACAACACACACAAATATACACACATACACAAATACAGCACAGATGCACAGATCTCACACACACACAGCTCCACACACACTCCCCCATGCATTTAAAACACTCCACAGAGACACACAGAGAGACTGTATAGCCACATGCATACACACGAATACACTGCAGATATACAGACAGGCTACAGGCGCGCATGCACACACACACACACACACACACACACACACACACACACACAGGCCAAACACACACTGTATCAGAAATTCTCTATGAGATTTTGTTTCTCTTTGTCTACTATACCCTAATATCTATCCGGTTTGCACCATATTCATCATGTCATTCACATCTCACCTACTGCTGCTGGCCTCTTCTCTCCGTCCCACTCGATCCCAAATAGGAAACACAAGTTCTTTGCCTTCAATTTCCCTGAGCAACCATCAACACAAGACAGTTGCAATTAATGAAAAGGACACTCCATTATGTCAAAGCATAGCAAATGGATCAAAATTGAATATTTGACATTCCTCATTTTAAATCTCCTGGGTCATTTCTGCTCATCAGAATATCTCCTTGACCCTTTCTGCTCCTCAAGCCTCCTAACTTCCTGCTGTGTTTTTCCTGTGCCCTCCTCTCTGAAGACATCTTCACTCTTCCTCCTTCTTCTCATGGTCCCAGGACCTTCACGCAGCCTCTTTCTCAGGTTCCCATTTCTTCACTCACCATTGTCTATCCGTTCCATGTCCTTAGACTTCACTGTTTTTTCCCAAAGCAGACTACTAAGGTATTTTCCCAAAGAGAACTGTTTTCCTACTTTGGAGAAAAACTTTGCAACTCCCTTAGAAGGCAGAATCAACGTAAAGCAATTGTAATTTTAATAGCAATTATTTTATTTCATGTGTGTGTGTGTGTGTGTGTGTATTCTCAGAACATCTTTGCTTAGTGAAAAAAAAAATTAGTAATTTGCATTGCTTTATCCAATTTACCAAAAACCAGTCTGTTGATATGAGTCTGTTGTGATAGCTATTTTCAAAACATACTCAGGTTTATGTTTTCAATACTGTAGAAACTATTATTCAAGAAATGTTATATTTTGGATAATCAAATACTGACGCATACAAGTATCAAATACTACACAAGAATCACCAATTTGCAAAGAAGTAACATCAGACACTGGTCGTGTTCCCTCCCTGGCATGATGGAGGCATGGTAGGAGATGATGATGAATAAGAATTTTAACCCTTGTAAGCCTCACTTTCTCCCCTGTTTACATATTGGCCTTTGTGAGGAAAAGAAGAAATGATTTTCATATAAAGTTCCCGATACATAACGAGTATTAAAGAAACATCAGTTCCTCGACTTCTCTCCCTCTTTCTCCTCCCCAAATAAGAGAGAACTACTACTATATTCTACAATACACTTTCCTCTTTCGTTGATAATTCTGAAGGCACTTCACAATCTTACGGTGCCATAGGACTCCCATATGACTATCAGTTCTTGCTGTTATGTGCTGAGGTTTAGAAGAGTAGATAATAGCATTTACTATATATAATTAGCTTTTGAGAGAAATCTAATTATAGCTCCTCATGATTACTAATTTGCATCACTTGTTATTTTGTTATTCAATCTCATTAGCAATACTTGCTCTGATCAAGTCTTAGTCAAGTAAAACAGACTCCACTTTGCCTTATTCAAGAAGTTGTACTTATCAAGAAGGGTCAGGCTTCTGGTTAATGTCTAAATAGAAGATTTTTAGCTACCTAAATTAATTATTTAACAAAGTCAAAATATTCATTTCACATTAATTTCATTTCATTTGTAGTATTTTCCTTTTTTTTTTTTTTGATGCTCAAATTAATCTGCTCTTAATTCCTCATATAAAATAAAAACTACAGACCTTTGGGAAAATATCTAATTTGAGTTATCATAGAAATATTATGTTTGCCATTTTAAAAATATTGTCATTTTGACTGTAACTGTGCAAAAATAAGTATTTTAATTTCCATATTTAAACTTTCTTTTGCTTCTTTTTTGTTATTTTTAGTTTCTCATTCTACAGGTAATTATGGATCAGATCAACTCTACTGATTACCTGCTCAGTGTCTCTACCTTAGTAAGAAACAGCACCCACTTACCAGCTCCTGCCTCAAAAACGATCATTGCCATTCTTTTGTTCATGTCATTTACAATTGGTACTGTCACCAATGGTCTCTACCTATGGGTGCTAAAGTTCAAGATGAAAAAGACTGTGAACACGCTTTTGTTTTTTCATCTCATTCTCTCATATTTTATTTCAACATTGATTCTGCCATTTATAGCCACCTCCTCCCTTCAGGAAAATCACTGGAGCTTTGGAACAACCATGTGCAAGATCTTCAACAGCGTTTTGTCTATGGTAATGTTCGCCTCGGTTTTCTTCCTCTCAGCCATCAGTGTTGATCGTTATCTTCTCACTCTTCACCCGGTGTGGTCACAGCTACACCGAACTCCACGCTGGGCTTCCAGCATCATTCTGGGAGTCTGGATCTCTGCCATTGCCCTCGGCCTGCCCTATTTGGTTTTCAGGGAGACACATGAGGACCATAAAGGAACGGTGACTTGCCGAAATAACTATGCTGTGACTTCTGACTGGGAAAACAAAAAGACACAAACATTAAGAAAGTGGATTCATGTAGCCTTTTTCATCGGCCGCTTCTTACTGGGCTTCCTTCTGCCTTTCTCCATCATCACTTTTTGTTATGGAAGAGTAGCCAACAAGATGAAATCAAGGGGACTATTTAAATCCAACAAGCCCTTGAAGGTCATAATGACGGCCATTATCTCTTTTTTTGTGTGTTGGATGCCCTACCATGTATACCAGGGCTTAATTCTTATTGGGAACCAATCACTGCTTTTAAAGTTGACTGCCATATATTTACAGTGATAAGCACTTTTTTCAATACTGTCTTTTCTCCCACACTCTACCTATTTATTGGGGAGAACTTCAAAAAGGTTTTCAAGAAGTCTATTCTAGCTCTGTTTGAGTCAACGTTCAGTGAGGATTCTTCTGCAGAAAGGACACAAAACTTAAATTCAGAAGCCTATATTTAAATTCAGGGGTCCAGAGCAAACATGAACTTAGCCAACTATACCACCAGATATAGAATATAGTCCCCATATTAGAGAGACATCTAGGCTGTACTATATAGTTAGATCTATGAATATTGAAAGGGCTGTAAGAAAGTAAACAATAGGTGATGTTATAAATGTAATTTTTCCCCTTTTTTTTAATTGTAGTAAAATACATACAGTTGGCTCTGAACAACATAGTTTGGACTGTGCCAGTAGTATATGATACATATAATACACAAGTATGTTTGTATTACTCATAAAGCTTCTGGTTAATGGTAGGCTATTAGTAGTTTTGGGGGAGTCAAAAGTTAATGTGGATTTCTGACTCTACCAGGGATCAGTGCCCTAACCACCCATGTTTCCAAGAGTCAACTGTATAAGATAAAATATTGCCTTTTCACCATTTAAGTGTAATTTCAATGAAATTAAATACATTCACAATGTTTGCAACATCATCATTATTTCCAAATTTATCACCCCAAACAGAAATCTGCACCCATTAAACACTTCATTCCCCTTCAGCCTCCACATAGCTTTCCAATCTACTTTCTGTCTCTATGACTTTGCCTATTCTAGATATTTCATAAAAACGGAATCATACAATATTTCTTCTTTTGTGTCTGGCTTATTTTACTTACATAATGTTTTCAAGGTTCATCCATGTCGTAACATGTCTCAGAACTTCATTCTTTTTTGTGGCTAAGTAATATTCCATTGTATGTATATACCATATTTTGTTTATCCTTTCTTCTCTTAAGGAACAGTTAAATTATTTCCACCTTTTACTGTTGTAAATAATGCTACTATGAACACTGGTGTGCAAGTATCTGTTTGAGTTCTTGTTTTGAATTATTTTTGAATTACTTTTACTTGCTGGTCATATGGTAATTCTGTTTAACCTTTTGAGGAACTGCCAGACTTTTCCACAGCAGCCATACCATGTTATATTCCCACTAGCAATGTACAAAAGTTCCAGTTTCTCCACTTATTTTTATATTACATTTTATTATTACTTTATCATTATTATTCTCCACTTATCGTTTTCATTTTTAACGTATAGCCATCCTAGTTAGTGTGAACTAGTGCATGTGTGATTCTTAACCTCTGATTTTTAAGGCTAACAAGAATATCTATTTTAAAATACCAATACTATCCATTGATCTGAATTCTCAGTCACAAAATCTTCTGCAAAATGACATTTGGACTGAAATTCTTCTTTATTTTAGGTAGCATCTAAGTTATTTAATTAATATAAACAAATTTAACATAGAGATGACAAGGCACTCATCTTGTCATATCCACGTTAAAGTATAAAGATGTTTATACTTTGATATTTAAATATAAAGAGATCTTAAATGTCTCTTTTTAATACCCAGAGATTAAGTTGTCTCAGAAATATAGAACTCAGGCATTATAAATGTTTAAGAATCTATCTGGGTAATATCATAGTATATTTAATTTTAGAATAACAACAACAATATTGATTCGTCTTCCCCGGTTTTCAAGTTTTGCTTCAAATTTTTTGTAATATATCACAGCTCCTGACTTATAAAGGACCATTTAGTATTGCTGACCTATTACCTTTAGTTAGTTCTATCAGTCACAAGATAGCAATAAATAGATAGTTCAATTGATACAGAATGGAAATATTTATACCATAATGCACACTCGGTCCCTAAATATTCCAGCTAGTTTTCCATCTAGCACAAACCATTCCAAACCATAGGCATGTATCTTATTTAGAAATCCCCAAAATGGCTGGTATTAATTACAAGGGATTACAGAAAAGAAGGGAAATTAAGCTTCATTGCTAGCTTTTTATAGAGGGAAAATAACAGTAGTTTGATGCCCTAGAAAATTCTGCTAATTGATTTGGTATCACTGCTTCCCTGTGCAACTGGGGACTTGGTCTCTCTCACTTTGAATATGAGGGATAAAAAGCTTTGGGTAGACAAAAACTGTCATTGCTGGCCCTTTTTCAAGTTTTGGAGCCTAACCGGTTTCCCAGAGAGGGAAGAGCAGGAATGATGACCAGGCTGTGGCTCTGAGTATCCCTGCAGCAAGAGGGGCTGGTGCTTCTTCCCTCCTTACATTCCCCCAGGTCCTGATAAGCCCACTGAAGTTCATAATGCAGGACTTAAGAAAGTAATTAGATGGAACATAGGATTTTTGAAACAAGAATCATGCTTGGGAAACCTAGCAGTTCCAGAGAGAGCTGTTGCCTCCCTCAGACCTGCTACAGTAACAAATAAGGAAGTGCTCTCCCTGGGCTCTCTTATGTACATTGCTGCATCTCTCTAGAGATCATAAACTCCTCCAGAACAGAAAGAAGCTTATCGACCACACCATTTCTTTTCCATAATACTATATGTGATTAATATCCAGTAAAAGATATTTAATGAAAACTGAATATAAGTTATCACAATGCATGACTTGAAAAAATGATTTTAGGTGTAAAATAAGAGGATCGAACCAGATTTTTACTTAACAAAGATTTACATCATGCCTACCTTGGACCAAAGCATGAGTCTAAGTGCTTTACAAATAGTAACTCACTTCACTATAAAATTAATTAATTAATTGATTGATTGATTGATTGATTAAAAGGAGTTCACTTAATCCTACAGGAATTCTATGAAGTAGGTCATATTATTATCTCTATTTTACAGACTGTGGAACTGAGGCATTTGCCCAAGGCCATATAGTAAGCAATTGGAAGAGACAGTATTATAAGTTCAGGCAATCTGGTGCTAGAATTCATGTTCTTAACCAATATACTCACTGCCTGAGGTCACTGCTTGGAAGCAGTGAGGCTGGGCTTTCAGCCCAGATCCACCTAATCTGTTTATTTCGAGTCACCTTCTTGGCTGTAAAAGTCAAACAGAAGTGCCTAGAAAATGCCGTAGACAAAGTGAAAAAAAAAATTGATTTGAACTTGAATCAGATTTGGGTGGTAGTCTGGCTTTATCTCTACTTAGGCATTTTATTTGGGGCAGGTTATTCACATTTTCTGTCCCTCAGCTTCCTCATCTACGATATGGAGACATCTCCAAATGAGATTATAGATATGAAATGACTTCTAAAATATAAAACACTACATAAATATAAGATATTAAGAGTCATTTTAAATTTTAAGAAAATAGGATGTTAACTTTCAAAAAAAAATCTCCCAAATGTATTTTGTTTAACTTCCCACAAAACTATGGTTAACTTCTAGAAAACCTACTTGTCATAGCTGTTCCTATATCATCAACCTCCTCACTGTTGTGAATTCTCAGGACCCAAGAGGTTTATATACAAAGAATTAATGGCTCTGCTTTACAGAACTGGTATGTAGAGATAGTGTTTCAAAACAACGTTAATATGTTTCAAGGGCCAGTTCAAATTCTTTCCTCAAGAATTGGCTCCATGTTTTAACATGATGAACGTGCATTTCAGCTACTAACACATTCAAGAGGGTTTGGGGTTAAGGAAGGATGGTGAGTGCACCGCAAATCTGGTTCAACATTCCTGAGAAACTAGGGGCAACAGTTAGGTACTAGTATTGTTTAAGTATCTGGCACCATGGAGGATGACTCTGAGAATACAATAGTGAATAAAACACATAATCCCTGTCCTCAAGAAGCTTAAAGTCTAGTTCTGAATCTGCCTCTTCATTATAATTATCTGGGACACTTTTTTAAAACACCAGTGTCTAGGCCTTACCCAAACCAATTAAACCCAAAATTTCTGGGGGCAGGACCCAGGAATCTATGTTTTTGTTTTTCTTTTTTTTAAGTTCTCGGTCAACTCTAAAGTACAACTCTATTCAATGGGAAAGAAAACAAAGTAAAAACATCATTACAGTACAAAGGAATAAGTGCCATGTTTGTAGTGACAAATGAAAGCCTCCAACCCAGCTGAAACCAGTCACAGACATTTTCCTGGATAAGTCTTGCAGAACATTGTTAAATGTGTAAAGAGGGGGAAATATAGTGCAACAGAGGAAGCTGGATTTGTGAAAGTCCCAGGGGAAGAAAGCACAATGTTCTACCCTAGGACAACCCAACCTGCAATATGTGTATAAATCACCTCAGGATTTGTTTAAATGCCGACTCTGATTCAGTAAGTCTGGAGCAGGGCTGAGAATCTGCATGTCTAACAGGACCTTAGGGGATCCATTGCTGCTGGTCTAGAGTAAGAAAAGAGCATGATTAGAGCATAGGCGTGAGGAGCTGGTTTGGCCAGGATGAGCTGGAAAGGCCACCCAGGCCTAGATCCTGAAAGCCCCTGCTGTTGGAGACTCTGAAAGCAGCATAAGTACAGCAGGTCCCCAAAGAGCATCATTTCATTCAACTTCATTTCATTATAACATTGATGAGATGATGTAGGAACTTAACCCTTATTTATGTCAAAAGTTATATCAAGGAGTTTGGACTTGATATAATGGCATTAGGGAGCCATTGAAGGATCTTAAGCCAAAGAATCACAGAATAAGATTTGCATTTTAGAAAGATCACCTGGCTGCTATCATGGAGAGGTCAAAAGTGGGTGAGTGGTCAAATTGGACAGCGTTGCAGTCACCAGGTAACAGATGATGTGGCCTAAACTAAAAAAGTGGCAGTGGGGACAGAAAAGTAAGGAGTCTTGTCTTGTAAATTCTGTTGGTTCAGAAGTGGAGAAAGAGGGGAAAGATGAAGATGACTCCTGTATCAGTTAATGTTCGTGGTTGAAAACAGCAGATTTTATCCTGGCTGGCTTAACTGAAAACTAATTTATTAAAAGATATTAAGTAGCCCACAGAATTGTCAAAATGGCTGGAGAAATCTTCAAGGCTAAGTTTCCAGGAGCAGTGCCTAAAACATGCCACAAAATCATCTAGATCAGGGATCTGTGGTTCTATTTTAATAAGTGGTACAAACTGCTGTTGCTGCTGCCGCTGAGCCCAAAATACAAGCAATTTGGTTAATTTAATGCAAGTGCTACTGCCACTAATGCCACTTCTGCATCAGGTTTTGAACCCTCCTGTTTCTGAAAGCTCTGCCAACACTGACATCAGGAAAATGGAAACTGGTTTTTCACTTGCTCACTTCCAAATTTAATCTGCATGAGGGTATCTGATAGGCATGCCTGCATCCTAGCTGCAAAAGAGGCGGGGGCTGAGTTATGATTTCTGTGTGGGAGGAAAAAGGATATTCACAATGTGGAAATTTCCCCAAACATAAAAACTATTCAAAAGATGATGGTGTCCATTGAATTTAACCTAAAAAGCTTTTCAAAGGGATTGGGTCCTGGAAAAGAGAAGCAAAACTGCATTGTGTGAGGAGTGACTGGGAGGTGAGAATCCAGAAGCTCTGAGAAAAACAACTATTTTAAACTTAGAAAATTAAGGGGTAAGTCTCCTTCCTTCCCACGAAAAGTAACTCTCACACATTCTACCAATTAGAGATTAATTGGTGTTAAGGGACTGCTATTAACATGCAAATATACCTTTTAAGACTGTTAAGTTTCATTCACAAGTTAATAGGAATTACTTTAATCAGCTTCACACCCAGCAGAGTGCAGCTAAACACAGTATTTAGAATATTAGACTTTTGATTGTGGCCTCGAAGGAAAACTTCTGAGTTGGAGGTCAAGCCTGAAGAGAATTTTGGAGACTCCAAAGGCAGAATAAGTATAGCAGGTCCTCAAATAACATCATTTCATTCAACAACACTTCATCATAACATTGATTGGATGTTGTAGGAACTTAACTCTTGTGTATATCAATTCGCCTATGGTAAAATTGGTTTCATTATACGTCGTTTTGTTTAAAGTCACAGAACTTATCGACGATGTTAGGTGAGGACTTACTATATAGGAAGTGCTAGATATAAAAGAGAAAAACAGAGAGGTATTCTGAAGAGAGAGTCATTTGATGACTAAGAAAAAAACTTGCCTAAATGTGGTATGGCCCTGAAAATCCGTATTATGTCAAATTGTTCGGGCCACAGATCCTATCTCCCCTGCAGTTAAGGCCAGTCACCTGTTTAATCTGGTTCAGACTTTCCAGGAGGTGGCTCCCCTTCCAAGTCCTGACCTTCTCCTACAGGAAAGGAAAGATCACAAAGGTGAAAAAAGAAACAGTTTTTCTAATGCTTCCCATTGTTTTCCTTGTCTTTTCACTAAATTCCGAGCTTCTGAGAGTAAGAACAGCATCTTATTCCTCATACACTCCCAATGCCTACTCAGTACCTGGCATGATAAATAAATATTTATAAATAATTGGATAACTACATGAATGTCATTATTATTTAACTCTGAAGTTGGAATTTTTTGTATTTGTGAGATTTTTAGGATGTCCTTCCTCAAGCATTCTGAGGACCTACTGTATTTCTTCTGCTTCACTTGCCAAAAAGAGCAAACAATCAGGGGGCTGCCATCTGATAATACTGCTTTCCCTTTATACCTCAAGCAAAAGGAACTGAAGAGTTAGGTGTATATGAATAATTCATTATCGAAATCTCTATTCTTATTTACTTCCTGCTGGAGTAGTATGACCTTAATTATAACACTCAAAGACAGTAAAAATTATTCATTATTTTTTTCTATATCAAATCAAATCTGATTCCAGGTCCCTTCCCCCATAGTCCAAAAGATCTCAGAAGAGCACTAAGGACTTATGTCTTTAGTAGCCTGCTCTAACATGCTTCTTATTCAAGTCTGCAAGACCCCTGGAAGTCAGTGGCTCCATCCCTTTCTGCCACATAAGTTGAACTATGTAGGGAGCATTTGTACCACAGCTAGGATTCCAGCAACCATTCTCTTTTGATTTCTTGCCATATCCCCAGTGACTGGGAAAAAAGGGGGGTAGGGGTCAAGGGTTTTGACTCATCTTACACTGATAACTCACTATGTCAAACTTCACCTCTCTAAACTCTTGCAGAAATTAAGGCATGCCACTAGAAATGTTAACTGCAGCTATTCTTTGTCTTCCCAGCTGTCATCTTTCAAGAAAAAAGATGACAAAGAGTTCTCATTGTGACCTTTAGGACCTCTTTAGTCAGTATGCCAGATATCTTCTGCTTGCCTTCCAGACCGCATTCAATCATCCTTCACCCTATTTTCTGCCCTAGAGGCCAGGACATCAACAAGTCCCCATATTTCCTGATGTCTGGTTGGGTTTTGCCAATGGGAAGCTCTGACAGGAAATGAATGGAAGATTTGATTTCCCTAGTTCCTTCCCTCAAAGGTCACCTGGAGTTGGCTGTGCTTCTTTGCAGAAGGTCAAAGCCTTGTCTTAAGGGTCTATATATCGCTATGTCTGGATTCCAGACTCCCTTTTTTGCTCCCTTCAAGTTAATCACGAGAAAAACATCAAATTCCAATAGAAGGGCATCCTACAATATACTTGAGCAGCACTCCTCACAACTGTCAAGGTAATTAAAAGCAAGGAAAGTCTGAGAAACGGTCACAGCCTAAGGAAACCTGATGACTAAAGGTAATGTGGTATCCTGGATGGGATCCAGAAAAAGAATTTAGAGAAAAACGAATGGAATCTGAATAAAGTATGGAGTTTAAATAATAGAGCAGTGCTGGTTCTTTAGTTGTGACAAACACACCATGGTAATTTGAGTTGTTAATAATATGGGAAGTTGGGTGACGGGTATATGGGAACTCTCTGAACTATCTTTGCAACTTTTCAGTAAATCTAAACTTATTCTAAAATTTAAAGTTTATTTAAAAAGAGAGAAAGAGAGAACTCAAAGTGCGATACATTTATAGTCAAGTAAGGAATGCTGAAATAGATTTACAAATAAATGCAAAACTGGCAAGAGCAGTCAGTATCCACAGAGTAATCATCAATTTTTGTGAACAGGAAAAATTTGCTTACTATCAGTGTTCAAAAAGTTAACTTCTACCTCTACAGAGTTGTTAGACAGCCCAGTAAAAGACAAATCCTATATAGCCTTATAGGACCAGGTAATCCTGAGAAGTTCCAAAATTCCATTAAAAGGGTATCTAGAAATCTCTTCCTGTTTCAAAATATTTTATAATTTTCTCTATAAAGAATGCAGATGTCAAAAATCACAAAAAGGCTTTACAACAGATTTAGCTGATTAACAAAAAGGCCAACAGAAGTAGAAATATTCAAAAGTTTATGCAATGTTTTGCTAAGTTATCACAACACTATGAACTGAAAAATAACCAAAGATCAAGACAATTTATCACCCTACCTTGAAGAAACATTACAGACTGCCAAAGATATACATTACTGCCTTAGAGTTAAAACATTAATTATGTTATATTACCTAGACAACATTCCAGCAAATGGTACAGTAATAAAATATGAATTTAAAAAGCAAACTGAACAAAAGAACAATCAACATCAAGTTCCCAACTAAATTCTATCCCCTACGTGGTTGTACAAACTATTCATATTAAAGATAGACTCAGCTCTTAGGTGAGAATTCATTTTCCCAGGCCTCATATTTTCGTACAGAGGGGCTTTAACTGGATTAACACTTGTACCCTCAGTTTCTGCCTCTGTAAGAAGAGGTTCCATGACAAAGATATGAAGAAGAGGTTCCATGACAAAATATATGATTGTGATTTGGAGCATTTGCCCTTAGATTTTTTATTTTAAGCTCTTATTTAAATCTGTCTGTTTCCTCTTTCCTCAGTCTTATTGCATGTGACAAGTGTCTTGAAGCCAGAATTCACATGGTCTTTCACATTTCAATTTGAGATACCCTGGTAGAAGAGTGACTCTCTCATAGTAAATTAGAAAAGTGACTTCCGAATATGATCTATTATTCCTTGCTTGACCACGGGGGAAAACTTGCTGATCACTCCCTATGTGACAATTTCCACTGTATGTCACAGAAATATTTCTTATTATAAATGAATAAATTACTGTTCTGGTTCTACCTCAATTTATGTGCATTTAGTTAGTGTGAACCGATTTCTCAGAACCTGATCACCTCCTAAACACTGAAAAAAATAAATCTCTGGGCTTTGAAGTCGGAGGCTAGATTTCTTCCTGCCTTCCCCAAGATGAAACATCTACCTCTTTCAGTTGCATTTCTACTAATTAACATGCCCCTATGAAAATCTCAGGTAAGAGACATATTTTAGAGCTAAATCTTAGGAAAGCTCTACTTATTCTGAGAACTATGAAACAGATTATAGTTCCTTTCTCTCTCCTTTCCTCATTTCAATCAGAAAGTTTAGCATGAACTGTAAAGGATCTTGTAGAAGTGGTTCTCAAATTTTCCATGTTTGTGAATACTATGTTAAAATTTGGGGCAGCCAACTTGAATTAAACAAGTTAAAACAACTCTAAATAAATTATTCTACCATCTCAGATGGCCTAGAATCCATTCATAATTAACCCACTATCCAAATGGTCCCTTTTCAGCATTGTTGAGCCCTTTGAGAACTATTCCTACCCAGACAGTAATTCTGATATAGGCACAAGGCAAAGCTCTCTTGAACCATCATCTTCCTCTCAAGTTTCAGTGAACCACTCCTTTTTTCCTTAATGCTATGCTTTGCCTTTGACTTCTTAGCTGAAGAAAATTGTACATGTTCATCTCAACATTATATATGATGGACATAATGTTTTATAACAAAAATTAAAGTTATATGTGTGTGAAAACTTTGCAACATGCTGTATCATCTCAAGCACTCCAGTCAGAAACCATTTGTTTTTTTACTTTCCCCATTGTGACTTACTGACATAATTCTATTTTTTGCTACTAATGTTTTATTATTATTCATATTTTAGTATTTTATTGCATGTATGTCTTACTTCTTAAATTCTTTGTGGAATGAGACTAGATGTTCAAAAAATAAATACAGAAAGAAAATACTTTCTCTAGTGTCTGCTCTCTACTTCCCTCTACAGGTAGAAAGGAAGAGTAAGTGAGACGCAACCTATTACTACTATATTACTTACAGTAATGTCCAGGAGATCCTTACCCAACAGGAAAGTTTAAAGTAATTGATCTTTGCAATGCTGACCATTACTGACCAGACTCCATCTATTCATGGGAAGGATTTCCCAATTTGCTAAAGTCCATTCACTGTGAAAGACCTCTGGGAACCATGTACCCTTTTTTGCAGTAGACTTTCCTATCTCCTGCACCCGTATACAAACAAACACCAAAGTCTTCTATTGTTGTGGGTCAAGGCTAAGGGCCTGGATGTCAAAGTTCCTTCCAGCCCTGTAAAACTTGAGTCTGGGAGTGGAAAAAAGACTCAATAGTCATAATAACATAAAGGTGCAGACATTGCAATTTGTCTGTGCTTTACAGACAAATGTCAACAAATGTAGGAACCCCTGCAATGCAGCAATCAGAGATAATGTGAGATTTTGCTTCTTGTTTTTACAAAATGTTTTTACAAAAAAATGTAAGGCAGCTGCAAGATAACCAGCAAGAGGCAGCTTCAATTTTATGTAGAAAGACTGTTGATTATGCATGGATTATTTTCTTCCTTCACACTACTTTGTATGGCTAGCAACAGTCAGCGATGTCATATTCTAAAACAACCAATCCAAATGTATAGGTATATTGCGCCAACTGAGCCCATATCAATGATCTGGGTAATGCAATCAGGGTAACACTACTATTCTTCATCTAAATTCTCCAAGCTCATAGGAAAATAACGCTAATCTAATGCATATTCGAGGAATACATTATGTGGGAAAGAAAATCAAGCCTTTAATTTTATTTACATGTTAATATGTCCTTATAGGAAACACCACAGATTTTAATATCATTATGTGCATTAGAATGTCATTTTTTGTATTAGCAGCAGGTTAAAAAGTTTATTAACAATCACACACTTTCTTGGATAAGAATATTTTTAGCGAGGATATTTTCTAAAGGATTGATCTCCAAATGTGTATTCACATAGCATACCTTTTCCACAACTGCAGGATTATAATGATTTATAACAATAAAAGGAGGAGACAGTGTTAATTTTTTATTGTTTGGGGTAAGGAAATTTTGGGAAGATTTATAGATTTTATTTTCATCTCATATTTTGTGATTCAATTGATTCATTCTATTCACCTATCTTCATAATAGGCATAATATGGGTTTAAGCAAGTTAAAATTTTTTCAAAGTCTGGAAACAAGCTTTCTGAGTTGAAAAGTGTTTCGTTAAAAGGTGTTCAGAAAAGACGGCCAATAAGTGTTTACACTCGTTTAAAAATACACACTGAGCACCTTCTACACAGTTGGGTTGGTTCTGCGCAGGGGTTAGCCCATTGTTTTTCAAGAGCGCACATCCGGGTCATCCACCCGAAAGCCCGCAGAGGCTCCGCCCCCGTAAGGGCGGGGCCACGGGCGATCTGGGCGTCTTTCTGCTCTGCCACGGTCCTTACTCCCTGCGCGTTGCGGGAAAGAGTTGCGCTGCGCGCGTCCTGAACCCGTCGCATCCCCACGCGGGCTAGAGCCATGGCTGAGAGTGGCCGGACACCTCAGGCCCGGGCGCTCCTGCAGCAGTGCCTGCACGCCCGGCTGCAAGTACGCCCCGCCGAGGGGGACGCCGCGGCCCAGTGGGTGGAGGTAACGTCGGCCCCGCAGCTCCTATTATCCTCCGGCCCCTGCCGTTCGTTCTGCGATGTCTGGGTGACTTGTTCCCCAGCGTCTTCCTCCGAGCCCGCCACGTGGCGCCCAGCACGTGCCGTGGGCGGTGCGGGACTTCAGGCGGGTCTGGCCAGGGTGCCTACAGTGGCCTGCCCGACTTTGCCTGTCTCCTAATCCCTGTATCACCCGCCCCAGCTCTTTCTCCCTCGGACCTATTCCTTCACAGGAGGATTGTGTTCCCTACTTTGGACTGCGGGAATGTGAATTGCCTCTCACCGGCTGCCTACCTGTGCTTGGTGGACTTTAGACCTGATTGTGTCTGATCTCTTGCTTCGAAAGAGCAGAGGCGTTGGCACGCCCTTTGCGTTGCTGTGCTGGGATGGTTCGAGCTTGTAGGCTAGATGTGTTGAAAACGTTGAAGATCTCTTGACTTGAGCTCCAGATCCTCTCGATTTCCCTGTTGCATTTACTGTAGCTAGGTCTTAGCATAGAAATGAGATTTTCCACGAAACAGTTCTTTTTTCAAGAAACTTCTAAAATTTTGACATTTCCAGATGGAAATAAAGACCACTGCTTTATAATAACATTGCCTTGGTATCAAACACATTTTCTCCAGAGAATTTAAGACATTTACACCAATATGATTTCCTTCTACTTGGATATTTGCCTTTTTAAAAAAACAACCTGCACCCAATCCATTCAAAAACAAAATGTTCTTTGAGGCCCCTGACTTATTTTGGAGTAAGACGAAATGAAGAAAAAAGCTAGTTCGTAATTAAGACTTTTGGAAGTGCTCAGAAACTTTAATGTAGGAGCATCTCCACTTTTCCTACTGCTGAATTTAGTCTCAAATCTACCATTCCTTAACATAATCATTGTCATTACTTTAAGTAATATTCATAAACTATGATATATGGGTGATTATTCTTAAAATGTTATCCTTTGCTAACTTGGAAATAAAAGCATAAACATTCCTGTATTTTCCCCTTCCCTTTTCTTTCTCAAAAAATCATGTTTCTTATTTCTTACTTTTGTTATGGCCTTTTTTTTTTTTATTTCTCTACCATAATTTGAACTTTTGTTCTGTTTATATTTGCCATTTTATCAAAAAAATGCTTATTTTTATAGTTGCCTCATGGGACTTTCAATCTCAAACTACTAATTATTTAGATTTCTGCCCATGCTTCTTTATCTTTTTATATTCTTCATGCCTGTATTCTTCTCCTTATGCAAAAGTCATATTTTATTGCAGCCTTCTAAACTACCTAAGTCTATGTTTATAAACTTCAAAAGCTATTTTAAAGTTTTACCTTCACTCTCCACACATAGTTAAATTAGTATAAAGATATAGTAAGAAAGTAAATTCCTCTTTCTCAAGTATTCTCTTCCTTATTCTATTACTAAAAGTTCTAATGTTTCAAAAGCATTGTTTTAATTATCAAAGGTTTGAAGGATACTTTGTATGTCCTTAGTTTCATTCATTTAGAGCTTTTCAGTCATAGGCTCATGTTTTTCTTCTTGGGAGGTGAACTTTTTTAAGCTAGTGAGAATTAGCTGTACTTTTCTATACATTTGAAATGTTTTATACCCAAAGAAGCTACTAGGAAAATGATTCTGACTTGAAGAGGGGAATTTGTAGGCCACAGCTTAAGATCAGTTATTGGAATAAACTTAAAAAAATTCCTTCATGAGGAGATAGTGTGGTGAGTGCAAAGAACAGGTATATATTTCTGCAAATAATTAGGTATTGTGACATTGCAAGTGTCCAGATATGAATATGCTTGAGGGTATTTTCAGTGGAGAGGCCTGTGACAGTGGTGCAGATAACTGTGGGATTCAACCTGCCAGCTCCTTATTATGAGTGTGCATTGGAGGTCCTTGTTCCAGAAGTACAACTGCATTTTTAAAAAATTACTTCTTTTCCAGGTAAGTCAGGTGTGAGTGCAGACTGCATTTACATGTACACAGAAGACAATTTAGATAACATAAATCCTGTAAGATACACTAGAACTTAAATGCATTCAACAGACAAATTGAGTTCCTTTTATATACAAAATAGTCTATAAAGTGCTTTGGGAGTGAAAATGTAAAATAAATTGTGTTCCAGCTCTTAAACTTATTTTTACATACTAACTTAATAAACACTTACGTCTCTCTTACTTTGGACCAGGCACTGTTTTAAGCACCTTACAACTGTTAACTCATTTAATTTAATCTTTATAGTAGTTCTTGTACTCAACACGGTTAATCTATGAAATAAAAAACTTACTGATTCACTCAGTTGCAAAGAATCAGCAGCAAAATCAAATTTGTTTATTAAGTGTCTCTTTTACATATAGTCTCTAACCTACAAGAACGAATAAAGAAATCTCAAAGTCATATAAAATAAATAAGCTTACGTTTCTGATAACATGCAGTTTCGTGATGTAGACCTTAGTATCATAAATGCAGTTTCCAAGGACTTATTATTTCCAAGGACTTATTATGTTTATTTAAAGCATTAACAAAACAAAAAATAATTGGATGATTTCTTAGAGTTTATTGAAATAGAATCAGACATTTATTTTCATGATCTGCAAGGAAGAATAAAGAGTGTTGATGTCAAAGGACATATCAGTCACACTGTTGCTTATACATCAACAATTTGATATAAGGTGGAATCATTTGGTATTAAATAAACACCCTGCAAACTAAATGTTTCTGTCAGCCTTACTTAGAGGGGAGGAGGCTAGTATACAGTCCTAATATTGTTGATTAGAAGTAAATGTTTGAAGGTAAAACTTGTGGTCTTCACTGCTCTTGGCTATATTTTAAACTTAATTTTTGAAATAAGTGAAAACAGAGGTGATTGAATATTGAAAAAGATTTTCTCACATATTTAAGAAATCCGTATTTTAAATCAATATTGTAAAAATTTAATTCTCTTCCTTTAACCTCTATATAACAGTTGTAATTTACTTCTGTATCTCTATACAAATGTTTCTTTCTAATCTGAGTTTACTGTGCTGATTTATCATAGGTTCAGAGGGGATTAGTGATCTACGTGTGCTTTTTCAAGGGAGCTGATAAAGAACTTCTTCCCAAAATGGGTACGTGTTTGATGTTGTTTTTTTTTTTAAAGTGACATTTTATAGCAATAGATGGATGAATTTCAGACAGGGCAAAAGGCACAATCTTAAATTGTACTGGTATACAAGTAGTAAATGACAACTCAGTGTACTATTTTTGGCTTTACCTATTTGCCTATTCCAAAGTTTAAAGTAGGCAAGTGTGGTGGAATTCTTTTAAAACATCCACAGAATGATTTATAAGAGTTTACACACACATACAGACAACACACTGAGATTCAGTCAAGGATACAGAAACTTGTTGGAAGCAGGGTGGCCACATAGAGAGAAGCAGATGCTGCATTTCTTAATATAGTTTTTTTATGTCCCAGAGTCCCTAGCAGGTCTGTAGGTGATACTGTGTGTATAAGATATGAGTCCCATCTACAGCCATGCTACCCCGAACAAGCCCAATCCTGTCTGATCTTGGAAACTAAGCAGGGTTGGGCCTGGTTAGTACTTGGATGGGAGACCACCTAGGAAGACCAAGTGCTGTAGGCATAAAAAATAAAAAAAATAAGGGATTGTAAACTGACAAGGTCCTTGTAATCTGTGAGGTCAACCAAGGGTTGTCTCGCCTAAAAAAAAAAAAAAAAAGATATGGTCCCTTCATATCTGGACCACTCAAGTTTGCATCATTATTATGGGAGAATTTACATTAACCATTTAGGGATTTCTTTCTAGGAAATGTGTATAAATAAAGGTTCTGATTCATTAACCAAGCTCAGTGTCATATCCACACCCTCTCCAACGGCAGAGAAAGCAGAGTCAACGTTCAGGCATCTCTGAACAACAATTTATCTGCCTTCAACATTCCAATATCCTGGATAGTCCATAGCACTGCACATTCTTTGTGATAATTAATAGTTTCAGATATACCAAATCAAATCGTATACTGCCTCAAGACAATATTTGATGTAATAAGCCTGAAATAATGGAGCTATCCCCTAAGATTAGGACAGGTTATATCTTCTTTAATAGTAAAGGACAGCACCATTAGTTCAGGTAATAAGAAATATAAATTAACACAAATATATAGTCGAAGTATGCAGAAGTTAACCTAGAAGAGCTTCAAGTAGTGGAACTCAAGGGTGAATAACCCAGTGAGGAACAACTTGGATAAAAGGCTAAAGCTCCTGGAGGGAATTTTGTGTTGAGACATCAAACATGTTTGACAATTTGTCAGAGAATGAAAACTAGACTTACAAAGGGACCTACAATAGGTGAGGATGGAAAGCCAATAACTGTAATGGTTTAAAATTTGAATCTAAAAGATAATAAGGGGCTTTGAAGGGTTTAAAGAGAAAATGAAATGAGGGCTCCTATTATGGAGGATGATTTGCCAGGACCTAATGCTTGGGTGTTGGACTTTCTGTCCATTTTCCTGAGTAAGTATTTTGCCTTGAATTAAATCTTTATTAACCATAAAAAAGTATAATTTTTGTTGTGACTTATGACCAACTTCAGAAAGTTGTTTCATGTATTCTTAAATGGATCTTAATTATAAGCTGAAATGAATCAACTACATCCAAGCTGCATTTTGTTTTATAGTAATTAAATCCTATGTGCTACCATATTTCTCCCTGTGTTCGCTTTGAATACATACATAAGATTGTGGTGAATTAAAAATACCGAGGAGGTCCACCTTAACTCTTTTAGTGGGTAGTCTAACACAAAGCTTTATATATAATGATTCTCAGTAAAAACAAAACAAAACAAAAAACAAAAACTGTGACTCTAAGAATCACATTGTGCTGATGTGAATTGTAAGCAAAATAAGTCATCTATTACTCATAACAGTAGTTTGGACTTTCCTTTATTCTGGGAGACAGAGTAAGCCAGTGTGATGGGATTCTCTTAACTCCACCTCATACTTATTACATGAATTCATATCTTTCCAATTAAATCATGTTCCTTTTGAAACATAACAATCAGTTACATCCATAAAATCTGAAACAGCATGGCTAACATAGAGATGTGCAGAATCTTCCCCAATTCATCTTCAGTATAATTGGACTGAGATCCAGAGACCTGTCCAAGCTTAACTTCCTGTATACATTAGATACTTGATTGATAGATAACCTGTCTTAGGATCTTTTAGTTCCCAACATGCCATTAATTCATTATCTCATTTTAATTTAACTTACTGCATTTGTACTTGTATTATATTCTACATACTGATATTTGTTTAACAGTTTGAATTGAATTCCATTTATAGTCAGTAGAGGGAGGTATGCAGGAGTGTAATAAATTATACTTACTCTGGCCTGTTATTCCAAAATTACCTCCTTAGTCTGTTACTAGAATGAGGCCTAGATAGCTATATAGTGATTTCCATTGAAATAAAGTGCTCTGGAGAGTTACAGTTTCCTTAGAAGCAAGCAATAAAGACTGCTGGCTATATAGCAAAGTCCTATTCGTAATAGAGAATATTAGAGGTATTTTTAAATAGATATTATTTAAGTAAAAATTGATAGTGTTTAATGCATAGCTTAGGAATTCATATGGGTGTTCACTGTGGCAGGTTTTTACTAGGTTAATTCTGTGAATTAATCATACTGAATCCTTGTTTTCTACAGACCCTGTAATAATTGAAACCATCGATTACCCCAGCAGAAAGCATACCTTTTCAAGTCTCATTATTAGGCAACAGTATGAGTTTTCTCTAGTTTCTTTTAACATTTGTCCTCTGGGAACTATTGTTTACAAACAGAAGTTACTTATACCCTTCATAGAGGTAGGGAGACCCTAAGGCTCTTTATATTAGGCATTTCTTATGTTTATTGTTTTGAAAATGGCAATGATAGATTTAAAAGTTTTCTAAGTTTAAATTTCTAGCTACACATAGATATTTATGATGATTTTGACATTTATTAGCTATAAATATAGTTTCATAAGTGCCATAAAAATAATAATAGCATGTCTTCTTGTATGTATATAAAGATAATGCTAGTAACTCTAAACTTTTTATTTACTTTTTCAGTTTTAACAATGAATTTTTGATGATTCTTGCTTTCACCTTTACTCTTCTCCCACAGGTTTGATTTGTAAAATGATTAATCCATATAATAGTGCCTTTAAGGTTATGAAATTGTAAAATCAACTGGGTTTTAAGGAGGCCCAGGTTTTCTGAACCTGGAACCTTCGTCTCAGCTTAGAACTCTGAGCAACTAAGTTTAAAACAATAAATGAACTAACATTTGTATTTAATATTCTTTGTTATGAAGCAGAATTTGGTGTGAGAAGGATTTATCATGGTCTTTTTCTAATGGGATTTGCTTATGAAATAGAAAAAAGAACAAGAAGACAAAAATCCCTTGTATTTCCCTGGGCCAACAATATTTTGGGCTTCCAGTATATAGTTAATTTAGTCCTTTCTGGATGAACTTAATTGTTATGAGCTCTTAACTGCCAAGTCACATTTAAATCATTGCCATTTTCTACATGAAATTTGCCCTGTTTTTCATGCTTAGTTCATTTAGCTTAGTGAAGCAGTTTTTAAAATCTAAATATAGACTTTGGGTAAAAAGCATGAGCTGACAAATTGAGTTTTAAATACTGAAACTTGCCGACTGGAAAATTATTGGTTGTCTTTATTTTTTTTTTCCTTCATTTGTTTTTCACTTCAAAATGTTTTCCCTTTCTTCCCCGCCCAGTTAATACACTGTTAAATGTGAAAGTAAGTGAAACAGAAAATGGCAAGCATGTCTCTATACTGGATCTACCTGGCAACATTCTTATCATCCCTCAAGCCACTCTTGGTGGGAAAGTAAAGGAAGAAATATGCAGTATCACTCTAACTCTGGAAAGAAAAGAAGGGTTTAGAACTTTATTCCCAGTTTGTGACTTTTAATGTGAAAAAGAATTAGCTGCTAACAGCAAGTGTGCTGAAGCGGGGGTTGTGGTTAAACATGGCACTTATGGGAACAGGCAAGTGTTAAAGCTGGATACCAATGGACCATACACACACCTAATTGAGTTTTGAAAAATTGAAAGTTAATTTCTACAGTTGCTTTCTGGTATAAAATGATCTGGACTACAATTAGATTTTCTTTCCCTTCTTGAATACACTGATCTTCAGCATTTTTAGACAAGAAAATCCTGGGTCCCAGCCATAACTCTATAACCTACTAATTGAATGACCTCGCCGGTCACCTAAACCCTAGACCTCAGTCACCTTTCATTCTGCTTTTCCTTACACTTGGACTTGAAATTTTGAAAATTGCTTTCTATTCACTTTATGGTCATTGTGGAATACAGCTCTCTAGCTGTATTTAAGTATTTTGAAATGAAGAATTTTGTGCAATCAAGGAAAATATATTTCTTTTGCCCTTAAATGTATGTAGTACGTAATAAAAATAACTGTTTGTATTAAAATTAAGTAAAATCCAGGACTAACCAATTATAATTTAGTCAGTTTTATTTTATTTCAGTTTTCTGTATGCAATTTACTGTTTTTTTCAACATATATGAAAATGTAATATAGAAATGTTATTGTGCATTATAATATTACATGCCAAGGATTTTCAAATGCTTTAAATTATTTTAAGAATCTTTAGTTGATATTGAAACAAGGTATCGGGGATGAAAAGTTATTTTTACTTAATATACCAGTGTGTTAATACTCTGTTTCTCGATTTTTTGCCCAAACAATGTATGTCTCATTTTTTATCTTTGGTTTTTAAAAGTTACTGCTTCATGAAATTAGTGTTCATGATGTTTTACAAAGTTCCTTTCTTGTTGAATTAGATTGCTATAAAAGGAAGCAAAGTGGAAGCTTTCTACTGGAATTAGTTGAAAATAGATTCACTTGCTCATTTTCTTATTATCTGTTGATGAATATTTGTGTCCCCCTGCCCCTGCAATCATATGTTGAAGTACCCTAATATGGTGGTATTTGGAAATGGGGCCTTTGGGAGGTGTTTAGATGAATGAGGTCATGAGAGTGGGATTAGTGTACTCATAGGAGACACCAGAGAGCTTGCTCTCTCCCCACCATGTGAGGATTCAGTGAGAAAGCAGCCATCTACAAGCTAGGAAGAGAATCCTTACTAGAAAATGACCATGCTGGCACTTTGATCTTAAACGTCTAACCTCAAGAACTGTGAGAAAATAAATTTCTATTTAAACCACCCAGTCCATGGTACTTTATTGACAGCCTGAGCTAAGCCGGTTAGACAACTAATCGAGTAGGCTTTTCAAAGGCAAGAAGAAAATATATAAGAATTTGAAAGAATAAATGAATCAATAAAAGATAATATTCAGTTTTTGCAAACTCCTCTGAAGTGATTTAAAGAGATATTTTAAAGAGTAAAAAACAAATATTTCTAATTACCAAAAAATGAAGAAATTAACTTGAATAAAAAAGTAACTGCTGAAAATTTGTTGTTTAATGATTTCTTTAGTTCCATGTTCCTTAGATACTTAAAATTTTTATCACAAAAAAAATCCTATTTTTTTCTATATTCTTCCTGTACTATTCTATTTTGGAACTTGAGAATCAATAACTGGCTTGCTAATGAGCTCTTTGTCCTTACTTTGGCTTTATTGATTCACAATACACTTATTGAAATGTAATAAACTATTCATAAACTTGCAAACTCCAAGTTTCTCAAGTTTCTACAAGGAGGTGTATATGTCTTCCAAAAAGATTATGTGTTTCCTATTTTAAATCATTTTGAATTTGTGTGGAGGAGAAATGCTGACTCACAGCCCTAGATTGCTGTTTTACACTTCAGGCAATTCTCCTTAAATTTTTTTCATGAGGTACTTGTGGAGAATAGCAATTTCGACTACCTGAAGGGTTATTAAGTAGAAGGTGATGGCCAACTTTATTTCATTTCCAAGGAGGCTAACTAGCACAAGAGGGAAAAGGCAGGAGAAATAGTGGATATGGAAATAACTACCTTGGCTTTCTTTAGCTCTTCTGGCCCAAGATGCTCAAAGAACCTTCAATAAATGTCTCATTTTATCTACAGAGTATATAATGAGGATAGTGCTGTGGAAAATTAAACAATGCTTAAATGATTTCCCAAGATCACATAATAGGAATAATTTCAATCTTCCTGAGTTTTCTTGTAATGAGAGTTGTTAAAATTGAAATTGTTCTTGATAAAGGCTTAGCATCTCCCAGTGTTGATCATTTGAGAAAGAACAGCCAATAAATTGATTTCTTTACTAAATTATGTGGCAGTTGTAAAGTAAGTCACAGGGTTGTAATGCAGGTGGGTACTAGACTTATCGTGGTGATCACATCATAAGGTATATAAACATCTAATCACTATGTTATACACCTGAAACTAATATATTGTATGTCAACTATAGTTTAAGTAAAATAAAAAGGAAGGTGGCAGTAGGATCACACCTAATGTAGGTGCCTTCTTCCTCTGTTTTTCTAAGACTCTAGAATTTTCGAATTAGAATATCATTTCTAAATACTATTTTAATCTGTCTTTAAAGACAATGGATTCGGTTAAGGAAAACACTGTGCGTAAACATGGGCTACCAATGAGTGTGGTTTTAATATTTTGAATATACTCAGTAAAATCAAACACACTTTATCATCCCTTCATTAATTCAAGTCAAAAGGAAGCATGCCATTTATAAATAATATCTGTATTAATGATTTATTGACTCCATAGTGAAAGAAATAACATCAAAATATCAAATACAAGAGAACCCTATGCCACTTGTTTTAGGAACTCACATTGGTGTTATAAGAAAACAATGAAGTCAAATTTTTACTGTGTATGATTAGCATGCAGAGGACCTGATTTGTTATTATAGTTAAATTTATATTGAAAAAATCCACATGACAATGAAACTAATGTATCTAGAAGTGCCTTACCTATTAATTTATTGAAATAAGACTAGTTTCTGAAGAAACACTAGAAAACTAACATTTTCATTCTGAAGCCACATTTTGGTGATGACTTCAAATGGCTATTTCGAAGACTTCCTAATTATTCTCCTTCCTCCAATTTCTCCTATCTCTAATCCTTTTTTACAGACCATCTTCAAAATATTGTTCCTAGAACATTTCTTTCCCTATAATATTACACTGTTCCGAAATTGATAACTTTTTTAAATCTACAGGGCCAAGTCTAAACTTCTGAGGTAGCAAGAAAGTTCTCCATACACCTTAAGAGTGAGTGAAATTGCGCAGGGAGAACTGTGAAGGACCAAAGTCAGAATCTGAAGAAAACAAAGGGCAACATATGAGAGGCCAGAGGACACTATAGTAGTCCCCTTCACCCACGGTTTCACTTTCTATGGTTTCAGTTACTTGTGGTCAACAACAGTTCAAAACTATTAAATGGAAAATTTCAGCAATAAGCAAATCATAAATTCACTCTATAGTATCTTTTTAATATAATATAACTGTGTTTATGTAATAGCTCTGTACCTTTAAAAGATATATAGAAAACAAGTCTTAAAATACAGAAAGGAAAAACTATTTCATTTAGAAAAGCTGTATTTGAGTCCTTCATAAAACAAACTTTTTGTGAATCAGATAAAAATATCTTTATGAATTTTTATGCATCAAGCTTTATTAAATCCTTCTATATTTAATATAAGATGCAGCAATTCTGTGAGAGGCATCACAAATAGCCAACTTCATGACAAATATGACCCTACTTTTTACTGAGCTTTTCTTTTGAATGAATTATTTGTACTGGGTCAGCCAAGCATTTTTCTCTTAAGAAGCTTAATAAAATTTGACCTATTACATCAGCTTTCTTTCTGAATGTGAAAAGATCAATCTATGTAGAGAATGCACCACACCCATCATAACAGTATCTGAGAACCATTAGCTAATACAATTATAAACAGTTGGGGCTGGGAAAGTAATGTGCACTTTTTTTTTCTTTTTTTTTTTTTTTTTTTGAGAGGGTATGGAGTTTTTTAGAGCATACTAGCAAAGATACCATCCTTGTATTCTACTTAACTTTGTGTTAACAGAGGTAAACTAAGGCACACTTTCTACTCTAGGCATTCTTTTAATTTACTTTGCAGCCCCAAGTTAAGCTTTTTTTTGAGTAGATGCAATCATCTTCAAAGTTTAGTTTGCTCAGTGCCTGGATTACCCTTTTCTCCTGATTATATTCAAATAGTCCTCATGGCTTTGATTTCTCTTTATTGTGTGCATACTTAACCTTTTTTAAGCCAGGTGCTGAAAATGTTCTGACATTTGCTTAATACTGTATCATAGAGAGTTGCTCTGCACTTAAGGGTTGTGTCCCTGCATCTCACCCTGAACCTACTAAATCAGGATTTCTGAGAAGGAGCTTGCAAATCTGTATTTTAAAAGTCACTTTTCCTTACCAGTGATTCTTACATGAACTAGCAACTGAGAAATGATTGTGTAGTTGTAATATCTCTGAACCAAGGGTCAAGAGGCCTTAGTTGGAGTTTCAGCTTTCCCACGGACTGTGTGTTGCACTACCCTAAGTTAACTCAGTCCAGGACTCATCATAAAAGGGAAGGATTTGTATTTGTTAAATTCTACGATCCCATTCAGTTGTCACTTTGTGGGACTCTGAAAACCGAATCTTATATTGAAGGAGTTAGTTAAACTTTAATTAGAGGAACTGGAAAAATTGTTTAGGTTTATATTCATCTAAACTACAGTTGTCTCTTAATTCAACTAGTATGTGAGTTACACTTCTAAATAAATTCAGCTTGTGTTGCATTAGTTCTTATTTGGTTTTTAAAAGCTGACCCACAGAATGAGCTTCAGACATTTCACTCAGCCCTTTGCCGTTTCATAGCTCCATGTTTCCTTGGTGATTCCAGTGTTCGCAGTCTGCCAGGTCCGCTTTGAGCCATTGCCACTCTGCATTCCTTTTACATTGTTGATAATATCCTTTTTTTTTTTTTTTTTTTCCTTCTTTCGTATAAAGAAAGTGACTAATTTTCTCAGGGTTCTGAATTGTCAGAGGTTACCGCAAATTTTAAAGCTCTATTTACTAAAAAGGGAGGAAAGTGTCTCACTGTCCTAAGCAATGATTAAATTTTATGCTTTTGATGGCCTTGGTGTTGGGTAGTGTTTTTTTCCATTATAAATCCTAATTTTACTTTCAAGATGATTTCAGAATTTTATTTTGAATGTCATTCAGTGTTCTTGAGCTATCATCTCATAAATAATAATGATGAGCATCCATATCTTCCAAAAGGTTTTTTAAAAATCTTTCTTTTCAACAATGATATACATTTGCTAAACTTTTCCAAAAATTGTATTGGCAGTTTCTTATTTATTAATGTCACATGGCCAGAATAAAGTTCATCCAGTATATAGTTTATATTTTTGCATTTATCCTAAAACATATGTAGGATTTAGTAATGATATATTCATTTCTTCTTTTTTTTCTTGATATTTTCATTTAGAAAGAACAGTGAAAAATTATGCAAGCATTTCAATACTGGAATGCTTAATTCCAGTGTTACTACTCTGTTTAATGAATATTCTCTCAGTTTAATTAATATTTGAGATTATTTAATTAACCAGATACTTACTACCTATGTTAAAAGCAGTGGTAGGCATTATAAGCGAATAGATAAGTGTATTGCAAGGGGCCTGCCATTAAGGTTACACTAGTGATTCATCCTGAATTACACAATAATTAGTAGAAAAAATATTGGATTTTAGCTCTCCTAGTTCTTTGTTAGACACAGAATTCAAAAGGCATAGTTTTTTAAATAAGAATTTATTTAGAATCTACTATATACTCAGTACTCAAAAACATAGAGGATAAAAGATAAAACAAGTTCCTTTCTTTGTAGGTCCATATCTTTATATATTTCAAGGGAGAGAGATTGGGGCAGGGAATATAGATTTGGAATTTAGCTGCATATAAATTTTTGAGGAACCACCATACTATTAACTTTGGTGACTTTGGATATTAGAACTACCATATGATCTAGCAATTCCATTTTTGGGTATATATCCAAAAGAATTGAGAGCAGGGTCTCAATGAGATATTTGCACATTCATATTTAGAGCAACATTATTCACAATACCCAAGAAGTGGAACCAGCCCAAATGTCCATTGAAGGATGAATGAAAACAAAATGAGGTATAAACATGAGTGGAGTATTATTCAGTCTTAAATAGAAAAGAAAATTCTTTTACATGCTCCGATGCAGAAAAAACTTTGAGGACAATATGCTAAGTGAAATGAACTGGTCACAAAAAGTACTATATGATTCCACTTATATGAAATATCTAAAGTAGTCAAATTCATAGAAACAAGAAGTAGGATAGCTGCCAGGAACTGTGTGTGGAGAGGGGGAAATGGGGAGTCATTTAAAGTTGTTTATAAAGTTTTAGTCATGCAAGATTTTTTAAAAAAGTTCTGGAGATCTATCTCACAACAATGTGGATATACTTAAACTACTGAACAATATTCACTTTTTAAAAGGTCACCAAAGCAGATGACTTTGTGTAAGACTGTGTGTAGAAAAGATGTCAAGAAAGAAACAGCAGGTAGCTGCATATTTAGGAAACAAGCAGATTAGTATATGCCTTCAAGAGACTGACAAAGGGCAGGAAGAGATGAAGCAGAAAAATTAGAAGAGAATGATGTCATGTAATCCAAGAGAAGGGAGGATTTCTATTCAAGTAGGTTGTGGTGAACAATATCCAATCCACTAGAGAGTTCAAATAGGGAAGAACTTTTAAAAAGCCTTTGGGATTTATCATTAGGAGGCCACTATAAATATTACTGAGTACAGGTTCCTTGGAATTACGTAAGCCAAACATCTTGAGGATTGAAGAAGATATAGTAGAAATAGAAGAGTCAGGGAGCTGAGGATGAAGGAAATTGAAAAGCTGTAGTTTTGTAGGAAGGCAGCAGTATAAAAGGTTTTGTTGTTTGGTTTTTTTTTTTATGATGCAGAAAATCCGAGCATGTTTTTAGAGGAAGTAGAAACATTGAAGAAAGGAGAGGCTTATGGAACAAAGTTAAGAAGCAAAACACCATATCAAAAGCATAGGTTGAGGGGTGCTTTTGGAAAACTTTGGGGATCCACTGAGATAAGAAAAGATTGCTGAGTGTAGGATGAAAACGGAGAGCTCTGAAGGAGTTCAGGCATGTTGTCCTCTACCTTTGCTGTAAAACATAGGACCTGATCATCTGGGAGAGAGGAAAATGGTGTAGATTAGTGGCTGGAAGACAGAAGTGAACGTTTGACACAGCCACTTTAAGAAATGGGTAAGTGAGACAGCTGGCTGAGACTACAAATCGTAAATAACACAGCACATTAGAAAGCACAGTTACAAATTTTCTTGGCGGCCCAGGAGCAGATCGGAAAAAGCAATTGGTTCGGTTGATCCACATTCAGAGATCAGCAGAAGAGATGCTGTGTATTAAGATCAATGAAGTGGAAGGAATGCTAGTAAGGAAGTGGTGGGAACAACTGAGTTCATAAAGCAAAACAGACAACGAAAGGGTAAAAAAATAAAATCAGCAAGGAGCTAACAGACTAGTTAAGGGATGAGGTCAAGAAGACCAGTACTTTTTAGAAGGGCAAATTCAAAGAGAATTAGAGGAGGAGATGTGGAAAGATTAGAGACTGGTCACAGTATGAGATCTGTGTGCATAGAGCCATTAAGAATAATAACAAGATCTAGGATGAGGCCATGGGAATGTATAGCTGCAGTCAAGGAATTTTGAAGCTAGTACATTGGATAGGAACCCTTTTTAGACAATAAAAGACCCAGGATGAAAAGACTCAAAACAGAAATACCCATAACCCTGTGCCAAAATTTTTAATCACTGTGAGAGTGTGAACTGACGTCAGCAAAAGGCAATGATGAGGGTGGGGAGAGAGTAATGTTTCAAGAGATGTGTGAACTTTAGAAAAGCAGAAAAGGAGAACCATGGCCTGAAAACCCTGGGGAAGCCAGGGAAATGTCAGCTCCATTTCCTGGTGGTGAAATAGGAATCACCTTCACTTAAAAGAATCTGTGTAGTCATGAGGAAGTCGGGTTTTTATTATGGCAAAGAGATCAATAGATTGTTAGGGAAAGGTCAACAGTACACCCGTCTCTCAATTTACGCGGTATTTTTATGCAAGTTTGTTATCTGCGGTACATATCCCTTCCTCTGTTTACGCAGACGTTTTATACACAGTGTCCATTTATATGGTCTCATTTTACACAGTTTTTTCTTTTTCATTTCCATTACTGACAATTACCTTTTTCTAAAAAAAACCAGTAGTTTAATTCAGCAACGTACAAAGAACTAATACTTGCTAACACATAATTATTAATGATCTCCCGTTCATTGAATGGCAAATAAAAGAGCATGGGTGGCTACTGATGTTTTTCGGGATTGGTTTTACAAACGTTTTGCTGTTGAAGTTGAAAATTATCTGAAGGAAAAATGTCTTCCTTTTAAAATACTTTTACTCTTAGGTAACGTACCCGGTCATCCACACAATTTAGAATATCCAGATATGCAAGTTGTGTAATTGCCACCAAATACAACTTCCTTGATCCATTATTATTTCTACCTTGAATATTAATCATATTAAATAGAGTTTTAATGATTTTTTAATAAACTTGAAGATAATGAATCACTCACAGTTACAGAAGCCTGGAATAAATACATAATTTTAAGTTGTATCAAGAATATTGCTTTATTTTTGAATGGTGTAAAGCTGTCAACTTCAAATGCTTGCGGGAAAGCAATATGCCCAGAAGTGTTTGTACCAGGGAATATGGTTCCAGCAACTGAAGAGGGGAGTAACTGGCATTATTAATGTATTAAATAAATTTCAAGAAGACAATTTAATGTAGATGTATTAACAATTACTGGTTGATCATGAATTAACTGATAATGAATTAATTCACTTAACGTCTGAAGCCCATCCTGTCAATGAATGTGACAATGACCTTGAACCAGTTTCATTCACTGTAGAAAATACAAAGCTATTCAATTGGCCACAAAAATGGAAACTGCAATTCTAAATATTGATCCAAACGTCCAATGAGCCTTAAAATTTTGAAAAGATTTTTTAAATGTTGCAATGAATATTGAAGAACTTATGAAAACTTAGCAAAAGATGGAGTTAGGAAAAAATCATCTAAAAACATGAGCATAACTAATGAAACCGAAGTAAAACTTTCATATATTTCGAGCAATGAAAACAGTGACTTTGTGCCAATTAAAGAGAAGGTTGATTGCTTTAGATTACAGTATAGACTGCATTAAAAAAAAAGATGTGTAGACCAGGTAATCCATGTAAATCGAGGGGTGGATGTATAGGACATTTTATTAGCAAAAGAAAAATAATAATACAATGGTATTTTAGAGGATAAATTGGGATTACTAGGAGAATCAGCAAGTTGAGTGATACGGAAAAGAGAGAGGAAAGACAAGAAAAAGTGACCAGAAAGACATAATGAGGGAAATGGCATTGAGAAGTACATAACAGTTGCAGGTAGGTGAAAGAAAAATGTAAATGGAGTTATAACGCTAATTTTTGGCTGAATATTGTTTGTCAGAAATAATGCAAAATTGCATTATTGAGCAAGAGAAGTGATGTTAATACAACCAGAATACTAATTATGCCTGAATATTATTTGGGAGAGAGAAAGTAAAAAAATATAGTGGCATAAGATAAAAAGAAAACCCTAAATTTTGGCTTCATATTGTTTAGGAGAGATGAAAAAATGAAGATCATCTGGAAACAATATCTAATATTAGTATAAATAACCTCTCCTTTCAAGTTTTAGACTTCAGATTTAAACATTTTATTCTGAGGGAAAACATCTAGGCATCTTCTCCAAAGCCAACTTTCAATAAATATTTATCTTTCAATACTGGAAATACATTGAGTACCTGATCTAGGATGACCACAGTTCAGTTCTAGTTCACCCCATTATCTCAAGTTGTTTATTTATTTGTTTGTTTGTTTGTTTATTATTGATATATGATACACATGCCACAAAATTCACCACTTTAAAGTGTATAATGGTTTATAGTATATTCACAAGGTTGTGCAATATTGTTGTATGGCACAATATTGCAATAAGGTTGTACATTACCACTAACTCCAGAACATTTTTATCATTCTAAGATGTTTAGTATTTATTAAAGCCACTTCCCATTTCCACTCTATTCCCAGCCCCTGGCAATCACTATTCTATCTCTGGTCTCTATGGATTTGCCTATTCTTGATATTTTATACTCAAATTGAATCACGCAATATTTGGCCATTTTGCGTCTGACTTCTTTCACTTAGCATAATGTTTTCAAGGTTTATCCATATTATAGCTTGTATCAGAACTTCACTCCCTTTTATGACTAAATAATATTTCATTGTATGGATATACCACATTTTTTTATACATTCATCCAGTCGATAGACATTTGCATTGTTTCCATTTATGTATTTATGTATTTTCTATTATGAACAATGCTGCTATAAACATTCAAGTACATACAAGTTTTTGTGTGGACATAGGTTTTCAGTGATCTCGAGTATATGTACCTAGGAGTAGAATTGCTGGGTTGTATGGTAACCCTATGTTTAACTTCTTGAGAAACTGACAAACTTTTCCAAAGCAGCTGCTCCATTTTACATTTCTACTTAAGCAATGTATGAGGGTTCCAATTTCTGTACTTCCTTACCAACACCTGTTATTTTCCTTTTTTGAAAAAATTATAGCCATCATAGTGCCTGTGAAGTGGTATGTCAGCGTAGTTTTATTTGCATTTCCCTAATGAGCAATGTTGAGCATGTTTTCATGTGCTCATTTCCCTTTTGTATAGTATCTTCTTTGAAGAGATATCCATTCAAATTTTTTGTCCTTTTTTTTCATTGGGTTATTTGTCTTCTATTGTTAATTATGAGAGTTCTTTATTCTGGATACTAAACCCTTATCAGTAAATGATTTGCAATTTT
This sequence comes from Eonycteris spelaea, assembly GCA_003508835.1. NCBI lineage: Eukaryota > Metazoa > Chordata > Mammalia > Chiroptera > Pteropodidae > Eonycteris > Eonycteris spelaea. The sequence goes on along the minus strand of PUFA01000091.1, from coordinate 6,742,858 downwards.
TCTTTGGTTGCTTGTGCTTTAGATGTTGTATCTAAGAACCCAGCATATGTATAAATAGCTCCTCTTTTCATTCTAAAAAGTATCCTGGTAGATAACAAATTACATGGACACTCTACTAATAACAATCTCTGAGACAGGTAATTAGAAGCCCGAGCGAGGTGGATGAGCAAATAGTGACTTATTTTATCCTTTCCTCATGATAACCAGTGCCATTATTTGGAAATCTACCAGCAGTTGATGTTGCCTTTTTACATACTTAGGCAACAAATTTATGTTGCGCACCTACTATGAGTCAGGTACCTTTCCAAAGGGGGGCAAAAAATTGCACCATGAAATTACAAAGAGAAAAAATTGTAAATGCTTTTAAAAAAATTATTTTGTAAAGGTAATATAACCATTGGAAATATTGAAAAGATAGAAAAGCCTGTCATTGTTTAAATACAATGATTTCATTTATTTATTGTCTTATAATCTTTGTTAATAACCACACACATATTTTTAACACAGTTTTGTTTTAAGGGATTTTATGTTTTGCTTTTTAAAAACAATATTTTATCACAAATATTTAATATAAAATTTTTTAAATTTTATTTCAGGGAGTGTAAGGGAGAGGAAGTAGACAAAGGGAGAAAATGTGTAAGTCAATAAAATATTATTAAGATGGACAAGTATGGTCTATAAATGGATTTGTGCTCTTGTCTGTGAATGCCTGTAGGTTGGCAAATTGAGTTCAAGAGTATATAATTATATTCCATATTATTAACATTTTTCTTTTTCTTCTTGATCTATGACTCTGGCTCCACTGATTACCTTAATCATATTATATGGTTAATTTAATTTCTAGCTATTGTTCATACTGTCAGTTAAATAGTTGCATCTATATAAGATTCTCTATTCTAAGTTTGCAGCTAGATAAGAATTTTGACATATAAACTAATTCTCATTAGAATTTACTTCAAAACTCATGTGTCCCAAAGAAGTTCATAATAAACCCATACTCATAAATGCAGTAACTGATAAGAATTTCCATAAGTATTTTTTATTCTGTATACAGTTTTTCCTCAGATATGATAATTCAGCAAGAATACTATTTATCAACTGGGTAGAGTTTCACCCTTTTACTTGGTAAGTTCAATTTCTTGAGCTAGACAAATAATCTTAGATTATGAATTTCACAGTGAATTATTTAGATCTTAATATTATCACATTATCCTAAATGATTATTATTCTAATATATTTAATTTTTAAGTGGATGATCATCCATCATTACTTTTTACATTCAAATGGCTCCAATTGATGGATTAGGTTTTGATGGGATACCTTACATGCTACTTATAAAGGATGAAACATCCCTAAATTAAAGCACTAAATTATTTTCTTAAATTACCTGTCAACAGGTGAACAGTTAACTTGCCTAAAGAGCTTATAGACAAAGATGAGGGTTTGTGTAATATTTAGGAACATATCTCAGTCCTAACTCCTCAGTCCTAGCTCTGGCTTGACCTACTCTTGGGTTTTGGCTCATGTTGAGAACTGCGCTGCTAGTATCATTAAATTTTGCTCCTTCACCTTGATAAATTAAGTTTGTGATTAATTTGGCTTATGATGATATTTCCTGTGGTTCCCATCAGGAACTTTCTGACAGGGATAAATTGACATGCTGACCAAGGACTCTCTTCTAACCTTCTCAGCCCCACTTTTATTGATTCCCCATAGACACCTTCCCGCTTCCTGGAGTGTGCTACGGATCCCAACATCCGGAGCCTTCTCTCCCTGGCCACTGTGGGTTTGTTGCTGCCCAGTCCTCCCCTTTTCCACGGAACCCTTTCTGTACTGCCGCTTACTCCTTCAGGATCACATCCTCCCTATCTTTCAAGGTGAAAACTTTATTAAAGGAATAAGCCAGACAAGGTCTTCAGGATTTTCTCTCCGACCCCAGGTTATAGCATCTGAACATTGGCTTCTCAAAGTATCTTTCCTTATCTTATGAAAATTAGAGGAATAATTCTAACCACGAGATTTTAAAGCCAGACATGAGGTAAAGGGGTATCGTAGCAAACTACAGAATCATTTCATGTCCTCTTCACTCTTTGCCAATTACATGTACTTATTGGTAGGAAATAGCAGGTTTTCCCCTCCCCTCAGTCCACATGATTAAGATGTTAATATGGTCAGTAGTAATGAAATTACTATGAATATAAATTTAATGTATCATATGTGTACAACTTTGCTTAGACATGTTAGTTACAGCTGAAGGAAAACCAAATAAATGAAAATAATTGTCATGTGGAGGTAGTAGGATTATGGTTTTGTTTCCTTGAGTTTAAAAAAAAATTATATTTTCAAGTTAATGCTAATAGCAATATTTTTAAATAAATATATGACTTCATACCATTAAAAGAAAGACTTTAAAAGTATTGTTAGGTTAACATGTCTAATACAGTTTTGAATATATATGGTACTATGATAATGTGGAAAATATATTAGACAAAGATTCAGAAGGCCTGGTTTTGAAATCTTACTTCTGGAATCTTGTACCAAATATGGACACTTCACTTAGCTATTTTGGGCTTTGGTTTCTATTTCTTCCAAATAATAGCCACTCTATTTACTTTGAAGGGATTTTTGTAAGAATAACAATGGAACACTTGAATTTTAAAATTGGAGAACATCTTAGAGACCCTCCAATATGACATGTTTATTTTCCAGAGGAGGAAATTGAGGCCCAAAGAGGTGAAATGGCTTGCTTATAAAACATATGACAGCAACTTTGGAACAAAATCATAGAGTTTATGCACACGTAACACATGACATTTCTTAATCTAATCAGAGAATGAAGAAATGCAAGGGACTTAGCTGTCCTAGTCACGTATGAACGTAATTGCAGTCATTTCTTATGTAAACTATTAAACATACATAGTTTGCGTCTACCTTTGCTTGGTATTTCTGCTTAAAAGCATAAGCCCTGAGTTTAACTGCCTCTTTTGAGGTTAGATGGTCTACTATTACTTAATTGCCATTATGGATCAAGATCTATGCTATATTGTAAGTACTTCCTGGCTGAATATTTATGATGGTAGTTTGCCTACTGAAGAAAATCCTACCCATGACCAAAAGTTCTTTTTGGAAATTTAGTGCTAAAAGCTGTCACAGATTACAGCAAGCTCAGCAGTACATTGACAAATAATGCTCGATAGACCAAAAAGTAGAAAACTGTATCACAAAGGGCCGGCAGATTTTTTGTTGGAATGGGGTATCAGAGTCATTTTTGGTTTCAGATCACATTGAAATTGACTGAGTGGAAGCTGTGCCCAGCCTGTGAGTTTTGTGACATGAGCTTGCCACATATATACTCCAATCTTGATGGTTTCATCAACATTGATCAACCTGACAGTGGATCGCTGGAATGGGTCACTGGAGTGGATCACTAATAACAAACTTTCAGAGCTGCATTTCCTAAAGTCTGCTGCCAGGAACACAAGTTCCAAATGATATTACTATGCATTCATTTTAAAAAGATATTTTATTCCATTGCCGAACAAGCTTGAGAAATATTACATGTTTCCAAAAAATGCAGTCTACTAATATACAAAATAACCCTCTAGGAGACGGCCATAATATGTATCCATATAGTGTTTCTCAAACTTATTTAAGCATACCTTTTTAAAGAAACATTTATTAATATCTTCAGGAGTACTATCAAGAGCAGGGCCCTAGAGTTCCAAGGGTACATGAGAATCTAATTATTTGGATAATACAATTCTACTATTATTGAATTTTATGATCTCAGGGGTGAAGCAATGTTAAAGGTAGTCTATTATTTTCACTTTCCCAAATGTATGCTGGTTGGAACCTAGAATCATTGTATGAGATGTGTTTGAACAGTGAGTTAAAGCAAGATATCACATAGCCAGTCAAATGGGTAACTACTGATTTACTTGATAATTTTACATATACCATTAAATACCAACAGTTCTACTTTTTGGAATGCTTCATTTATTAGTGGAGAAATTATTCCTTTATAGAAAGGTAGGAGGATGCAATATAATTCACTGTAGTGATAAGTATAAGATAAATAAAAGTATATAAAATTCTGTACTCCTTCATCAAATATCTGATGAGTGCCTTCTGTGTGCCAAATGGTGACACCAATGGAATTGACAAGCTAGAATAAGCAGGTGGTAGAGAGAGGAAGGTAAGTGCCTAATAATGCTAGCTATCATCTGACAATGGGTGATGGGCTAGTTACTTCTACTGTGTCTTGTATCTTTAGCACACTTCAGAGAGGAAGATGGAATTCTCATTTTAAAGTGAGGAAACTGAGCTTCAGAGATATAAAGTGGTTTTCTCTAGGCCATGCCCATTAAGTGGTGGAATTAGGATGTAAACACAAGTTGCCTGATTCCAATGCTGTGCTCTTTTCAGTAATTACAAAAGTCTTCTCTTTACTATGACTCAAAATCTCAATTTGAGGTTAAACAAAGTATAATAGTAGTTAAAAGGTGGAACACATTTTCATTTGGTTAAAACTACTGGTTGTTTTTCAGAGTTCTACCCTTGTTGTTTTCTCTCTTTATTTTTTCTCTTTCATTTTATCAGCTGTCAACTCTAGTGGAAAAATTCTGAGTCTAGATATCTAGTGTGACCCTTCTTCCAAAATGTAGTCCCACATTTCACTTTGGATGCTCTACTATCACCTCAAATATGAGATGTTTACAATAAACTTATTATTTCCCACTCCAAATTGACTCCTCTTTCTAATTTAATTCTCTTAAGTCACTTAGTCTCAAAGTTTAAAGCCATCTTTGAACCCTCTGTAAAACTAGTAGTTGGACCCAATGATATATATATTTCTTCCAGCTCTATAATTCTAGTGTTGTTATTCCTGTACCACATTCGCAGTCATAATGAATTACTTTCTCCGCTTTGGGCTGGCTCAAATTATTTTCTATAATTTTTTTCAATATCTAATAGAGTATATACTGTTCATCCATTCTTATGCAACCTTCAAAACCCATTTTAAGTGTCATCTCTTTCTTTAAATCCTTCACGAGCCTCCCACTGAACGTCATAGTAATTACTCTCTCCTTCAGGATCTATAACACTTCTGCACCTTTCTCACAGTACCCTACACGTGTGTGTGTGTGTGTGTGTGTGTGTGTGTGTGTGTGTGTATCAAGTGGGGGGAATGCTTGGCAAGGGATGGAGCCTGATCAGGGTGGGGAGGGTTAATGGGTTGGGCATCAACACAGGTTTGGGAGCAGGGGTAGGAAGAGAGGAGGACTTCAGTAGCTAATTTGGGGGTTTCATAACCTTGGTGGGGTAAGGGCAGCATCCTCCAAAGGGAGGGATGTCAGTTGTGGGTGATTGTTTAATATAGTGGATGGAGGTATTCAAATAAGTAAATATGAAAAGGATAATAGGATCCAGGTTTCTCTCTGTAGGAGTAAGGAGGTATAAATGTGCGCAGGAGAAAATGAAAATAAACGTGATACTATGTTTTAAAATATATATTGTTAAAGAAATATAGTTATAAATGTATGTGATATACTATGTAACACCCTGTATATGTGTATAGATGTATAATATGCCCTAGCTGCATCCACTAAGACAGATTGAGCAGTGAAATCCCAATAGCAGGAAGTACTCTTAGTGTTTCAAAATGCCATCCTACATTTATCCATTATCCAGGGCCCCTGATAAATGGCTGTATCCAAGGCTGGAGCAAGATGAGCCTAGAACATTTTATTGTGTCAAAAAGTAAGGGAGTGCTCAGAGGATGATGGAGGTGTGGCGAAAGGGCACAGAACAGTAAAATGTTAATGTAGAATATGGATGGCGAGTATACAGTATATAAACCTCTTTCAAATTTTCTGTATTTAAAAAATGTTTTATAAAATATTGACAAAGTATTTGAAGCATACATGAAGACACAGAAGTGAGCATAAATGGGGCTCCCATCGTCCAAACCTAGGACAATTCGAATGTCAAAATAAATAATGATAGAAACAGATCATAACCCATTAAATAAAATGAAGAACTTTGAATTCACACTGATAAAATTGAAAGTTTGATGAGAAACAAAATACATGGTTTCAGAATCTCCCCCACAAAATACTTATTATTAATTACAAGGAGAACATTTTTTACAGTGGAGAAGCCTGGTAGACACCACCTTATTAATATAAACATCAATAATGAAACAAATTAAAATGTGCCATCTGACAGAATACAATGAGGACACAGCATCGCTTCTGTGAGAGTCCTGTCAAAGCAACTACCCTTAATCTAATCATGAGTAAACATCACACAGATGCAAAATGAAGGCCATTCTCTAAAATAATAGGCTGGGAATCTGCAAAAGTGTCAAGGATATGAAAGTCAAGGAAAGACTGAGGAAGTGTTCCAGATTGAAGTCAATTAAAAGTATGTGACAAGTAAATACAATGCTTAATTCTGAACTGAATCTTTTCGCCATGAAGAACATTATTGGGACAATTGGAAAAACATACGTAGATATTTTTGATTTTGCTAGTTATATTGTGATTATGTAGTAGAAGTAGGACATATACACTGAAGTATTTAGGGACAGTGAGGCATTATGTTAGCAACTTAAATCTCAGATAGTTCTGGGAAGAAAAAATGTTTTTTGTACTATTTGTACTATACTTGCAACATTTTTATAAGACTGAGAATGTTTCAATATAAAATTTTTGAAATTACATTCAAAACGCTGAGTATACTGGAAAAATGCACTTGCCTTGTAGCCAAGAGGCTGTTTGTGCCAATTCCACCACTGACCCGATGTGTGATCCTGAGCAAATCGTTTTATCTCAGGCCACAAAGTCTCAGGCTTACAAGGGACATAGGCCTACCAGGCTCTCTAGGGTTGTTTCCAATTCTAATATTCTACCATATACACTGTGAAAGAATTTTGATCTTAATGGAACCAGAAAATATAAAATGGAGAGTCTCAAGCATGTGCTCTCAGGAAGACAAAATGTAAGGACCAAGAGGCAATTTCCTGTAAATGTCTGATTTACAGAGAACTGATAGTGTTGGGATTTTCTTGGATAATAGGGAGTTGGTCAGAAGTTGTCTCAACGTTGGGAAGTTTTGCCAGAAGCATGAACAGATAGATGACCCAGGTTGGGTTGGTCTTGCAAAGTGGGATGAATTGAGCTTTATTTGTGTGATTAATTTTGTGGGCTCAGAAATTTTCAAAGCTAGTTTCTATTTGATTTCTGATCTTAACTGACTCTAACTGAACTCTCCCATTTTACATTCCTTGTCCATAAACAACCTACCCCAAACCCTCGACGAACAATTTTCTTGTCCCAAATTGCAATTCCTCTTCTATTCCCAAATCAACTCTTTGAGCTTGCCTCAGTTTACCTCTTTAAGTCAACGATACCCATAGCACTCCCTGCCAGATTTTTCTCCAGGCTCCAGTTGTGGCTTAGCCTTCAGATGCCCTAATGCCGCCCCTCTAAGGATTCTGGCCTCGGGACTGCAGAGCCACTGCCCTGGCCTCTGCTTGGGCCACAGTCTTCTCCATCGCGCTCTCGGCGGTGGAGCAGTCATGCCTGCCAGAGTGGGCGCTCGATGGCTCGGCGGCCGACTGGCGGGGCCTCGGATCACGCCGCGGCATAGGGCGCGCTCCCAATCGCTGTCCCGCCGCGCTGGGGGCTCCGAGCTTTCCGGCTCCGCCCCGCGCCCGCCGCTCCCGCCCCGCTGACTCGCAGTCCCCGCCGCGGGCAAGTGTCTGCGCTGCTGAGACGCTGCATCGTGGTGAGACTGGCGCCGGCGCTGAGCGGCGGAGAACCCCCTGAGTGGAGCAGTTGGGGAACCCAGCAGTGGAGGCGGCTCCCAGCGCGAGGGGGCGGTGTCCCGGCAGCCTGCGGGCGGGAGGGGCGACACTCCAGGGCCTGCACCGTGAGTTGAGCTGCCTCGGGGACCCCGGGGTGGTCGCGGCAGCAAAGTGGTGGAGGAAGTTGGGCCCCCGGCACGGGAACAGGTCGGGGAATTAAGTGTCATGGCTGAAGGGGCCGGAGCCTGCCGAGACGGAGCAGAACTGGGTGCGGGGAACTGGGTGCTGAGTGGCTAGTTGTTCCTCTGGGCTCCGGGAAAGTCTGGTTTCACCCGCGCACAACAGGTAGGCATGAACTCTGCCCGCGCTCGGGAGCCAGGACCCTGGGCTTGCGGGGCTGGCGGAAGGTCGGAGCCTCACACGCCGGCGCGCGCGAGTCTCCGGACCCGCCCGGGGCGACGCCCGCGGAGCCCCAACCGGGCTTCGGGCGCGGTTCTCCGAACCCCCACGGGCGACCCAGAGGCGGCAGTGGAAAGAGTGGCCATTGCCTCCTGTGTGGAGGACTCTTTCCAGTTCTTCTCGCAAGGGAAGCAAGCGTTTGCAGCAGCGTTTGCTTAGTACGAGGAAACATTTCTTATCCTACTCTCAGTCAGCACTACGTCATTTCAAGTGGTTACAAAGTTTTAAGAACTTTATAAAGCGCTGATCACAGTAATGTATACTTCTGGCAAGTTAAGATTTTGAAACTGTCAGGTCCGGTAATAGGTGTCCAATGATTTGACCTCCTTCGTTAAAATTCATAATTATACTTTGTTTTTATGTGCATTCATTTATTCACATATTCAGCGCCTTACATGCGCAGGCTCGGCGCCCTTAAGGAGCTTACAGCCTAAAGGGGACTTTAAAGGAGGGGAAAAGGGGGCCCCCAAATAGGGTTAAGAAGCAGAAGGATCCTTAGAGCTGGGCATTAATTAGGTGGACGGGGAGAGAATTGCCCTGTTCCGTTTTCCGGATACTTAGAAAGTAAGTTTTTGAGAAAGTGATTTTAGATCAGCTTTGAGACAAGATTTGTCTTACATTTTAATACCATAGATTTTTTTTCCTTTAATAAAATGAGTAAGTAGACAGGGTTTATAACAATAGTGACAGTTGGGAAAAGCGCTGGAAGTTGGATTTGTCTTTTATTTCCTATACTGTAGTATAGGAAAAGTTTCCTGACCTGACAAGAGACCCGAATTTTATTTAAGCTTCTCCATTACTATTTATCTTATGTATCTTAGGTCACTTTTCACTTTCTTTCTCTTGTGTATTATTGTATCTGACTTTAGTGACAAAATACATAATTCAAAGTACCTTAAATTTTTGTTTAGTTACACAAATAATGAATACCTTCTTCTAAGGAAAAAATTTAAGTACTTTTGTCTTTAAGCAGTACGTCTTTCATCCATCCAGTTTTATTTCAAAAAGGGGATTGAGGCAATTTATGTCCTTTATGAATCTTCCTTAATTATCTTACGAATAAACTAAATCATTAAACTCTGGATTTGTTTAGGCTCCCTTATATTTTAAAATTCTTGTATTCTAAATCCTGGTTAACTGGTTTAATGACATCTACATTAAAAAAAACTATTAGTTTTATGTTTCATTATTCATATTACAGTTGATGGATTTGAACAATCCTTGAATGGGACCATAGTCCTCACTTCTGCTTTTTAAGGAGACTGAAGGAACTATTATTAAATTTCATTTAAGAAATGAATTAACTGAGACCTAAGGAACAGTAAAAATTTGTTTATATCATTTAATTGAATCCCTCGTCTAGTTTTAGTTGATAAATTCTTGTATTAGAGGAGGGGTCAGCAGTTGACAACCTATAGGTCAAATTCAGCCTGCTGCCGTTTTTGTCAGTTTTTTCTGGAACACAACCACACTCATTTATTGTTTATGGCTCTTTATGTACTGTTTATGAGTAGTTGTGATAGGGACTGTATGATTCTCAAAGCCTAAAACCTCTCTGATCCTTTACAGAAAAGATTTGCCGACCCTGGACTAGAATTCTAAACTCTTAATCACTAAATCTTCTGTAGGAGGAAATAGGTTAAACTCAGTTTTATTATTAATCTTGCTTTTTCATTATTATGTCAGATTAAACTGTAGGATCCCATAATTGCTTCTGGATCCTAGTTGTATGATGATGGAAGAGGGGCATATCTTTTCTATTACATTTACCTAGTGTAAAGTTTTCAATTTCAGCAAGCCTAGCCTTTTGGAAGACTAGAGAAAAGGAAGGATTTTTTTATGTTTCTCTAACAACTTTATAATTTTTAGTTTTAATTTAGATCTGGTGTGGAAAGTTTTTTCATTTAGTAAACTTTTTAACGTATGGTGATATCAGAAGTAACAGTATTTTACTCAAAATATTTTTTTACATGAATCCAGTGACATAGCAGTTGATCAGAAGATCTGACAGAAAATCATGTGAACTGTAACTGTGAATATGAAATCAAATGTTTATCTGCAGTAAGACCCAAATGGGAAATTAGAACTCTCTAAACAGATACCCAACAGATTGAAAATGGAGCATGTATCCTGAATCATGCTTGCATTTTTTTAAATCATAACAACTTAAAAGATAATTATTTCTAGAAAAGAAGTGTAATATAACGATATTAAAGCATTATATTAGTGTTACCTGTCTAAGAAATTGGAGCTAGTTGTGTGACAAGAAAGAAAAAAAAATATGGGAAGTGATAATTCTAAATATGTAAAGCTGGCATATACTTTTTCTGATCTTAAAACCATGATATATGGTTCTAATATCACTAAATAAAAATTTTTATATATGTACTTTTTCAGTAGCTTAGTTGTACTTATTGCCCAGATAATGCTTCTCTATTGGTAATTATACAACATTTATCTATATCCTCTTCTGTTGGATTTGTAGGTTTCTGTATGTTGAAGATGTGCATATTTTTGTATATATATGCAAAATAATACCTAATTCACTAAATTTTTTGATGTAAGTAAAGTTATCAGAAAATTGAAATTACCCATCAAAATACGAAAAAAAAATTTGGGGGGAAACCTGAAAAGGAAAAAAGAAAAACATACAGATAAAAAAATCCCTTAATTTCAGAGTTCAGAGGCCCTGAAAAGATTTTTTGTTAACTCATTTGACAGCAAAACATGACCTGAAATGAAATGAAGCTATTTATAGTCATTATTTATTCCACCTTATATGAATATGTTTATCTTTTGCTGCAGAAATATCAGTGAGTTTGATTACAGTGTGCTACCTCAGACTGACTTGGGGTTAGAGGTAATAAGTGGTATGTTCACTGTATTACTGGAACGGACCACGATGGTAGCAACCGGAAGCAGGGTAGTAATGGAGTTGTTCAAGGGAGCTGTACTTGCCAAGTTAAGAACCTGGCTGGGCATCTGGCAGGGATGAGAAACAGTGTCTGCCAAGAAAGTCTTAGGGAGGGCTCCAAAAAGGTCAGAAGTATAGTTAAATTCTAGGGTAGGTATTCCATGGGGTATGTTGTGAATTAGAAGTGGGGACCATGAGGAAAGCCAAGATAAAATGTCAAACCATAGTGCAGTTAAGGGTGAATCTTTGAATGCTAACTAGAACGTAAGAGCCTGAACAGTTGGAAGGGGAAAAAAAGGGATTCAAAAGCAGACAGGGTCTAGTGGCTAAACTAGGAAGGCTAGGGTGGCAGATTACAAACAGCAAATACAAAGATAGAGTTATTTTGAAAAATTGAGCAAGGGTTCCTGGCCTCTGCTGAGCTGGAGGAATAACAGCATCTTGTGTACTTTGCTCTTGTACTAAATAACCCCATATTGCCCTGCTTTTTAAAATATCTGTATTAATAGTAATTTGGCATTCATCATTGATAGCTGCCTCCTCTGACTTCCTTTTCTCAGCGAGTTTTTTTCACTTTCTTTTATTTTTAAGAAAATGCTTCATGAATTTGCATGTCATCCTTATGCAGAGGCCGTGCTAATCTTTTCTGTATTCTTCCAATTTTAGTATATATGCTGCTGAAGCAAGCATGCTCCTTCACTTTTAATATGGTAATCTACTCTACCCTAGCTAGAATCCAGATAATTGCGTTATTTGTCATGTTTAAACAAAGAATAAACAGGCATTGAGTTATCAAGATACTTATGTCACTAACGTTCATTATCTTTGAAACAATTGCTGTATATCGTTTTTTTTTAACTTGTTTGTTTTTACATCCTGTTACTAGATTCTCAAGTAGATACCAAGTAGTGAGGTTGCTTAGATGATGACTTTCAAATGAGTAAGGTGGGAGATATAAGAATAAAATTTCTCTTAAATCTGCTTTCTGGAACTTTTTAAATGTCCAGAATGAATTCTTTCTTCCAGGGTGACCTGGAAGAGTAGGTTTATAGGCTGAAAAGTGATGAAAATTGTTAGGAATAGCCAGACTAAACTACCCTTGTTAGTACCTATTGATTTATTGTCTAGATGGAAAGGGCGTTCTGGAAGTTGATGTCTCTGGAAGACCTCACACTTAAACAAAAAGCCTCAAAGTTCTAGAGAAATAAGAGGAGGCCGAAGAGATTTAAAGAACCACAAAATTGGAAGGATTAGGTGCTTCAGGAGATATGACAGTAACTGTTGGTAATAGCAGCAATTAGAGACCATATGAAGAGGCCATATGAACTAGCTGAAGAAACATGGACTTTGGAACTAGACAGATGTAGGTATTATCTTCCACTTAAATAGCATCTTAACCTTATACAAATTACTTAATTCATTATCATCAGCTGTAAAATGAGGATAGTAATTTCTAAGTTTCAGTGTTACGAGGATTAAATAAGATAATGAAAATGTTCTAGTAAATAAATCCTCAAAAAAATTAGTTCCTTTTTCTGTCACTGCCTAATTAGAGTTAGTTCCTACCGTTCAGTCTACCCCCCAAACCCCAACACATTCTTTTACCCTTCAAGGGTTTTTACTTCCATAATCTGGAAGGAGAATTGTCAGAAATGGCTAGACATCATTTGGGGCCCCATTGGCAGCTTCCTTCACTGAATCGAGTTCCTGCCATTCTTCCCATCCCTAACAGTAACCTGCAGTACTTGGAAAAACAAAAGAGGAAGGCAGAGTAAACTGCAGCCCCACTTCTGGCCTTTTCTTACCCCAACTTAGAAATTGCCACGTAACTCCTGTTTCTTTTCTACTCCATCCTAACTTCTCTGTTCTATAGAACATGCTACCCATCAGTTCTTGGAGCTGTATCTGCAGTCCTGCGGTCTTGTGTTATGCGGTGGTGAGAAGTCATTCTTCCCATTCATAACAGGTTTGCAGGAAATATTCTTGGAAGCTTGGTACACTGAATGTATTTTCATTATATATTAAAATAAGGTATTAGTGCTGTACCTGGAGCACATTACAAGTTAAGAGTTTTGTATATGATTTTAGAAATGTGGATTAAGTTGATATTATGGGAAGTTGTATTCAAAATTCCAAAAATCACATTTTAAAATTTATGGTGCTCAAGCCATTTTTTAGTTCAGAAAGGGTGTAGTGTGAACTTCATTAAAAATATGAATAACAGTTTTTTATGTGAATTGATAAATATACTAGGTTAATTAAAACTATCTTCATATTCCAGGGGTGTCTGTGAAAGGATTCTATCTGCTTACATTTAGAATTGTTAACGTTAGATCATTTGATCCAGAATATTAATCCGAAGTGGCCTCTTTTAAGTAGAAGTGTGATATTGACTTGTTACATATTCTACTTCTAATAAAAATCCTATCATAGTAGGAACAAAAATGAATTTAAACATTTTTTTGTCTTACAGTAGTCTTTAATGATTAGTATTTCAGAGATTGTGTTCTGTAGAGCACCAATTTCACAAGATTGCCAGCAGGAGAAAAAAATAAAGAGGTAGAGGTAAGGGAGAGGTCTGTTGTTAAAGCATGTTGAGAAACGTTAAGTGCTCCATCTACATGCCTTCCTGGAAGTGCATCATGCACATTTAACCATATTGCATGTTTGGAGACCCTCTATAGGAGAGAAAATTGCTAACTTGGCATTTCCCAAAGTATCTGGATTAGATTCCCCTCACCCCAAATCTCCCTATAAACACACATTTATCCTCATTTGGCACTCTTGTTTTACAAAACACTCATTAGGAAACACTGCTTTAGCTATGGGATGCTCTCTTAACATGTAAAATTTCTGCACTTGTAGTTTTCATAATTATAATTTTTAATGAGAGCCTTATAGTCTTTGAATATGTCAAACTTAACCATTACTCTAATGTTGGACTTAAGGGTTTCCAGTTTTCACTTTTATAGTGCTATAATCAACACTTACACTTCTGATACTTTCCTTTTTCTTTAGCATGAATTTTCAAAAGCTGGATACTTTTGTCAAATGGTTTTGATATATTTATGATTTCCTGATATATTTTCCAAAAGAGTTGAACCTGTGTGTACTGTCACGTAAAAACTATCAGCTTTTCTAAATTCTCAGCTATTGACATAAAAGTTTTATTTTATATTTGGATTTAATATAACGTATATTTTGAACCATTACTAACTAAACAAATTTTTATCAAGCTTAAATAAATATTATACACTTATTTAACTGTTAACTGATAATAATTTAATTTTTTATGGTTATGGGAGAATTAGACTAAGATTAAGTTTATGCCATATAATATCATAGGTGATATTGTCATTTTCCTGCTATTTTCTAAAGCAGTTTCAGTTATGGGCTTATCTTAAAAATATCAAGATAAATATTTCTTAGGTGAATTATAGGAGAGTATTGGGCATTAGTCCACTATTAAAATCGCCTATATTTAGTCTCAGTATTTATAAATTAATAGCATTGTAGGTATTTTATGATAGTGGCATGAGGATTAAATAAAACATTTATCACAGCATCCCAGCCTCCAGAGATTCTGATTCAATTTGTTTAGGCTCAGCTTTGGTATTTTTTAGAGCAGCCGGAGTTGAGAGCCACTAGTCTATATTGTTATATTCTTCTACTTTGATGTGCTTTGCTTCCTTTGCTTTCAGCAGTTTACCAACCTCATCTGCTGTTTTCCCAGTTCTCTCTGCTATTTTCCCACACTCCCTATTTAATTGTTTGACCCTTATTCTTGGAGGTGTTGGAAGATGAAGCCAATTATTTGATTTACTGTAAGATGCAGAGGTAAATAAAGAAAGAAAGAGCCCCAATATAAAGTAATGCTCCTTCATGTTTGTTCCACACATTTTGCCCCTTACACCTTTTTTTTAATTGAAATGTCCCTTACACCTTAATGTCAAAAATGCTGTTCCTCCTTTTTTACCCCTTGTGAAAGGCTTCCTAGCATTGATGAAAGGGAATGAACTTGGTTGTCAAGGAGACCTGGGTTCCTTCTCAGCTGTTATTTATTGGCATCTTAATTTTTTATCCATAAAATGGGGATTAATAATACTTTCCTTGCTTCCTTCCTTGTGATGATTAGAGATGATACAAGTTAAGCCCTTAAAAAGTTATTGGCACAGAGAATAATAGCTACCATTGTCATTTTGTGACTTGGGAGTTGGTTGGAAAAGTGAAAGGCATAGCCATAAACTATAGCAGGCTATAATGTGTGCTCCCCATTTGAGATGTTACCAAGATGATGCTGACAAAGGATATTGTGAATTTAAAAGTTAGGAATTTAACAGAAGTTTACTTTGTTTATTGGTTTTTAATAGTTTCATTTTTTAAAAAATCTTATCACTAAAAGTTTTGAGACTAGAGAAAGAACACTACCTACCCAGAATGCCAGTACTCTAAATAATCAGTGTTAAGATTTTTGAATCATGGTTTGGAAAAAGATCAGGAGAATCTCACAATGTAAGTGGTGGCTAGAGAAACCAAATATTTTAAGAAACATACATATAATAATGGAAAAAGTGTTATACCAAGAGAGACAGTACAGGAAAAGGGGAATTAATCATGAAAGGCTTCCTGAAGGAATTTTTTTAGCTGAATTTTAAAATAGTTTATTGTAGAAGGAAAAAGCAAGATATTTCAGATTCAAAGATGTAATAAATACAGACAGTTTTAAAATCAAGTTAAAACTGTATTAAAGAACTCTAAAATTATAAATGATTTGCTTCAGTATCCATTTACCTTAAAACTAGTGAAATACAGTGGTTAAATACGTCAGCAAACTAACTTTAGGATTGTGCCTAGGGATATTTAAAGTACTGTAACAAAAATACCTCATTTTCTTTACTAGAGGCAGCCCTCCTTAGGTAACATCTTAAATATGACCTAATGCTCTATGTAACTTGTGAGTTCTATTTTGTAACCTATAATCTTGCAACGCCTGAATCACACAGTTCAAAGAGAATCTTAGGTGAGGATAAAAATCCAGCTTCTTTCTAGATTGAAGGTAATTACTTTTTTTTTAAGGTTTGGATTTTAAGATTTATGTATGTTTCCTGAAGTGTTGGGAGATTCTTGAGAGATGGTTTGTGGGTTGTTGTTTGTTTGGGTTTTTTTCTGGTTTATTTTATGCTTTTTAAACAAAACAAGAGAATAAAGACTGGAGACCAAGTTGAAGATGTTGTGATATTTTTTATAAAGATGTTAGAACCAAAGAAAAGTAATTGAAATTGAAGTATGAGACATATTACAAACCTTAGGCACTAGATACATTTTAGAATTAGTTCCATTTACTGCTTATTGGCTCATTTATTTTGTAAATTGGTCTTTTGTACTCTAGAAAGAAAAACTAACAAACCAACAGTGGTCAATAAATATTAGATTCTGACAAAAATAACAGATAGCATTACAGTGGGAGCAGCAGTTTTATGAAACCTTTTTTTCAAGTAGCATAACTGTACTTGAAAAAATATATTGCTATATGTTTACTTTCAGTAAACTGATCACTTTGTCATCTCAAACAAAATGGAAAATAAGAAAAATTAGAAAAATAAGCATGCTCCAGGTATGTATAGACATAGGTTGTGGTTATATTAAAATGTACAGTCGATTGACTGCACTTGTAGTCATCTTTCTAAAGTGAAAGTACATCTGTTACTTGCAAAATGCATTGCTTCTTATTGACAGTGCATGTGTGGAGATCACAGGTTCATTTTCGACTTGAGGGTTTAGATGTGGGATTACCAATATGAATTGTCTACTTTTAAGAGTAATTTATATGAAGAATGTATTGAGGGAATTGGAGATAACTTTATGCCCTCTTCTGATCTCAAGCTTTTTACTGAATTATTTATTATTGCATTGTGTTAGCTGTTTTGCTTCTTAATAGATCATTTTACACCACAATATTGCTGCTGCCTAAGGAAAAAAATGTCTCTTCAGCAGTACTACTAATGACCTCTAAAAAGGGTAATTTGATTCTTAAGATAGGATTTTGACTTGCCCTGGTAGTTACAAGAAATTTTCAATATGATACTGAGGTTATTTTTTTTTTGTCCTCAATCATGGATATTGAGTGTGAACTTGCTTTTACCTTCTGTATACTTAGTAGGTTTCTTCCAGAAATTATTTTTCTAGCATTTATTAACTTTATCCTTAATTGTATATATTTTGGTCAGTTTACTTTGATAATTAAGAAAGGATTTTTTTAAAAGAAGCTAAAATTCATGTTGCCTTTAAAAGTGATAAATTTGTTAACACTATTGTTTATATTCTTATTCCTTAAAATTAATGTTTCTGAAAATAATCTAATATGTACCTTTTTTTTGAAGACTGTCAGTGCCAGATCTTGGGTGGCATTGGGCAGGACTGACTGAGATGGCACAGCCCAGATAGCTAAAGCAGCGCACAGACTTGAGGAGACAGTGGTAGATGGGGAAAGCTGGCCTCTGGGCTAGCGTCATAGTCAGAATCTAGATTATTGACCCAAGCCAGAGATGCAAGTAAGATAAAGAGCAGGAATTGAAAAACTTAAATATCCATAGAAGTTGGCAAATAATACAAATGAATAAGGTAAGGCAGGTGGCAGCTGTGACCTGCTGGAGACTCCCTACTCCTCTTCGATCCAGCCATTCATTATACTATGGGGATATGGACCCAGATTTTCATGTAAAATCTTGTGTTTAAATGTTAGTAACGAATCTTTTTTTCCTAATAACATTGCAGGCCAAATTTGACCAACAGGCTACCAGTTTTTGACCACTTTCTTTTCAAGATGCTCTTTTCGATTATATAATAATTATGAAGCTTTGATACTCTAGGTAATTTTACACCAGTAAAATCTCTGGGAGAAAAAATTAAATAAAGAAAAGCCTTCCCATGTCTCTCATTTGATTTTCTAATACATTTTTACTTATTGGCTTCTCTATAAAAGATTGAAATTTGTTTAAGGGAATATGAGCTATGTATTTTAAATATTTTAGTTTAATTACCTGTAGTATTCTATCTATATTTCTATGCAGTTCCAATGATCTCTTTCTGTTTTAACTTGGAATTTTGTTTATAATGTATCAAATTTAGTTTAGATACAATAGTAAGTAGGAGCACTCATCTTTTAGGTATATCCTATCTTCTCTGTTGTTTAATGTTCTTGATAATAGCTGTCACTCCTGATGATTTTTTATAAAGCCAACTTGTGTTTTTTAAATTTCTTAGTTTTTCCAACATATTATCATGATCTATTAAAAAATACAGAAAAATCGAAGACTAGTAAAATAATCACTCATGTACCCACTACCTACATTCAGCTGTTAACCATATGAAAATGAGTTGCAGATAATTATGCTACTTTATTGCTATATACCTGAGCATGCACCTCCTAAAAAAAAAACCCAAAAATTCCATAATCACAGTGCCATGTTACAAATTTGTAACATGTTGTAAATTTGTAACATGTTACAAATTTGTGTGTGTGTGTGTGTGTGCGTGCGCATGCATGTGTGTGCACATGCTTATATGTTGTAATATTCTGGAAAGGTACTAGGATGTGCCCAGGAGATGGTCATGAATTTAAAAAAACAAAGCTAGACCTCTTCTGTCTTTTGTTGATCATTTGCTGCAACAGAAATTAAAGCTATATTGGATCTAGGTCAGAGCAGATATGATCTTAATTGCTACAGTCCCTGGACAACATCTATCTTAAGTGGCTTCAAAAACAGGAGTTGGCTTTCACAACAAAGCTCACAAAGATAAGGAGGCTATAATAGTTGAGATGAGACTCTTTTCTGAAACCGCTAGCCTTAAACTACAAGCAGCATCTTTATTAGGCTAGGGGAACAGATAGTAATGGGAATAAGTCCCTCTGTTCCTGGTTTGGATCTCCAGGTAAATGACAGACTGTGTACCAAAACAGAGGCCTGGGGAGGTGTCAGGCTTTACTACAGAATTTTTGTAGGAGGTCTGGATATTTGATCATTTGTTAATATATACCCATAACTTATTTTTTATACAATGAAAACTAAAAATCTAACACTTGAGTAGTCTAACCTTAAATTTTTCAGAACTTTAAATGAATGTCTCTTCTGTTTAGCATTTTTTGCATATGAGTTAAATAATGCTACTCTGTTTTGCCTGTCTGTGCTCTAGAAAAGGAGTACAGAATACAAAGGTGGATTTTGTATCATGTAAATAAGAGTTTAGTATTGAGATTTTCCCAGTTTCACCCTAGAGCTGTTATAAAAGATAATCTCCATTTAATTATGCTTTACGCTCTTCTGTGGAAGATTTCCAGTGTTATGATTGCCTTTTCACTCCTTTTAAAATGTTATTTTACTCTGTTACATTTTTTTCTTTTAGGTGTATTTACTGAAGTTTAATGAGAAGAATCGTGACCAGTTAGAATTTTCTTCAAGGAATGGAATTAGCTCATAGCTTATTGCTGAATGAAGGAGCATACAATCAACTAGGTGAAGTTCAGAAGGCAGAGTTTATTTTTGATTGGTTGAGATATTTGGAGAAGCTCTTGCTAGCAACCAGCAGGGTAGGTCAAATTGCAGAAACTTTTTTAAGTGCCAGATAATGTTTAGTTCTTTTGGTTTGCTTTTCTAGTTCTGTTCAGAATAACTTAATTAGCCTTCAAATGCTAGACCTTATTAAGATTTTATAATGAAATATTACAAGTTTGTTCAAAAAGGCAGGAAGAAATTAGCCAATATTTTTGATATTATCAGAAACTAATGACAAGCTACATTGCATTAGATTTCATTTTTATTTGTATTGCACCTCATGCATCTTAATATGCACAAAGCTGTGGTGCAGCATAGTGCTAAATAATGTCATGGGAGTGTCACTGTTAAGAACTCTAAAGAGGAATACAAATTGAAGAGTTTTTGAATAAACATACTTTCTCTTAAAAGCTTGTGAAATGGACTTAAAAAAAGAAAACTCATCACCTGTACCCTTCATCTACATTCAGCAGTTGTTAACGTTTGCCATGTTTGATTGACCGATTGATTTATTGAACCATGTGAGGTGGTACTTTACTTCTAAATACTTTTATATATATGCTAAGAATAGCAATATTCTATATAATAACAACACCGTATGTAATGCAAAACGGTACAAAGACACTGCTCATGGAGACATTTAGAATTTAACAAAAGATAAAAATCCATACACTGAATTAGCACATATTCCATTGTGAAAGTTTAGGTCCTGGTGAGCACCTGGATACCATAACCATTGTAATGGTATATTCTGTGTTCCCTTTTCAGAGAGTAGAGAAGTAAAAGGGAGTAACATTGGCATTTAGATGCATAAGCTTACAAAAGGAAAATTGTGCTAAACTTAGAAAAAGATCTGAATAAAGCAGGTAACCGTGGCAAGTTCAGCTCCGATGATAGATTATAGGTTGCTGCTCATTATGCAGACATATGTGGGATGGGGGCTTAATAACTAATAACTAAGAAGCTCTAGTCGAAATACAAATTTGCTCTACTTTTCAAATATAAAAAAGATAAAGAAGAAATAGAGCCCTTGTTCACAGACACTCCAGTGTATTATGGTCCAGAATTTATTTCGTGAAAATATCAGGAGGGCAACAAACTACCTGTTCGTGTGGTGTGATGACCACACCAACTTACTTGTAATTTTTAGTCAAAATAATTGTACATTTTTCTAGAGCTTTTTAGTTAGTTCTTGAATACATGAGAGAAAAATCATATTAGGGATTATGTGTAATTATGTTGACTTTGAATTGTCTTTTTGTTACCTTTCTAGAGTGATGTAAAAGAGAAACAGAAGACTCTTGTTGAACAGCTCCTATCTTTGTTGAACAGCTCCCCAGGGCCTCCTACCCGCAAACTCCTTGCTAAGAATCTAGGCATTCTTTATAGTATCGGAGACACATTTTCTGTTTATGAGACAATCGATAAATGTAATGATCTTATTCGTAGTAAAGATGATTCTCCAAGTTATCTTCCCACTAAACTGTAAGTTAAATATCAAAACTGCACATAAAATAGTGCTTCCTTGTTGTATCATTTTTATAAATAACCCCAATTACTTGATAATTATTTTGAAACTGAATACAAATTGTTTTACTCATTTTTTAAAATCTATTTTAAAAATCTAACATTTTCCATTGACTAAGAAACAGTTCTTTTAAAAAATATTTTAGACATATTTGAAGTCTAGATTTGGGAATGAAGACCGTCTCACTAAAATTTTAGCAATTGAGTGTTTAAGAAAAAGATAATTTTAAATTCTTCATGTTTTGGATGTTTTTTTTGGTTTATTAGTTGTTAGTAGTGAAAATTAATAGTAACGTAGAAAAATACTCTTCTAAGATCCGAAAAAGAACAGCTTAATTTCTCCACAGGATTCAGTTCATTTTATCACCTATTATTTTAGAGAAGTTGATTTGCCATGTATGATATTCCACAGTAGAAATTTTTGTTGACCTGATTTTTAGCTTAGAAGATAATGTATTTTCCAGTAACGTTTTCAGACTTCAGACTTGATGAGAACATTATTTCTTGATTTTCTTATCTTTTATAATATGTAAAAAATTTGAGGGAATGGAATCTTTGGGCTGAAATTTAGATTAATTGAAGTTACATCTTTTTAAAATTATTGTTATTGATGTAATTATTTGACACTCACCTAAGGTGCTATGCTGTTGAATTTAACAATGGAGTAGATTTTGGGAAATTTTATCCTGTAAAAGTAAAATTAAATAGTCACCTTTACATATTCTAATTTTTTTATTCCTGTTTTTTCATTCATGACTAATTTCTAATTTAAATATTGTTTCAGTGCTGCCGTGGTATGTTTAGGTTCCTTGTATAAGAAGTTGGGTAGAATACTAGGTAACACCTTTACTGATACAGTGGGGAATATCCTTAAAGCTATGAAGAGTGCAGAGGTAAGTAACTACAAATTCAACCAAAAAATAAAAAGATAGTATTTTATAGGTTTTATGGTTTCTCGATCCAATTAAAGAGCTTTACTTTACCTATGACAAGCATACATAAGTATCTATATAAATATATCCAGATGAAATATTTCTAGGTGACATACATGCACTTTGTATATTGAATCTTTATTAGTGAAGCAATAAAGCAATAATAAAATTTCGTGTCTTTAGACAAATCCAAATGGGCAAAATCTAAGATATTTCTCTAGCAGGCCCATCCCTGCTTCCTTTGCTTATATCAGCTTTTCCATCTGATACTACTTACTAGTTCCAGAGCAAGTGCTTGTCACCAAGGACCCAGATACATAATTGATAACTACTATATACCTGATGGATGGATTAGTATTGTACCAGAATCAAAAGGGAGTGAGTAACATAATCAGGGTGGGAAAGAGCGTGGAGGACCTAAGTATGACCAGGATCTGGATGATCTTTTAATTGCCAGGGGACGCACACTCTCAGTGTTAGCCTCATTGACTTGTTGGCATCATTTACCACTGTGGAACACCCTTTTTGTTTTGTAGCTTTCTCTTCTTTGACTTTTAAGGTGCTGTAATCTTTTGCCAACTATAGCTTTACTAACCAGCTCGAAATTAAAGAACGTCGTATGTTTATATATTAAAAGTTTACATCTATGATCCCTAATATTCAGGGCTATCTCAGCACCTTTAAATATAAAAACACACAAGTTCCTGTTCTTACCTTACTTAGAAAAATAGTCTAAAAGACAGCTCTGAAATAATTTATAAAAATGCTAGCTAGTTGCACACATACTTTTTAAAAATATACCTAGATAAAACATGTTAAATTTCAAGAATGTAGCTGATTTAAGAATTTTGAGACGTGAAATCCATAATATAAAACTAGTGAGAGAATCTACTCAACGGATTTTTTCTCAACAGTAGTTTCCTGAAAGATTGAAGAATGTCATTCAGAAAAAAGGATTGTTAACCTCTATAAACTTGATTTTATTTAAAAGAAGTCTGTAAGAACTTTTGTTCACTGAAGTATGGCTGCTTTAAACTTTTTTCCCTGTTAACTCCATTGGTTAGGCTATAATCCTTTTTAGGCCCCGTGGTTAACAGAAAATTACTCTGTAGCTCTCAGAAATGTTACGTTATTGCTAAGTATTTTATTGCTTCATTGTTTTTTACCTTTATAATTTAGTTAATCAGGTAGCACATTTTGGAGATATCAAAAGGGAATCCCACCTTTGATACTCACCCGCCAGTGATGGGCAACATTTGAAATTAGGAAAAAAGAAAGTTTAAAGTCTTCCCAATCGGACCCATTTTGCTAGGTCCACCTGTAATTAGTCACTATTGTGCTCTCTTTGAACAAAGATAAATTAATGGCATTACTATGAAAATGATACTCAATGTTGATTTTGTCTTCCTCAACTTCAGTGGCCTTAATTTCCTGGGATATAGAAATCATTTGGGGCATTTAGGAAAACATCAATAATACAAGCATCTACTATTTCTTGAGTATTTATTATGTTCCAGGCTTTGTGGTGAATGTTTTCTACACAGGGGCTTATTTACTTCTACACTGGCTCTATGTGGTTCATCTTATCCTCATTTTATAGATGAAGAAGTAAGAAAGAACGGCTTAAAGTCACACAGATACTGAGAGTCAGAGCCAAGATTCAAACCCAGGTCTTTAAAGTGCAAACTTTTAACTTCTGTGTTAAACTACTCGGACCAATAAATGATAAGATATTAATAGCTATGAAATTTATTGAGTAATCACTGTATTTCAGGCACTGTTTTAAGCACTTTACATGTAGTAACTTGTTTGAACCTCAAACAACTAGAGAGGTAGATACTATTACCTTCATTTAATAGATAAATAGATTTGCCCAACGTCATGTAACTAGTAGGTGTCAGGCCCTGCACTCTTACCTTGTTACCTCATTTATAGCAACTATTCATTGACTGTTTAACAGTTTAACAATATGTAAGCTTTGTGCAAGGCACTTTCTATATAATTTTATTTACTCTTCACATCAGTCTTAAGAAATTTGTATTATGTTGAAATGTAGTATATACAGATAACACTTTTGAGATAGTAAACACTTCATAAAATAGCAACTATTAATATTTCTTAATGTCAGAATGGGTTGATTAGTGTGTACAAAAATCAGTATTTCTCTAATTTGTGAGATAAATTTCAGTGTGTATGCTGTTCTTCACAGTGAATTATTTTTTTCTATTCTTTAAAATGTTTCTTTTCTCTTTGGTAGTCTCAAGGTCGATATGAGATTATGTTGAGTCTGCAAAATATGTTGAAAGGACTTGGAGCTGCTGCTACACCTTGCCACAGGGATATTTATAAAGCTGCTAGATCCTGTTTAACAGATAGGTCCATGGCTGTTCGTTGTGCTGCTGCAAAGGTAAAATGCTCTAATAAGCAGAATTTCTAAAAATTAACTTAAAGAAAAGTAAATCAGTTTTCTCTGTAAACACTAGTAATAGCTGTATGATCTAGAGCTACAGCTTTGGTAATCAACTAGGACTATCTCATTTTTATATATGAGGAAACTAAGACCAGAGAGTTAACATGAATTTCCCAGGGTTCTTCAAGTAGTTAGCAGCACATCGTTAGAGGGTAGCAAGTTCAAATGATCAGACTAGGTATTTTTTGGCTCTACATGCTTCCTCCATGTAATTGTATTAACTAAAATTTACAGGTAAGGTTTATGTTGTTTGAAATGACTTGGATTTAGGTAGATAGGGATAGAGATGGTTCAAATATTTGTCGGTGAAGGAAATTTAACTTTGGGTAGTGAACACAGTGCAGTGCTCTTAATGATGTATTATTGAATTGTACACTTGAAAACTATTTGATTTTATTAACCAATGTCACCCCAATAATTTTAATAAATAAAACAAAAGAAAGTGACTTGGTTTTGTTTTTTATCATGCCTTATTAACATAGTTGGTTAGGAAGTACAGTAAAGTTGTTTATGTTGGAATTCTCACATTTGCTCTTTAGCCAACAGATTGGTTCTAAAGACATTTTCACAGCCGCATCCTCCCACCTTTTGTGGACACATTGCTTTATATAGTATAATTGTTATGGCTTTTAATGCATACTCATTTATTGTCCCTGGAATCATTTAGAAACTTTGGATTTGTGTGTTATTTTTGTTAAATCTTGATTTTTTTTTACAACATAGATCTGAACCTGATATTTATATTTCACTAATTTCTGTTTTTCCACTTGAATAGTGCCTCCTTGAACTTCAGAATGAGGCCAGCTTTATGTGGACTACAGACCTGGACAGTGTGGCCACACTATGTTTTAAGTCCTTTGAAGGTTCTAATTATGATGTTCGGATTTCAGTCTCAAAGCTACTAGGGACAGTGTTGGCTAAAGCTCTAATTTCTAAACATCCAGGAGCAGGTACATTTCATTTAATTATTTTCAGAATGTCTTTTGTAATTTTTTCCTTAGTTGATTTAAACAGACATGTAGCATTACTGCCACCCATTATTACTTTTATGAAGAGATAGAATATCTTATAAATTTTGGTTTGTAAGCATTGCTCTAGGTCCTAAGATTTCATTTTCAAACAATTCAGTAAAAATTTGATGAAAAAAAAAAGAACTTGAAGAAATGTGTTTTATTCAATCATTGCCTTCCCATACATTGTTGTTGTTGTTTTTTAAGTAAATTGTTGTGTTATTCAATAAGAGAGATGATCTAAATCTTGAGAAATTTTTTTTAAGCAATATGCATCTGATACATAATTAGGCTTACCATTTTCTAGGTTGATATAATGGAGCAGTGCTGTAAATAATTCCAAATAACAGATATTTGAAGTTTGCTGTATTTGGACAACTTGCTTTGGTTAGTTTATTCCCTTTTATATACTTGTAGACAGCAAGCAAGGATGGGGTACTTATGTCTGCCTGGGTTTAATCTATAGTGCATATAAAATATTGATGAATAATGGAAACCTGCTTTATTATTCTATCTCCAAAAAATAAACAGTCTCACACAAATGAAAATGTGATTGTTCTGTACAACCTTGCTTCTCAAACATCTGCAGACCTGGAGTACTGGGATCACTTGAGAACTTATAAGAAATGTAGAAACCCAGCCCTCACCCAAGTTAATAAATTCTCATTTTTACAAGATATATCAGATAATTTGTATGCACATTAAAGTTTGAGAAGCATCGCTCTAGGAATTATTTATTGTAATAAAAGGAGGATTCTGGTTTTTTTTCAATGCTAATGTCTCTCAACCAGAGATGAAAGAGGTCAAGGAATACAGCATACCTGAATCATCTGGGGAGCGCTAGCAAACTTCACAGCCCCCTCATTCTCCATTGAGACCAACAAGTTTTAAATTTATAATAAAAATTTTTTATTTTTATTGTGGTTCTTTTAATCTTGTAATTCAATAATACTTTCTGAGTTACAGTGGGGTGGGGACTAGGGTAGAAGGGTAGATGGGAAGAGGAAGAAGCCACAAAAAATCTAAACCGGAAAAAAAAAGTTGTTTAGGGAATTTAAGAAGTTAAATCTTGAGCCACCTAAGAAATTGAAATTAGAAGACATGTTTTAATCAAACTCTTGAAAATGCTAATTGCACATTTCTGTAAATGTATCATTAGCACTAGCACACAGTTGCCGTGTAAATAAGTAAAACTATAGAACTGCATAACAAATGTGAATAACATTTAAGTGCATACCCTTCTATAGTAGTACTACACTAATACCAGCATTTTTGTAATCAGACTAAACAACTGAAAAACTTTGGCCTAATCTTTTGTTAGAAATTTTCTCCTCTTTCAAATGTAAATTCTAGTTTGCGTTATAATTGAGTTATTTATTTTTGTATAACTAAAAAAATGATCTAGGTCTCATGACTTTTTTTTTTTTTAAGGAGGAGTCCAGTAGTTAGCAACATAGTGCTTAAAAATTTGGAAAACATGCAGTGGGGATTTGTACATTCAGCCACAATATGCAAAGATTATGAACTGAAATGATTTTCTTAGACTTCAAATAGATGGTATATTATATGAATGCACTTAAAAAGCAGGGATTGAGTATGACATTCTAACATTGGGATAGGCATTACCAGGAAGTTAATCTTTTAAATTTACTTCTTGACCATGAACCTCAAGTAGATCCTTAATGGTGGCTGGCAGACATACTAAATATTTTCCTAGACCATTCACTCTCCAACTTTTCTAATTGACTGTTTTATACCTCCTTCCCTCACCTTATTTTCATTTGATGGCCTGTGTTACATAGGCTCCCCTACCACATCTATGCACCTTCTAGCGTCTATATTGGTATACTCCGACTTCCCCACTGTTACTCAGATAAATTATCCCATCTGTGAAAGCCATACTTTCAATAGCTATTACAGCTCATCCTCTCACCTGCTAAGGACATTACTCTAGGAAGTCTCCCTTCTCTTACATCAACTTTTTCCTCTTTATCAGATTAGTCTCTATAAAAACATACTTTTGTTTCTTCCATTAAAAAAATTTTTTTTGTATCTTACTTCCCCAGACATCTGGAGCTCCATTTCTCTTTGCAGCAAAGTTCCTCAGAGTTATTGATATTCACTTTCTTTAGTTCTTCCCTTGCCATACATTTCGTACCCACTTCAATTAGAATTTTCTCCATCACTCCACCAGAATTATTTTTGTTAAGTTTACCAATGACCTCCATGTTTATTCATTGATTCAGCAAATGTTTATGAAGTGTTTGTACTGGGCCAGGATCTATTCTGAGTGTGTGGGATATGTTATTGAACAAAACATAAAAGCCCCTTTGTTTTGGAGCTTATGTTCTAATATTTAGTCATGCTAAAGCTCTCAGTTTTTGTCTTACTTGACGTTTCAGTAACATTTAACTCAGTTCATCCTCGTTATCCTTTTCTCACTTGCCTTTTAGGACCTCATGGTCCAAAAACCCCTTTGGTTTTCCTTCCTCTTAACTAGAAATTCCTGTTCAATCTTCTTTGATGATTCTTTGTTTTATAGAAGAGGCCCATCGCCTAGTAATTGGTCTCCTGCTCTTTGTATACATTCATTCTTTTGGTGATCTTATCTAACCTCATGGTTTAAATACCATCCATCTATCTATCTATCTATCTATCTATCTATCTATCTATCTGTCTGTCTGTCTATATCTAGAGATAGATAGATATGAGTACATTGATTACTGAAAATAAGTAAATAAAGGAGAAGGGAGAGCTCTTTTATGGTGGAATTCCATCTAATAAATATAGAAAGAATGATCGTTAGGTAATGACCTTTTGGGGATTATTATAATAATAATTTATGCAGGTAGGAATCCTCAGTACATTCTTGGATGAAAGTGTGATGGGTTACAGGATATTTATGTCATCTTAAAGTATCACCACACAGGTTACATAGTAATTACGAAGGGAAAAATATTTTGTAGTGGACAAACATGGCAGTCATCTTATTCAGGTGTTCAAATATAATGTCACTGATGTAGGGGCAGAGTGACACCAAGCCTAACAGTGCCTTTTGATGTTATACATTGAGAATGCTTACAGCATTGCTTATATAGTTCTCTTACCAGAAATTCTGAGGAGTGCTAGACAAACTCAAACTGAGGGCTCTTATGTAAAACAAGTAGCCATACATGTATTCTTTGAAAATGTGAAAGTGAAGGACATATAGGAATTTATTTTACTATTCTGGTAACTTTTTGTAAATTTGAAATTTTTTTCTAATAAAAAACTTAAAAATACATATGTATGTATATTCAGACTCAGTTCTTCTACAGACCTTGTTCTAAGCCACCATCACTTCTTGCTTAATTACTAAATTGTTCCTAATGGGTTTCCCTACTTCTGCCTTTGTCCCCTTCTATAGTCTTCTCTCAGCACAGCAGCAAAGTGACAGATTATATCACTTCTGTGCTCAAGGTCCTCCACTGGCACCTCCTCACTTCACTCACATCTTTATAATGATCTGCAAGGTCCTTTGCCTCTGCTCTCTCCCTGTCCTTACACCCTGGCAGTCCCCTACTTGACCTCTCTACTGCTCTGTCCACATAGCTCTGCTTGTACTTACTAGGCATCATATCCCTCCTCAAGCCTTTTTTGCCTGAGCTATTTCCTTTGCTTAAAAGACGTTCTCCAGATACTCGCATGCTTAATTTCCTCACTTAAGACGGAGTTATGTTCAAATGTCACCCTTTTGGTGAACTACCTTGACTACCGTATTTAAAATAACACTTCCCTTCAACCCCTAGTATTCTGGCCCTATTTTTGCATGGCTTTCAAGCACTGTCTAACATACTGTATGCTTAGTCATGTGTTATGTTTATTGTCTCTCCTTTCTAGAATTTATGATCCATGAGGGTATGGAGTTTGTACTATTCACTAATGTTTTTCTCCCAAAGGCCAATACAGATTTTCATTTGTTTCAAATGGTTATATCCTCTTTAGGCTAAAGAGTAGATATTTTGCTTATAAACTTTGATTAATGGAAGTTTATTTCTCCACTGTGTACAATTTGAATCAATAAGGGTCAGAACTTGTTACTATCATTTTTTTCAGAAGAATGAAAAGTTTTGTTTGTTGTTTGTTTGTTTTAAGGAAAGGAGATATCATTCCGTAGATATTCACAGGGAGACTCAGCTGTGTCAAACTGAAGATAGACTTAAACATCACACCTTCATCTCTTAATTATTGTAGCCTAAAGGCCAACTGAGTAGTTTTAGTAATATTCTTTCTTCAGAGACAGGCTGCAACAAAAGTTGTACTTGTAGTGGAGAATTTTTGAAAGTAGGGCATGGTGGTTACTTTATATAAGTTTCACTAAAAATTGTAGAGCATTTGGAAAAATTAGATTATGATTTTAGCATTTAAAGTATTTCACACAAATTTTCAAAGCATTGTATTGCATTTTCATTCATGGAGAACTAGGGCGGTTTATTTTGTTTTCCTTTGTTTTAGAATACTGTTAGCCTTTTAACTTCTTTGAGGAAAGGAAAGCAATAGGGCACAATCTCAAAGTGCATAGACTTTAAGATGTCATTGGCATGATACTTCAGAATCCATGATGTTTTAATCTCTGACCTCTTGTGTGACTGTGTGTTAAAGTGTGTAGTGTCCTGTAAATTTTGCATTTTTGTTTGGAGTTTTAGTTTATTTTTGTTCCAGTTGAACATTTGAATCAATATCATGCATTAAAATTTAGTCTACAAAATATGAATCACATGTTTTGTTCTTTGTTATAGCAGCCTCACGTCAAAGCATTCGCAGATTATCTCTGGAGGAAGTTCTGGAATTACTAGGAACAGGGTTTCTACGTGGGAGTTCAGGATTTCTTCGAGCCAGTGGTGATATGCTGAAAGGAACCAGTTCAGTCAGTAGGGATGTTCGAGTTGGAGTTACTCAGGTTAGAATCACAAATCAGTATCTAAATGTTATTCTCACTGGCCTGTAATGAAAGTTTTAGGATATGACTCCAGGCAGAAATGATACTATGCAAGGTCATCACTTATACTCTTATATTTGTAGATATGGTGAGGCCAGAATATTTTTTAAAAACTAGATTACAAGCAAGAAAACCTTATTTACCATAAACAAAGCCAACTCAATAGGCCATTACCCACAGTGTGTTATTAGTTCCTAATAATGGGATATTTTTTTAATCCTTTGAAACACAAATTTTTGTTTGTTTGTTTTTAGGCCTTGTGCTTTCATGTGTCTCATAGTTTAACATATTTTCCATTGTGTTTATGTGTGCTTGTACAGTTCAAGTTTAAGCAATTAGGTACATATTATTCAACATGATGGACAGTATTGTATTTCTATTTTATATGGTTTCAACTCCTAAGTAAATATTACAGCATGTTATTTACTTAAGTGCTTAACTTCTTGGTCCTAAACAAAATTTAAAAAGCTAAACCCTGGGAAAAGTATTTTAGAATAAAACAGAGGTCTGCATTCTTTCCTTGAACTATCTTGTTTTCTAAATGCCATGATGGTTAAAAGCAAACATGTCCTCATTGTTTTTTATAGTATATAATATTAGACTTCATGAAAGTGTAAGGTGTTCCAGTATAATTGTAAACTATGTGTTTTTAGAAACATTACATAAGAAAATTACTGTCTTTGTATCTCTGGAGTAAGATAAATTGTTAACTTTCTTGAAAATAAAGAACAGTCATTCATCACTGTAAAGTCCCTTAAAAGTTATGATGTTGGAACACAGTTAATTCTTACAGTGTGTTCATATATTTGATTTGGGTTTTCTTTGTTCAGCATGTGAAAGAGCTTGAATTCTTTGTTCAGAGAAGCCACAGACATATTTTACATATTAGCTGGCTGTGCTGACTATCCTGAAACTTTTAACTCTGGCCAAAATAAAACAGGCAGTATAAATGAAGTCTCAGTTGAAAGACTGTAAATTTCAGTTTTGGCTTAACAAAAAAAAAATTGTACTGCATTTATGTAGGTAAGTGGCTGTAAATGAGAAAGGAATAAAATAAATATTAATAAATTCTGCATATTTCAAGCAACAGAAAATATTAATATAGAATTGAAATGATTTCATTTTGAAGATAAAACTCCTTTCTTTTTTAGGCTTATGTGGTATTTGTTTCAACACTAGGAGGAGCATGGCTAGAGAAAAATTTTGCTGCTTTTCTTTCTCATTCTAAGCCTTGTATCACAGTCACACCCTAAAGTCACCCAGACTCAGATCGATGCTGTCTGCGGTCGTCGTTGTGTTTCATTTATCCTTCGAGCTACTGTAGGAGGCCTTCTTGGAGAAAAGGCTCAAATTGCTGCTGCCAAGGATATTTGCCAGGCTATCTGGAAGTTAAAGAAAGTTGTGGGTATGGATCTTCTAAGACAATCTGTTTTAACAGTGAAAAGCTGTACTGTTATATTACTATATTTAAAAAAAACCACACTTTAATAATAGACATCAGTTGTTTTAGGGTAAAGCAGTAAATATATTGATGAGATGTAAGTTATCTAACTTGATAATTATATATATGTAAAATCTTAAAGACTGTTGATAATAGTTCATCAGAATTCATGATCTTCCTATAGTTGATGCATTGTTTTTGAAACAATTAGTTTATCTCAGTTCTGGCACTGTTTTAAGTCTGCTCTGCTTTTCTTGTGTAGCAGTAAAATTGGAATATTATTTTAGTTTTCCGTAAGTTCTCTCTTTCAGTACCACTTGCTAAAAGAGTAATAAGGGATCTGTGGGCAGGTTGCTTGAACTGAATCATTTATATTCGTTCAGTTGTTTCTCTGTTGATGCAAGTTCCCTTTGTAGTATTTCAGTTACTGCCATATGGGTTTCATATAGATTAAGTTTGGAGGTATTAATTTTTGCTTTTATAATTTTCCACTCCTAACACTCACCCTCTATATTTTAACAAAGCAGTGATGCACAGTTAATTCTTATACTTCTGTCAGATGCCATGATGAGTGACGGTAACTTGGAAACCCGACTTGGCTCCACAGATGTAGCAGCCAGCCAGCATATGCTGGTGTGTGCTTTACAAGAACTTGGAAATCTCATATATAGTCTCGGCACCACAGTTGCGCCTTTGCTACAGGATCCAAGCACAGGTATCTGTTGTTGTGATTTGTGAGAATACCTTGTTTTTACTTTTACTCTAAACAAGGAAATCTCCTTCATATAGTTCATTTATTATAATTCCACTATAGATTTGTTAGAGATGATTAGTGAAATATATATGATCAAGATTATTGAAAATATTTATATATTTGAGGGGTGTTTTGCTTTTGCAATTGAAGATTGTTCTCTATACCTCCCCCTCCTTTGTCCCCCTTTCTGGAGATATTTAAGATAATGGAAAGACTGAGAAGTAAACCTGAACTCATATCTCTCATCTGCAGTGAAAACATTAATTTCTATATGGTACAGGTAATTCACTTCCTCAAAGATCTTTTCAGGTCTATTTCTTCTTTCTCTTTTTGAAAATTATTAGATCTTTGAGAGATAATTCCATTCTATAAAAGTTCACTCTTTATACTTAAAGTATATAATTCAGTGGTTCTGGTATATTCACAGGGTTGTGCAGCTACCACCACTATCTAATTCCAGAGTGTTTTCATTATCCCAAAAAAGTTAGCAGTCACTCCACATTTCCTTTTCCCACAGCCCCTGATAACTGTGAATTTCTTTTGTCTCTATGAATTTGCCTATTCTGGACATTTCATATAAATGAAATCATACAGTATGTGTCTGTTGTGGCTGGTTTCTTTTATTTAATCACTTTTTAAATCATTTTTAATGACTTTTTTGTCCTTTGACTGTGATACACATTTCCTGTGGAATAAGCTTTACTTATATTTTGTTTGTCAACTATTTATCCCAGGATACTTATTATTTAAGTAGCAGTTGACATGAACTATTTTATGAAGGTGTGTGTTGAAATATCACAGTGTAGACTTTTTTCTTAGTGGTATTCACTGTCTTTGTAGTTAGTAGTCTATTGATGACCTAGCAAATTCTTGAGATTGTTTGACATTTTGTTCTCAAATAAGAGCAATGTGGTAAATAGGAAGTATACTAATTATGTAGATAAATGTGCCAGAAGAGATTTTAAAAAAGGAAGATGGAGAGTAGTGTAACATTTCTTCTTAAGGTGCTTTTATTATTTATTGATAATTTTTAATTGCTAGTACCATTTATAATGGTCTCAAAATAAAGAACAGAATATTGGCTTTTAGGAAATATAATTTTTCTTTTGCATATTGACTTAATATAAGTCAATTTTCATGCTACATATTAGAATATTTCTTGGATACAAAAATAATTTTTGGATACAAAAAATAATTACAATTATCACTTATTTTTTACATTCTAATGTAGCTTTTGATCAAGATAATATATATTATATTCATGTTGCCACTTATTCTTTTGACTGTTTTACAGCTAAGTGAGTTTTACATGTAGCTGAGTCATTTGTTTTTTTCTATCCTTTCAGGCATTCTTGACAGTGTCATTTCAGTCATCCTTCATCCTAGCATTTCTGTTCGACTAGCAGCTGCTTGGTGTTTACACTGCATTGCTGTGGCATTACCTTCTTATCTAACACCTCTCTTAGACCGTTGCCTGGAACGGCTTACTATACTTAAGTCTTCACCCGAAGCAGTGACTGGCTTTAGTTTTGCTGTGGCAGCTTTGTTGGGAGCAGTGAAACATTGTCCTTTAGGAATTCCTCACAGAAAGGGCAAGGTAATGATATCATTTTCCACATATACAGTAATGATATTTTAAATTTTTCCTAAAAACATCACAGTCTTCTTGTTTATCAAAGCCATTCAGGACAAATTTCTGAGTGATCAGCTGTACTAAAGTGTTAAATGCTATCAACATAATTACTGTGAAAAAGGAAGAAATGGTTAAATAACATCTTACTAAAACATGTGTCACTAAAACAGGTGTGCTTTTTGTGTTTTTTGTTAGAAAGTATCTCCATTTAATAACAGAATTTGTTTCAGAAGGCTTTATTTTGGTATATATTTAGCTCTGCCATAGAAGTGCATTTAAAATAATTTTTATAGAACAAATGTAGCATTCTATAGCACAAATGAGCAGCAAAACAAATTATAAATTTCATTTGTAATTTTATAGTTAGTAATATTATTGGTGGTATTATTTTAAATTACAAATTGTAAGGTAAAGTAGGTAAAATTTTTTGGAACCAAGATTTTCCATATTATTAAAAGAGCTACAGCTGTAGAATCAAGAAAGTTAAGTAAAAGCCCAGTATGTTAAATTTGAATAGAAAATATTACTACGAACTTAAATTTCCTGTTTTTAAAAATACTTATATTCTCTGTCCAGACCTAAAAGCAGTGTCAACCAAGTGATAGAAACAACCCCTAGTGAACAGGTTATGGCTCTAAATACCACTTCCAAGTAAAAAGGAGTGGCTGTGCCAGGTCCAGGGTAGGGAATGCACAGGATAAGCTTGGAACATCTTATGCCAGAAAGCAAGGAAATAATCACTTTTACAGGATACAGGAAATAACAGGGGGCTCTTAATGGCCAAAGATGAGCTAATGTGTGCATCAAAATAATAACAATAAGGTCAACAGTGAATTGAAACACACTAACAATATAAAATCCCATAAGTTCATAATACTAAAAAAAATGTCCCCTCAAAATTGCATTGCTACTGAAAAATATGGTTTTCTGGATAAATTTAGTGCTTTTGAATGTAGCACTTTCTAACCAATAAATGACATAGAATGTAGTGACTAAATAACCCGTTTAATGTACAAAGAATTTTAAAGGAAGCTAAAGAAAAATTTTTAATGAAATAGCGAATGTAAAATAGACAGCATAGTGTGGGAATTTTGGCTTTTTTTGAATAGCCATGAATAGCATGTTGTCAGAGATTATTGTTTTACAGTGAAAGCCCTCATAACCTGAGCTTCACACGCATACAAGTATTTTTTAAAAATTGCTTTCTCATTGTCATTCCTGTGTCTTTATTATTGAGTATTATAGTATATGGTGGTTGACAACTTCAGGAGGTAATATATTCATTTATTATTTTAGTTATATTCTAAACTAACATCACATTTTGCTAAGCAAAGAATTGCCGTTGTATGTGTTTAGTTAAATTTAATATCCTCACATCTTAGTGGTTTAGGCAGGCAGGATTGGGTTTTCTTTTGTTCTCAGTTTTTCTAAGTGTTATCCATTGACCATATAAACTGCAGGTGGTCCTAAGTTAGTAGTAGTTGGTTGGTAGGTTTAAAATCCACTCACCTTTCTCTTTAGAAAACATGTAACAGTTCATAATACTTATTGCTTTTTGGGAGGTCATTGGTAACAGAGATGTCTTCTAAGACATTAGATACCTGTATGTTTTATTCATAAATGTGAAACATCTGGTTTTCCTCTCACTTGTTTTATAACTGCATATTTCATAGACTTTTAAAATATTTTAATGAATTTTATTCTGCTGTGAAACTTACTTTAATATGAGATTATTTTGAGAACTTTAACCTCTATAATATACTGCCTCTGGAAACACAGTTATCAGCCACTCAGTTATCAAATGGCATGCAAAATTTTAAAAAGGGAGATTCCTGTAATGAGAATTTCTCTGGTAGCTACAGATCTAACATAGTTGCCTAAAACTAAAAATAAACTCACATTCTGTATAGCTAAACTTGAACAGTTGTACAATGTTGTCACATATGCTCTACAAAGAATTATGGAGTTGCTGTGTACAACCTGATATGCCAGTATTTAACCTTGAAAATTTATTTTTTTATAGTTTTCTATTTGACATTGTCCTATGGTGTAATCTATATGAATGTCCTTTATTATTTACATTTTTTACATCTAAGAGTTAATTTTTCAAGAAACTGTTAGTGGCTATCATTTGTCCAGTAACCTATAAGCTGATAAGCTTTTTTTTTTTTTTGCCTTGTTCTTCTATATGTAAATAGATTATTATGACATTAGCAGAGGATTTGCTGTGTTCTGCTGCTCAAAACAGTCGCCTTTCAGCTCAACGCACACAAGCCGGATGGTTGTTGATTGCTGCTCTGATGACATTAGGTAACATTCTTGTGGAAGGTTTACATAACTATGAACTACTTTGCATTTTTTGAATGTGAAATATTGTGCTGTATGGTTTGACAAGACTAACTTTTAATATGTACCAGAATTTTTAAATATCCACACAAACGTTTGTCTTCTAGCAGTCACCTTAGGAAGCAATATCCTTACTACATTCCTCAAAATGCTTTCAGATCTTTGAAATTCTCTTTAAGATCAGTTTATGAGCCTTAAATAGGATAAGCCAATTTGGTCATCTTTCAGGCTTAACTTTGAATGACTCCGTCTTTGCCAAAAATCATTCATATCCATCTTCAGGAGCAAAGAAATTTTCCATATCATAAGAATAGGCAAGAGAACATAACACACATAGCCTGTGAATCGATTTCTGTAATTATTGTGAGAATAGTAACACCAATAAGGTAATTACATTGAAGGGGATAGGACTCATTTGAAGTATATTTATTAAAAATTAATATGCATTTTTTGGTCACGACTTTTACAGTTACATCCTTTAACTTTGAAACTCAATTTTATTACTTTATTAAAGTTATGTTTTGTTTTAAGTCTCTATAGTTATGTGATTTATTGCTAGGACATAAAACTGGCTGGATTCGACCAATCAATCATTTTGATACCTCTGCAGTAATTTGACCTAAAAGGAGCTTAAATTAAAATAAGAATTGTAAATGAAAAACCACTTTAAGTAATGTTCTTGAGGTGATTAAAGAGATTTATTGGACTAGATCAGGGTTCATCCTATGGAGCAAATTTGCCTTGCCGCCTTTTATACAGCCTATGAGCTAAGATTTATTTTTACATTTTTAATGATTAAAAAGGTATTCTGTGACATGAGAATCATATGAAAGTTTTCAGTGTCTATAAATAAAGTTTTATTAGAGTGCTACAACAATCATTTGTTTATATATTATCTGTGGCCTTTAGGCACTAGTGAAGCAGAATTAAGTAATTGGAGCAGAGGCTGTATGGCTTTCAAAGTCAGAAATGTTTAATGGCCCCGGGTGTAGGTCATCATTTCACAATATGGAAATAATGTGGTCAAGCTTTTATTTGCTTTTGGCTGGATATTTTATGCCCACCATCAATATTTTTTGCCATATGAAAACCTTTTAAAACAAAGTAATACCATTGGAAGAAGGCTATGAAATCCTTTCTACTTTAAAAAAGAAATTAGTACATCATATATTGTTGCATATTCATAATTAACATAAAAGGTTAAAATGTAAATTAATGTTTTATTTAATTACTGTGTTTTCTTGGGCTTTATACTATTTTCTTATGCATTGTTATTTCTCTTTATTATCCAAGCAACTTTTAAAGGGGATCAGTGAGGTTTTGCTATTCAATATCATTATCAACTTATAGAATTTTTATATATTTATGTTTCAGTCCATTGCAGTCATTATTTCTTTGATCCTCAAATTGTGTCACCTTTAGTTAGTGAGAGCCCCTTCAGGTCGGTATATGTGTAATTTTAACATGAGCCTAGTATTCTTTGATAACATGTTTATTTATGGCATGCAAGATGTCGCAGCTTTTACATTGTACATTTCCTGTCCCAGGCTCACAACCAGGCTTCTCTCTCCAATGAGCCTTGATTTCCTTTTTTGTGGGAAATGGTATTAGATGACAGCTTTATTTTTGCTGTGCAGTTTTAACACCTCTTTTGCTTTTTCTGCGTTTCTGTCACCATTAAAATTTCCATTGTTTTTAATATATTCACTATTCTGAAGTAATATTAACTCAAATAGACCACATTCCTCAAATGTGAACTACAACATTTTTAACCTTTTGTGCTATACTTCCCAGTTTATCTGATGTCAGTTTATCTAACTTTGTTTCACCTGCGGTTACCTACGTACCTTACAAAGATTTATAGGTGACTCATAAAGTCTTTGTTACATACAGTGTTGTTTTTGATATGAATAAACTTACTCTTGTTTACTTTTTCACAGTGTAATTACCATAAACTCATTTTTATTAGTTCATATGTGTCTTTGAAATGACATCTTGATACCTCTCTAGGGAAGAGCTGCTACATTGTTCACCGTTGAGTTAGTAAGATATCTTAAGAGTATAATGGCAAATATCTATGAAACTTGTGTCAACTATGGGTATTGCCATTTTTTTTCTGTCTGACTAGATTCCCACAGCCCATGCTATAAGAGTGTGCTGGTGTGCATACATGCATTCAGGCACACAAACCTCTTCTAATCATTTATTCTTAATTGCCTGACTCTGATTTCCTTATTTGATTTAAATTCTAGGGGTTTTTTTAGTTTTACTTTATCAAAGAAAGTAGTGAGCAGAGAGTGTTGAATTAGTCTTATTTTGCTATAGGGATTCACAATGGCTTCTTCCTAAAAAGCAAGTTAGAAGAAAAATTAAAAATTAATTACATTTTAATTTACAAATTGCATGCATTAATAAAATTGGTTTATAGTTACCTCTTCATCTTGCCATTAGGCTCACCTCTTCATATGCAAATAAGGCAATTTTTGAATGATAATTACATAACAGCCAACCATTATATAAATGCTTATCATGAGTCAAACACTGTACTTATGTATGTAAACTCAATTTAAGTCTCAGAAACCATCCAATGAGGTAAATACTATTGTTATCCCCAGTTATATAGATGAGGAAATTGAAGTGCAAAAAGGTTAAGTAACTTAATCAAGTTTACACAGCAAGTGGATGGAGCCAGGATGTTAACTTAGGTGGTCTCTTTTCAGATCTGCTATGCTGTCATACTGCAGAAGAAAAACAAACAGTCAGCGGAACATGGGAATAGAAGTAGGGAGTACTTACAGGAGAATTTTAAGATAATTACATGGGAAGAAAAGCTGTAGGTTTTGATTTTTGTACTTTCTAGTTTTTTTTTTCTCCTTAACTGATAAGTCTGACAAATAAAATATATTATTATACATTGCCTTTTATTACTGGCTTTGTGTATTCATGATTCCTTGGTTCATAAATTACATTGCTTGGAAATCTTTAAGGAAAAAATTCCATTCAGATGTGTCACATCTGATATTTGGCCCGGAATAAGTATCAAAAGTTAGCATTCGATATTATTTGTTACCAAAACAGTAGTATCTTGCATTTATATGGTATATTACAGTTTTTCACACTACTTTAAAGTACACTATCCTTTGGATCAAGACAAACCCTTGGAGACAAGCAGTGCAGGTGGTACTGGCTTCATTTTATAGATAAAAGAAACTGAGTCTCAAAGAGGTCACAGCAGTTGTGAAAAGCTGATGCCAGAGCCCACACTTAACTATTTGCTAGTTCCTGTTTTTCCTCTCTGTACTCCAGTGCTTTCAGATAATAATTCATTCAGTAGTATATTTATTGGAACCAGAAGGTAAGAAAAGGAGAATGTATTCCAGTAGTGGGTTAAAACATGTTTATTTTAAAAAGGAGGTTTCTGCTTATTAATAGTGTTTTAAAGAGCAAGCACTTTGGGTTCTTTTATAAGTGATAAGTTGAATAAATTACAGGTCCCGCCGTTGTCAGTCATCACCTTGCTCGAGTTCTGCTGTTGTGGAAGTGTGTCTTCCCAGTTTCTCCTAAAGATCTAGAAACAGAAAAGAGCCGAGGAGATTCATTTACATGGCAGGTAACCTTAGAAGGACGAGCTGGTGCACTCTGTGGTAGGTTGAGTTTAGTCTTTTCTTTCCCTTTCCTTTGGCTTTTCCCATTCTTTAACTTTACACACTTGTATGTTTAATTTGTGGGGTGGGGATGGTGTGTGGTATCTGCTTCTGGTGATTTTTTTGTAATTGAATATAATTGATTAGTTGGTGATTATAGCAAAGGTGTAATGTAATAAAGCAAATTTTAGACTTCTCATTCTTAAGATAATGCATGTATTATTAGGTACAGTTGAGAAATGTCAGGATTGCTTTGTCTTAAGTAAGCATTCTTTTCAGAAATATTAGGGTTGTATTTAATTAACATTGATTAAGCATGTTTCCATTTTGTTTTTTATATGAAAGTTGTATCCTTTATAATATATAGATCCTTAAAAATAGTATCCACTATGGAAACTTGAGCTAAGGAAGCATAGGATCTCTGAAAAGACATGAAAGCATCGATTTTGGTTTTGTTTGTTTAGTCATGGTATTTTTATTCTTAAAAAAGAAAAACAATTTTGAAATTAATCTCAAAACTCAGTCTACCTTTAAAATAATCATTTATCCTACATATGAAATAAATCCTTATAAAACTTATGTGTGCCAAGTAACATTTACAAAACTCTAACTTGCTAACTCAAAAGTCAGCGTGGTTCTGCAGAACTAGTGGAGAACTGATAAACTTGAAGGCCTAAAATCATTTATCCTCTACTTCTGAACTTAAAGGCAGAGTAAAATCCAAGGAAAGAAACATTCTGTTAATTTGGTTGTTAACCTCTTAAAGTGATGCTAGGTTTTTTTAGTTTGATTCAAAATAGAAGACACTAGTTTCTTTTTTATACTTAGCACATTTCTTTATTCCTCTGACAAAAATGCAACTGTTGTAACATAATTGAATGCTTTCTCCATGGTTCATTACACTCTGCCATGTAAGTCTGTTCTGTTTTTCAGCCATCAAGAGCTTTGTTTCCCACTGTGGTGATCTCCTTACTGAGGAAGTAATTCAGCGTCTTCTTCCACCACTTCCTTGTGCTGTGGATTTGCTAACTCAGTAAGGATCTGCTATTTAGATTGGATAAAAAAACTTAATAGCAACCAGTTACCCCTGATTACATAATATTTTTTTAAGTACATTAATAAGGCCAATTTTCTGTGGTTGGTGAATGATTTTCTTTTTGCAGAGGAAGACAAATATTTAGTTATGTGATTCTTTTTTTTAGGCTAGGATCTTGAAAGGAAAACATATTAAAAGGGAAAGAAAGTTACTTGGTGGATAATGTATCTTCCATACAGTATCAGATTTAACCAAGAAATTAAATATTAAGCCTGTTAACCATTTCAGGTATGCATTTTACTGGTTTGTTAGTGCTGTTCTGTGTTCTTAAGAACCAGATGCTTTGCTAACAGTTTCAGGTTTTTGTTGTTTATATTTTTCATATGTTTGACTTATACATATATGATAAGAAACAGAGAAAATCCAGTACTGTTAATTTCAAAATTAATAAAATGCTGTAATTAGAGAAAGTCCAAAAAGCGTTTAATAAGATATATAACATACAGAAAAATTTTTATATATACAGAAAAATACAGTTAAGAAACAGTTTATAAGGCATAATAATAGAATGAATACCTGTGAATCCAATACAACCAGATCAGGGATTAGCAAATGTTTGCTGTAAAGAACCAGAAAGTAAAATTTTAGACTTGCAAGCTATATAGTCTCTGTTGCTCAGCTCTGTTGTTGTTGCTAAAAAGCAGCCATAGATAACCTGTAAGTGAATAAACATGGCTGTGTTTTATTTTTTTCCCGTTTCTTTTTCTTTTACTGAACATTATGTTTCTAAATTTCACCTATGTGTAAATTCATTCATTTTGATTGCCATATAATATTTAATTGAAGCTGTTTTTAGTATTATTTTCTTAATCTCTACTATATTTATAATGTCCCTTCCTCCATTCCTGATAAAATTTCATTATGACTTCTCTTTTATTTTTCTGATCCATCTCATGAGAGGCATATCTGGTTTATTAATCTATATAAAGAATAACTTTGCTTATGTTGAATTTGTTTTCTGCTTTGTTAGTTATTATTTATTATTTCTTTCCTCATTCTTAAATTCGTGTTCTTTTTCTAACCCTTTAATTTGAATGCTTAGCTCATTGAATTGCTCTTAACTCTCCTAATATAAACTAGGATGATACATCTCCCTCTAAGGTCCCAGTTGCTGAATCCTTAAAGTATTAATATGTATTATTTTTATTCAGTTTTAAGTATTTTAACATTTCATCATAATTTCTTTGATTGTTTAGAAGTATGTTTTTAAGTTTCTGAATGTGTAGAATAGTGTTGGGCTTATGGTTTTGTTACTGATTTTTAACTTAATTGCATTGTAGTTAGGGAATGTGATCTATATGTTACCTGTTCTTTTAAATTTGTTGAGATTTGCTCTGACAAATGTGTTTTCCTCTATAATTTTTTCTCTATAGTTCCATTAATTTTTGTTCTTTTAGAGGAGTTTATGATTATATCTTCCTGGTACATTGAATCTTTTATTATTATACAGTAACTCTTTAGTCTTAATAATACTTTTTGACTAAAGTCTAATATTTATGATTATTATATTTCTGATATGTCTTTTTCCATGTCACTGTTTTTAGGTGTGTCTCAAACTGCATGTAGTTTGAGTTTTTTAAATTAAATCTTAGAATCTCTGCTTTAAACTGTCAATTTGTGGATTTCTTTATCCAACTTGGTATATATTTTGTTGGATTTATGCTTTTCAGTAGGTCTGGAGAAGTAGCTGTAGTCTCTTCAAATATTGCCTGTTTCCCATTCTCTTTTGGCTTTTCTTCTGGGGTTGTGATGAGACAAATTTTAGATCTTTTCATTTTGTCTTTGCTTCTTAATTTTTTTCTAATTTTTTTTCTCCTTTTCTCTCTGCTGCATTCTGGGTGATTTCTAGCTCTCTCTTTCAGTTTACTAATTCTTTCTTGAGCTAGGTTTAATCTGATATGCTTTTGCCTAGTCCAGCACTTGGGACCATTTTAACTCCCTCCAAGGACCCCACTTTATCACCCCTGCCTTGCATTTGGATTATGTGTTGGATTCAGCATTTGTATTCCCACCCTCATTTGAGCTCATATTTTGCTTCATGCTTTTTATGTTTGTTTGGGGTGAAGGGGAGTTTGGCCTTGGAAAGGTCCCTTTCTGCAAAGCCTAACAATGCAAATTATCTTTAAACTGGGATCCAAGTGTATTCATAGCAAGAAAGCTTTTCAGAGACTTAACCTATCCTAATAGAAACAGAAACCTCTAGGAATGCATTCCTAAATTCTTATTTTGTTCTATTCATGTTACTTTCTTTAAAAAAAAAAAATACACCTCTGAACAAAATTCAGTTGTATCTAAGCCAAATGAATGTTGCAAGATTTTTTAACATCATTGTCAATATCATTGAAGTAGTTTTCATATGTCAGGTGTAATTTTCTCATCTGGTTTTAGAAAAATACAAAAATGCAGTGGATTTATTCCTAACTTCCATAACAAAAAAATTCTACCCAAGTTTGTAAATGTTTTCTGTATATTGTTTACTAAGATGAACAATATAAAATGTAACCAACTTCTTTTTTAATAAAATTACAAATCAAAATATAACCCTTCTAGACCTAGAAATAGCAAGCAGTAGTTTTTTAGAAAATGCAAATGTGTAAACATTGCCAGAATTTCTTAGAATGCCTGGAAACCTCATGACATGACAGTTTACTGGATTTATTCCAGTGTTGTAATAAAAGTAATTTTATTGAATTTCTGTATTGCTAAAAGAGATAAAAACCATACTCCAGTTGATAACATGGTACCTTGCAAAGAATAGTAATCATGTAATAAATATTTGTTAAATGATTAAATATTTGTAAAATGTCTTAATACCAGTTACGAGAATAAACAGAAGATAAAGAAGAATACATGAAAGAGAAAGAAGAGAGGTTAAAAAAAAAAGGGGGAGGTAATATATGAATAGAACTTTTGGGGAAACATTGGCTCAACTTGTGCTTTATTAAAAGAGAATTTGTTTTATGATTTTGTATATTGTGATGATTCATTCTTATTAGGTGATGGCATTCCAGATGAAGTTTCTAGCAAACACTTGGTTTCTTAGATATTTCTGTCTCCTGTTTGTTTCTGTAGCTGATTCCTTTTCTACCATAATAAACTTTAGTTTTTACAAATGCCAAGTTGTATATTTTGGAATTTAGTAATTTTCATTTTCTATACAAAATACATATGGCCTTTAAAATTTTAGCTGAA
The DNA here is from genome assembly GCA_003508835.1 of Eonycteris spelaea. Lineage (NCBI taxonomy): Eukaryota > Metazoa > Chordata > Mammalia > Chiroptera > Pteropodidae > Eonycteris > Eonycteris spelaea. The sequence continues at coordinate 6,698,100 of PUFA01000091.1, read as the reverse complement.
TATATAGTTTTATGAAGTGTGATAGAAAAGATAGCAAAATGATTTAATTGTGTGATCCTTGTGATTTCTCTTATCACACCTTATTTTTAAAAATTAAATAAAAGCCTCACAAATGTTAACTAATAATATGTATTGCTATTTTGTTTCTATATCAACCTGTTCAATTACATACTTAAGATATATTTTCTGTTTTATTTTAAGGCTTTCTTCAATACTAAAAACATATGGAAGTCCTTTGAAAACACCATCAGTAGTTTATAGGCAACGGCTTTATGAATTACTGATTTTATTACCTCCTGAAACCTATGAAGGTATGTGCTTTAAACCCAAGTGTTTGACTGTCTGTAGCTAGTACAGTGATACCTGAATGAATAATATGGCAGTTGTTTAGTGCTCTGTTTCCAAAAGGTTTAGGGAATTAAATCTTAACCCATGTGTTTACCATTCTATAGCAAAAAAGTGAATATAACATGTCTTACTTTCTGTAAAAAAGTTTATAGGTCCTCTGTGTGGGAAAGAATGAGTCACAAAAATTGGTCTTGATTCTACTCCAGAATGCATAATGTAAATCTCTTAGACATTTGACCATTCCTGCTTTTCCTCTAGAGTGATTATATCATATGCATTCTGTTCTATTTCATTCTTAGTTCTTTCCACATGGAAGTTCAGTATTGAACTACCAATATATAATTGCTTTTATAAAGTTTATAGTGTAAGTTTTGCTGTTACTAGACTCAAAGATGATTTTGGATTACTGAAATGCTGTGGTTGATGAAATAAACTTGCCTGTATTTTAAAATAAGTCCTAAAACCTTTCTTGTAAATTTAAAATAGCAGTTTTAAGAAAATTTATTACTGCTACTGTTACTGAATAACTTAAAATACTTGTTTTAAGAGGCAAAAGTTGAAAATGGTCTACAATGGGAACTTCTGTATTTTTTTAGTCTTAATAATTTTCAGCCAACCATATTAAAATGATTGTTTCTTCAGATCTTCTTGTAAAAATATTACATTTATTGCTTATTTCCTTATTCTGCAAATAAATACAGTATAAGATATACCACATTAGTTCAAAATATTAACTTCTTTTTTGGCTTTTATCAATTATGTGTGTGGTGTTGTTACCACTGCCTTGCTTCCCATTTGACAAAGGTTCCTAGCAAAATGTTTGATATAAAGTAAGCATTTAGGCTATACTTCTAAAGAACTGAAAAAAGATGGATACATTGCCTTTTCTTAGAAACTGTATCCAAAGAATCATTTCTGTATGCCAGGCACTGTGCTAACAATTGTATATATTACATTGACCCTTGGAGAACAGAAGTTTGAACTTCTGGATCCACTTATCTGGAGATTTTTTTCAATACTGTAAATGTGTTTTCCTTATTAACTTTATTTTCTCTGGCTATTGTAAGAAATAGTATATAATATATATAACATATGAAATACATGTTAATTGACTGTTTATGTTATTGGTAAGGCTTCTGATCAACAGTAGGTTCTTAGTGGTTTTTGGGAAGACAAAAGTTATACACAGATTTTCAATCCCATGGGTGTCAGCACCCATAATCTTCACATTGTTCAAGGGTTACCTGTATTATCTCATTTATCATTATCTCATAATAAAATGAAGTAGTTATATTTTCCTCATTTGACAGATAAAGGCACAGAGATGCTACAAAAACCAGCTTAGGAACACAGAGCCAGTGGAATCAAGATAAAAAGCAGACCTGCTTCATGTTGTGCTGCCATCCCATTTATAAGAGTAAACCTGCTAGAGACTTAATAAACAGTCAAAGCTTAGTGAGAGGTTCTATCTCTATGCTGTATCTCTATAACAGTTACCTTCTAAATATCCAATAAAAGGCTTAGAGATTAGTTATAATAATAATTACTCTTGTTCTTTGGGGTTTTCTATTTAGTTCAAATGTTTATGATTATTGAATGTATAAGATAACTGTTAATACTCTTCTCATGGCTTATGTAAATGTTATACTAGATGCCAGATACAGAAAAATGAGACAGAAGGCAAAATTTGGATCATGATAGTTCACAAGATAAAAATGATTCAGAGTGTTTTTTCTCAATGAAGGCTATAAGATCTCACTGCCTTTCATTTACCTACCCTTCCCATTTTGGAAAACTTCAGCCTCAACTCAGATCCCTGGTTACAGTATTGCCCCATCCCCAATAGTCGCAAGACATCATTGATAATGAGACTTCTTAGGAACGAGCCTTCTAGCGCTATGGAACTGCACTGTGAGCAAAAGGTTGTCATTGATGCACCCTTTGGATTGCTTATGACCAAAAGAGGGAACTGCAGATGAAAAAAAAATGGGTTCTATTGAAAGTAACTTCACAGGGTGATTCAATCATAAATTCTTAAGGGCAGGTCATGGTGGGTAGTCACACCCCAGGCCTATAACTTCTTTTAGTGAAAGGTTTTAAACCAGCCCTGTCCATTGTTCTTGTGTATCTGGTTAATATACCATTGAAACACCAGAAGTAATACCCCCTCAAAAGGGATATTAACCCTTAAGAGAGCAAGTAATCATGTTTTCTATCCTGTAATCCAGTTCTCTCCTTAATATTTTCCACCTCCATGTAATCTTCCTTACTTCCCTCCTTAATTTGGAAAGCATAAAAGAAACTACAAAACTTACTCTCTGGAGCCTTGAAATCTTGCTCCCTGGCATGTGTCTTCAGTTTGACTCAAACTTAAGAAATTCAAAACAAGGTGGGGCTTAGAGATAATTTCTGTTTTATAGCTCAGATAGCTGTTAGGTTCTTGCAAAAACAGTTCCCCCTCAGACTTTTAAATCTACTTTTACCATAGTATTTTGAAATTTATAGTCAAACTACAGATAAAAAATTTTTTTTTCAAGTCTTCATTAAACATTTAGAATACCAGAATGTCAACTTAAAAATCTACAGGATATCTACTGATAAATTACAACATAAGTGTGCCTTTGAAGGACTTAAGGAGAAAAACAAAGTTTTGTAATGTTTCCTCAGAATTAAAGTTTGGGAACGCAGTCAGAAATCCTAAAGGAATAATGAACATACAACTATATGGATTTTAAATCAGTTTCAGAGTGTTCATTGGGAGTCAGAGTCGGGAAATAATATGATCCTTGAAAAGAAAAATCTACATCCACCTTGTCTTTTTTAAGTTTATCTTTTTCTAACATGAATTAAATATAGTTTAGAAAAATGAAAATATAGGTGTGTTAATATTTCTGTTTCAGCCACAAATAATAATTTACCATTTTGTTTGTCTTTTTTCCATCTTTACAAGTAGAAATTAGGATTTTTCCTTACAGACTTTTGATTTTCTAAATGATACTTTATTTAATAGATTTATATAATATATTTGGAGTGTAACAGTCAGAACTTTACCATTATTATGTCAATTGATATTTTAAATAACAAACTCATAGTACAGTAATAACACATAGTAATTTCTAAACCTTTAACACAAAAGGAAATAATAGTTTTTAAAGCTGTATTTCTAATTAACTCAGAAAATATGGGTAATAAAACAGGTTTAAAGTTCTGGTATCAGTTGGTACAGTGGGTTGTCAAAAAGTAAGACTAGAAGATAGTAAGAAATTGCTTTTGTTACATGGGACATATTTAAGAATCTAAATAACTTTTCTTCGTGGTTGTCAGCAGATGCATAATTCTGTCATAATAATGACTTAGTTTTCTGAAGCTTATGGGATAAAAAGTGGGTTCTTCATCTTTATTTTCTATCTTGGTTTTGTTATGGATCTCCCTTCAAATATTTTAATATTCTGTACACTGAAAATTGTTCCTCATTGCATCAAAAAGTCAATGATGTATATCTACAACAAAAGCCTATTTGCATTTTAAAATAGAATTATCTTTAAGTACTTTTTTCATGGACAGTTAGGGAGCAGTCACCTTAAATGAGAAAGAGATATGCCACTGTTTTGACACTTAGTTGTAGTTCCAAACATACCTGGTATGTTGTGCTACCAACAAAATTGTTTTTCTGAGTATCATATACTGGCCATTAAACTTACAGATATTCCTTAGAGCAGGGGTCACCAAACCCCAAGCCTCGGACCAATACCTGTTAAGGCCGTACAGCAGGAGATAAGCAGTGGGCTAGCAAGCGAAGATTCATCGATAGATGGCAGCTGCTAGTAGCATCACCACCTCAACTCCACTTCAGATCATCAGGCATTCGATTATTTTAGGAGCAGCTGGTCCCTGGTGCCAAAAATGTTAGGGACCACCACCTTAGAGCAACTCTAATTTCTTTCATTAAGCCTTCACTGATCACTATCCACCGTTCTCAATTCCTGTATGTAATCTCTCCTTTCTCTAATTTAGCAGTACTTTTGTTTTCATCTTTTATGAAACGTAGTACTTCCTACCTTCATATTATAGTTTTATGTGTGTATTTGTGTTCTGTTTTTTTATGTCTTCTTGAAGGGAAGATTAAATATAATAAAACGTGTCTATTTTTATTAAACACAGCATCTTAACCACAGTTTGAAAGAATGAATGATTGAACATGGTAATTAAAAGCTCCCATTCTAGAGCCTGGACTGCCTATGTTTCAGTCTAACTCTGCCATGTATTTGCTGTGTGGTCTTGGGCAGTTACCAAACTCTATTCCTGTTTCCTCACCTGTGAAACGATGGTACTAACTGAACCTCACGAGGTGGTTATGAAAACTATAGGTAAAGCTTTTAGGACATTGACATAGGTTTCATCCTCAATAAATATTTGTTGTAACTACTTTTATTGCTACTAATGATACAGAAAATGATGACAGGTGAATCCTTCCTAACTTACCCTACCACTTAAAATAAGCAAACATCACCCATCTTTATTTCATTGTGAAGTTGTTCCTCAAAGAAACACAAAAGTGAATATTTCCTTAGGGTGATTTTTACTTATTTCTAAAGTACTTAACTGGCAAAAGCTATTTATGCTCTAGGTGGATAAGATATAGATAGTCCACCAGAAATTAAGGTAAATGTCTTTGAAATGGTAATTGAGGTCAATATGATAAATGGACCAATTTTTCAAAAATGTATATGTAAGAGAGACACTCATACATTGTCTCATAAGATCGCAATGTCACCTCTGAACTAGCTTGGCCCCAAAATACAGACAGACCAAAAAATAATTCTTTGTAGATCCAAGTCTCGGTTTATAAAAAAAAATATAGATGATAGAAGAACATTAAACTGCACAGGGGAGGGGGGCAGCATGATCATAAAAATCCAGACTGTAGAAACTTATACAGAACAAATAACCTCATTTCTTCAAATAAATTAGAGGGAAGAACTTTGGATTGAAAGAGACTTAAGATATATCAACTAGCTACAACATATAAACTTTATTTAGATCTCAATTTAAACCTAAAAGCAAACAAAAACAGGCATTTGAGACAATTGAAAAATTTGAACACTGGGTATTTTTTAAATGGTTTTTAAAACATGATATGATAATGGATTTGTTCTAAATGTACACAATGAAATATTTTAGAAGAACTAATATGCTTTCTAGGGTTTGCTTCAAAATAACATGGAGAATACTGAAATAGTGAATGGGGGTATAGGTCAAACAAGATTGATCCACCTGGTCAAGATGAATAGCAGTCATGCTGGGCAGCAGAGATTTGGGGTGTCAATACTATTGTGTCTGTTTTTGCATATGTTTGAAATTTTCTATAAACGCTGTCAGAATAGGACCTTTTCCTTGTTTACAATTTTATCCTTAGTGCCTAGCACACAGTAGGAGTTCAATAAATATCTTTGAAGTAAATAAATAAATAAATAAGTTCTACACTGGAATGGAAAAGAGCCAACAAATAAAGATGCTTTTCTAGGGGAGAAAAAAGTATGTTTAATTCAGAGGAATTTTTTACAAGCTGTTTTTTTAAACAAAATATAATTTATCTGCTTTTGTATCTATTCATCTTTTTTATTTTTTACTTTGTCATTTAATTTTAAATAATGGTACTATTTATTTAATATCATAAGGTTTACACACACACACACACTTTGAGATGTTTTTTCAAAATCCAGTCTTAGCTTTGCAACCAGCAGCACACAGATGAGCCATTTATTTGTAGGACATTTTTCAAGGATACATAATTTTTGGCAGTGATAGGTTAAAGCTCAACCTGGGCCTATTAAACCCCATATTCTAACCAGTAAAACGACTGTTGCTAAATTGCTGATTCCTCTTTTTTCTCTGGCTCAACAGGTAACCTCTGTGCTATCCTCAAAGAGTTGGCTGCCGACTTGACTGCCCCTGATTTACAGGTGGCGGCATCCACATTTTTACTTCCACCGCTCTGTCATCAGGATGATCTTTTGTTATTAAGTCCTTTGCTGCAAGAGACTGACCATAGATTTATTGAAGAACAGGTATGGTCATTTTTCAGTAACTCTTGGATTAGTTCAGTCTGTGAAGACTGGTTTTAAAACTTTATATATAATTTTTTTCTTTTAGCTCCTGCTTGGTAATGGTATTGCTTGTGGAAGTCTCGAATATGACCCTTATTCTATTTATGAGAAAGATATAGAGGGATATTCCGTGCCTAAGCCCGTCCCTCCAACACTGTCAGTTATTAGCTCTGCAGTCAAGCTCTTTGGAGTTGTATGTGCTCATGTGGGAGAAGCTCAAAGGTAAACCATCTTCAGTAGTTCACTTATCCTAAAATAGTTTACTTATACTGAAATGTAATAATTCGGGATTGGTAGTTGTTTCAATGAATGCATAATAGAACTGCTGGGTAAGATGAATGTTGTCAGAAGTTCTCATTAATATAAAAGATTCCTTATATTTGACAGGTGAAAGTGAGATAAAGGCTCTTGTTTTTTATTCACCTGGCTAATATTTAATAAGAAGTAATTAAGTTAACGATTAAATTACATAATTGAATTAAACTGAAAGCTGAAAGACACTATTGTAGATACAATACTTAACCCGCAATTAGTTTATTTTCTAGCTGAAAATAGAAATGAAAAACTCAGCGACACAACATTGATTTATGAGCTATTGTCCCAAAGAAAAACACTAGTTTTCTGCTTAGACTGGGTCTCACAGGCTTTCTTATTTTGGAGGCTTTATGGAGCCATTATAGGTCCAGAGATTAGTCTTATGTTAGATTTCATTTCACTCAAAATGAACTTTGGTTTTGAAAACTCAAAGGTTATTAATGATTTCTCTTTGAGAATAACAGTTTCTTAATCGGCAGCTGCCCTTAATACTTCTCTTGGAAATTAAAAAAACGTTACTCATATCTATTATCCAGAAAATTCAGTTTTTATCTGAGATACTAAATGGAAGGTAAATGCTGGTTAACAATTTATAAATTATTAACTATCATCATTCGTTCATATTCATTCTTTCCTCTCTCTCTCTCTGTTGCTAGAGCAACAACAGTGCATTTGACTAGATCATAGTTTTTAATCACTTTAATTATACCTTCCAGAGAATACCAATTAGGTAGGGAATTTACCTTCATCTCCTTGATGAAGGTACACAAAAATATTCGAGTCTTGTCAGCCACATATTTCTGAAACAGATCTTTGGATAATTTACTGTTAGTAAATAGAAAAATAAAATTTATGCTGATTTTTTTAATAGTTTCGTGTCATTTAAAATGATAGTAGTATTAAGGTACACACAAAAACTTTGTGATGTCTTTTCAGAGCTTTAAATTCAAAAGACGTCTTTCCCAAATTAATTTGTAGTTTATAGCTCCCTGTGCATACTATACTTATAAAGTTATGTTTATAAGACATGTAATACAACATATGACTACATTATAAATGAATGCTGTAGCACTAAAAGATGAGAGGGAAATCACAGTGGTCTGGAATATTTGAAAAAGAATTGACGGAGAGGATGAGGTTTTAAGTGGTCTGTAATTGAACCTTTTTATATAGTATACAATTTAAAATAATTTGAATTAATATAGCAGTAACTACAGTAAATGAAACAGGGGTGGCCTTATGGGCAAAAGATTTAAATTAAGCATATTCTTAAATGGTTTCACTAACTCTTTTTGATAGGTCTAATATAAAAAATAATAAAAAAGAATATACTTCTTATAAGCTTTCTTTTAAAAAAATTGATTATACTACTCTCCTAGAGAAGTTTTTCCTTACAGATTTATTGTCCAATTGTAGTGTCAAGGAAATGGATTCTTATTTCTGTTGTTTAAAGGATATTGACTTTTTTCCCCCTACCTGGATTAAAATAATATAACAATGAATATTGAAAGGAGGGGAGGTCTTGTTGTCTTAATTAAGAAGCTGAAATCTGGTAAAAGCAAAACATAATCTGTGTGGATTCTAACTGAATCAAAATAGTAGGTAGTAGTTCGGAGATTTTTAAGGGTAGTAGTCTGACAGGATCCCAAATGAGAATGTGGGTCATAAGCAACTATCAGCCATCTCCAGTGGGTGTCGTTAGAGGACCAGGGGAGAGAAACTACATGAATAAGAGAATTGTTTCTTATATTCTGTTATCCCAGAGAGGTGATACTTGTTTAAAATGGCAGAACCTTCTTTTAGCCATCTATTTGCATTTCTACAGAAGGTCTGAATCAAAGTATATATATTTAACAAGTGAATATTTCAAAATGTTTTGATGTTTTTGTGCTTAACTTTGTTTAAACACTTTAAAAGAAACTCTCTCTTATCAGATTGCCCTCAGATTGGAAATAGGTTTTTCATATTTTATTTATATACTTAGAAATTAAGTTGTCTTTAAATCAGTTGATTCTGTCTACTTTGCCTATAGGAGTCTAAAAGTAAAAGAAAAAAAAACACCTTGAATGCCAAGATATTTTATACAGAAATATCTAGAATATCTAGAATGCCAAGATATTTTATGCAGAAAAGTAATATTGTTTATCTTGGTGCATGTGTCGTTCGTGGTTACTCTTAATATATTTTTTGAACCTAATTGCAAAGAATGAATTACCTTAATTCACCTGAAGATTGTTCCACCCCTGATTGCACATTGCATTTCAACAACTTTTTCAAAACATATGTTCTGATGTGATAGTGTGAAGTGCATACTATGTTGGGCATTGAAATTTAAAATAAAAACTCAAGTGACTCAGATGTGCAGCAAGGGTTAAGCATCACTGTTATAAATGCTGTGACATGATATAGATTGTGAGTTGATGGAGCAGAAAAGCAAAGTTGTAGTTCTCAGTACTAAAATTTTTCACCATTTTATACTCTCCCTTAAAAGTATAAATCATTTTCTAATGTTTTATCTTTGCTGTTTACTCAGTTAACTATGTATTTTTATTTCATCTAGATTCAAAATTTTAAGTACCTAATTTCATTCTAAACTGATAATTATGTCATAATTTATACTACATAGGAATCAATTCAATCTTACTAAAAATAAGTCACCTCCATATTCCTGAAGATTCAGGGTTTTTTTGTTTTTTTTTTTTTTTTTGAGATCTCTGTCAAGTTTTGGGGGTAAAGGTTAGAGAAAAAAATTGGGGACTCTTGTCAGTGCTGACTGCAGTCTTTGGCCCTTGAATGTGGGCAAGAAAATAATTCAGATCAAATTTAATTACAGTGTAACAAAATTCTCAAGCTCTAACCTTGTGTGTTTTTAGTATCTTCAACATGATATAGTTTCATTATAACATATGATTAGGATATAATAGAATAATATTTTAGGTTTTTAAACTCCTGAGCCTGACCATATAGTTATCCTTAATTTCTCTTTGTTGTCACATTTAACCTCTATAAAGCTTTCTACAAGGCAATTAGTCATAAATACGTTCTTGAAACAAAATGCCTTAAAGATGGCCTTGAAAAACAGGCAGAAAAACGTTTTTATGGAAAATACTTATCATGTTATTTATATGAAGAAAAATTAGAAATGATCTAAATATCCCAAACTAGGGAATCGGTTAAATAAAATATTTATTATATTGCCAGAGTATATAATTATAATAACTGTTTAAAACTATTTCACATAATAGTTAATAAGATGGGAATAATGTTAAAGAAAGAGTTATTAATAAAGTGTGTACAGTGTGATCCCACTTTTTAAAAATGATATCCATATGCCTGGAAGGGGCGAGATGCAGGGGGAGAATGAGAACAAGATGCCAAAATGTTAATGGTGGCTCTTTCCAGATGGTAAAATTATAGGTAAATTTTTTTTTCATGTACTTTTCTGAGTTTTTTAAATCTGTTTTTATGAACAAAATCAACCTTGGAATAAGGAAATAAGTGTTTAAGTAAGCAGAATACTTAGAGTTACTGTAGTTTTCCAAAAATTTTTAGTGATCCATCGCAAACACTAGAAAAGTGAAGAAAAATTGTAAGGTTCTTTGCCTGCCATCAAGATAGTTCACAACCAAGAAGATAATATTAAACATTTCAGTTCCCTATTTAAAGGGAGAGAAGGGGCATATGAAGTGCAGAGTTTAGAAACAATGTTTTTAAACACTGGAGAAATTGGTAGAAAAGAAGGGGTGATTTATTTCATGGTTACAGATCTTTAATCTCAACATAAATGTGTAAAAGTTTTGTGCTTTAAGGACACAAAAAAACAATTCACAGAAGATATGTAAATAACTAATGGACAGAATCAACCCCAGACCAAAAAAAAAAAATGTATATATTCATCATAGCTAGAAGTATCGAAAATTGGAAAATTGCTTTCCACTAGTAGAATGGTTGAATAAATCATAGTATATGTTTATAATAAAACTTGGCTTCATGAAACTTACCAAGGAATTAAAATGACTTGAAAAGTGCTAAAGAGATAATGTTAAGAAATCATAGATGTCAAACTATAATGCACACCTGAAAATTATATAATTGAATTAACCAGTGTTACCCCAATAAACTTAATTTTAAAAAAAGATAATGTTAAATGATAAAAGTAGTAGTTAAAATTGTGTTATATATTATGTGATCCCAAGTACATTTTTAAAGTATCGTTAGGGGTTCAAAGGGCTGCGCTTCTCGTTACCTACAGATGACAGCAATGTATTTGAATCCAATAAGTCTTCTTATTAAGAACAAAAAGTTGATGAGGTATTTTTTGTTTAGAAAATAGTTACTGAAATAGCTGAATTTGTTTTTAAATCTTTTCTGTTTCTGATTTTAGGCTTCTTATATTTGAACAGCTTTTGGACAGTATAAAGCACACAAAAGGAGCTCGTCAACAAGTAGTTCAGTTACATGTTGTTTCTTCAGTTTCTAGTTTCTTGAAGGTAATTCTATTTTTAAAAAATTCAGATGCTTGCTTTTTTTTTTTTTTTTAATGTATGATCAACTAAGTAGGTTGGAGAAGATGTTTTTAAAAGGCTGTTACTTCGGGGGCAGTAAGGGTGGAGAATTTTTCTTAACCTACTGCCAAAAATGTTTTAGGATCTATAATTCCCTTTTTTTCTCCATATAAAACTTGTTAGCCACAGAATCTTGGCTTGGAGCCATTCTTTAACCTACTAAACCTTAATATGTTAGACCAGGGATTGGCAGACTATGGCCTATAGACTAAATCTGGCTCATTGTTGCATTTATGACTTATTGTTTTTAAGTAAAATACAATAGACTTCATTGGTCATATATTTTACAGAAATCTCTATTAATATTTTTCTGAGCACATATATTCTAGAGTGATAAATGATCACCATATTGTTTGCCTGGAGGTTTAAAATTCTAAAATAATTTGTGAAAAAAATCAAATTATATGTTCAGTGTGGTTTTTCATGTTCTGATTTTTTTTTTCTTAAATAGTAATCCAAGTAAGAAAATACTTTGGTTAACCAAAATATACATTCCAAATTGAATAAGAAAATTTACTACAATTGTAAGTTTGGATTCTTCTTTATGTATTTCAGTATATGGCTTGCTCCAAGGGAAATTTGGGTCCAGAAGAAATGAGAAGACCTTCTCTAGCATTAGTGATGGGAGCCTTAGAAAGTTCCAACCCCCTCTTGAGATGTGTAGCTGCAGAGGCGTGGGCTAGGTTAGCCCAGGTGGTTGATGATGGAGCTTTCACTGCTGCATTGGCTCAAGTTAGCTTTGACAAGTAAGTGAATTTCTCATTTAATATTTCTTTGCTATGTGTCAAAACTGGATATAGTTTGTTGATTTGTTGAAACTAGTGAAACTTCATTCGGAGAATTAACTAAGAAAAAAATTAACAAATATGGATACTTTAAAGAACTCTCCTTGGCCTGGAACATAAAACTATTACTACTTGGGCTTCAGTTTTTATACAAGAGAAAGATCACTGTATGAGTGATAAAATTGGCCATAAGTGGAATGGACTCTGGAAAAAGATGCTTATAGAGTTTTATCATGTCAAATAAAGATGATAGGTGTAAGAACAATATCTGGAAAAAAGAAAAGGCCGTAGGCTGCATATCAGGAAACGAGCTGTATTTTTATTTCTACTAGTTCTGTGACCTTGAACAGATTACTTAATCCTCTCCGCCAGTTTTCTTCTCTTTCAAATAGAAGATTGTTTATACTACCCTGCCTACTTTAAGAATTATTAAGGTAAATGAGATAATAAATATGAGATAATATTTAAAAATAAAATCACTACAAATGAAAGTTCATGGTAATATTAGTTATATACATATATAAAATAAATAAATATAAAAAGTTATATTAGTAGTGATGGTAGTAATGCAGGAAGCACTTTGACCTTCTAGTCTATTGAGTATGTGCGTCTGATTTGGTTAAGAATAAAGTCTGGCTGGAGTCAGAGTCCTAAACCAGTGCAAATCCCAACTCTTCCTTTGTAATAATTGGTTATTTTGTAAGAGTTACGTTGACTATCATTTTTGGTTTCCTCATCTGTAAAAAGGAACTGATAATAGTATGAATCTTAAGGTCATTGGGAATATTAAAGGACTAAATGTAAAGTGCTTAAATTAGTAAATAACACATAAGAAAATTCCTCTAATAAATATTAATTTTTCATATATTTAATTTTAAAATCAAATTCTTTAGTCGAAACTCTATATAGTATTAAGTATCTCAGCAATATGGGTTTTTTTAAAAAATATAATTTAATGATAAACTAATAATGCCTGCCATAAAATTTGTGTGTATATCTGAAAGGTATTGAAATTGTTTTTACTTAATAACACGAAACATTTTTAAATGTTTTTATTCTCGAGGTAGCTTTCATGTTATTTCAGAATGTTTTTTATCAGTTAACAGTAAATGTGTTCCTGAATTTTGGAACTAATCATACAAAAAATTTGCATAAGTGACAGTATTATGCATTAGTTTTATTTCAGTGATTATCATTTATTTCATTTCCATAATTAACAGACTGAAATCAGCAAGGGAAAGTGGTTACCAGAAACAGGACACTCCATTGGCTTTGGGATCCCTACATAGGTATTTAGGAGGAATAAGTTCTCAACATTTGAATTCTTGTGTTGGAATCCTTTGTACTTTGTCTCAGGATAGCACTTCTCCTGATGTGCAGGTAAGTACCCCATTTGATGCCCTCCTTGAAATTCATGATTTATAGATAATATAAATTATGTTTTTTTGACCATTAGTAATTTATAAATAATTCCCTCCTCATAATAAATATCAAAGCTATTATACCATGATGGATTTCTAAAATTCAAATTTCACTATCTTTACTTCACACTGTTTTAAGTCAAGTTCAGTGTCTTTTTCTGAGAATGAATTTCCTTTCCATCTTAATAATATCTAAATTTTAGAAAGCTTAATACATACCAGACATTGTATTACATTCCTCTAAACATGTTAACATGTTTAATCTTCATGTTAACCTGGGGTGTATATTCCCACAATTAAGAAAGAAAACTGAGGCTTACAGAAGCTAAGTAACTTGCTCATAGCTGAAAAGCTTATAAATATGTGTTCTTAGCCACTTTACCATGTTGTTGTACTTTTCTTACCTATTTCTGTCAAATCGTCATTCTCGTGATATTTTAATCAAATCTTAAATGATTATTACTCTCCCTGCCTTTTTAGTCCCCTTATCTCTGTTTCCATGCGAATCCTTAATTACTATAGTAGCCTCCTACCTGGTCACTTTATTTTTTAGGTTCTTTTCTTTTCAACTCTCCCTAGATATAAACCAAATTTGTTTTCCTGACTTTCATCTTTCTGTTTCCCTACTGAAAAGCTAAAGAAATGGCTTATTGGTCCTTTTTAAATCAACTTCTCATTCAAGGCCCATCAGCTGACCCAGGAACCTTCTTTATTACCCCAAAGTACTGGTATTTTATCAATGATCTGTCTACTTTCCTCCCATATCATGTCATTCTCATAACGGCACTTATATTTTTCTTATTGTGTTCTCTCCCTTTTATTCCTATCTGATCATCCAAAATTTTTAATATTACATAATGTTATTATCTTATGTAATAATATTATAAGATCCAGTTTAACTACATTCTTGTCAAACTTCAGCATCCCTAATCTACAATTAGCTTTCATTCTTTGAATTACCATATTACTAAAAGTCTCCATATCATCTAGCAGTCAAGTTGACTTAAAAACTATTCCATACTTTCATTCTTCTTTCAGTACAGTACTTTTCTTCGATTTATTATATTTCTCTTCTTCAGGAAGTCTATTCTGAATGTACATACTTTTATATTGAATACTTTTTTGTTGATTAAATGTTTCCGTGACTTCCAGTGTCATCAAATCTGACTCTTCTTGATGGCTGCCGTCTCTCTCACTTAACAGTTCATTTTTATAACATTTAAAGGTCTCCCTAAAAGGAGAACTTTTTATATACTTATTATCAAAAGTTCAAATATACATAAAAATAGAGAGTATACTATAAGAACCTATTATACTTATCATCCAACTTCAGAGGTTATCAGTATATGGTCAGTCTTATTTATTTAAACTAGAATTGGCAAACTTATTCTATAAAGGGTCAGATAATAAGTTATGTAGTCTTTACAGTCATACAATCTCTGTCACTGCTCAATTCTGCCATTGTAACAAGAAGACAGCCATAAAAAATATGTAAACAAATGAACATAACTGGCTCAAAGCATTTGGGGTTTTTTTATTATTATTAATTTATATTTATATATAATACATTTTATAAATATATTTATAAAAGTACACCTGTCATATTTAACTCTGAATAAACTCTACAAACTGAATACACCATGTAACCAGCACCTAGATCAATAAACAGACCATTATCAGTACCCCAAACGCTGTCCTCATGTTCTCTTCTAGTTACTACCTGTCCACCAAGGATAACTACTATACTAATTTGCAACAGCATATGTTAGTTTTCTCTGCTTTTATACTTTATATCAGTGGTATCATATGGTATGTACTCTTCTATATCTGGCTTTCAACATTGCGTTTGAGGGATTTGTCTGTATTTATTACCTGTAGTTAAAGATTTTGTTGAATCTTTTAAAAATTTGAATTTTCATTTTCTTTATAGATTAAACAGTAAACCTTTTCAACAAACTAGATTTAGTTCAAGCTGTTAGCTAAAGAACCAGACATTATCTTAGAATTTTTAGTAATGAGATATACCTAAATGTATCATTCTAAATTAAATATCTCTTAGGTGTCTTTTACTTAATATTTAAAGAGAAAAGTTTTCTTTCTGAAACTTTGAAAGTTATTTCTCTTTACAAGTTAGTAATAGCACAGAAATACTTTACTTTACCATTACTTTTATCAGTGGTTCATTGAAAGAATAATTCATTGTGTTTTAAGTTTCTTAATGCTGCTGTCACATTTAAAATTTTTTTTTTGTCTTCACAGACCTGGGCACTACATGCTCTATCATTAATAATTGATTCTGCTGGCCCACTCTATTATATGCATGTGGAACCCACCCTTTCTCTTATTATAATGTTGTTGTTAAATGTGCCTCCTACTCATGCTGAAGTTCACCAAAGTCTTGGTCGCTGTTTGAATGCCCTTATTACTACATTGGGTCCAGAGCTACAAGGTATACATAGCTGTTTTTGTGTTTTTTACATTAAAAATATATGCAGAAAAACGAGTTCAGTTCCTATTATACTGACTCAAATGTTTATGATTGAAGTTTAATTTAGTAGAATGTACTATTCACCTATGTGGGTAGATTGTTGAGTACAGTTGAATCCTAGATGATGACATAATAGAAAAAAAGCATAGAAACTAGAAAATTTAATTTAAGCTCCACCTATACTTAATTAGGTGATCTTGAGAAAATTATTACATCTCTGGACTTTGGTTTTCTCCTCTATCAAGTGAGGGAAAAGTTGAAAAGCCTTTGTGATTGGTCATAGTAGATACTCTATATAATTTGTTAAATAATGCCATTCAGTCTGATTCCACTTACCTGAAAAGACAAGATACATCATATTTAGAAAAGTTAGATATGTCCTAAAAATAATTCCTTAAAATTAAAATGACAGGCATGAAGTGGAATAGTTTAAAGCACTCTTTCTTTTTTAAGAAAAAAATGACTTAAGCCAAAAACTCAAGACATTCTGATCTATTGGAATGCAAATTATATGATATTAGTATATGAAAGCAACTCTCACCTAAAATAAGCAGGGCTAAATTTATCAGCAATTTTTAATTCCACTTTTTATGAAAATTTGGTGTAACCTACAGAGAGTTTTAGGTTTTTCTTGGCCTAGCAATTTGTGTTGCCATAAACCTTTCATACTAAGAATAACCAATAATCATCTAAAAATCTCTCAGCTGGATTATCCTTGCTTTTGTAGAAAAAATATACTTGATGATCCTTCAATTTTAAATTGGAAAAAAAATTTAAAACCCAGTAATATATTTTTAAAGAGTAATGATTTTATAGACCAGTTGTTAAAAGCTTTCTGCTTTCATTTTAGGTAACAGCACTTCACTTTCTACCTTAAGGACTTCCTGTCTGTTGGGTTGTGCAGTGATGCAAGATAACCCAGACTGCCTTGTTCAGGCTCAGGCTATATCTTGCCTTCAGCAGCTTCATATGTTTGCTCCACGACATGTCAACTTGTCTAGCCTGGTTAGCTGCCTCTGTGTGAGTATAAAATTATAAGTGAATCCTTAGTTTCTTTTATTGCAAACTTAGATTTATTTTAATTATTCTCTAGACTGTGTACAATACGTATTTACCCTCAGTTCTAGTCCTTTGGGGGAGTGGAGGACAATTTCCATATAATCACATCTTGAACCTCTCATACATTGATTCATTTTTCTCCCATTAATGTTGAACTTAATATTTTGAATATTTATTTATTAATCAATAAACAGTGGGTGCTTAATGTCCCGGGTTAAATAAATGCTATAGGACATGGAAAAATTTATGTGGGAGTACCTTTTTTCCCTTTTTTTCTCTATTCTAAATTATTACATATAAAGTTCTTTCTATCCCATTGGGCGCATAACATTTTTCCTTAATATTCTAGCAGCATATGCATCAATATTTTGGTTCTCCTAATGTATCTAATAAGTATAGGAGTTGGTTCATAATTGTCAGTGGTTTTAAGATTTACCTTGAGCATCACCCGTTGCTATCTGGACTGGCCTCAAAAATTGTTATATTTGAAATGAAAACTTGACACCTTTGCTTTTTAACTTGTGCCCCTGCAGTACTCATAGCATACTCCCATTAATAATATGACAGAATTGCTACTTTATTTTAACAGACCTTTCATTTCCAGGTTGAGGCAAAATATGCAGTATTTTAGACCTTGAAAGAACCTCAAGCATCATTAAAACCAGTCTTCTCAATAAAATGATAAACTGAGAAAGAAAAAAATCAAATAGTTTGAAGAGGTAGTGGAGGCTCTAAGTCTAAAATCCAGGTTTTTGAACTCCTTGTCCAGTCCTCGTTTCATTTTTTCATACTGACTTTGTAGTTGTGCATGGCTCTTACCTCAGCTCTACCACCTCCTAGTTAGATGGCCTTAGGGAAGTCTCAAAACCTCATTCAGCCTTAGCTACCTTGTCTGTAACACAAAAAGATTACACAAGATGCTGCCTGTAAGGCACATGTCCCAGCCACTTATAACCACTCGGTAAGTAGTAGTTGTTTTTATTTTGTTAATAAATAATTAAAACATATATTATCTTTGTATTGATTTTGATAGTCATAATTGTATAAGACTCTCAAAAAAAGGGTGTGACTGACTTCTGATAGAAACTTTGGTTCCTGTCTGAAGTAAACATGTATTAGAGAAAATAACATTTACTGCAAAAGGATTTTACTTTTACTAAATGACCTTTCCCTGGGAATATTACTTTATATTTGAAGTACCATTCCAAAACCAGTTATTGAAAAATATCCATTTCTTTGCAAGTTAGTCTAGCTTTCTCTCTCCATTTAAATATAACAATACTGCTATTTTTTTCTTCTTGAGTTATAGTAGGAAATTTCCATTAATAGCCTTTAAAATTTTTTAACTTTACATGATTTCATTTAACAAGTAAAGGTTATTAAGAAAAAAGAGGAAGACTAATAACTCCTGGTAGTTTAGATCTAATCAAATTTGTAGCTATTTTATTTTCCCAAATAACAAAGGTTGCATACATGTAAAGAAGAACAGAGCCTATTATCAGATTTTTCTTTTGGCTACATTCACAGCAATTAAGAAAATTGGAAGTAACAATTAACAAATTTTATTCATGTTACTCATAACATTTAAGCTGTAAAATGATTCTTTCTTATACAAAAATCATATTCTAAAATTGCAACTACTACAGTGTGTTAATTTTATGTCTTATATTTTGGTTATTAAAGCTTTTCTAAATTTATTGCATTGAATTTATCATATTTTAAAGTAGTCCCTTGAGTAAGGAAATTGCTTTGTTTTGCTATTTAACAACTTCATGATCAGATTTTCTTGTCTACAAATAATTTAATTATTTAGAATGACAGTGTTCACATTAATCGAAGCCCCCTAAATATTCAGAATACATTTTGTCATTAGGAAAGAACCTTACTGGAAAGGGCTTTCTTCTAACTGCATGCTGTTTAACTTCTATTCTGTACTTGGCCTTAGCTACACTAGCAAGTCTGAGTACTCTCGGTTTTAAAACTCGGCTTCCAAGAGTGAAAAAAAAAAGTCTATAATTAGCTTGTGATGAAGTATACTATCCTTGCTGGACACCTGTTCATGTGAATGCAATCCAGATCACTCCTCTCATGACTGCTTGATCTGGTTTTGTTACCGAAGTTTAAGAAAGGTTCCAAAGCAAAACCTAATTACACAAATGTACATTTTTAAATTACTGTGTATTTTATATCTTTACATCTTGAGTTGACTATTTTCAAGATCTTAGCTCAACTCATATTTTAAGTTGGAAAATGAAGTGTTTATGGCATACTTTTAAAGCTGAAGCCAAGCCAATTTAATGATAGTTCTATCCATTTATATTTCATGCTTAGCCGACTGTTGTTAAAGTCATCCTAGTATTTTATCTTTTGGTTTTGTTGTGACCAGTCTGTCATTTGTTTTTGTGCAGGAGATCTTATTGGATAATTCTGTGTTGGTAGGTCTCTGACCCTCAATTCCTAACTTTTTTTGAGGTTTGCAGTGCTATTTCTTTGTGTCATTTTTTTGGTTGTAGCTGTTCTGATTTTCCTCTGCATCTCAGTTTAAGTTAATCATTAATGCAAAGTCTAGTATGTGAAGCATGTTACATGATGTTTATTTGATACCAGTGTAAACAAATCTTCTCTAGCCTTCTCCAACTGGTGCACTCCTTGCACTTAATTTTGCATTATTTTGATTTAATATATTCATTTCAGAAAGGAATTGTTATTATTTAATTTCTGTATTTTGCCTGCTTGGTTTGTTTGCCTATTTGCACTCTATTTCTCTTTTCCATTTTAAATGCTGGAGAATGACATGGTGATATTAAACATCCCATTTTGCTTTGTATGACAGTCTTTTTTCTGCCAAACGAGTACTTTTAAGCATGCTTTTTCTAAAACATCGACAGCCTAAATAATGCTGCACCTGCCTTGTATTATATGCTTGTAAATCTTCAGTTTAAATAACTAGTAGATTCTTTAACTTCTCATTAAGATCATCTTGTAGAGTGCTTTTTTGTCATTGTTAAATACATTCGTCATCTTGGGCATGAATAAACTTTATGTTTTTACATGTTAACTTCTTTGTCATCCTGTGTACTGGTTTCTAACAACAGAGTTCTTAAACCTGACTAGAATGATGTTACCTTGAGACTACGTGAACAGCATTCCTGCCTTTCCACTTTTGAGTTCATGATACGGCTTGAGGGTATAAGAGAACATATTTATAAAGCAGTTCCTATTCGTGTGTTTCACTGATGATATATTTACACACTTTTTCTGTCCCTTGGCTTCTGATAAAATTTAGGATTTAGCTCTCTTTGTGCGTGTTTATCAGAAAGCCAGCTTCCACCACCTACTCTCTCTAAGAATTTAGATTCTGTCCTTTTCAACCCTCACCTACTTCAATCCTCTTTGTCCCACACATCAGATCTAAAGATCATTATAAGAATTATGCCGTTATATTTCTCAAATTGTGCTTGGAAAATCACTATCATAAGACACATTCATTGTTATAAACCACATCAAACTGGTCTCTACCTTCATAATTAAACAAAATAAATTTTAAAAACTGACTTTATTCTAGTTATGAAATCAGCAAGTAAGAATTTGTACCCAGAAACCTTTGACTTTTTAATTGCTCGTTTAAGGTATGTCACCAATCATATCATTTAAACAACCTATTGAGATTTACACCATTTAAACATTTCTAAGTAAACAATATGTATTGAGTCTGTCATTCTGAGCAGAAGTATTTTATATCTAAGATATATATATATATCTATATATAGACCTACATATATGTATATTTTGCTATCTATAATGTTTGTCTTTAGAGAGCATTTTTGGTGAATGTTTTCTAAGTAAAATTTTCTGCCTTTATTTGAAAATACATTTACATACCCTATATGGCATCCGAATAAAATACTATTGATAGAGAGTTGGATTAAAAATGACTATCATTTGTTGAGCATTTACTGTTGGCTAGGTATTGAGCTAAGCACTTTTGCATGCTTCTTTGTGTTAACTTCACAACAGTCTTTTGAGATGGAGTAGTGTTATCTACATTTTACAAATGAGGAAACTAAGGCACAGAGAGATTAAATAATTTGCCCAAGGTCACACAGCTAGTAAGTGGTGGATCTAGGACTCAAACTAAGACAGCTTGATTTCAGAGCCTTCATTTTAACTGGCCTGTTATATTACTTATATAGATTTATATAAATTTCTACTTAGAGAATCGTAAAACATAACATTGCATGAGCACAAATCTATAAACTGCAAATAAATTCTTTCTCAGTTGTATTTTATCTCTCAACTATTTTTACTCATAAATTTTGTGTCTTTTAACTATTAAGAGGCTTTTGCTTGGGTTTGTTTATGAATATTGCATAATCAAGTATATGTATTACTCCTTAAGCTATTTCTAAGTTATATAGTAAAAAAATACATACTAGAATAATTTTCATTTCTGTGTATTTAATAATTTACATCTAGCCCAGTAAGGGGCTGGACAGAATTAAGAAGGGTCCACTGAATATCTATTAGACTTTCTGAGTGCCACCAAGAATTTCAGTTCTTTAATCCCCAAATGGTATTTTTCAGGTGAATCTTTGTAGTCCTTATCTGTTACTGAGAAGAGCAGTACTGGCTTGTTTACGTCAGCTTGTGCAGAGAGAAGCAGCTGAAGTTTCAGAACATGCTGTTATGCTTGCTAAGGATAGTAGAGAAGAGTTGACTCCAGGTAATTCTTTTTACCAATATTATCTTCAGCTCAAATGATTGTTTTAATTTTAAATCTTCCATATAAACATGAGTTTTAAAACAATTTAAAATTTAATATGTCTTAAACCTTCTAGAAAAGATAATTGCTAACAATTATCCTTCCAACTAGTGTGTTTCTTACTGGTTTAGAATGGTGGTTTTCAAACTTAGACCCCAAAACCAGCATCAGCCATCTTACCTGGGAATTTGTCATAAATGCAAACCGTTGGATCCCACGCCATATCTGCTAAACCAAAAATCTGTGAATATAGCTCAGCAGTCTGTTAACCTATGTTTTTACAATCCCTCTGTTAATATATAAAAGTTTGAGAACCATTAGGTTTTGGGCAAGTTTTTTTCCACAGCAGTCAATTGAAATTGATTTAGCCCTCAAGTAATTTATCATATGTGCCTTTCTTTCTCCAGAATCTCATTTAGTAAAATTCACCATAGATGAGTCTGCTTCGAGTTAAAGGGTTTTTATGTCCCTTCTATATTTCAGAACTGAATAAGGATTTCTTTGCCAGTAAGATTTAAGTATATATCCTTTCATTTTATAATTATGTGAGTAATCCAAACATGCATATAAATTTAGCCTACAAAAATAGTAAAGATAACATCTTACACGTTTATGTATATAGTTTCCAAAGTACTGTCACACTTTAAAAGGTCTCAGACTTCACAAAACTTTTCAATATTTAAAGCTATCAGACCTGTAATGTGTTTTACTATCATGCTGTGCTTTTTTTCAATTACAGTTTTGTTGTTATATTAAAACTTTTGCTCTCACTTGATTTATTCAACATTGCTGAACTGATATGCTAGTCATCATCAAACAGGTTGCAGAACTTATTTGAAAACTATTCTGTGATTATTTACCTTAACCAGAGAAATTATAATCTTCTAACTATGTGAGATAGTCTCCCAAGATGACCTTTGATTTATATTCACCACTGAAATTATATGTTGCTATAGGCTTCAATTCTGTAAATATTCTGGTACATGCTCCTAATTATTGAATTAGCTTTATGAGTAAAATTATAGTAAAGAACTCATATAAAATTCCTTTTAAATTTTGTAACTTTTCAAACCTATGGAAAAATTGAAAGAAATGTTCATTGAACACAGAGATTCACTTACCTAATATCTTTATGACACTGATTTGTTTCCCTCCCTCTTATTTTTCATCCCTCTCTACCTCCCCCTCTCTCTCCATACATAACACACACACAACCTTTTGCCAAACCATCTCAAAGTAGGCTGCGAGCATCATAACAATTCACCTCTAAATACTTCAGTTTGCATTTTCTAAGAAGGACATTCTCCTACATAACCACATATTATTTCCACACGTAATAAAATTAACAGTGATTTAGTAACATCATAGAATGTGTAATCCTCACACAGATTTCCCCAGTTACCAAAAAAAAAATGTCCTTTGTGACTCCTCCTGTTCCCTCAGCCCTACCCAAATGTAGGATCCAGTCATGACTCACACATTACATTGGTTGGTCCATCTCTTTAGGCCCCTAATCATTAACATTCCTACCACCTCCTTTTGTTCTTTAAAAGATAATTCCTCTATTAAAATATCTAATAGTGGCATGATATTTAGAAAATAAATGCTTTCATAAATGCTAAATGAGTTAGATCTTCAAGAAAAAATTTATATGTTCTTTAAGCATTTCCAGAATTATGGGAAATAGATACTAGGTCAAGGCTTCTATTTCATCTGAGATGCTTTATTAGTTTGCAATGAGAATATTGTGTAGTAATTTATATTAATTCAGTAGTGTTCTTTAGTTCCATAATAGCTTATTGTAGTAATTAAAAACTCTTCTCCATACAATGATTGTTTTCTGAGTTTTACCCTCATGTTAATAAATTCAAAGCCTTTTCCTTACTAGAATAAGGAAAGTTTAATTATGATGAATTTTTGAAATTAGAAAATAAAATAATGATACCAAAAACATTGTAAAAAATTTTAAATATTGAATACTAATTGGCTTAAAATGTTTATCTAACTTAAGGAAAACATTAATAAGTCTCAGTAAAGACATTTTTCAATGACATTACATAAAAAATAACTGTATAGTTTCATGAATACTACCAAATTAACTGTGAACAAAAGTAGACCTTAGTAGGTTAAGGCACAGTATTTGGACTAATTCTTTAAAATGTACTGCCACACAATATTTTAATAACTGCTGAATAATGTGTGTGCTTCTCATATGGCAGTTTTGTTTTCTGTA
Source organism: Eonycteris spelaea (assembly GCA_003508835.1). NCBI lineage: Eukaryota > Metazoa > Chordata > Mammalia > Chiroptera > Pteropodidae > Eonycteris > Eonycteris spelaea. Next base: position 6,674,017 of record PUFA01000091.1, on the reverse strand, counting down.
TTACTTAGATCATCGATTTTCTTCTTGTCAGATGTAAACATCAGAGAAGTGGGCCTTGAAGGGGCATTACTGACCTTACTAGACAAAGAGACAGATCAAAGATTGTGCCATGATATCAGAGAGACTTTAAATCACATGCTAACATCTATGGCAGTGGATAAACTTTCTTTTTGGTTAAAACTTTGTAAAGATGTCCTTGCTGCATCAGCTGGTAAGTACTGGTGATTACCAGTTGAAATAATAAAATTGAAAGTAAAAATGTTATATGAACTTGTTTGCTAGTGATAGTTCATCAATCTTGTGTGACTATTTGGGTTATAATTCCTTGTTGCTTTCTTCGAATGATTGTAGTGGTAGTATTTAAGTCTAACACTTAAGCCTGTTTTTTTTTCTCTTTTGTTTGTCTTGTATGATTTTCCTGTGTGAAACAAAATAAAAAGTAGAGTTGTTACTTATTCTATAAAAAGGATAAACTAATTTATAGTAGCTCCATCATTTGTTTTCATACATGTAATAAATATTTGAGGGACTGCCTCAAGTCAACATAATAGAAAACTCTTTGAAAGTTATATTTTGAGCAAGCCAGTTTCTCCACATTTAATGATGTTGATCTCAAATAATACTTGAAATTAGTGTTATTTCCCTAATGTCTTTGTTGGTGTAAGATAATTGTTACTGAGAAAGTGCTATTTTAAGTTGAATTTATATGTTATCAGTTAATATAAAGAGGAAATAATTCACCCCTCTGTGGCTCCTGGTCGTCAGGACAATTTGAGACCACAGTGACAGCAGTGGATCTATCCTAAGAAAAAATATTTCCAGACACTTCTAGTGAGTTCAGAACCCTTTTCAATACATTCAAGCCCTCAGTGTTAGGACAGCATCCTCAGTAAATCTACTACACTCTCTATTGGAGAACTTTGATCTTCTTTAATATATCCATCTACATATAGTAGATTGATAGCTATCCTACTATGGTATCATGTTCAATGTTTCATTTTGAATATAACTTAACAATTTGAACAGTTCTTATAGCATTTCTTTAACAACTTGTGCTTGCGTCAGCAGTACATGTTAAATACAGCTGTTACCTGTATTTAATAGGCATAATTATTTTACATTGTTAAAAGATTTATGTTGATCAACAGTAATTCTGGTCTAAATTTGAAGTCATTTGTGTTCCTTTATAAATATATCTTGAGTTGATTATAATTACTTGTATTCTCCCTTGATAAAAGATTTTACAGCTGTAATTTGTGTGGATACAATGCAAGAAGAAGAAGGAGATAAAGGGGATGATGCCTCAGTTTTGACCACCAAGGATGACAGATCCCATCCTTTTACCAACCCCCGATGGACTACTAGAGTCTTTGCTGCTGAATGTGTCTGTAGAATAATTAACCAGTGTGAAAATGCACACAGTGCCCATTTTGACATTGGTTTAGCACAAGAAATGAAAAAAAAGGATTCAAGAAGTAAGTGGCGTAATAATGAAAAGACCAAGTGATATATGTAGAAATGTGATCTGCTTATGTTTTTAATATTAATTTTAAAAGTTAAACTAAAATGTAATTTTTGTTCTTTTAAATCAGTTAGGAAACTTGACACAGCATTTGTATAGCTATAAGTTTAGTATATTTTTAAAGTTTAAATACATTTTTAATGATTAAACTTTTTAAATTAGCATTCGTTTTTGTTTGATGGCATATGCAATGAGTTCAATTTATAGGAAATAATCATGTTCTTGCAAAGTAGTGTGTGCATTAGCTACTTCCCAAATTTAATTTTCTAAATTATAACAGAGCAGTTTTGCTTATAGATTATTTTTGTTTCATGGGTATTACTCAGAAAACATTTGAGCCTATCTCAGTGTTATCATGGTTATAAGACCATTTTAACCTTTTTTTGGTTTGTTTCTTGTTGACAGTTTCTTTTGCTGTGCAAAGCTTGCCTCTTGCAATTGTTTACCAGGGTTTACGTTTGTACTTAGTGGAGCAGAACAAAGAGAAATGAGTCTTCTGTCTTGTCTAGCATGCACTGTATTAATTTTTTAAAATAAATTTATTTAAATTAGTTTCAGGTGTACAGTACATTGTATTTTAACCTTTTTTATCGTTCCATTTGATTACTTTTGCCTAAATATATGTTATGATTTGACGTCTAATTTTTTTAATTGACTTTAGCACATGTGTTCAAGATGCAATGCACGTATCTAAATGCCTTGAAAATATTCTTTACCAGACAGAAGAATTATAAAGCAACATGTTGCTGTTGCCACTCAGAGAGTTTGAATTAGCTATCTATGTTTAAATGATTTTTTCAAGCAGCATTTATTGAGTCTCTTATCTGGTGAGCGAGCACTGTGTTTGTTAGACACTGATAAGTATTAACATTAGTGTATCATAGATGCTTACCGATTGCTATGCTCCCAGTTAAAATTGTAATTGACACCTGCTAAGATGAGTTGGTTTCTTCAGTGTAATCTATAGCTCTTCTTCCTTGAATTAGTCTCAAATATATTTTAGGTAAAGATTAGCCGTACCCTTAAACATTTTTTTTGGAACATTGTTAAATAATTGTCCTATGTCATTTCCTGGTAGAATTATACCAAAGAATGTGTTGTATGAATAAAAGGAATTGTCATTTATAATTTTGTCGCAAGAAATAGTTTTTATCTTACAGTTATTTGTAGGTATGGCAGGACATACAAAAATAAGATAATCTAGTCCATACAAAGCACTACATAAAACTTTTTTTAAAGGAACATTGTCTTTTAGCTTCAACTTGACATAAAGAGAATAAATTCTTCTGCCTAATTCATCAAAACCCAAAATCTCCTGAGTCCTTTCCAATGTATTTTTATTAGAAAGTCTGAACAAAATTTTTATTGAAGGTACTGTTAGCACTCTTTTAAAAGATACTAATTCTGCCTTTGGTTTTTGAATAACTGTATAAATACTTGCTTTGAAATAATATTTTGTGTGTATTTGCAGTGGTGCAGTAAGTTCAGCTTTGAAGTCTATATTTAACATAGTAAAACAAAACAGTAAATCACATCAGAGGTACTTAAAGTCTCTTATGAAATTAAGTTTAAAACAATATAAATCTTAGTTCCAGCATATTCTTTTTCTTGATAAGATTTTTTTTTAATCTTGTAGGTGACTTTTTGGTGCTACATCTTGCCGACTTAATTCGTATGGCTTTTATGGCTGCCACAGATCACAGTGATCAGCTCCGTCTTTCTGGCCTTGAAACACTGTTAGTTGTTATTCGGCGATTTGCAGCTATTCCAGAACCAGAGTTTCCAGGTCACGTGATTCTGGAACAGTATCAAGCCAATGTAAGCACTTGCCTTTAAAGAATTTGGTTATTAAACACCCTATCACATAAAAATACTATGAAGCTAAAAGGTATGTCACCTCTTAATACATGAATGAGTGAGTATCACCATTATAATCAATACATAGAAAATGCATATGTCTGAAGAAATCTTCAAGTAAAAGCAGAATAGTACACAAAATAGGTTTTATAATGTTAAATGTTAATTTTCATAATTAAAATCTTGGTAACCTGGGGAAATAAGACTTTGGTGTAATAGAATTCTTTACAAAATATCATTATTAAACATTCAGTTTAGGCTACGTGCATGTTTTATTTTCATTCCTAGAATAATGTAACCACCTTCATTTTTGTTCTGGACTTAGAAAAGAATCCAGATTTCTATTCCTGGGTCTGTACTCTTTTTAAGTGATGTTTGACTAGTACATTGAGGAATTTAAGAAGAATAAGGAGGATAACAAAACCATCACATGTTACATCACGTCGCATGTAATCCTCCAGCAGCATTCATCCCAGGATACCTCTCATTATGATTCAAAGGTAGCTTCTGTGACTAGCAGTTAGGGAGACCAGAGCAGTTCGCCAGTTTGTCAGCAGTCTCCATCTTCCCAGCAGGTAATGTCAGTATATGCTTAAGGAGAAAGCAAAAGGAGTGGAGTTACGTAGAACTATCATATTAGAATAAAATATTATAATTCAACTCAGGTGGAGCGCTGTTATATTTTTAGCCCTCTTAAAATTGCAAATGGTAGAAATAAATTACTACTCAGCAGAAAAGGAAAATTGTCAGCAATCTTAGTTGGCTCTGCTTGGTTCTACACTGGCTTTATTCTCAAGTTTCTTGTCTTCAAGTGTTATCAAGATGGCTATCTTAACACCTAAAATCTTACGAAGAAACAACGCTTCTTTCCCAGCACACCCAACATGGGTCTCTGGAGCCAGGCAGTGCTGTCAGCTCCATAGGAACAACATGAGCTAAGATTTGGGGAGAGAGAGGTTCCCCAAAGGAAAATCAGTTGCTTTCATCTAAAAATGGGACGATATAATGGGCAGACAAAACCAACAGGTGTCCATAATACCTATTATAAATAATTTAAAATAACATTAAAAAGAAAAAGAGCTTGTGCTATCTTACTTATTAATCTTGATATATTATATCATTTCTTGCCAGGTAGGAGCAGCACTTAGACCAGCTTTCACTTCAGAGACACCACCTGATGTCACTGCCAAAGCATGTCAGGTAAATGTCTAAAAAGATAAAGCTTAAGAAGGAAAACCCTCTCGGGGACCACCTGAAGCAAACAGTCCCAACCTTTCTACGTAAAATGTATCAAGCAAACATTAAATTCCTGGGATTTTTTTTCTTTTTAAAAGAAGTAGAACCCTCTTTTCAAAAGCAATTCTCCAGTTAGTATTTGATACCACAGTTCTACATTATAGTTGTCTAACCATTAATCTCAACTGCTCCTTTTCCTTTACTTTTTAATTTAAGAGAAATTCCTTTTCCTTTTGTACAACTGCGTAATCATCCAGCATATGAATAAGTCATAATTTATTTAACCAATGACAGATAAATGGGGTTTTTCATCTTTTGCTATTACAAGTAGTGCTTGAGTGAATGAACTTCTGCATGGGTCATCTCACTGGGTATAAGCATATTTGCAAGAGAAATTCTCCAAAGTTGAATTGCTGTGTTGAAGAGTATATTATGGAGGTTTACCAATTTAATCTCCTTCCAGTAATATGTGCAGGTACCTGTTGGCCCACGATCTCAGCGATATTGTGAGTTATCAAACTTTTAGACTTTTGTCTACCTGATGGAGTAAAAAGAGTATCTCAGGATAGTTTAGATTTGTATTTCAAGAGAGATTGAGCATTTTTTCATATATGTAAGGACCATGTAATATACAATTTTAAACAGGTGCTTTTCTCTGAGTGATTGTCAAACAACCAGCCCTGACCTGAAATAATTAAAAGCAGAACTGCTTTGAATTGAATTTATTATAAATATAATGGAAAAAACTCACTTTAGTCAAGTCTTTCAACTTTCTTTTATTTACTTGTAGTTAGGAAATGTTAAATTTTCCCTAGAAAAAAAGAAATTCTGTGATACCCAGGAAAATCATAGTCTGTAATAATTGAGTAACCTTTTTGCATTGGAGAAAAATTAATGATTTGTTTTAGAAATTTTTAATATCTTGTCTTAAAGAATCAAAATCTTCTTTGGGGTTTTAAGTGTTAGGTGCTTTATTTCTTAACAAAGTTAGATTAATTAACTCAGATTTTAAAATAATAAGATTAAATAACCAAGATTAGAGATTTAATTCAAATGTTAATCTGAACATTTATGAAAGTGGTACCTTCTGGCTTCATTTTTCCACATACATAACATCGGAAACTTTTAACATCGGAAACTTTTATTATACTTATTATTAGCACTGGTTTCCTTTCATTAACCTTACACATCATTTGCTTTTGAAATGCTGGCTTTTCAGTGTCATTGTCAGCAGCATCCCATTGGGTTTCTTGATAGCAAGGTAATTTCAATGACTAGATTCCTAAGTTGTAGTTTATCTCTGCTGAACTCAAAAGGGACATAGATATTTATCATTTCTAAATGTAACTTATTTTCTTAAAAACTAGGTTTGCAGTGCCTGGATAGCAAGTGGAGTTGTAAGTGACCTTAATGATCTCCGAAGAGTTCATCAGTTGCTTGTTTCATCATTAACAAAAATACAGGCTGGAAAAGAAGCTCTGAGTCACTTATATAATGAAAGTGCTTCTACCATGGAGATCTTAGCTGTACTAAAAGCTTGGGCAGAGGTTAGTACTTCTCAATTTATAACTGAAATTTTAGAAGTTGTTAATAAATACCTTACGCCATAAACTGAAATCAACTTTTTAAAACAGATAAATCCATCTTTAAGGTTAAGAAAAGATTTTGAAGATATGATTTATTTATATGTTAATTGATAATTTGGCCAGGCATTCTAACGTGTTCTCTGTTGTCTGTTGTCTGCTGCTTTAAGCAAGGGTAGTCATGAGCCAGACTTTATAATAGCCAGTGGAAATCAATTTTTATTGAAATCTGAATTAATAGAAATATGGGTGTGCTTTTATCAACTCTGTAACACAACTTTAATTTTTTATGCTCTTATAGAATGATTTTTGAATATTAAGTCATTTCCTTCTTTAAGATTAAAGAAATCTTATAGGAAAATGCTTAATTTTTCATTAGTTTTCTAACTGGAAAGAAAGCTATATCTTTAATTTACTATGGAAATGGTCAAGCAGATATGAAAGTAGATACAAGAGTATAATGAACCTATTTACACCCATCATCCAGCTTTCAGCATGGCAAATCTGGGTTCATATATCATTTTAATGAAGGAGTATAGTCTCAGATGGCAACTAAGAGAATTAATATGTAAGAAAGGAAGAAATTAGAACCTGAAGATTGTAGAATCTGTTTAGTTTTTTTTCCCCACAATTTAGGCTTGACAAATCTTGATTAGGAAATAGTTTCACCTAGATTAAGTAAACTGGATCTGTCTTAAAGAGTGAACTTTTATGCTTTTAAACATATGCTTTTAAAAGACAGTTTCCGTTTACTATAACCTGTTTTACAAATAAGTCTCTACTAATTACTTTGTATTCTCTCTTCAGTAAAGATAATGACTGACCAATAGGTTCTACATAAAGGAGTTTATAATCTGCTATCTGAAATCCTCGGTACCAGATAACAATTGGAATTCAGAATTTGGGGGATTTTCCATGTATTTATGCAAGAAGTCTGGGGCAATACCGTGGAATGTATAATCAAACACATTAATACACCTAGTAAAATGTGTGGCTATTCATACTGTGTTAGATAAATAGCCTCATGTAAATTCAGTTTTGCCACCAGATTAATTTCCCACACACTTTCATTTTTTCAGAGCTTATCGGATTTTAGAGCTATAGATAAAGGGGTAGTACTGTTGAATACTTTAATATCTTATAGCCTGTAAAGAGTCTATGTTGTCTGTATATAAATTTTTTGTAGTGATTTAGTGGAAACTTTAAAAGAAAATATTTTCAGTATTTCAGTTTACTGCAGTTCAGAGACAGCCACCTAAAACCATATGTTGAGATGGATTATAAGGCCATAGCTAGGCTTAGTGAGAAGGAGTGCAAAGATCATTAGTTACAGCTCATGGCTGTAAAAGTACAGAGTGGCGGCACATTAGCCAAGTATTTGTTATCCCTAATATATCTCACCAACAAGAACCCTTTTGGATCTTTCTACTCCAATTTTGTGTATGTGGGTACACATGCGTACCTTTTGGTATCACACGTATTTCAAGTCCAGTATGCGCAAGGGTAAGTCTGTCTCTTTAGCAAAATAAAAATATGACAGCTCCTTTTCAAGGGATACAAGTTCTTCTTATTTACAAATTAACTTTTTATAGGTCTACATAATTGCTTTAGAAAGACATAAAAACCACAAACAACCTTTGAAGACCTGTTCAGAAGAAAGTGTTAGAAGTGGGTCATACTCGTCAGATGGACTGCTTGACCTAGTCCACACGGACCTGGGCACACTAAGTAGGCTCTGGCTTGCGGCGCTTCAGGATTTTGCTCTCTTAATTTTGCCTTCAGAATTTGCCTCCCAACTTCCTGTTGAAGGTAAGGGGGTAAAACATTTATATAACTCCTAGAGTGACAGTAACTTCTCAACTCTTCTCCTTTAGCAGGTAATGTTTATCTGAAATATTTTCCCCAGAATAATTTTCATTCATAGAATAAGCATGTGAGAGTTGCTTTGGAGTAGACACACTGAAATTGATTTGCTAGGTCATGAGGCATGTATACCTTACTTCCAAGCTACTGCTAACTTGCTCTCCAAAGTAGTTATAACAATTTCTATGCCCAGAAACATGTTTCTGTTTCACCACGTCTCCCCACCATTATATGTTATGCCTAATTTTTGCCAGTCTGATGGGTGTGAAGTAGTATTTCATTGTTTTCTTTCCTTGAGGATCTTTCTTCCTAGGTTTATATAGGCTGTTTAAATTTTTTCTTCCACAAATCATGAAGTCATAATCTTTACCCGTCTTCTACTTGGCATTTCATTTGCTTACTAATTTGTTAATCTTTTATATGTTTTTAGTACTACTGTTCTGTGATTCCATGTTTTGCAGATATCTCTAGTCAGTAGCTTGTTCTTTCTTTTTACCTTTTTAAAATTAATATAATCAGTCATTCATGGTTTGTGTAATGCCTCATACATTTTTTTACTTAAAATCATAAAACTAAAGCTTTACAGCTTTGCTTTCACTTTGGACAATGCAACTGAATTTATTTTGCATGTGTGAAATGGAGATAGGAATCTAATTTATGGTCATTTATTAATATCTCATTTTGGGGACTTCATGTTTGATAGTCTCTCTTAATCTTCATGTTATTCCAAAATGACTATTTTTTTTACTCTATAAGAATTTTAGGGTCAGTCTGTCAAATTCTATTAGAATTTTAATAGGAATTATACATAAAGAGGTATATAGTATTTATTGTACTTTTCAATAGCATAAAAATGGAAATAAACTTATTTTTATTAGTTTATCAGCAAAAGAGAATGACAGACATAAACCAACATAAATAAATCTCAAAAACATGTTGAAAAAAAACAAGTTCAAAAAGGTTACGTACAATATATGCCTTTTAAGTAAATTTAAAAAAAAATAATAGCATACATTTTTTTTAATTTTATTAAATTTATTGGGGTGACATCAGTTAATAAAATTATACAGGTTTTAAGTGTACAGTTCTATAATACATCATCTGTATATTGCATTGTGTGTTCACCACCCAAAGTCATCTTCCATCACCATATATTTGACTCTCTTTATTCATTTCTGTTCTACTCCCACCCCCACCTCCTAGCATATATTATTTATGAATACAAACATCTGCAGTGAAAGTGTAAGACCATACTTGGGAGTGATTCACACTGACTTGAGGAAAATGGTTACGGAAGGAGGGGCAAGAATAACAAAGTGTTAGGTTTACAAAAGCAAAAGGTTTAAGAAAGGCAAAATGTTATTGTTAATCTTGGAGGTAGGTAAGTAGATATCAGTATTTGTTTAAATACACATACACACACATTTGTTGTAAATCATGGTTTAAAAAATCACTTTGGCTTAAGATGAAGTGTAGTGAAATATGATTAAAGATAAAAATTTAAGAATTAGCCTGCAAATTTCTAATAAAATTTTAAAGGTACATCAACCCTATGACCCAACAATTTTACTCCCAGGAGAAGTAAAAACATTGATAACATAGCAGCATGGATGAATCTTCAAAAACATTGTTAAGCAAAATTTCCGTCACAAGTGTACACTGTATATTTTTTTATTTATGTGAAGCAAAACTAATCTGTGTTGATAGAAGTCAGAAAGTAGGGTTATTGCCTTGGGGTATTGGGGACTGACTAGAAAAAGGATCTTAATGCAAGTTTTGGGATAATGAAAATGGTCTATATCTAGGAACCGAGAAAAGAAAAAATGTAGTGTGAGCTAATCTCATCTTTTATTCCTCCTGAAACTGTTTGCTTCCCCTTTTTTTGTAGGTGGTGCTTTCTACACAGCAGAGACTAGTGAAAATGCAAAACTGCATTATTACAACTCATGGGCGCTTATCCTCCATGCTACAGCCTTGTGGCTTACAAGCACAGGCTTTGTTGTTGCTGACCCAGATGAAGGAGCATCTAATCTCTCAAGGCCTGTAACTCCAACTTCCATGTGTCAAGGTTCATCATCTGGGGCTACAGTAAAGTCTCCTGAGGATATCTACACTGATAGATTCCATCTTATTTTAGGTCAGTAAAAGAGCTTACAACCTTCCAATCATACAGAGTTTTTCTTAAACTGCGCTTCACTATCATCAGCTCTTGGTGACTGTTACCTCATTCTTCATTAGGTATGAGTGATAGCCTTGATATAACTGAGTGAACTTGCATGCATTTTATAAAATTGTAAATTTTATGTGTTAAATCTAGAATCCTATTACAAACTTCAGCATCAGTTTTTGGGTTTTTTATTTTATTTTTTTCTTTTTTGGAAGTAGAATAATTGCTTAAAATATTATTGGAAAGCTTCAGCATCAATTTAAATGAATTATGGAAATTGCAAGAGAAGCCTAGTTCTTTCCACAGAATTTTCAAAATGTCCGTATGATATCTACAATTGTTATGAATTTCTCAGTAGTGTATATATTTTTAAAATACCAGTATACTAGGGGATCATTCCCTCCCCTGTCCTCATTCTCAAGAATTGCAAGGTTCAAAAAATATATACTCAAAGGTACTGAATTATAAACAAATATTTAAGGCCAAAGATAAATGAGATTTTTACATTTATGAACTTTAACCCGTTTTTTGGCTTTCTTGAAACTTCATTTTTAAATGGAGATATCTTTCTAAGGTACAGTGAATTTCTAGAATAAATGGAATAAATATTTTTAATATTTTACCTAGATCATTCATTACCTATAAAGAAGTTACTGATTAAATGAAACGTGAGGGTTTTAAGGGTAAGTGATTAAGTAAGAGTTATGGTTCATAGAGCTTCTGTTATTATTCCTTCCCAGGCCCGACATGACCAGATTTTCTATATATTCTTGCGTATATTAAATTTTTATTCCCATTTGCCTTGAGATAGAACTTTTTAAAAACAGACTTTTATAGAATGTAGGATGGCAGAGCTATTACGAGCATAAGCTGTGCAGTTCAACTACCTCTGTTCAGATTCTCGCTATACCCCAACTAACTTTGTATGAATTAAATCACTTAAACTCTGTGTGTTCATTTCCCTTTCAAAAAGAGCGGTCACAGTACCTGCTTCCTGAGGTATTCTGAGAATGAAATGAAATGGTATGTGTAAAGTGCAGCACCTGATACATAGTAATCGCTCAATAAATTTGGTCAAAAAAAGGTTATGAGGCTCTATATGTTAAGTTCTCTGGTATAAATTTTATTATAATTTTTGTGTCTTTTAACTATTTTGTAGCAACTACAAATAGTGCACAAGCCTAATTGAGATTATTCTTTGTGTACATGTAGACAAAAACAAACTATTAACAGACTTGCCTTATCACTTAATTGTTTAGAGTCCTAAATTTATTGTAGCTTATTTGCATTACTTTTTTGCTAAGCTTATTTATACATCTTATCAAAATGGAAAATTTATTATTTAACTTCATAAGAATCTCAAAAAAGCCTCCTTTTTGTCTGCTTTCTGCAGGAATCAGTGTGGAATTTCTGTGTTCCTTGCGCTCAGATTCAACCATGGAAAGCATTACTGCTTGTTTACATGCATTACAGGCCCTTTTAGATGTTCCTTGGCCCAGATCTAAAATTGGCAATGATCAGGTGATTTCTTATTTTTTGTTAGGCTTCTATAGATTTCAAGGAACAGGAACAGAAACACGTTTAGTTTACTACAGCGAACAGGGTGAACACAGAGAAGTAAAAAGAAAACTATCCTCAGAACTGGAATGCTGTCAGCAACTGTGCTGACCCAGGAGAAATCATGCCTCTGACTGCCACCTTCTGTCTCTGCTTCTGCTTCACTTACTTCTGCTGTGACCAGCTAATCACTCTGCATAGCAGCCCTTCAGTTTCGAAGGTTCTGTTTTGAAGTGTTCAGTACAATAGTTACTAGTTACATGTGGTCTTCCTTCTTTGTCTCTTTCTGCTTTAGTACACCCGGTCTTTGTATACTCTGTACCTTATATTCCATTTCCCCAAGAGAGAATCTACTTGGTTCATTTAGTTACTGTCTATTACAAATTATTCCTGTGCACTGACTTGTCCATCCAGGTTTCTAAAGAGACTGCCGGCTAGCCTATAGGTGGAACAGACGCTAATATGTGACCCAGTTCTGACCGTGGTAAAAAAAAAAAAAAAAGAAAAGAAATTGTACAAAGTGTGCACTTACTTTAACTGCTTTCCTAAGTGCAACTATGCATTGAGCAGGCACCCTTAGCATCATGTATTACCAGTGTATTAAATTTTTATCACTGACTCTTGGATGTTAAGAAACAAGGATGGTATGATTTCCTCTTTATATGGACTATTCTTTATCTTATTAACACTATATTTTATTAGGTTTAAAGTATTAATCAAGTTGTTGCCTGACTTAGATCGTACTTGAATAAATTTTAAACTTTTTGCACTTGTTTATTCTGTATGTTAAAACAAATACGACAATAGATTTACTGTTATTTTCAAAGATGAAAGAAAGCTACTAGAGTAACCAATAGAAAAAAGGGGGGAGAATGAAATAGTATTTGTCCAGTGTTTTTATTCTGTGCTTATTAACTTACCCACTTACAATGTCATACTTCTTCATTCTTATTACTAAAAATCCTTAATATAAATTTGGGCATCTACACAGCAGCCTTTATTTTCTTTTATCCGAATTTCTCATCTTGCTTTGGAAATTTCCTTTCTTGTTTCCCCAGTTTAGTACCTGTGTGAAAATGATCTTTTGTCACAGTGCCATCTCCCACAAGATTGGACAAAAACCAATCTGGAGTTGGTTTACAGTGGAGCAACTGTTACATAACTTTATTTCACTAACACCTTTATTTTTTTGTGAGCAGTTTATTATATTCTCTTTTTCTAAATTTTGTCATAGAATTTAGCCTTCGTATTTTTTAAAAAGAAATTATGTTATTTCTGATACAATCTCCCTAAATGTTTTCTGTGATAGGACTTGGGTATCGAGTTGTTGAATGTACTACATCGAGTAATTTTGACCCGAGAATCACCTTCCATTCAATTGGCTTCACTTGAAGTGGTAAGACAGATTATATGTGCAGCTCAAGAACATGTGAAGGAGAAAAGACGAAGTGCAGAAGGTGAATGTTCACTCATCATATCAAATTAATCACATAGCATCATTACTTTTTAAAGTATTGTTTATATGTGTATGTCATTCTGATAATTCATCATGTGTAACATCAATGAAACATTTCTGGGTATGGCTTTAAGTCCTCCCATTCACCTTTTCATGTTAGTTTGGATACTGGCAGTAGCTAAACTACTATTCCTTAAGAAAAATGGGAATTTTAATAAACCCCCAGAAGAGGGGAAAGAGATGCCTTGTACATTGAGTACTTACTTACACTAGCTGTGTTTACCAGTGTAAATAGGAAGAACGACTAACAATATTTTGTTGACTTTAGGCTTTGCAAAATGATTAAATTGCTTGTTTACGAATCTAATTTGGTATTGGTGAGTTATCATTTAAGATTACATTTGACTGCATGTAACAGTGGATTTAAAATACAAGGACTTATTCTCTCATCTAAAAGAAGTTCAGAGGTAGGCAGTCCTGGGATGGTAAGGCAGCTTCTTAAAGGCATCAGGGACCTCAGTTCCTATCCGTGTTAAGGTCACAAGATCAGTGTTGGAGCTCCAGCTGTCAGGTTCACATTCTTAACAGCAAGGAGTCAACCAGATAATATTTTAAGGTCAAGAGGATTACTAAGGATTTCTTTTGATTCATTACAATAAGAAGTTGTAATAAAGACAACTACTTTTACTTTCATGTTGCTTTCTCTTTCAATCTTTAACGACCAAGACTTAAGCCATTTAAATGTGTTGCTTACAACAGAAATGAACTAAGTTGTCATCTACCAAAAGCAAAGTAAATACGAAATGTTTATTCAACACTGTTCTTTCTGTCTTTTAGTTGATGATGGGGCTGCTGAAAAGGAAACCCTGCCAGAATTTGGAGAGGGAAAGGATACAGGAGGACTTGTGCCTGGAAAATCTTTGGTTTTTGCAACACTGGAATTGTGTGTATGCATTCTCGTTAGACAACTCCCAGAACTAAATCCTAAATTGACAGGTAGCTCAGGAGTAAAAGCTACAAAGCCACAGATGCTGTCAGAAGATGGAAGTAGACTGGTTTCAGCTGCATTAGTTATCCTCTCTGAACTTCCTGCAGTGTGCTCTCCTGAAGGTATGCTGTGGTATGTGATTGCTTTACTTGACCTGGAAGGGGAGAAATGGTTTTATTGGATAAAGAAGATGATGGTTGTTAATCCTTTCACATTAAACCAAATCTGACCCAAAAGTTTGAGTAATGTTATTAATCCTTGAAGATTAATGTTGCATTCCAGTAATTTGTTTTTACTAAAAGGGTAAAAGCAGATAGAGACAACATGTACTACAGATGTACTCTTTTATAGTTGACAGTATTTCATACTGGTCAGTGGCAATTATTCATTCTTGGGCGTTTTTTGGTATACAGTATTCAATGCACTTTCCCTCAGCGATGACAGAAGTTTGTCATCATACTCATTTCTGTTTCGAATCAAGTCCATACTTTCAACATAGCATTTTAAGGCTCTCTATGGGGTTCTGCTGAGCCACTACTTCCTCATACCTTCTGTGTGATCTTCAACCCAGGAGGCGTCATGCTTATCCCTGTTCTGTGCTATTATCCATGGTGTCACTTGCTCTGAAGTGACTCCATCCCTTCTCACCTACTGAAAATTTTGTCTTCCTTTGACGTTCAACTCCAGGACTCCCTCATTTCTGAGGCTCTTTGTGTGTGTGTGTATTTGTTTCTGTATGTAGATACTTAGTTTTTTATGTGTCATATAGAGGCATTATATGTAATTGATTATTATCTATAAACAAGATATATACACACACAAGTATATACAGGTGTGTGTCATATTTCCAATGAAATTTTTATCTTCTAGGAAATCTAGCACATAATAAATAGGTACTTAGTACTTTAATACTTTTTCATTGGTAAGCATATTTCTGCTTAAATGTGTCTTGACCAATTTATGTGCTCTTATTTTTAACATGACTTTAAATTTTAATTTGAATTGAAACCTGTATTCCTGTTCTCACACACTGCCTTACGCCAGGAGTTGCAGAAAAAGTGCCTGGCAGATTAGGTTAGTAAAAATATACAAATTTTGTTGAGTAGCCTCCGGGAAAATTTAGCTTATCTCTCATTTTAAACATACTGACTCTCTTTAGTGGCCATGAAAACTTTATTTATTTATTTTCCCCCCTCTTTAATCCTCGTACCACTTGCATCCCTGACCTACAGATGTTGCCATCTCCCCTTAAGAACTGGATCTCTGAAGGTGGGGCATCTCCTCCCACGCACTCGTGACACGCACCTGGGGCCTGCCTGGTGCACCCGGGGTATGGTCCGTGGCTCCACTCGGGCATAACCCAGGACCTTCTGCGTGTAAAGCAGACATGATAACCACTACACTCTAGAGCCAATATTTTGTCTTGAGTGGATTTATAAATTCCTTGAAAAAAGATTTTAATATAAATTCAAATGGACAGTGGTGATGACTATACAGCATTGTGAATGTACTTAATGGCACTGAATTGTACACTTTAAAATGGTTAAAGTGGTAAATTTTATGTTGTGTATATTTTACCATGCCAAAATAAAAATAAAAAAAAACTCAACATTTGCTAACTACCAAGTAAAACAAAATAAGACAGCAAAAGATGATACTGTGACAATTTAAGTAACATCAATTATAACCAAAATATAATCCAATCTTTAAAATATAAGTTACTTAAATTATCTTAACAATTATCAATTTTTATAAAAAATAATCTTAAAAGGGAGTCATCTTTGACATTGCCTTACTGAGTGATGATTTCTTTTTAGTAACTGTATACATAGACTGAAATACAGAGTGTTTTTAAATATATATCTTACAGGAAGCATCTCAATTCTCCCTACCATATTGTTCCTCACAATTGGGGTCCTCAGAGAAACTGCTGTGAGATTACCTGGCGGCCAGTTATCTTCAACAGTTGCAGCCTCCCTACAGGCTCTGAAAGGAATATTGTCTTCTCCGATGGCCAGAGCAGAAAAGAGCCACACTGCTTGGACTGACCTTCTCCGTAGTGCTCTAACAACAGTTCTTGACTTTTGGGATCCAGGTAATTAAAGCTCTTTGGAAGTAGTTGTTCAGTTTGTTTTAAAAAGCAAGAGAGATAGATGATTTTTTTTGAGAATGATATATTGGTCATGTTTGGCAGTGTCACCTAGAAGAGACCACAGTCACTCCATGTGTGTTTAGAGAATGTATCTAAGTAGATAGAAACATCTAAGTTCTATTTTAGTTTAATACAAGTAAAATGATTGGTAGCCCTATGTCAACAGTGAGAAACCTGTAAATGTAATATTATGCTAATTTAAAAATGTAATATGATCCATGACTAGCTGGCAGAACTTTTTAATATGTGCAGTATAGTGAAAAGTGGATAAACTATGCATTATAAATATAAAATAAGACCTATCTGTTTCATGTCCTCACACTTACTAGCTAACTAGCCAAGTTACCCAGCTTCTCTGAGCCTTAGTTTTCTTATTAAAGAAATAAGGATATTATGTTTCAAGAAATTGTTAGACCAGTAACATAATACATGAAAAGCATCTCACTTATTACCTGGCATGTATCAATAAGTGATAGCTAGTATTATGTTCAGTATCCATTAAAATTTGTTTACTCTTGTTATGTAGTTTTCACTTTCAGCATATGTTACAGTGATTATAAAAAATCTTTAGACAAATTATAAATGATCTCCACTTCTCTTGTTCTGTTTATAAATGTCACAGTTCACCATATTTGATTTCATATGATAAAGAAGGTTCAACTGAATTCAGCATTTATTAACCACCAACTTTGTACCCAAAGTTGGGAGTCTATTATCTATAAATTGATATAAGGTATGATTAATAACATAAAGTACTCCTTGAAGGCAAAAATAATATCTTAATGATCCCTGTATCTTTAATACAATAAAAAAGAAACAAACTGGCAAAAATTAGAGTAATCAGCTCTGTTTGACTGAATCAAACATAGTGTCACAGGTAGGGCTCTCTGGAACTTGGGGAAGAAAGAGTTTATTAAGGAGCCAGATCTGTGAAGGGAATAGGGGAAAGCAATATTGGGAAAAAGAAGTCAGACTGCAGTGTAGGCCCCAAAGAAGCACAGTGAACCTGAGAGCTCTGGAGATTGCCCATCATAATGTCTCACATAGGACAGAAATGGCCTGGCCTTTATCTGCAGGTGTGGGCTGCCCCAGGAAGGATGTGATCTTGGTCAAGGCAACTTTGTAGCTAAGGCCAACCCTGAAGGAGCTTAGAGCTAACCACACTCTCCATAGCTGGGTATCACCTTTCTCCACAAGGGCAATTTCAGTGATACACCTCTGTATCTGCCACAAGAGGCTTCTCAAAGAGTCAGTTTCTAAAAGGATTAGCACACATTCATCACAGGACATCATACATAGGGGTTCTAGTCACAGAATTTTGATCAAAAACCTAGTAACCTAATTAGTATGGTACATTTTGAGACAGCTAGTAGAGAAGTGAGAGAATTTAGATTTGATGGGAAAATGTGGTAGGGTAGTAATTAGTAGAGAAAGAAATGAAGTTGGATGGTACATAGGGCCAGATTATGGAGGGTTTGGCATGAACTGTAATCTGGACTGCTTTTAATATGCATGTGGAATCACTAAAGAGTTTTAAGGAGAATAAAGTGATGGGATTTCCATTTCTGAAGAATCACTCTGACTGCGGTGTAAAAAAGAACAAGATTCTGGAAATAGTAGCAGTAAGAGGAGTAGAATAATGAAAACTAAAATACTAAGCATGTACTAAGAATTTACTAATGGTTTGGTTTAGGAGTTGAAATATAGGGTGACTGGAACACTCAGTGCAAGTCAACAGAAATACCAAAGTGAGCATTTTTAGGGGAAGATAGTGAAGCTGAATTTGAAATGCCTATAAGATAATCAAGTGGAACAGAATATGCAGAGGTCTGGCATTTATGAAAGTCTGGACTAGAGATGATTTTAGACTACATGTATTTGGGAGTTGGTGGTGCAACCTATAGGATGGCTGAAATTACCCAGTTTGAGTTTATGGAGCAAGACAAGAGGAGGGTCAGAAGAGAATACAGTCTCAGAAGCCAAATAAAAGAGTTTTTATGGTGGGGGAGTGGTCAGCAATGTGTGGTGTTGGGGTACAAATAAGAGGTAAGGAAGGGGAAGAATCAATTATAGGCTCCTCTTAAGGAAGTAGAGAAAGCTGAGAGAAGGTGTAGGATCAAGGACATTTTCCTTAGAGGTGAGACTAGTATGAGTTCGTGCCTAATGGGAAAAAAAGTTAGAGGTGGACTTGGAAGTATTAGAGATCGAAAGAACATCCCTTTCTAGGAAGGAAGAAATAACATTCACTGAATTTTAGAAGGATTAACCTCTGCCAGTGAGAGCAAAGAAAAGAAGATAAGGGGGGAAAGTCGTAGGTATAATTTTATGTCGTGAGTGATTATGAGCTTCACTCTCATCACACACACACGCACACACACAGATGCTTTTTGTTGTGTATCAGGGAATGAGGCTAGGACCTTGAGGATTTTGACTAGGTACTGAGAGAAATTAAAGAAGGAGTTGATTATAACAGGAAATAATTTACTACATAACAAATTTCCCCAAAACTTAGTGGCTTTAAAACAACAAACATTTATCATCTGATAGTTATGGGTCAGGAATTCAGAGCCCCTTAGCTGGGTGTTTCTGTCTCGGGGTCTCTCATGAGGTTACTGTTAAAAATATTGGCCAGGATTGCAGCTAAGTAAATCCATTTCCAGGGTGACTCACTCAAGGCTCTTGGCAAGACCCTCTCTGGCTGTTAGCAGGAGGCTCCACTTCCTTACCATAGGCTTCTCCATGGGGCTACTGCTAAGGGAACTTTGCATCTACCCTAGTGGGAAAAAAAAAAAACAGATTAAAAAAAGGGGAGGGGGAATGGGAATACAGTCATCTGCTGCATAATGACATTTCAGTCAAAGACAGACTGCATGTACAATGGTGGTCCCATAAGATTATAACTGACTCTAAGCAAAAGTTTGTTTGGATGTTAAGAGAAAAGGCTGGACTAAACTATGGTGTTGAATTTACTGCTACCTCTGAGTGGTGTAAATAAACAGAAGGCTTAGCATGCTGTCCACCAGGGGCCAGGGCCAGGACTTGGCGAGCGAGCAAGAGGAGCAGGCTGGAGAAAAGGGGAGCCCAGGACCCCATCTCCACACCCACCTTTGCCTGCCCTTTCACACACAAATTCACTTCACTTCCCTCCATTTCTTTTAATCTGTCTTTCCTCACAGTCCTGGTCTCTCAGAAACTCCCTTCCCACCATTTCCTCGATCTTTCCTCTTTCCCTCCTTCCCCTCCTTAACTCTCATCATTATTTCTAGTTTCAAGCTTTATCTCTCCGAGTCTCTTTGATCTCTGTTCTACCTTTTACTCCCCTTCTCTTCCTTCCCTCTTCCCTTCCTCTTCCTTCTGACATCACTTCCTCCAAAGGTGCCTCCCTCCACAGCCCTCTACCACCCCCCCAACTCATGCCCACTCACAAGTACATGTATTTTTACTGTAGCCTTTCTAAGTTTAGATACACAAATACTATTATATTACAGTTGGCTGCAGTATTCAGCACAGTGACATCCTTTACCGGTTTGTAACCTAGGAGCAGTAGACTACACCATATAGCTTAGGTGTGTAGTAGGCTCTACCCTAGGTTTGTGTAAGTGCATTTGTGATATTTGCACAATGACGAGATCACCTAACGCATTTCTCAGAACATACTCTTGTCGGTAAGGGAGGCATAACTGTACGGGAATTTTAGAAGAAATGGGGTGAGGAACCCGGACAGTTTTATCTTACTGAGAATTAAAAAAAAAAAAAAAAACATTTTTTTCTAAACAGAGTTGCTGACTATGTTGTTATTTCAAGTTGCTATAAATGACTAAAAATAACTCGATTGTATTGGAAGTAGTATAGCATCATGGTTAACAGTTTGCTCTGTGGAATCAAACTGTCTGCCTTACTAATTGTGTGACTTGGACAAATGATTGAATTTCTGTTCCTCAGTCTCTCATCCATAAAATAGAAATAAGAGTACCTGCTATAACCACACACAAATTTCATTTCTTTAATAGAGGTTTTTTTCTCTGATTCAAGCTGGTTTTGCCCAGACAAAAGCATATTGACTCCCTTGCTTTTTCCACCCTTATCCTTCCACCTCTGTATGCCTGCTTCTTTAATCATTAAGCCTTAAGACAGATTAACCAAGCCTCAGGTCTAAATTCACGAGGACAATAGGGTTCAGTTAGACCTTAGACCAAGGATAACATATTGGCTTTAGATGTGTTTCAGTCCAAGGCCCTTTGAGACAAAACAACCCCAGCAGGCCACGGGTCAGGCTTTGAGCAATAGCTCACCAGTGTCTCCCAGACTGGCAACTCTCTAAAATAAAACCTTAACTTTCTTTGGTACACACCTGTACGTGTCTGATTGACTTAGACACACACAGGCTGTTGGACCCCTTTTGCTCTGGTAACACTACCTCATGGTACTATTGTGAGGATTAAAGATTTATTGTATATGAAGTGCTTACAATAATGCTGTCATAATTTTAAGTGTTGACCATGTGCCTATTCTACCTCACAATTATTCAGATTATTTTTATAAAATCAATCTCGTCCGTAATATTTTGCTTTCATTGCTACTCTCTCTCAAGTGTCAGCCCAGATACCAATCTCCTCAAGGCTTTCTCTGACCGCCCAGTCTAGCAGCTCCTGATTGCTTTGTATTTTAATTATTTTTTTATATTCACAGACCTTGTGACTAGCTGAAATTAAATCATTTATTTACTTTCTGGTGTATAGTGTATTTTCTCTGTACATTATA
This sequence comes from Eonycteris spelaea, assembly GCA_003508835.1. NCBI lineage: Eukaryota > Metazoa > Chordata > Mammalia > Chiroptera > Pteropodidae > Eonycteris > Eonycteris spelaea. Next base: position 6,652,875 of record PUFA01000091.1, on the reverse strand, counting down.
TCTTAGTGCCAAAAGAGTGCTGGTTCATAGTATCTTAAATATTTGTTGAATGAATGTTACTGAACTTCTCCCTTCCTCCATCTCCCCTCATATATAATATATAGCAGTCATTTTCTCAAAAGTAGCACTCTGTTCTTATACAATTTAATTAGTTGAAATTGCCATTCCTTTTCAAATAATACTGATTTTTCACAGGTTTATTAAAATTATTTAATAAGCATGACTTTGGGAAATGAATTACATCTAATAGAAAATTTCTTAAAATGATTGGTGTGAAAGGGACCAAAAGTTTTGCCTTTGGGGATATTGATTTTTAAGTTATTAAGAAACAAAAGACCCACAAAGAACCTTTGACCCTCTCCCCTTTCCTGCCTCAGAGATTCAGATGGGGAAAACCTGTTCCAGGAAGAAATCATAGCATATTCACTTAGCCTAATCTGAATTGAGTTTGGTAGATGGAGCAGTGTCCAGCAGGGCCTGTTTACTAGACAGCCCCACTCCCCCACCACTCCCGTCTCATCATTTATGCGTTGACTAGCAAAAACTTACCTGCCTGTTATGTTCTCTCTTCCTCAATTACTTGTAAATGGCCTGTTCTCACTTAAAATCTGAGATCCCATTCCTCCCTTTCTCCTTTGTCCAGAATGTCATATAATACCCAGTGCTGCCTCTCTGTCTTTGGAATCTCCATGTTTAATGTGAATCCCCGTGCACATTTGTTAAAATTTTATTTTCTCCTGTTAATCTGACTCTGTTCATTTGTTAGCCCAGCAAGAACTTAGAAGATGAAAGTTTTGTTTTGTTTTGTTTTTAGCACACACACACACCCCCCCCCCGCCAACACCACATTGGCCTATTGCAGGTATTTCCAGATTTTTTCCTGTACTGTTAAGAAATGGTATATGCAGCAAAATACTAAGGTATTTTCAGTTGACATGGGTATTATCAAAATATGAATGCTTTAAACTTAACAAAAAAAAACAATTGTCCAAGCATTTCTGTATTGCTGCACGATAAAAATAGTAACATAATGGCTAACATATATTAAGTATTATGGACAACATGCTATTCTAATGGATTAACTCATTTAATCTTCATAACTTGATAAATGTAAGTATTGTTGTTATTCCCTTTTTACAGATGAGAAAGCTGAAGACAGGGTTGGATGTCCAAAGTCACAAAACTAGTAAATGGATATTCCTAGTAAATGTGTACATGTATTTACTGGTGTCTTATCTGTGAAGATTATAATTATTTTGATAATCCTTGGCTCTAGAATTACTTATAGTGCACACTTTTAAACCTGCAACTTTTGCCAGGATTCTTAGTCAGTCACTGTCTATATCTGTTGTGTACACAAAAGAAATTGTCATAAATCCTTTTTCTCTTTAGTAGATGGAACACATCAAGAACTTGATGAAGTCAGTCTGCTTACTGCCATCACAGTATTTATTCTGTCTACCAGTCCAGAAGTAACTACCATTCCATGTCTTCAGAAGCGCTGTATTGAGAAATTTAAGGTTACTCTTGAGATAAAAGATCCTATGGTAAGTGTATTTAACAGAGAGATATTTTTAATAGAAATGTGTTTAGACTTTTATAAAACTTTTCTTGGTGATTTTTGTTGACTCCAACAAGAAGTATCAGACTAAATTTTTATTTTTAGGTCTGGATTGATTCCTATTCTTGCAGTAACAAAAGCAAATAATAGTGGTCTTATTCTTTGGCCCTGAGGATAGAGCATAGTTGGAGAAAAGTAAAGGGGAAATGTTAAAGAATAAATAAATTTGAAAGAGGGGCATCTCAAAATTGATATATCTCTAGAACTTTACAGGGACATTTAGTAAGATACATTGTAGCTTATTATAGTAGATTTCCTTTTAAAAAAATGAGAAAAGAAAAAGAAAAAATAAAGGAAGACTCCATCCAGCACATGCCTTCAATATACGATTGTGAAATAATGGGACCCATTCCAAAAACACAAGTTGATCCCATTGCTTTATGGTCCCTTCATTTGCTGGATTAATTTTCTATTCCTTTATGTGCTACAAAATGAATTTGTAGCACATGATCACAAATATATCAACTCCTAAAATATAGGAACCAGATTTTCTCTCAGAAAAAAATAATCATCAAAATACCATCATAATGATTAAATAAAGGATGACATATCTAGTAAGTCCTTACTTAATATCTTGGATAAGTTCTGCAACTTTAAGCAAAAGAACGTATAAAGAAACCAATTTTACCAGAAGCTAATTGATATAAACAAGAGTTAAGTTCCTTAGGCGTGTCATCAACATTATTCAAGGACCTGCTGTATTTGATGTATAATTATCTCCTTTGTTCTTCTGTCCTATTTGTTGCCTACAGCATTGCAAGGAGCTTTATGCAGCAGCTCAAAGTGATGGTTCTGATGTGTGATGACACATAGTTAATATGATCCAGACGTGGTTCCTTAAAATCTTAAGACCATGACATTTGAATTTCAGATATATGTGATTTTTTTAATCTACATTTTCTGAAAGCTCCAAAATATTTTTCAAGTGTGTGTGTGTGTGTTTTGGTTTGATCTTGACTTTATAGAGTATAGAGGGGCACATGAGAGGGAAAATGGAAACTAGAGAAAAGAAAAATTAACTATATGATAGAGAAGGCAAATAAGTTATCCTTCTCTGTCATACCCACGTGCCCCTGTTCCCAGTTAAAACTGTCAAAACCTCTGTGTCAGTGTGCAGTTAGAATACCTATTATACTACTTGGACTTTCAAAATTAGAACTAATTTAGGGGTGGCTCCATAGTGTGTAGTGGTAGCACGTCTGCTTTACACACAGAAGGTCCTAGGTTTGCGCCCCAGGGGGCCACGGACCATACCCCTGGTGTGCCGGGCCCCCAGGGTGCGCCAGGCCCCAGGGGAGCTCAGCGAGCTCCTGGGAGGAGACGCCCCACCTTCAGAGATCCAGTTTGGGGGGGGGGGGCGGATTAAAGAGGGGAGAAAAAAATAAAAAATAAAAGTAAATTAGAAATAAATTTAAATAAATTAAAATTTTTTAATTTTTTTTAATTTACATTAAAATCTACATTTTAATATAAATGTAAATTTATATTTATGATTTATACTGTTTTTGTCTCTTACCTGATTAGGTACAGATCAAGACCTATCAGCTCCTACTTTCCATTTTCAGTATCCAAATCCAGCTGTTTCCTACCCCTACATTTACTCTTTAGTATCCTCTATCGTGGAAAAACTACAGGAAATCAACAAGAGAAAACCTGAAGACACTACTGAGCTTCAGATCTTTCAAGAAGGCATAAAGGTCTTGGAATCCCTGGTAGCGTTGCTGAAGAGCAGCATCGTAAGTGTTAGCTCTAAATTCATACTGTATCCGAATCTGTCCAGAATCAGAAATTAAATTGATATTTAAAATGTAAAACATTCAATTAGTCACTTATATTCATCAAAAGGCAGTATTATGTTAATCCCAAAGTAGTATTAATCTGGAAGAAGAGATGGGAAAAGTTGTTTTCTCCTTAAGTGGGGAAATATGAGTACAGATCAAGTGTGTTTACAACTTTGTATAATAAACACTTACATCCCTGAACCTAGGGCTTACATCATTTGTTTATTTTTCAGGCTCTCAGCTGGTGGCCTGTCTTCTGCCCATCCTCATTTCCTTCCTTTTGGATGAGAATGCTCTGGGTTCAGCAACTTCCATAATGAGAAATTTACATGACTTTGCTTTGCAAAATCTCATGCACATTGGGCCTCAGTATTCATCAGTGTTTAAAAGTGTAATGGCTTCTTCTCCAGCCCTGAAAGCCCGCCTTGAGGCTGCTGTAAAGGGCAATCAAGAAAGTGTCAAAGTCAGGATGCCAACATCTAAACATACTAAGCACTCTGGAAAGAATTCAAGCATCCAATTAAAGACCAATTTCCTCTGATGTTTTGGTTTTTTGTTGTTATTGTTTTGTTTGTTTTTTGACTAGTAAGCACCTTAATACAGTACTTTATCATTTCCTTCTCTTTGGGAACTAAAGTGACATTTTAGACACAAGTGCACTTGGAGGTCTGGTTGATTGTTTTAATTTAAATAGCAGTGAGTTTTCAAAGTAATAGCAAGCTTAGCATTTTTGTGGGGGGCCTTTTTCCATTTAATAAAACACAGCTCTGTTAGAATTCTTGCCAGGAATTCAAGAAAATGCTAAAGAACTTCATTTACAAAACAATCCACTGCTTTAAAAATGAAATGATTTTCTTTTAACAGTCCATACACACACATATGGTATCCTTAATACTATGACAGATTTAACTCTATTATAAATTATCTGCATTTATATTGTATCCCAATTGCTAATTTTAAATTTTGCCCTATTCAGTAATTATATTAAACTTTCTTGGATTTCTCAAACAACATAAATGACTGGAAAGCTGTTTAGGGAACTCGATTTAGAAGTATTCAGTATGTAATAGTACAAATTCGTTATAGCCCTACAGTGTGACTTCAGATTTGGTGTCTACACATATCATGGGTTGTCACCATCTTTTGGTTTTGTTCATATTGGGTTCAGAAAACGGGAATTTTCCTAATTTGAAATAGAATAAGACATTTCTACTTCAATTTCTCAATAAATTTTGTTAACTCTGTTCCTAACAATTTTGTTCATTTTGGCAAACGTTCATACCAATGAGTTTAATGTAGATTCATTTCTATTTAGATCAGCTATGGGTTTATATAAATGTCAAATTTAGTACAACAAATTTTGATCAATGAATACAAGGTGTTTTTTTAACATGACATATTTTAATATATAACAAACTAATGATAGTCATATTGGTTAAAAAATATTTTTTAACTGTTGGTGATCATTGACTTTCTTTCCACTTCAGTGTTATAATCTTTGACTCGAGCACTATGTTGAAACAAAGCATTTCCTTGTTAAAAATTAAAAACCAAAGTGATAGGGGCAGAACTGGGAAACCACTGAGTCAAGCAAGAGCAATGTGATGTGTTCTATTTTATTATGTTTGTATGTAAATACTCTTGTAAATTGTTCAGAATGAAGACATTTGACAAATTCTAACTACAATTTTTCTAATTTACATAAATAAAGCTAATTTTCTTTATCGTTCTTGTATTTGAAATTATTTATCCACATAAGATGGCTGGTTAATCTCACAGATTCCAGAAAATCAATTCTATGGAGCAAATAATATCCTTTGTAACTTAGTCTTTTTTCTCAAAGGAGCCCTTTCTTTGGAGCAATTTTTACAATGGTTTGGATTCTCTGTCTTCTTAAGGATCTCTAGGAATTTGAGTGTGTACTTCTTATTGTTTCCCTCACCTGAACACCCTTCCCTTTGTTCTATTTGGCAGACTCTCACTCCTTTTAGGCCTGGTTTAAATGTCACCATGTCTCCTCCCCTTGATAAATCTCCTTTACACTTCTTTCCCTCTTTTTACACCAAACAAATTTAGCTGCTTCCTCATGTGTTCTGGTAGTAGATTATACATTCTTCTATGCATAGAACATCATTGTTGCATTTTAATATCTTATCCCTTTAGACTATGCCTCCTCAAAGGGAGAAATGTTTTCTGTAACTGCCTCTGTAGCATCAACTAGTACTTAATAACTTGAATTAGAATGATTTAGGATGGAGTTGAGCTCAGAAATTTACTCCTTTGTCAAGGCAAAAGCTAAACTGGGTGGTTCTCATAACTTATGAATTTGATTTTGGGGGAGGTGGTGTTTGTATTGTTTTATGTGTTTAGTTGTGTCATCTGGTTTGTTTGTTTAAAACAAGACAACAGGCCCAAAATGGAGTTGCTTATGCTAAGTCCCTTATCATCACACTAAAACTTAATTACAGTTTCTCCCAGAAATGGAATCTTACACCCATCAGTCCAGAATCTTATCAGCACTAGGTCATCTGCCCAAAAGACCCCTACAATCCCCTAAAGAAAGTGACCATGCCACAACCAGTCTGCTTTCTGCTAGTGTAACTTTCTTGTTCCCACTTCATTTTGCCTCTAAGTCTTTTATTTTCTATAGCTCCTCAGAGCTATCTGCCAGATGGGATGCTGCCTGATTCATGAATTGTTAAAACAGGATCTTTAAAATATACTCAGTTGAATTTTGGGTTTTATCAATTTTAAAACATGATTTGTACTCATCGTTCAGTGATATGTTGTCCATAATTGTTTGGCTTAAAGGTGCTGTATGAATGTCAACAGGAAAAAAATACTACGTCCAATGTCATAGAATTAGGAACTTTGAGTTAGGCTCTGTCCTTTAGCCTTTTTAAAAATGTATCAAGACAGCCGGTTTACTACAACATTGAATTAGTGCATATATCCTTACTTATAAGAAAATTGAAGCTTGGCAGCTGAGATTTGAAGTCATCTTTCTGATCCCAGTATCCATGTGTGGCAGTCCTGTTCCACCAAAGTATAGTGCTGTTTGTTTTTTCTTTCTTTAGCTTTTCTCTTCTTTCAATGCTCCAGGTTCCCTCCAGGGCCTTCCTCACTCCTGGCTGAAAATGTTTCCACTTTCTCCAAATTGCCACCAAAGGTTTCTGGCGAATACAGTAGGGAAAAGATTTGTTTTTTGTTTTTGTTTTTAATTGCCCTCTACAATATAGAGGGAATAGATTAGATATTGATATTCGGTTTGTTTAAAAGTGAATAATCAAAAGTTGTTTATATTTCTTTTTTGCTTTTTATGTTTTCATTAAATTTATTGGGGGGACACTGGTTAATAAAATTGTGCAGGTTTCAAGTGTACGGTTATGCATGTATATTACATTGTATGTTCACCTCCCCGTGTCAAATTCCTGTCACCATATATTTGGTCCCATTTACCCTTTTCCTCTTGTAAACACTAAACTGTGTTCCGCATCTGAGTTTTTGTTTGGTCTTGTTCATTTGTTACTTTCAGTTTTTTATTCCACATATGCGTGAAATCATACATCTCTTTCATTTTAACAAGTCTCCGGTTTTGATAAAGCAGTTGTACTTTAACTTGGTAAAAGTTTAGCTTGGTAACTCTGTACAAATTAAATTCATCGATTAGTAACTTGGATGAAACAAAGTAGTATAATATCTGTCTTAAGCTTTATATTTTTCTAAGGGAAGAAATAGAACCAATACAACCAATTGAGTCTCATTCTATTTAAGCGACTTTAAAGGCTTACTACCATGGAAAGACTTAAAATAACATTGGATATAAATAATAGATTTCCATTCATAAAGCATTAAAGCAAAATTTTACTTTTAAAACAAACTTCAAACTTCACCATTAACTTAAGGGAACATTAAGGGAACACAAACAGATACCAACAAATGTTGGTATAAGTAATGTGTTATGGAGCCCAGAGAAGAAACTGGGCTTTCAAGATGGACTTTCATAGAAGGAATATCATGTGATACAGGCTTAGAGAATAGTACTTAACTTGATGAAGTAAATGCATACTAAGTGCATAATCCAAAAGTCTTAACATTAATTTTAAAGAGAATTCCCCTTATGTTATATCCTAAAAAATTCCTTTTGTCTTTTTATTATGTTAGTTTGCATTACAGGAGAAGAAATTCAACCGTCAAGCTAAAAACTATGATAATGTTAATACAGAACTGGCAATATATGAAATAAACTTTATACTCAAGAAAAAAAACCCTAAAGTTAAAAATGTTGAACTATTTTTCGTGGTTTAATGACTGCTTTTTCTTACATTAAGATAACAGTCCTAAAGCTTCAACAGCCTGCCTATATACATCTTTCTAGAATCGTTATTTATAAGTAGGGTCAAAGTAATGACATTGCATTTTCTCCAGTTGAGTGCATTTTCCTCTTTACAAATAACTTGCTAACCCTTGCAAGACCTCAATTTATTAGGAGAAATTTATCTCTGTTTGCTAGCAATATATTCAACCACCAGCCAACTCACAGTGATCAGCCAGTTAATGAATTGTGCCCAGCTGAATTTTCTGTTCACCAGCCTGTTTAACTGATGCTTAGGTTTTAGCTGTGAGGAAATGGGAATTTTTGTGTTGCGATATAGAGCTGGAATATATCCAGTACAGGCCATAAATACAACCCGGTTGCTGTAAATTCAAAGGAGCTAGCTTCCTCTAATTGCATTTCAGTTTGGTTAGGACTCATGCACTATTCTATTTGGGACATTAGAACCCACAGACCACTTGGGGAAAATTCTCTGCTTAATGGACACTCTTAATATGTGGCCACATATCTTTCTTTAAATAGACAATATATTTTTTTAAAAAAAATTTTTTAAAGGATTCTAACTACATTTTTTTAAGAAAGAGCCCATTGTTGCTGATGAAAAGGGAATATTGACAATGTTTTGCTTCAGGGATTGAAATTCAATCATTTTTTTCTGAAAAACTGAGGCAAAAAACGGAGCCATATATATACACACACACACACATATATATATATACACACATGTATAAAAAGTAATCAACGTCTTTATAAAATAAAATATTCCAAGAAAGCAAAATAAGTGAGATATTTTAAAAATCATCTTAACGCATGCCAGTGCCACAGGGCAAGAGCAGTTCATTAGCACGGTAGTGCAGGTGGTCTCAGACGGAAACGCATGCGCAGCCAAACCGGCTCACTGCTGAACCATGAGGCCTTTAAGCTCGGTATCTCTCTGCTGATTCCTTGTTTCCGATCTTGATTACCAAAGCTTTGGGACTGGCGTTTTCTAATCAAACGCTGGAGGAGTGCTCACCGCTGCCGGAATTGCCAGTGCAACAAGTCTTCCCCTATCTTTTCCTCCCTAGCACTGTCAGGTACTAGAAACCCATGATCTAGGCCATTTTTTAAACATAAAAGCTTCCTAAAAATAGATTTTCTAAATTATGGACATGCTTTTATTTTCAGCAGTCAACAGACCTATTGTGAATCACTATCAAAAGAAGTGGTTAGACCAGACCACTTCCTGCTAACCCTCCAGTCAGCTGTATTGTTACTCTGCCATTTGCTACATTTTTCATTGCAGATGCTTTTTCTTTTCATTAATAACGTGACCATTCTGATTTCTCAGTGTTGTATTAAAAAGTTTGTGGGGTATTCTGCCATATGAAGAAGATGTTTCCTAAGTGTTTGAGTTACATTCTTAACATAGTACTGGAGCTTCCAGAAATCATCCTAGAAACTGTCCCAGGGCAAACATGTGCCTAAACCATTTAGAACAATTCATCGTAATTTAAAAGGTTGCAAGTTTCCATACTCTTCTTGAAAACCTGTCTAGCATATCTCATTATGTGAGTGTTGCAATCTGTTCCATGCCCTTTAACGAGCCTATTTTTCGATGGTTTCTTAGATATGACACCTGAAGTCCAAGTGGCAAAAGAAAAATATATAAACTGAACTTCATTAAAAAAAAACTTCTGTGTTTCAAAGGACTCCATCAACAAAGTAAAAAGACAACCCACAGAATGGGAGGGGAAATTTTGCAAATCTTATATCTTTATATATCCAGAATATATAAAGAACTCTTACAACTCAACAATGAAAAGACAACTCAATTTTTTTAGAGACAAAAAAGTTTATTAGAGAAAGAATAAGGCCCCGTAAACAGAGCATGGTCTCCTCTCAAAGACAGAATGAGAGAGACAAGACAAATCAATTTTTAAATGGGCAAAGGATTTGACTTGGGAGCTCTACAATGAAGATATGCAAATGGCTAATACACATGAAAGATGCTCAACATTGTTAGTTATTAGGAAATGCAAAACCACAAGGAGATACCAGTTTATATCGCTAGGTTGGATAGCTGTGGTCAAAAAGACAGTAACAAGTATTGAGAAGGATGTGGAGAAATTAGAACCTTCATATGTTGCTGGTGAGAATTAATAAGCGTAGCTGGTTTGGAAAACAGTTTGGTAATTTATCAAATAGTAAAAATAATTATGATATGATTTAGCAATTCCACTCCTATGGAGGAATGAAATAAAAAACATTCACACAAAAACTTGTACTGAATATTTATAGCAGAATTATTGATAATAACCAAAAGTGTTATTGTTAATAATTGTTAAATATTGTTAATTATTGTTAATAACCAAAAAGTGAACAACCCAACTGTCCATCAATTGATGAACGTATATACAAAATTGGTATGCTGTAGTATCTTAATAACATTTCTGTAAAATCTAAAATTTCCCAATTTTAAAGTTTACTTAAAAAGAAAAAAAATCAATTCAGAATGTCTGGGGTAAGGTTCAATAGTTTGCATTTTTAACCAACACTCTTTCCCCCTCCCCTTTGCTTCTGTTGGGTGGTCACAGTTCATTATTTGAGAAGCACTATTGTAAGGTCAGCTGTCAGTCTGGGCTCAGCCTAAGGCAGAACAGCTGTGATAACATGACCACTGCCTTCAGTAAGTTCGCTGATTAACACTGTAACAGGTATTTGCAAAGTAGGTCAGCTCAGCCTCGGTTCACCTGCTTTTCGGGGGATTAGTCAGAAGAACAGGTAGCTCTGTCTCTGGTCACCAGCAGGAAAAGGTGTGGTAGAATAGAAAAGTAGTACCTGGCTTCCATTTTGAGAGTAACACCCATCTTAATGAGTGTCAAAACACCTTAGTCACTTCCATTTTGTTTATGCTGCTCTCTTTCCACGTACCATTTCCTTGGGCTCCATTCCAGATAAAAGAAACTGAGTGCCAAGCACTACCCCAAAAATAAGTTGGTGAAAAAAGCCACAATAAATAATGTTGTTCCTAGACTCTGGCTTCCAATAGTCATTACTCTAGTCTTAATCCTCAGCAAGTCACATTCCTAATCCATTCTGTTCCTTGTATGGGTAACACCAGTGCCTCTTGCAAGTAGACTATAGCATTGACTGTTTCGATAAGTGATCTAAAGCTCTAGGTATAACAAACTAATGATCCCTAGTAATTTATACTATGTTATTAAAAACTCAGTATCCAGGGAGAAAGTTGGCAAGAAAAACAGGGCAGATCTGAAACCTGAAAGGACGAAGAATACTGCCAGGAGTTAGGTTCTTTTGAAGTCCTCGGAAAACACGTAACCATGAATGTTAAGAGATATAATTTTCATCACGTGGTCATTACCGTTTGTGTGTGTGGTGTGTGTGTCCCGTGGTTACCTTTCTTCCCTTGTCAGAAAAATGATGATATGTTTCTACCACACTCTTTCTCTGAGGATAGGGAAATAAGCCAGCCTTCTCTTTAGTGTTTACACCCCATATTATATTTCTACGTGTCCCCTGCTACAGTGTTGCTCAGCCAACCTGTACACATAGGACTCTTCATCTTTGCACAATCCTTCTGTTTTCATAACCACTTCAGCTATTGCTCACTAATCTTTCCTCCCCTTACTTCATTCTGTTCTATTCGGAGTCTAGAAGTAGAGTCCTAATTTCACCATTGATTCATGATGTCCTTTAGTGAGATCATTGCTAATTAGAGATGTTCATATCTGTGAAAAGCACTTCCCTTGAACTCAAAAAACAACCATAATAGAAACTTAAGCACCTATCGTATGCAGTGCACTGTGAGAATATAAGGAAGTACCAACATAGAAAGAGCACTGGACTCTAGCACCAGTGGATCTGGATTCTAATTTTGTTAACTTGGGCAGGTCAGCTTCCTGGGCCTCAGTTTCTTCTTTGCAAACAGTTAAGCATAGTGTGCCCAACTACTCTACTTTGCCTAAGATTCTCAGTTTTAGCACTAAAGTTCTCTACTTAGTACCAGGTAAGCCAGGGTGGTTCATTCCCCTCTTGCACAGGCTATCCAAGATCCTTTCTGGTTCTGATACTTCTGAGTCTAAGCCTCGGGTGCTTCTCAAGTCATATTGTCCGTGGTCTTTTGAGAGTATGGACTGAGTCACAGTGAGGCAGGGTGGTGACTGTCTATGCAAAGAACGTGGAAGACTTCCTGCCTCCTGATCTGTGACTCAGAGGGGATGCTGCCAGGCATCGTCTCCAACATCTAAGGGGAAGAGCGATCAGCTGAGAATGCTACACTCAGGCAAGAGACATTCTTGGGGTTCCCAGTGGGAAAGAAATTCGAAAACAATTGACTAATGTGAGGAACTTGTAGCAAATGTTGAGGCTGCCAGCATTCTTGCAAGTGAGCCAATGACCTTTTTAGCTACATCTACAACTAGCTAGCTTCTTGGCCATCACTCCAACGAAAGCTTCTTCATCCCCAGTTTAGACTGGATTCAAAACTGGCTTGGCAGTAAGGCTTTTAGCATCCTTGGATATAGACTTAGCCCATAAGTCTAAGAACATGTGAAATCAACTTGCTAATAAAGGCTTTACAAGCTAAAAACAAAACAAAACAAAAAAACGAGTGACTGCCACTGCTAATGCTGACAAAGGAATCTGTTGTCCTATTTTGATGACTTTCAAGAAAAGATCCTTGGATGACCTGACTCAAGAGGGAAGACAATTGAACTCAAGGTCTTGAGTGGATTCACCATACTGCAAGGGACTACAGAGGGTGCCAGCTGGCCCTGAGCTGACTCTGAGAAGAGAGGCAGCTTGCTGCAGATTTATATTTAATTTAGAAGCAAACTTCATAATCACCCTGTACATTTTCCATGTGCCTGATTTCATTTTGGCTTTATGCTTAAATCAACTCCTATTTTGATCTCACCTCATAGAATAAATTTGGTCCAATTTCCTTCTCAGTCATTCTTAAACAGCTGGCTCCAAAAACACGGCCCCAAATAATCATTGAGTGGTGATAGAATGAATGTGCACGGAGCAAGTCAAAAGAGCTAGATTAACACAAGCTATTTAAGGAACTAAGTAACAAATCAAGAAACTTCTCTAACTCAGCAGATTAAGACAGCAGTTATGTAAAGTCTCTTACCCACATGTGACCAAGCAAAAATCAGTAAAATCAAGTTAAACTGATTTAAGAAGTATGTGCTAAATAGTAATTTCCTCAACCAAATTTACTCCTCTCTCCTTTCTGTGACTTGGACTTTAGTGGGATCTAAGGCTATATTAACAAAGGAAACTTTTAGCCACAAGTTCATGTGGTAATTATCTGGAGACTAATTATGACTCAAATGACAATTCCTGTTTACACATAACCAAGATAGTAGTAAAAGGATCTAGTAGCATGAATATCTACAGAAGATATTTGTGGGGATGCACAGTCAACATGGGGAGAGACCAGCTAAATAAGAAGGCCCTAAGCATGTGACTTTAAATTCTTTCAGTCAAAGAGTATTACATGTTACCTAATGGACTGCAAAGAGATTAAAAGATGTGTGCTGGTTTGTTTTGTACACTCTGGCAGGTGGCCAGAGTTCTCAGATTTGGTAAGATGGAGCTACCTGTCCTGTCCCCACAAGTCTGGCCTTTGAGTTTGTTAACTCTTCATCTGGGAAGCGGGGGATGGGTTGGGTAGAGATTTTAACTTTTTAAAATCTTGTCTGTAAGGAATTTCTGACAAAAGATCAGATTGGACCAAATACATCCAGTCAAAGCCTGATTCAGCCCTGAGTATCAGAATGCTCAAACTCAAGGCCAGGCTTGTGGTGCTCTCCCCAGAATGTCAGTGCTGTCCTGCTCCAGCGAGGTCTCCTGGGCACCCAGTGTGTTGAGGAGGTTCGGCAGAAAAGGTGCACAGACCCCTCCCCATATCTTTTTCCTGTAAGATGGGGAGTTTGAAGATGTGGGGAGTTCATGAGAAAGGCTTGTAGGGACGGTCTTGTGCTTTTCATAGTAAAGTTGTAGATAGATATTACACTGAGTCTGAAATAGTAACCAAGGGTTCTGTTTGCCACGTCATCTTGATCCTCTAAAAACAGTAGTTTTTTTTTCTTAAGTCATTCACCCTGAGGTTAAGAATTAATTCAACCACTTCTTTGTTTTCCTCCAAATCTAATGCAAATCTAAGGCACCTCTCTGTTAAGAGGGAAAAGCTAAATTCACGACCACATCAAGTTCTCCTACTCAGAATGTAATTTCACCTTGCATTCTAGGCATAGTGTAGCCTGATGTGGACATGAAATGCTGCCCAGGAGTGGGGTGAAGGTCTATCCTGACTAGGAAAATGGCATTTATGCCAAGTGTTCTGGGCCCAAACACTCTGGGTCTCCACATGAAGTATTTATTCCTGCTGCAACTGACAAGCTTAGAGCTCCAGGCTCCAGTCCCAAAGAATATAAAATGCAACAGAGTAGATCTAAATTTTGCCTCCCAAATGGGCACATATTTTTCAACGTGTTGCCAAACTTTTCAGCAAATATGTGGCAATTCTTGCGTTTTTGTAGGTGAGTGATTTAGTTTGTTGGTCTAAAAGTCTTGTAAAGTCCCATTTCCTGAGCAAACTAAAACATCTCTGACTGCTTTTGCAGCAACTGTCAATACAAAGGTGAGGTTTAACAATTTAGCAGAAACGACTTATTAGGGAATTCTACAAATTGGTCATTATGCCATTTAGTTTTTAGAGATAAGCATAAATGAAATAAGATTTTAAAAATGATATGTTGTTCTTCTTTAGAGCTATGAATAAGAAAGGATTTCTTTTTCCCAATTGCCTCAACTTTCCAAGAAATTGAGCAATTTGTGTATTATCTGGGAATAGCCCTGTATGTAAAACAAGAAAAGACCTGGGTCTTCTTCCAGCCGTTCCTTCCGGTCCTAAGATGCATACTAAATTTTTATGAAGAAGGAGTAGGTTTAATAGTGTATCGGCTTTCCAGCCCCAGTCCAGATGACTTGATGATCATGAAGAACTAAACTGCATTTATGAAGTCTTTTTTAAGGAGGGCGTAATGATGGCCAAAAAGGATGTCAGCATGTCAAAGTACCCCACGCTGGCGTACAAGAATGTGTCATGTCATGTCATGCAGGCCATACAGTCCCTCCAGCCACAGGGCTACTGAAGGAAGGGTTTGCCTGGAGACATTTTTACTGATACCTTTCCAACAAGGACAGCCAGTATCTCCATAGTTATCACCCTCTGCCCGCTCCCTGAGATTGTGCCTGCATCATGCACCGCAGCCACTCTGTGACTTGAAGGCCAGCTAAAAGGTCTGGAAGGCAAGCCACCTGTAAGACTCACCCAAGGAAGCCAACAGAGAGACCTATGACTGGATTGCTGGGTGGCAACCAGATTCCAGTGTTGAGGAAAATGTGGCAGTGAATTTGGTTAGCCAACTCCAGTTAGAGGGGATTGTTTTGTTTGCATAAATTGATAGCCTGAAAGAAAATTCTTTTTAAGTTTATCTTGACCTAAAGCATTTAGGTTCATTTACCTACTTGTTCAAACTTTTATAATTGCAAATCTAGAAAAACTTATGAGTTCTATTGCCTTACTTTCATTTATTTATACTGTAAAGTTACTAAAGTCTTGTTCTAGTGCCAACATTCTAAATCTTCCATCACAACATATTCTACTACAGTGTCCACTTTATTCACTGTACTCGATTTGCTTATGTAGATTATATGTTGGTAGATCCTGTTTACAAGTTAGATTGAGGAAATTTTTGACTCAGTTGTAAGGGCCAGGGTCATGTCTTAGTGACTAATGTGGCCATATGTCTACTTAGTGGTCCATAAATTTTTGATGATTATAATGACCAGGGCCTTTTCTCTATTCTCTGTTCCCATGCATTTTTACATTTATTGGTTACAAGCTTAATATGAGGACTCCTACTTTTGGGTATAAAAATTCTACTTTTGTGAATTTATCCTAAGGAAACATTGAAAACAACTGAGGAAAATATACACAGTATTTTATTCAAAGTTATTAATAATAACTCAAATATTTTAAAATAAAATCAAATATTTAATAGGATCATGGATAAGGAAATTATGGTGCAAATACTATAGAAAATTATGTAAATTTTAAAATTTATTTACATAGTATTTAACGATGTATTTGTGCAGGTAAAGCTAGATAAACAAATACAAAAAAATATATAGAGCTTGGTCTTAATTAAATAAAAAATGCAAAGCAAAATATTTAAAAAATAGAATAAAATATTAACAGGATTGCATCTACGTGGTAGAAAGAAAGGTATATCAGTCAAGGTTTTTAGTTGCATGCAACACAAAACTATCTTAAGGTTTGTTTTTTAATGAAAAGAAAAATGAGAATTTACTGAAGGTTCTCATAGTTTCAACAAATCAATGGAAAAGGAACACCAAACTTAGAAGACATGCAGGAATCAAAGCAGCTCTGAAAGACCAAGAAGTAGGCAGCAACGGGCACTGTCCCCGTATCTCCATGGCTAGCACAATCGAATCACAATGGGCCACCTGTCTAAAGCAGAGTCCGGGCAGGGGCACTTCATCATTGCATTGGCTAAGCCAAGATCGTATATCTATCTCGCTGGCTGCAGAAGGGCCACCATTCTAGGAGAGGAAAGGTGTCCCCACCTAAGCTACTGCAGTGGGAACCAGAGCATTGCATCTCACTTACATCATCAACAATAAAGGATTTCTCCCTTTAGGAAGAGGACTTGGAAATTGGACAACCAAAAAAATGACAAAAGTTCACTACCATTTTTTTCCTTATAATGTTGTCAACCCTTTACAAACCATCTTCAAGGAACTTACCTAATATGTGAAATCTGATCAAATAAACTGCTAGAACTTTTTTCCTTCCTTATAGCATGAAGGGTAGAAGAATTACACCCTCTCCCCCAAAAATGACTGTAGGAGTTCAGGACATGCCACCCTGAAACACGTGGTCGCTTTAGTATACCGATTATGTTGAGCTGTAGGCACCTGAAAAATCAGCAAATGTGGGGAGAGGCTTTCTCTGAACTTCCCTATCTGCCTAAAGACGAATCCTCCAAAAGGAATTCAATTGTCATAAATCTTCTCCCTGGGGTTTCATAACCCAGAGAAGATTGACTCTTATCACAAGAGAGGAGACTAGAAGTCTGCACCACACTGAGATAAATTTAGTCACAAACTATCATACCTTCCATCTATTCTTCTAAGGACCCATTTATCTTTCCTAAAAATCATTTACCCTTCCCTAAGGGGTCTACATTTACCTTCCCTTTTCCCTATTAAGCTGGTATTTGACCCTGAATTTTAAGTCACTTCAGGGAATAATTCATTTTTCTCTAAGTATCTTGCATATATACATAATGTATACATGTTAATAAACTTCTGTTGGTTCTTCTCTTGTTAATGTTTTTTATTACAAGGGTCTCAGCTGAAAAACTCACAATGGCAGAGGGGAAATTATTTTTTCTCCCCTAGAAACACTATGTTAAAGTACAATGGGTTGTTTCCAATCTTTAAGAGATGTATGTAAAATTGGTATAAAATTTTTAAATCAAATTAAAGAAGCTCCATTCTATTCCAAGTTTGCTAAGCGTTCTTGCTTTTAAAAGAAAATCATAAATAAACACCAAGACTTATCAAATGTTTTCTTCTCAATCAAGATGATGATTTTTCTCTTTCAGTTCTTTTACATGGTGAATTACATTGGTAGAGTTTCCATTTTTGAATCAATTTGGCTTTTCTAGAATATACTACTAGATTTGCATGTATAATTTTTAAAATAACTTTGTTGGATTTATTTAGCTAATACTTTATTTAGGATTTTTTTTTGCATTTATATTCATAAGTGTTTGGGGCCAATAATTTTCTTGTCACACATTGCCCTTATCTGGTTTTTAAAACAAAACTTCTAGCCTTCAAAAATGAGCCAGCCATTTCTGAACTTTTCTATTTTCTAGAACAACTTGCACAATATAGATATTAAGTATATACCTTGAAGCTTTGGTAGAGCTCACTGGTAAAATCATCTGGGCCTGGCATTTCTTTTGGAGGACAAATATTTGATGACTATCTGAGTTTCTTTGATACTTAGCTTTAATTAATTATTTTTTTTTAAACCTGCAACAAAAAAAGCTGTGATTTTTAGATTTTAAAAACCTGGGGATATAAAGTATAGCATAGAGAATATAGTCAATAATATTGTAATAACTGTGTGTGGTATCAGGTGGATACTAGACTTATTGGGGTGATTACTTTCTAAGCTATATAATTGTCGAACCACTATCCTGTACACCTGAAACTAACATAACATTGAATGTCGACTATAATTGAAAAATGAAAAAAATAAAATAAAATAAAACTGTAAGATCATTCGATAGATATTTTAAGGTGAGGATTAGGCAAAAAAAATTACCATTGTACAAAACAAAACAAAACAAAACAAGAAACCAGTGTTTCTAGAGTCACTGAATGATGTTTCCCAGTGCCAGGAACAAATGCTGCAGAGAATGTGGAGATGAGAGTGAACACCCTATGCTTTGTGACCCAGGCACCCAGAATGCTCAAGCTATTTGTGTTTACTGGTTCCTCCCTTCTGAGGACATAGAACACTGTCAGAGCCTTGTGAAATATAACCAGTGAGGCTATTCAGGTATTTCTGGTGAAATACAGAAGAGCTATTTCCAGGAAACGGGTTCCTTGTCCTCAGTATAGGTACACTGGAGTACAAACTCTGCTTCCTCACTCAAGGGGTCTGAAGAAACTGTGAGCTGGTAGCAAGTACATCAAGTAACTGGAAAAGTGTTTTGCCTTTGGCATTGCAGTTGCTGACTGAAAAAAAAAACAACACAAAAAAACATTGGAGACCTCATAAGCTGGAAGATTTTCTGATCAATCTTAGAAGTCTGGTGTGACCTGCCAGGATCACTATTTTGAGCCTGTTCCTGGGGCTCCGTGCCATCTTTGCCTGTCAAAAAGGGAACTGAAACCCTTTGCCTTTCCTTCATAGTCAAGGGGGATTTATAATCTACCGCCTCCTGCTCCTCTTTCCTCTTCTGCCTTTTAACGGTCTCTGCTTCTCAGTTTGTCCTTCATCCAGCAATGGTAGAATGCAAAGGGGAGTGGCCTCTTGCCGGGATCCAGACCTCTGGCGAAGGCGTCTCCCAGTTCGAGGAAAGTAGGAGAGGTGAGATGGTATGTACACCTCGTATCACTACAGTAGAGAGAAACTGTTTCTGGCTCTCAATGTGGATGTCTAAATGTCTCCATCCTCCCCCTGCCACACACACACACAACCATGCTTAAACACAGCGATTAGCATCTCAAACTACCAGCACAGCCTTATACTTTGGGGGTGTGACCTGCAAGTAAGTATCCTGAAAACTGGAAACAGAGGCCTAGCACAGTCTACAGTGCAACATCGTCTCCTAGCCTGTGAACCCACTCACCACTTGGAGGCTTGTATGAGAAAATCCTTTCCAAACCCCAAATCGGAAGCAAATAAAGCACATCAGTGATTCCTCTATCCCTTTTCTCTTATACTGACATTAGAATCTACAGTTTGTTTACTCAGGTAAGTGTGCTGGCTTCATGCATTTCCGCTGTATATATATTTCTACTCCAAAATACAGACTTAGAAAAAAATTTTAAATCTATTCAGAAAAGTTTTTATAATTCTCAGACAATAGAGGTATTTAGAAATAGGCATACACATACACCATTGGTAGGAGTGTTAATTGGTACAACAAATGGGAGGCCAATTAAGTAATACTTACTTTAAAAAGAAGAACTATGAGTGTCCTAAACATCCACTGCCAAGGTTCTGGTTAAAGCGTAGTCATAGAAATATTGGATGAAACTATCTTTTTAGATGTAGCAGATCAACTATACTATTATGCGAAAAGGTTAACATCCACTAAATTGTTTTTAAAAAGTTTCAGAATAGAATGCATGTTACGTGCCTATTTATGATTCTATATTTATATATAATAGAAATATACTTAATTGTATACAAATTTGTGTATTTGTTTAAGCATATGTGCAAGCACTCACTTTTTTTTCTAAGCGTGGGAATTTTCTGGAAGGTTATATAAGAAACTATTAATGGTAATTAAGGACTGGGACCAGGAAATCATCTTATATCCTTCTTTATTGTTGAATTTCCTTACATGAGCACAAACTTAATCATTTCAAATACTGATGAACAACAAAAAAAATGTTTTAATGTATTTAAGAAGCTATCATATCCACCACTCTGAAAACGAATCGGCCTCAGAGTTAGATCAGGGCTTAACAAAATTCTGTACTTTGATGGCAGCTTTTGAATCTCCATTAGTCATTTAGGCTACTGAATCCCCAACGAAAAAGCATTAGGGCATTAACCTCTTGTATAGCTTCTGTATTTGAGGAAAACAGTGTAATCCTCATGTCTGGAAATGAGGATGAGTCTGTGGTGCTGTTATAAATTATCCCCCCCACCCCTATTACACACACGCTTTAGTTAGATGTTTAGATATTTTCAAGGCCTTTCTCATGGGGTAACCAAGTGAGAAAATCCTCCTGGATTCCTTTTTCTTTGAGGAAAGAGGGCAGTTAAGTCCTATGGTGACTCTAGCATCTTCTAAGTACTCCAGATCTGCCTTCCTGCTAGCCACTGAGGGACTGAGAAAATCAAAAGGATTGGAGAAGTTCTTCCATTTTGTTGACCCTTTCTAAACATATCTTTTTGTTTCCGAGTCATCAATTTCTTCTGTCCCAGCACGAGGTTTTTACCAGTAGTTACTTATATAATTATAATTATATAAGTAACTTATATAATTATATAATTGGTTACTTATATACAACAATTATTTGTATTATCTATGGTCCTTGGGAGCTCTGTTGATTTAAGTGTTCCCATCAGGAGAAGAGGCTCATGCTCTGTCCCCCAGTTGCCAATGAACACAGCTCAGACCCAGTTACAGTCAGGCTTATGTCCGCAGAGAGTAATGACTGGCCCTGGAGAGCTAAGAGGAACACACTTACAGCTTACAGCGGGGGCAGTTGGGATGAGGGAAGAAGGCTCAGCAGAAGCAGATACCTCTGATCCTGGAGGTCACTGGGCAAAGCCCCACTATAAGATGTGACAAAATTACATGCTTATCCATGGTGCCCACTGAGCCATGGGGATGAGCCAGACCCCTTTGCTCCAGGCTCAAAGAAGGGACTGGGCCACTGCCACCCAACAATCCAGCTTTCTAGGATCTATCCTTTGAGAACAGCAGAGAATTTCAGTCTGGGTCTTGTTTTGAACAGAGATGTTAATTCAGGTAACAGAAAAAGCAGTTGGGATCCTCATCTGGAGTCTCATATTCCTGTCTTTATGATTTAAGTCAGGATATCCTGTTTTTCTATGTACAAGAGGAGCTGAGACTTATGTACACACTCAAGAGCCAGAGGGGGAAGTTCCCACAAAGGGTTTGTCTCTCAAGCCTCCTGATTAGCTGTAGACACTCACAACATCCTCTAAATCTATTAGATTTTGGATTAGGGAATTTAAGGCTTTTTTTCCATTCCCAAGAAACAACTTTCTCACCACCCTTGGTATAAATGGTATTCTAAAAAATAAAGGTAACAACAAACAGACAAACAAGAATCTAATCAGGCAGATCAGGACACCAGTGAGTCTAAAATATCTTTTTTTTTCCCCTCTAAAGAATGTGTGTGTATGTGTGTGTCCTGTGTCTTAAATTATAAATAGGATCGCATGATACATTCTGTCCTGCAACTTTTCTTTCTCTCTTGTCTTTGATTTTATGGTTCTTGTTTCTTTCATCTCTGGCCTTGTCTTTGCCTACCTCCACCCCACTTTCTTTTTCTTTCATCCTCACTCTTTTGTGAAAGAACAAATATGCCTCTATGTTTAGAGAAGCAGCCTCAAAAACATTGCGGATGATGAGAAAAAAAATGTTTAGTCATCAAGGGCACAGATTCTGGAGCCAGACTCCTTGGGGTTGATTGCCAGCTCTGTCACTCACTAGGGCAAATTACTTAACCTCTCTGTCTCTGAGTTGCCCTGCAAAATGGGAGATAATAATAATACCTATTTCGGATAATAATACCTACTTCTTAGGGATATGGAATAGATTAAATAAGATCATATTTAAAGCAGTTAGAGCACTGGCACATGGTAAGTGCCCAGTATGTTTGAGTTCTTATTTACTAAAAGCTTCTCTTTCAATATTTGCCTGTTTTGAAAAATAGCAGTTCTCTTTCTGGCTATCTCCTTTTTCTGCAGTAACCCCTTTTCTTCTCTCTCCTCTTTCTTCTCTGTAGGCTTCTTCTTCCTCTTTTCCTTCTCCTTCCTGTTGCCATAAATTCTCCTACTCCTCTTCCTTCTCTTACTTGTCTATTCCTTTCTCATTTCCTGTAGCAGCCACTGCAGATAAGCCTTACGAGCCTCACATCCACCCAAAGCCATTGCTACGCCTTGGGCCTATCCCAGTTTCAACTAGCTCAGTTCAGGCTCTCGATTCGATCGCTTCATTGGCTGGAGACGCACCATCATGGGTGGCACAATGCTTCGGCAGCATCATTAATGACTCACCCAAACATGTGAGAGACACGCTCTTGAACTCCTGAGTTATTGTGAAGTCTGGGGATACCGTAGGGACTGGAGCGTTTGTTTTCAAGGACTTGACTACATTCTCGAGCCTCAAAACCGAATCACTGGCATTAGGGAAGGGAAGAGAAACACAGTGGGGCTGGCAAGGACAGAGAAGGCACTCTATAAATATTCATTAAATTAATGAATGGCAACTGCAGAAAGAGCAATCAAAGAAGTTTGATTGCTGCCAGCCAAGTCCCCTCCCAAATCTGTGGTGTAAAACAGTGAAGGGAACCAAAGTTTTGCCACCCTGAAGCTGCCTTTTGGGGATATCAATTTTAAGCTGTTTATTAAGAAACAAAAGACTCGGAAAAAAAACTTTGACTCTCGCCCCCCTTTCCTGCCCAAGAGATTCAGATGGAAAGACCACTCTGGGGATGGAATCTTAAGATGCTGCCTTAGCCTAATTTGCATTAAGTATGGTGAATAGCAGGGCTTCAGACAGGGTCCAGTTCGCTAGAAAGCCCCTATGTCTAATTGTTTCTGAGTTGCCAGCAAGACTTTGCCTGCCACATATGATCTCCCCCTCTGCCACAGCTACCTGTAAGTCACTTATTCTCACCCATGAAATCTAAGACCCCGTTCTCCACCTCTTCTCCTTTGTCCAAAATGGTATGTGTCCCCATTATTGCCTCACTGTCTTTCAAATTTCATGTCTATGTGAATTCTCCATGTGATTGTATTAAAATTTGATTTTCCCCTGTTAATCTGTCTCTTATTAGCCCAGCTAGAACTTAGAAGGTGGGAGGAAAAGTATTAATATTTTTAGCCCCCCCCAACAATAACGATCACCTATTATTATTATTATTATTTCTCATGGTTCTAAGTGTCATCTGGGCTCGATTAGGAGGTTCTCACAAACAGTTGAAGTCAAACGGTAACTAGGACTGCATTCTTCCTGAAGACTTCTTTCTCACAAATGTCTGGCAATTAATGCAGCTGATGCTGGCCTGAGCTCAGCTGGGACCTCAGCAGGGCTGTTGGCCAGAACACATATTCATGGCTCTTCAAATGGGCTGGGCTTCCTCACAGCATGACAGCTGGGTTCCAAGGATGAGTGTCCCTAGAGGGAACCAGGCAGAAGTTGCATTGCCTTTTTTAACCTAGCTGTCACATGGCCACACTCAATTCCGGAAAGGTAAGTCACTAAGAGCAGCCTGTATTACAGAGAAGGGGGATTAGAATCCAGTTCTTGATGGGAAGAGTGTCAAAGAATTCAACTTGCAGACATGTTTTAAATGACTCAGTCTTCAAGTTGTCGAGGGCCTTGGAATATCCGGAGTGCAGCTAGGAGTGCTATGTTTCTATAATTAAAGGCATGGCAGACAGGAAACACATTCACTACATTTTGACAGGGCTATAGCTTTGACCCCATATTCACAGGGTCTGATTAGCCCTTCCTTAGAGTTTTCTGAGCCTCCATATCTTGATCATTAGCCTTATTTTCAGGTCTGAGGCCCAGAGAGTAAGGAGATGAACCATATACCATCACCTATAGTCCTATGGGATTCCTGGGCAGTCTCACAAAAATGTACCATCACTTACAATCTTCATTTGACATCCCTTCCTTCTTGTGGTCATTCCGGACAGAAATCCAGGGTCTGCTAGGTCATTTCTTGCCAGGGCTAAAATATCCCAGAAACAACTGGGTAAATATAAGCCAAGTAACCATCTTATTTTCTCTCTCCCTGATCCTGTGACCAGGGATGTTAGAAGTTAGATAAATAGAGAGAGTGAAAATAGGGAAATTATCTCTACTAACACATACTCAGAGCACGTGCTGGCTAAGAGCATACGCTTTCAGAGAGACAGTTCTAATCCTGGCTCTTCCACTTACTAGTTGTGCATAAAGTAAATCATCTGGTCTCTCAGCTTCCGCATTTATAAAATAGGTATGATGATGAGAATATCTACCTCATAAGGTTGTCAAGGATTAAACAAGATGATGCAGGTAGAGTAAGTAAATGTAGGCAGGCCTTCAAACCCACTTGTGAGAAGTAATATTTACCTCAAAAAGTAATATTTAAAAATATTTATAACTCTACTTGACATCTGATCTGGCCTCCATTCTGCCAAGATGGTCATTCTAGGAGCTTTCCCTTGCTCAACCATGGAGTTGTAACAAGACTCTTACAAAGTACTCAGGCCACAGTGTATGGCATGTGCATTTATGTACATATGTTGTTTTTCTTTTCGATCAATAACCATCAGTTCAAACAGGTGACAGCTGAGATGTCTGCCCTCCCTGTCCCTCAGCACTCTGAACTACCTAACCATTCCTGAAGCAAAATAATCTTTTGCCAAGGTTTCCAATAGTTTTTCTGCTAAGGCATAGTATTCACCCATTCTTTTCTGAAGTCTTGCTGCCTCCCCATGCTAGTGCCCAAAAGTAAGGTGCTTTTCTCCACTTCTCTAGGACTCCCTCTTATTCCTCCTATCCACCTATCTGAAAGAATCTATTTTTCAGGCCTTGGGATAATAATATCCGCTTTCTGCTCTGCTTCACTAAGACAGCCTAGCCCAGTAGTTCTCAAAGTGTGATCCACAGACTCCTGGGGATCCCCAAGACCAGTTAAGAAGTTTGAAAAAGTAAGCACTATTTTTATAATTACAGTAAAATGATATTTGTCCTTTTTGCCATGTTGGCATTTGCACCAATGACACAAAAACAATGGTGGGTCAAAATGCTGGTGTTCTGGCACAAATCAAGACAATGGCACTGAGGGGTCCAGAACATGCCACTGTGGCATAAGCTATTTTAAGCAGAAGGCATTTGAGTTTCCAAAATCCCTTTTCTGCCTAAAAGTAGAGCCTCCTAAAGAACTCAGTTGTCATCAATCCCCTCTCCTGGAGCAATGGGGCAGGCTGACTCTTATCTTTGGAGATAAGAAGTCTCCAAACCACACCTAAACAGACTTCTCCTAAAGGCCTGTTTCTCTTCCAAAAGATTTGTTTTTCCATAAGTGCTCTTTCTCCCCATCCAATTATGAATGTCTTTGATGAAGCAGTACAAAGTATTACTTGTATTAAATCTTGGCCCTGTGTACATATCTTTTTAATACTCTGTGTGGTGAAATGTGAAATACACATAATGTGCTTCTGATACACATACTAGTACAAAGCACTCAAGCGACTGAGTTGTGAGCTAACTTAGCTGTTTTTTTTTTTTTTTTATGGAACATCATTTTAATTAAGATAACTACTGACAGACAAAGATTTTATTTAGATTTGGGCATTAGGCTGATTGCTTTCTAGAGGAACCTGATGAGCCTGCTACTTAAAAAATAATAATAATAATAATAAAATAAAATATGAAGTAAAACAAATATTTGTTGCTGAGAATAAAATTTAAAATTTTGGAAACCTATAGCCACTATCTTGAGTTTCACAGTTTCCCAACATGTTAACAACCTTTCTGATGAGATCAGTGGTGATATTAACAAATGCGATCTTATGGTATTATATAGTGAAAGATGTTAATATTTGGAATATCTGCAAAGCTCAGTGAGCTAATATTTTCCAAATGGACAGTAG
Organism: Eonycteris spelaea; assembly: GCA_003508835.1. Taxonomy (NCBI): domain Eukaryota; kingdom Metazoa; phylum Chordata; class Mammalia; order Chiroptera; family Pteropodidae; genus Eonycteris; species Eonycteris spelaea. Next base: position 6,626,935 of record PUFA01000091.1, on the reverse strand, counting down.
ATGATGTTACAAAATCATGCAGGGGTGGAAGATCCAAAGTGCAATATAGATCAATGAAATGTAATGGTATATGACCATTTATCTGGTTTCAGATTCCATAATGCAACTAAAGTATACAAAAATTAGCACTTGTTGAGTTTTAATATTGTACCCAAAAAGAATGTTCATAAGTTATATGAAAAGTTTATTAAAATACTACTTGTTTTTCCAATAACATATCTGTGAAAGGCTGGATTTTTCTTCATATACTTCAACCAAAACAAGTAACAACAAATTGAATACAGAAGATGAGAATCTAGTTTCTATTAAAACAGACACTGAAGGAATTGCAAAAATGTAAACCAATGGCACTCTTCTAACTAAATATTTTTGTCTTGGAAAATTGTTATTTTTTACAAAAAATGTTACATGTTATTTTACTATTTTTAATGAATTAATTAATTTAATTTTAATTAGTTTTAATTTCTAACTTGGTGAATATTGATAGGTATAACTCATAAACAAAAACATTTTTTGGTTCTCAATAATATTTAAGAATATAGGGAGGTTCTGAGACCAAAAAGAACTGCTCTAGCTATTTTCAGAAATCTACTTCTTCTTTTTACCTTGTTAAAGAGAAAAACACAGGACTCAAATGGTGTCACTTTGCCAAAGTCTATGACCTAATTGCAGTTTTGACCATCACCAGAAATGTAATCTTAACCAACCAGTTTGGAATTTTCTGGTCAACACCTATGTCCTGTGGGCTCTTTTCATCCTCCATAGGAAGAAGAAACAACCTGCATGATAAAATCCCTGCCTTTCCCTCTCCCCGCAAAATGAGATTTCCTGGCCTAAAAATAATCTTTTATTTTCTTTTGCTAATAACTCCCTTGCCCCAGCCTTCTTCCTATAAAAACCTTTTTTTTTTTTTTGTACAAAAGCTCCCTTCTAGTAGTTAGTTTCATGAATCACTTAATAAAGCACATTAGATCTTCAAATTTACTCAGTTGAATTTTGTTCTTTAACAAACTTCATAAACTCTCCAAGTTCTTCGAAGACTTAAGGTAAACAACAGACTGAGAAATCTGTAGGCCATTTTTATTACCTGTCCTGATACTTACTTCTTCTGAGGCAAAGAACTGACTGCCTGATCAGAATGGGAGAAGAAAGAAGAGAGACAAGTTAGTATCTGAAAATATTATCCAGCACACATGTAAAACACTTTGCATAGTGCCTATACCAAGTAGCACTTAGTAATGACTGGTATCATCATCCTCACCTTCATCTTCATCACTATTATTATTTCATCTTGTCCACGCTTCTCTTGGTATTTATGTGCCAATGATTCTTACATTTAAAGAGTCTTTTAAATTCAGGTCTTTCAGTTCCTTGATTCAAAAATACTGTCACCTCTGCAGACAGAGTGGGAGCCTGTGATGCTTGTAAATAGATCACACTTGCAGAAATGTTTCCTCTTTTATCCCTGGGGCGAGTTTTGGCTTTGAAGTGACTAATTCTCTGAAGTTTTTTTAAATCAGGAAATATTCTTAAGCAGAAAGACTAAGCTACAAATCATAAATGAAAGCCAGAAAATAGCAGCGCAAGGAAATGGTTCACTAAACAACTTCTCAAGTTTCCCACCATCCCTGAAACAAGAAGATTCTCATGTGGCACTCCTGTAACTGAGGAACGACTATTAGGAAGATGACTTCCAATAATTTCAATGGAATTTTTGGAAGTGTGGCTTAACAGATCTCCCAACCACAGGTAGCATGCGAGAATGAAAAATGGACAGGCTTTGAAACTGGCAAGGTCTGGGTTCAAATTCTGATATGGTTCTTTACTGTTTATGTGATGTTAGCAAAAAGTTGGCTCTCCATACATACCCTAGTTTTGCGTTCAATGTGGACTCCACATGGTTCAATTTCACATAGAAAGAAACAAGGTCAAGTAGCCAAAATTCTTTCAAGAGGAATTCCCATCTTGTTTTCTTCAAAGAATATTAAAGCAGATTCAATTTGTCACCCATAGTACTATGTAACATCTTTTCTTTTCTTCTTTCTCATTCTCTCAAAGCTGCTCCAAAGTCCATTCTCCAAACCTCCCCAAATCCTCCCTCATCCCTCACCTGCCAGATTAGTGGTTTATTTCTACCTTCTTTTTTTCTCCCCATCCTTATACTTCAGTTTGTAACAATGTATATTATTTTAAATTTGTGTTCTAATTTGTCCTTAGCCTATATTCTCTATAACAAAGGAGACCCTACAAGCCAACATCCTACCTTTGGAATACTTATTAAACTGAATTTACTAAATATCTTAACTGATTCTGATGCAGGTAATCAGAAACACTAGTTTGGGGTTTTTACTATTGATCTAAAAGCTAATCATCATTATTAGTTCTATTACTGACCAATTACTTTACAATTGTTTCATTTTTTTAAATAATTTTAAGCTGAAAAGGTAAATCTGACCATTCTGATTCCTTGAAGTTAGGTAAAGTTGAACACGATTATGTTGGCATTTATCCCAGAAGAGAGACACCGATATATTAAATAACAAAAACTACTTATTTTAAATGAACGAGTGATTAAAATAACAACATAAAAATAACAAACCAAAACCAAAATAACTAGGGAATGGTGGAAGGATTGGGGAGAGAGGAACTCTTCTGTAGGTAAACCAGAGTCGCCTCGCTCTATGATAAAGGTTCTCAGTCCTAACACCTAATCTCTTCATACTGCCGAAAGCTGTCACAGAGTGCATCTCCTTACGAGGTAAATTTTTCTCTAATCTATGGGCCCATGCTGCCTCCTCGGGTGTGTCAAGCCTGATAAATTTGTGAAGGAAAAACATAAGCCAATGCTTTCCAGCAACATCAGAAACCAGCCCTAGTAAACACACAACTCACTTACCTTAATTATTAAATTCTCCTGGAAAGAATCTATCCCAAGAAAAATCTAAAATAAACACACGCACACACACATGTGTATATATATAAATAAACAAAGCTTTTAATCTAGTGGTTATTTCTGTAGAGGAGGAAGAAAGCAAGATGCGACCAGAGAGAACACAGGCAGTCTTCTAAGTCATAGGCAATGTTTTATTTCTTAAGGTGGAAGTGAACCTTCGGCTGTTCATTTTATTATTAATCTTTAAGTTGCTCATATATGCTTATACAACTTTTGTATTTGATATAAGTCTTCTTAAAATAAAAAAAATATTTTAGTAAAAAAAGCTGTATTTCAAGTTTTATTTATTTCAGTGTTACTTATAACAACAGCATAAAATGGAAGCAGCCTATTTGTTAAAATGGTTAAAGCGAACATTGGTTTAACCATATGCTGAATAGGGTAGTACTCAGTTATTTAAAATATGATTATGTAGCACTTATGGGGGGGAAAAACCTTGTTAACAAGAATCACATGACAAAATCTTCAGACTGTATGATTACAACCATGTAAAATAGATCAGAGAATAAGAATGATATTGTGATTGTTTTTGGCAAAATGGATTATGAGTGTTTTCATCTTTGCTTTTTTTTTCTAATTTTCTTTAGTGTGGTTATGTTATTTTTAATAATTAAACTTTTATTACAAAAAAAAAAAAAAAGATTTCCCCAGAAAGGATTTTTTGATTCCACCATAAATTAATGTGACCAGAAATTGCACTGGCTTCTAAGGTTTCATGCAGGAAAAGTTTTCATGAAAACAATAAAAGTCAGAAAACACCTTTCACTCAGTTGTTTCTCAGTAGTCTCTCAGCCTCTGTACCTCAGAGAACAAATAAATGTCTTGTGCTAAGATTCAATTGTTTGCCAAGAGTTAAATTTCCTCCCCTTTTGGTTTCTGTCATTGGCTAGCCTGACTTTCAATCTCCAACAACCTCTAGTATCTTAGTCACACACACCTCACAGTAAGAAGCTGACTAATCCTGGGGCTGCATATTAGGCAACCTTTTACACAGTGCCCATTGCTACCCATTGCACAATATATTTAACTGGGAATGATAAATGCCATGTTTACGTTTGACTCCAATCACCTTGTCACCTCCAGCAGCTTAAGTGTGTAAACATCTCTCACTGCCTTTAGAAAGACACTGACATTATGTTCCAGGCTCCCTAATGTTGTGTAACATGAGGGAAGAAGGTGGCAGGGGACAGGGGGACCTATGAGGAAGAATAAGAAGCAGAGGAGGACATAAATCACTTTCTGAAAGAAATGAAAAACTGTACACTTATGGGCTATAGCTACAAATAAACTTACTCTTAAGATTTAGAATTTAAGAAGTAGAACAAGCAAACAAATCAATACTCTTAACATGTTTCTATTAATCCATTAATAAGAAATAAGTTAATCCCTGAGGAAGACCATTTTTTGTGACCAAAATAGGTCAGATGGGGAAAAGAGATTGTCCTATTATTAAAAAAAAAAAAAAAATTCAGTTATAATTTCATCAATGTCACAATACAGAATGCATTTGACCAAAGAAATTACTATGAAAAGAAGGTTCTGTGCTTTCTTTCTTGAGACTGCAAGCCTCTTTTCAAAAAACCCTTCAACCACGCCCAGGTTAGAGGGAACATAAGGGGGAAAAACCCTAAATGAGAGAATAAGGATTTCAATTGTGATTTGTCCTGAAAATAAATTTTATCTTACCCAGATTGTTAAATCTGTGCGAATATGTAGCATATATAATTTACTAAAGCTAGATTATTTTTAGAGTCTTCCATCTTTCCTGTGTACACAATGTGACACTAACACTAATATAAAAGCCATGTGTAAATTTTGTTTGCTAATAAGATTTCAGACCACTAATGAAAAGACATAGGATTCCTTAGCTAAAGAAAACAAAAATATCTACCTAATGCTTAATTTGAGTGTGAAAGAAGAGCAAAATATATTTCATTTTTATTTGGTTACAAAAAGTGAGTAAAGAGTGAGGCAAAGGCTAGCCACTCTTCGTAAAGTAGGATCATATGGAAAGTTACGCAATTATTAGCGAGATTACAGTCCATGTTACAATCTAGCCACATTTCCTCAAGATCGAGGACAAAATAAGTTCCTTAGAATGAATGTCTTTATATAATAGCTCTGAATCATATCAATATATATAACCAGATCATCTACTTTGACTTGCTCTTTCATTAATGTTCAGGAATCACCATGGTCAGAACCTCATTAACCAATAATACCTGAGTGTGCAAGACATTTCCAGTGTGGACTTATTACCGCCAGGAGCAAAAAGCCAAAACACACCTTCTGTTTAATGAATCACCAACTAATACCTTGTTGTCCTAGGTATAACTGATATCCCTGCTAAAATTCAATCTTTGAATTAAATGTCTATGATGAAGAATTTCATACCTGAACCCTAGGTATACAGAAATTATTTTCAAGCTCATTTTATCAGTTATCATTTTTTAGTGAGGTCAAGGAAAATGGTCAAAATAGATTTCATGGGTCAATGGCTTGCATACTCTAAATCTTTGTGATTCTGGACCTTTAAAACTAATACCTGGCTTGTTCAAAATCACTTCCAAGGTAAATATGATTATTTTCTTCCCTAAAAATAAAACAAAACAACATATACAGGGTAAGAATAGACCTTACCACCCAGGAAAACAAGAGACTAAGACAATATATGAATATAATCTACTCTGACAACTTGGGTATTCCTTCCACAGCCCCCTGTCCTCCTCATGTCCTCTCCCTCCTCTCTATACCCCTGCCTCTGACGTCTTTCAAATAGTTGGCTGACGAGGCTATTCCTGAATTCCTTTGCTGGCTATGACTAGATTTTTAAAATGAATTTACCTAAGGAATGGGTTTTATGATATTTTTGGGCATATTCATGAGATCATTCTTTTAGTTATATTTTCTTATCATAGAAATGTACCTAGAAAGTAATTTGCAAATTGGAAGAATTTTTGCTTTAAAAAGCATATTGCAAATAGCAATAGATCATCCAAAGTCAGCTTTTTATAATTCTTTAATTTATTCTTAGTCATTATTTAATCTCTCTCTGTTGTTGCAATACCCATATAACAAGTATATACGTTATAAAGGTTTTGACCTTTCTGGACGATCAGCTGCTAGACCTAGCAATTACAAGGAAACTTCTTTCATCTGTGGTAGCACCTATAACTTGAGAGAGTGCTACATTTGAAATCAGTAGTCAACACTGCAAAGATGCTATTCTCTCCCTGTGACTTTAAGGCCAAATTAAAAAGCTCAGATAGCGACTAAATGGCTTAATCCAGTTTACAAAATCAGTCAATGAACTGGGAAACCATTAGTAATGGGTAGGACTTTTAATTCAAAACTCGGTCTTTCCACTAAACCACATTAACTTAAGATAATTACAGTGTAAAAAACTGTTGAACAGGAAGAAATATGTAAGCGGAAATAGCAGATGTAAACAGAATATTTTGAAAAATTACATAAATAGCCCTAAAATAAGCTTATATATGATGTAGAGTACTGGTAAAAAGTAAATATAACAGATAGACATTAAAGGTAGTCTATTGTATTTTTTTGTTTTTAACTCTTTTATTCCTTTTTCTCTGATGTAAGAACAATCTGTATAAAGCAATAGTTAATAAAACTGTATATATAGGTCAACTATGTATAAAGGTGTAATTTATATGTCAACAATAGCACAAATTAGGGGAGGAAATAGAGCTATACTGGTGTAAATTTTTTGTATACTATTAAAATTTACTTGGTATTAATTCAAAAAAATTTTTAAGTCAAGATGTTCATTGTAATCCCCAGGACAACCAATAAGAAAAGAACTAAAAAACATATAGTAAAAGAAACAACAAATATATTAAATTGTTGATTACTATAGCTATACCAGAAAATAACTATTTAAGGCAAAAGAAGACAATAATGGAGAATTAGAACAACAAAATAGACATAAGATGCATGGAAGACAAATAGCAAAATGACAAATGTAAAAATATTAATAATTGCATTAACTGTAAATGAACTTAACACTCCAGTCAAAAGGCAGAAATTGCTGAATGGATGAAAAAATGATCCAACTATATGCTGTCTATGAAAGACAAACTGGATTCAAAGACAAAGATTATTTGAAAGGAAAATAATGAAAAAATATGTAACATAAAAACGGTATCCAAAAGAGCTGGAGTAGCAAAAGCAGACAAAATAGATTTTAAGAAAAAAGATTGTTTCTCTAGAGCCAAAGAAGGATTATCATGATGATAAAAGGTCAATCTTTCAGAAGACATAGCAACTATAAATATATATGCACCTATAACACAGAACCTCAAAAACACATGAAGTAAAAACTAATAAAATTGAAGGAGAAATTAGACAACTCAATAATAATAGTTGCAGACTTCAAAACTCCCACTTTCAATGATGGGCTAGAACAACCAGACAGATGATCAACAAGGAAATAAGAGCTGAACAATACTATAAACCAACTAGACTCACAGACCTTTACTCAGCAAATTCAGATTGCACATTCTTCTCAAGTACACATGAAAATGTCTCCATGATTTACAAAAGAAGCAAAAAACTTGTATACTGAAAACTACAAAATATCATTGAGACATTTAAAAAGAACTAAATAAATGGAGAGACATCCCATGTTTATAAATTAGGAGACTTTAAAAATGGCAATACTCCCCAAATTGATGTACATATTCAATGCATCCTTATCAAAATTAGAGTTGGTATTTTGGTTGTGTTTGTGTGTGTGTGTGTGTGTGTGTGTGTGTGTGTGTGTGTGTGTTTTAATTAACAAGCTGATCTTAAAATTCATACGGAAATGCAAGGAATCCAGAATAGCCAAAATAATTTTGAAAAGAAGAAAAAAGTTGGAGGGTTCACACTTTCTGATTTAAAAACACTGTAAAGCTTACAGCAATCAAGCCAGTGTAGTGCTGGAATAAGGAGAGAAATTAGATCAATGAAACATAATTGAGAGTCCGGATAAATCTTTATTTATGGTCAGCTGATTTTCAGCAAGGGTGCCATGGCAATTCATGAGAAAGGATATTCTTTTCAGCAAATGGTGCTGAGACAACTGGATATCCATGGGCAATAAAGAATAAAGTTGAACACCTACGTTGTGACATATAAAAAAATTAAATCAAAATGGATTGCAAACCTAAATATAAGAGTAAACAATAAACCCCTTAGAAGAAAAAAATAAATATAAATCTCCATGATTTTGGATTACACAATGGTTCCTCAGATAACAGAAGCACAAGCGACAAAAGAAAAAACAGATAAACTGGGCTTCAGAAAAATTTAAAACTTTGTGCTTCAAAGGACACCATCAAGAAATTGTAAAGGCAACCCACTGAAGGGACTTGTATCCAGAATATATAAAGAACACCTACAACTTATTAAAGAAGTACAAATCAGTAGCTGATAGTTGGGCACGAGGATGGGGAGCACAGCACAGGGAATGCAGTTAGCATTAACATGATGGTTAAGTGGAGAGTCAGGGGAAGGAGGGAGGGAGCAACTGCGGGAATTGTTTTATGAACAGTTTCTCCGGAGCTAAACAATACAACTCAACAGTTCCACTCCTAGGTATATACACCCAAGAGAATTGAAAATGCATACATCTACCAAAAGCTTTGTACATACATGGATGTTCATAGCAGCATTAGTCATAATAGCCAAAACCTGGAAACAGCCCAAATGTCCATGAACTGATGAATAGACAAAGAAAAAGTGGTATATCCATACAATGGAATACTGTTCAGCCGTAAAAAGGAATACATAATGCTGAATAGGAAGTCAGATATAAAAAGCCACATGTTGTACAATATCATTTAAACACCACTTATATTCAGAGATACTGGGTATGAATTTTCTTTAAATAGTGGTAACTGATGCACATCTTTGTGAATATACTAAAAACCACTGAACTGTATACTTTAAAAGGATGAACTTCATGGTATATGAATTATATTTTAATAAAGCTATAATTAAAAGTGTATATATCATATATGATGTACACACATTTATATATATAAATTTTATATGTGTATATATGATGCACACATCAGAAAACTAAATATAAACCTAAAGAAACTGAATAATAAAAAACCTTTTAGTAATATAGTCATGAAGATTTTCAAAGTAAAACTAGTACAGATAACATTTCCTTGAAAGCTTGGTGGTTAATTTCCTTGGTCAAGAAGCTCCCTGACTTAATTGCTAGACTACCTCACCATATACACATTCCCACATTCATAACACACATATATGTAGTCTGCAAGTGCTATCAAACCATTGGCATTTACCTAGTCAATCAAACACTGGTCTCCAGGTTTATATTAAATTCTGATCTACCTTCCTAAGTCTTACAGACAAGAACTCAGATAATCTATGGCAAATGACCTCCTGGAAAATAAAAGATAAGTTTGGTTTTGAATGACGTAGTGCAGTGGTCCCCAACCTTCTTTGCACCAGGGACTGGTGCTCCCATGAGAATATAATGCCTGATGTTCGGAAGTGGAGCTGAAGTGGTGATGCTAGCTTGCGTAGCAGTTGCAAATACAGATGAAGCTTTGCTTGCTCGCTAGCTGCTCACCTTCTGTGTGAATAAGTTCTTATCAGGCCACAGACCCGTACTGGTCTGTGGCCCAGGGTGGATGTGGGGTTTGGGGATCCCTGACCTAGACAGATTCTTCTCTTAAGCAACTTTACTTGAATAACTGCACCCCACCCCCGCCCCGCTTTAAATCTGCTACAGCAGACACATTGATCTCTGGGAGTAGAAGTTTAACCCACATGGTTGAGGTAAAGCAGCTAGTTTTCTTGGCTCAGGTAATCAAGGCCTGCCTGGCCCTGAGGCTTTTTTAGTTAGCTGATGAAAGAAATAAAAAAAGGACACCTTGAATAACACATGAGTTTGGAGGGTGATAGATGGGTGAACTTTGGACTTTGGTGGTGATATAAGAAGTCTAAGAAAAGGATTTAAGACTTGTTAAATGTTATATTAACTTCATATTGTTTAACAATATGATCACAATCTGGGATACAAGATTTTATATATGTTTATATTTATGTCTAGAAAAAAGGCCAAAATGTTAATAATAATCTCAAGGTAGTAGGTGATTATTGTTTTTCTTTTTGCTCTATTGGAATTTTTTGGTGCCCATATGCATTATATTAAACATTTTTACTCACAAAAATAATTGTTAAAAAACATTCAAACACTAAAAAGGGATATGAAATAAAAAATCAAAGTGCTCTCCTTATTGCCTTTCTTCTAATCCACTTTTCAGAGGAAATCACTTAACAGTTTGATATATATTCTTTTAAACTTCCCTCATTATGTTTAATCATTACACTATATAGTTTTTAAATAGGATCTTAATGGGTTTATGATTCTGCAACTTCTTAATGTAGTTCAAAGTATTTGCCATTTTTCTAAGTCTTCTTTTCAGCATCTGCACAGCTTAGATGAATCTGTGCAGATTTGTTCACTTTGCTATTGATGGGACATGCAGGCTATTTTCAATACTTAATAAATACAAAAATGATGTAATAACACATTCTATTATATTTATTTTTCTGCACTAATATTATGATTTCTATAGGCTTGATTCCTCAAGGTGTATTTCTTTTTACCACGGGAGGAAAATCATTTAATCCAGAGAGATAGCAGAGTATGAGGCTAGGAGCTTCTGTAGTCAGGCTTTCTGGATTCAAAGCCCACTTCTGTTGTTTACCAGCTATGTGACCATGCACAGGTAACTTAATCTCTATAGGCCTTGATTTCCCCATCTGTAAAATGGAGCCAATAACATTATTTCCCTTGTAGGGTTGTTAGGAGGATGAAATGAATTAGTAATTGTAAAGCGCATAAAAAGGTGCCTGCACATAGTAAGCTCCGTATAAGTGTTTGTAAATCAATTTTAAAGATATCTTTTATTTTCCCCTAGAATGTTACCTATCTTTAATTCACTATGTAACAGAAAATACAGAAACACATTTAAACTATTTTGAGTTTTAAAAATCTTAAATTACTATAGAGATCATAAATATTAGGTTAAATGATGCCATAATTTAAAATTAAGTATGTCAATATTGCTTCCTTCATTTTCCTAGACCTCCCATATATTTTTTAATAACCATTTTTATGGGATTTTCAAACATACACAAAAGTACAGATACTAGTATCATGAACCCTTACGGACCCATGACCCAAATTCAATAGCTATCTTCAATCCATGGCCAACTGCATTTCATCTCTACTCTATCCACTGTCCCTGCAAATTATTTTAAAGCAAATCCTAGTTATCTTATTTTATCTGTAAATATAACTAAATCCTAGTTATATTTTATCTGTAAATATTTTGGTAGGTACATATGTCTATATTTTTCAGAAACTATAATCATTATACACTTATCATAGATAAAAACAATTAACAAAAATTCCTTAATAGCAAATATCCAGAAGAGAAAACTGCAAATTTATACGATTATTATATAGGTTTTCCCCCTAATACACACTTTAAAATCTGTAGTAAGGACATATAGGAGTGACGTCAGAAATATTATGGAGTGAGAGACATCCCCAGATATCCTCCCTCGAAACAACAATAAGGGGAACATTTAAAACTCAACAAAAACAACAACCTGCACACAAGGACATCTGGGTGAGGGATATGCAAATAAGAGCTACCATAGGCCCTAAATACAATGACAAGTGTTCTTATGAAAGGTACACAATGGACAGACAGGGAGAAGAGGATAAGGCCAAGTGAAGACGGAGGCGGAGACTGGGGTTATGCAGCCACAAGCCAAGAAATGCCTGGAGTCACCAGAAGCTGAGAGAAGGAATGATCTTCCTCTAGAGACTTCAGAGGGGAGTGTGTCAACCTTAATTTTGGATTTCTTGCCTCTAGAACTCTGAGAGAATAAATGTCTGTTGTTTTAAACCACTAAGTGTGTAGTAATTTGTTATAGCAGCCCTTTGAACTAATGCAGAGTGGTAGCACTTAATCCAGAGAAAAAGCGGTCTACTGGGAGTTGGGAGATTTTGGTTCTAGCCTTGGTGCTACTAGAGATTTGCTAAGTACCTCTGAAGAAGTCACTTACCCTCTCTGAGCCTCAGTTTCTTTACTTATAAAGCACTGCACAATAGAGCATTAGCTATCACGCAAGGAGGGTCAAACTGTAAGCCCAGATAATATAAACGAAAGCATGTGCAAAAGTAAAGGCTGTTATTCTAGTGTATAGTTAAAAAAGAACAAACAATAACAAAGGAAATATAATTATTTTCAGAAGTTAGGTTCTTAAAAGTTTTCTGCTGAATGAATTTTTGTAAATCAGATCCTACTTTCTTTTTAATTTAAATTTTTAAAAAATTTTATTTTTCAATTACTGTTGACAGTCAATATTATATTAGTTTCAAGTGTACAGCATAGTGGTTAGATATTTATATAACTTACAACGTGATCCCCCTGATAAATCTAGTACCCACCCGGCACCACACATATTTATTACAATATTATTGACTATATCCCTATGCTGTAGATTATATCCTGTGACTATTTTGTAACTACCCATTTGTACCTATTAATCCCTTCATATTTTTTATCTAGCTCCCAACCCCCATCCTACTTTTAAGTAAGCTTATAAAATAATCATTATGCACCCAAGTATGCTAATAAAGAGTATCAACCTTTTTATTTGTTGTCAAGAATAATTTTCCTTAAGACAAAGGGTACAGAATGTTTACAAAGAGTTAGCAAATTATAGAAGGGTATTTAGCCTTGGAGCAAACCAAAAACAACTTAACTAGGAACATGAAGCATACAACTTTTACAACTATTATTTGGTTTTTGTCTTCACTACCAAGGGATATACGGTAGATAAGGGGAATCTTGTAAAAATTGTCAAAATTCTAGAATTTATTTTTAGGTACATCATTATGAATCTTTAGAAGATTGATTCCTAGAAGACAGCATTACTAAGAATTAGTCATCTCAAGCTAAACATACTGTCTTGTTTTTTAACATTTAATTATTAAATGACTTTAGACATAAAAAATGTTGCAAAAATTTCAAAAGAATTCCCCTCTCTCTATATATATTTTACCAAACTTTCCCAAATATTATTATTGGATGCCACAGTTGAAGTAAGTAAATTTTAAGAAGGCATTTGACAAGTTTTTCTTTCAAATCTTAGATACAAATATATTCATTCTATACTATAAGATTCAATTTTTTTTTCCTTTTTGATCCTGTGAATAGATTCCAGTGACTGTGATCCCTTCATCAAGATCCTTCATGAAAGTAGGGCCAAAAGGCAGCCTGTTTCTCTGCTCCCTCAAGAGGAGGTCACTTTATACCTCTATGCTGAGTCTCCACATGGTCTTCCTAAGGTCTGGCCAGCTCCAACATCTAACATTTGAGTTCTAGTTCACACATCATTTTTGAAGCCTCTGACATGCCATCATGTCCTTGATATTCTCAGTGTACCTGATAATATTATGTAATAAGTACTATCACAGATACTGACATGGGAAGTGTGTTTATATTTACCTTCCCCTAGACTTTTATAGTTTATCAAAGATGTAGTCTGTGATTTACTGTGCCTTATACTATGTCTGGCACCTAGGAATTCTCAATGTCTATTGTTCCTATATTTTGGTCTTGAGGTGAGATATTTGCTTGTAAACATATCCTGGTTTCTTGGGACATACATTTAAGAATAGTTAGTTGACTTCATCGGGATCTTCTGTTTTCTTCAGGGCTTTATTCCTTTCCTTTAATGTTCTTGTTCTGGGATCTCATATTTTATTTAAAATAATAGAATCTTAATAAAAGTCACAATATTTTTTTGATAAGCTTCCTTTAAAGCATACTACAGTCGTTAATTTTGGTGGCAGAAAGTGGGTAGAAGAAATGAAGATGGTGAGGGAAAAAAGGAAAATATACCTTAAAAACTTAGCACAAAGTAGTCTCTTTTGTTCTAGTTTCTGTTAACAGCATCGTCATTTTCCTAGCTCAAGTATTTTCTGTAAGATAAAAAACAAATTGTAGTTAATTGTTTAATTTCTGATATATTTAAAAAAATATTTTTAAGATGTAATTTTGTCCATTCTTATCGTCAATACCTAGGCCCTTCCTCCTTCCACTACTGGAGGATTGCGGCAACCTTCCAGCAATCTCCTTCTCTAGGTAGCTCCTTTTAGCCATTCTGGACACTCTTGCTCTATAAATCAATCTTTCTAAGACTCTAATTTTTCCAGTGTCAAAATTCTGGTCCAGAACTTGTTACACCTCAGCCTAAATTCTGATCCCCCTTACCCCCACCCCACATTCAAGGCCATGCATACTTTAGCCCTTACCTTCTCTTCTCTTTGTTTAATCAGTGTTTTGTTTTTTTTGTTTTTCTGGTTTTTTTTTTTTTTTTTTTTTTTGCTTGGGGCACACAGGTCCTCTTTGCTTTATCTCACACCATATCAAGTTTCTTGTAATCTTTCCTTCAAGGTCCAGAAAAAATGCCACTTCCTTCTTGAATTTTTTTCTGGCAGCTCCAAGCCATTTTCATAGCTCCCAAATAATTATTCTCATATTTTAGTTATGACGAGATAGTGGAATTCTTTACCGTTCTCTAGATCTGTTAGCAAGAGATCTATGGACCGACCATTCCTTGTGACAGGGGTACATGTGCTTATAGATTTCTGAAGGGCAAATCTGTAATTTCCAAAACACTGGTTCGTTAACCATGGGTATAGGCTTCTCTAATTGCTTCCAAGAACAGTTCTCGAATGCTATCATGTAATATTCATTTTTGTTTAAAAGATGAAAAAGTATAGGGGGAGTGTCTGGGGCATGGGTTTATCTAAAATCAAGGGAGTCATTTCTTAAAGCTATATTTACATTTCCAATTAATTACATCCTAACTGTCCCCAAGTACGTCCTTTAAGAAGGCATATTTTATTTTCAGTGCGTGTGAAAGAAAGCGTTTGAAGGGAATAACCTCGGACATACTTGAGACCACAACCCAAAGGAGTCAAAAGCACACTCTCCGCGCCATTGCTTACTGGGGACGCCAATAGACCTGGATTTACGCTTTTTGGAGCCTCGGTCCTCACATCTGTACAATGGAGATAATACTCGATAGTATTTATTTCCTAGGGTTGTGGTGAAAGGTTTCCCTTTCTGGTGAACTGCTGGGCGGTTTGCCTCCATGGACCGAAGGGAGTCGCTTTTCCTCCCGCGACGCACTTCCGTGCGCGAGGAGGGGTCGCTCGAGGCGGAGCACAGGTCGCCCGGGCTGGAGCCTGGATAAGGACAGGTTGGGCCGCAGCTTTGACGTGCAGCACGGGGCCTTCGGCAGGAGCGCGCTAAGGTGCAGACGCCGTGCGAAACTGCTGGGCCGCCAGCACCAGGGTGCTGGGAGCGCGCTCGCATTGACGGCGACGCGTAAAGACGCCGGGACTTTGGGTAGAGGAGCACCAGTCGAGAAGGCCGACGGAGTCTGAGGCCCCGGGGGCCAGAGCGGCCTGGCAGGGGCGGCGACACGCCCGGCGGCTTGGCGCCTCTGCGCGCGGGCTGACCGGTACCTGCAGCGCCCCACGTGGCGGCCAGCAGGGTCGCTGCCGGGAGAGCCTGTTTGCTCCGCCCCCGCCGAGCCCGGCTGCCCTCCTCAGCCTGCCCTCCTCAGCCTCCCCGCCCAGCTCAGCCGACCCTCCTCCCTCCTCCCTCCGGCATCGCGATGGACGCGGCCTCCCCTTGCCGCCGCCGGCAGCACCGCGCGGGCCTCTGAGCTGCCGCGCCTGCGGTGCCGCGTGCCTGGGACCGGACGTGCGCTGGCTTTCGCCGGTCGAGGGAACCTCTCGCTTCCCTGTCACTAGGTCCCCGCAGAGGAAGAGGAGGGACGAGGCACAGCTTTTCCTGTGCCGCCTACCCGGCTCGACCTGCGCGGCCTGCGGCTTCCTGGGAACTCGAGGGCCGCGGCCGGGCCTGGCTCTGCCCGCGGCCTGCTTGGTGCAGGACTGGAGCGCTTTGGGACTACAAGCCCGGTAAGAGCTTGAGGGGAGGGGAGGCGGGAGCTCCTAGGGCGGTCGGAAGGGCCAGGGCTGGGGTCGGATGCCGGGCGGAGGGCCGCGAGCGAATACCCGGTCCCTGGCGAGGTCGGCGGGGCTGCTGCCGACTCACTCGCTTAGCCCCTTTGTTTCCCTCCCCCGGCCCTGCCCGCGCCGGGGCCCGGCTCGCCCGAGCCAGAGCCCAAGGCAGCCCCCCCTTGCCCTTTAGAAGGGTTTGCTGCCCGGCCAGGCCAGGGACGACCCGCCGGGCCTCGGGAGTTCCGGGCGCCGCTCCCGGGAGACCCGCTGTCCTGCCCGGCGGCCTGCTCACGGGCACGGAGGCTTGCTGCTTCTCCTCTAGAACTTCCCCCTCCTCCGAGACACAGGTAGCTAACTTAGCGGGGTTTGGTGCCGGCAAACCGGAGCGTGGTGCTTGCGCCTCTCCGTGCGGGGGGCTCGCTGGGCCCGGAGTGTTGGGTCATCTCTGCTGGTCGCCGCCGTTGGTGACCACCGGGACCCGCCTCTGGATTCAGACACCTGCAGCTTGGTTACGTGGACCCAAAGCTGTCCTCCCGTTAGGGCGCTTATAAGCTCTGGTAATGACTTGCCTCTTGGGGCTCCTACTCTGTTTTGTATTATTATTTTTAAACTAACTGCTCTATTCTGCGGGGAACGAGGGACATATATTGGCCTATATTCTGATCCATAACGTGTTAGTTCATTGCAGTTTACTTTTCGCATTCCTTTTTAAACTTTTAAGAACAGTTGCCAAGACTGTCAAAATTCTTAATCAAGTCTTTATTCATAGATAGATCTTGGATCTAGTTATGGTTTTATTTGGACATATTAAGAATAGCAGTCAGTAAATTGAGAAGTCAGCAGAATTTGTGACATTAAGGGTAATTTTAAAGCAGAGATTTAATTTGGAGGGGGATTGGATCAAAGTGCTTAGACTCTCTTAAAAATACTGAATCTAACCCTTATCTGAAGAGCAGTTTTGAGTGGAGGAGGGGGAATAAGTTTGCTGGGGGAAAAAAAAAAAGAACCTTTAGTAAGGTGTTCTTTGCCTTTTGGCACAGACGTTGGTGATAACAGAAGTGGGATCCGAAGCTTGTTTGACTGTCTTTAACAAAGACAGCTCTGGTTTCCAGTTAAGCAGCAACCTAATCAGCTTATACTCTTGTGCAAAACTGGTTTTTATTTAGTATGGATACGTGAACGTTAAACTTGAGAAATAAGGGTAGTTGAAAACTGCATTAAGCACTATAGCTAAACACACTTATGAGTCTTTTCTACTTCCTAGGAGGACACCATGAAAATTTGGTTGCAGCCGATGTAAAGGAAAAAATTCTAAACCCCTTGGACGTTTAAAGGACTTTTTCCCTTTAGTTTTTTAATTTAAGCAAAGAGGCTTTTAAAAAAACCATGGCAGATGTGGATCCGGATACATTGCTGGAATGGCTACAGATGGGACAGGGAGATGAAAGGGACATGCAACTAATAGCCCTTGAACAGCTATGCATGCTGCTTTTGATGTCTGACAACGTGGATCGCTGTTTTGAAACGTAAGTACATCCCTTCATCATCTTCCTTTGGGGTTGCTGTAGTGACATTTTTAACCATTTGCTAACTTCAGTTTGTGTAGAATTTTCTCTAGTGAGTTTAAAAATTATCTTTTTAAAAGTACCCACAGTTTTGGATTTATACTTTTCTGAGAAATAAAAATTGGTAGGTGAAGTAACTTGAGTAGTAATAATTGTTATGACACAAATACATATCTGTTAAATGAATAGAGATTAGTAAGGAAATGCTGTTTTAACCCGTAGCTTGGTTATGAAGTGGGAAACTACAAATACTTATCTTCTTTAATGGTAGCTATTTCTTTGCTAAGAAATTGACTTAAAATTGCTGTGAAAATACAGTTGATAGTGAACATATATTTAGAATTGCCCATTTCTCATAGGTATTAAGTCATATCACAGCATACTTTTGTTACAGCAAATCATTGGTTTGTAAATTTTATTTGAGGCTATAAATTGGATGTTACCCATATAGCATACTTTTTGGAATAGTAGAAACAGATTTTGAAATTTGGAGAATTTAAACAATTTTATTCAGAGATTATATTGTAGAATTGTGCAGAAATGTAAAAGAATTCATTACTAGATTGGCCATTAATGCCATGTTTTTCCTCTTATGTGATACTTGCCTGGTATCATTCTTCTGAATGCTAAACACTTTTGGTTTTTACTGTTTATTTACAATTTTGAATAACGAAACAAAAACTCATGTTTCTGTTTGTTTTAATACCATTTTGAGGTAATTAGTAGAAAATGTTTGAGATGTGGACATAAAATTTGATATAATTATCTTAATTTCTTTGAGGTGGGAATAAAGGCTGTATTATTAAATTGACAGTATTTTTGTCTACATTTTTAATAAGTTATTGAAGATGAATTAGTGAATGATTAATTATTCTTAGATATAAATCTCATGAATATATACTATTATGATAAAAATCTTTATAAACGATTTCTGAATAATAGTCTGTTAGTGGCTCATTTATTTGAACTAGTTCTTGTTATTGACAAACTGAGTACATCATAAGTTAGGCCCTCTGTCGATACTTGTTTTAGCAGGATTCATAGAAAAGTGAAGTAGATTTTTGAGTATTCATAGATTTCGTTAGGGGGTCTTCAGTAACCTGAGAATTTCTTTTGGTATTTTAAAAAGTAAGCCATACTTGCCAGTCAAATCAACTGTCAATTCATATCTTCTGTTAAGTACTAACATATAGTAGAGGTATTTGTAATGGCCTTAAATAAAAGTGTTACCATATTAAAACAGTTATAAAGGAGAATTTAAAATATAAAACTCATCCCTGTATAATATCCTCCTATCCTAACATTGATATTCTTTCCATTTTCCCTTCCAGGCTTTATACATATTTGATATGTAATTTTAAGAAAGAAGAAATTATAAAGTCATGCATTTTATATTTTTTATTTACTAAATGAAGATTAAAGAATATTTCAGAATGGAATGGTCAACCCTGTTTAATGTAGCATACCAGTAATTGGTCTATCAAAAATAGACATTTGATTAAATCTGTGAAATTTTTTTTTTTTTTTAAAATTTTAGTTTGCTCTGTATTCTAAAGCCAGATTTTCTTGTCACAAGGAAAATGGTCTTGGTTCCTTTAAACTAGAGGCAGCCTGGTGAGGTGGAAAGAATGGGCTATGGCATCAGAGTCCTGGCTTCAGATTTTTGGTCTGCTACATGTAATTTAGTTTCTGAGAGGCTTAGTTTCTTCCTTTAAAATGGTTGTAATCTTATTTCTGACAGGCTTCATGTGAAGACTAAAGGAAAGAATGTATGTGAAAAGTGTTTTGAGTAAAGTGGGCTATTAAGTATCATTATTATAAAATATCTAGTTTTGAATTTTATTTTGGGATTTTATTTCATGAAACTGATTTTGTAGAGTCTTAAAATTCTTTGAAACAGTCAACAAACACAGGGGAAAAGCAAGATGATATTTTGATTATTGGTGAAAATCTAACATACTAACTTGATTTCATAAGATAGTAGCAAATAGTCCTTAATTATGTTGAGTAAAGCAAAAGATTTCTATATGTTCAACTGTTTTTGCCTGGATTAGCTTGTGTTAATAGTTATATATGTATGTTTAGTCAGGAAAGCCAGATGGCATGGTAGAAGTAATGGCTTTGGAATGTGATAGACTTGGGTTCAGGTTTTTGTGAAGATTAAATGGGATAATACTTGTGAAATGCCTAGCACAGTGCTTTTCACATAATAAAGTGTTTCTTTTTCTTTAAGTACGTGTCTCTCCATTTTTTTTTTAACCAGTTTTGCTAGTCTTTTTCAGGTTAAGGAATGTAAGTTTTCTGTGAAGTGGAGATGCTTCTTATTAATGCCTAAATTTAAAGTAGTGCTCTAGAAAGTAAAGTTCAGGTTCAGGGTTAGTTTTTGTTTTCATCTGTGACATGTTGTTGAGTTAAATTTAATATGTTTTAAGTTTAATGTTATAAATGATGAGTACTTTGCATCCACATTAAAATAATCATCATACATATTGTTATAAGTAGATAAATCCTGGGCAGCTATAGATCTTGCTACAAAATCTTTATATAGTATAATTTAAAGTCATTCTTTTTTTCTGGGAGGAATCTAAGATCTCTCCAGAATATCTAGAAGGTAGGATATTAGGGATAGTGCTTTTAGGTACTAGAAGGCTCTGTTTAAAAAATAATCATTTTATTTAATTATGAAGGCACAAAAGAATATACATTAAAAAGTAAGTCTCTCCCTTTCCTGTCTCTTGGCTAATCAGTTTTCCTCTCTAGAGGCAACCCACCATGACTCATTGTCCTAGTGTATCCTTTGAGAGATATCCCGAGGAAGACTGCCTTGAGTCTGGATTCCAAAGTTGTTTAACACAGTTGTAAAACGTCCTGTTATATATTTATAGTAAAAGATGAATGATACAACAGGACAAGACTTTTAACTTTTTAAATGGTATTATTTTTTGTCAGGTGTTAGAGATATTGTGATAACCAGAACAGGTACAGTCTTTGCCCTTATGGTGCCTAATAGTCTTATAGGGAAGACAGCTATTAAATAATTATAAAATTGTGATTACAAACTGTAGTAAGTACCATCTTGGAAAAGTTCAGGGCACTATGACAGCATATAACAGGGACATGGTCAGACTGGTCTTCTTGAAGTGATTTCTAGGGATAGAAGGGTGAGAGTTTATGAGATGAAGTATGAGGAGGTGAGATAGAAGGGTATTCAAAGGGAAGGCAGTGTGTGAAGAATTTGAAGTGGGATTAAATATGACATGATCGAGGAACTTGGAGAACACTAGTGTGACTGGGGCAAGGAAGAGTTGCTTGAGGGTTGTGTTGAAGGTAGATTCAAGATCAGATGGAGTCTTTTTTGGTGCACATTAAGTAAAGCTTTTGGTTTTATCTTAAAAACAATGGCAAGTCATTGAAGTTCTGTGAAAGAGTGAGAGATATGATTAAATTTGTCTTTTAAAAACATTACCTGCTTTATATAGAATAGATGGGTGGAGAGGACAGAAAGAAAAAATGCTTAGAATTGGTAGGTTATGATCCAGAAGGAGAGGGTTGTTGTTATAAAGTAGAAAGTGAATTTGAGATAGATTTAGGAGGTAAAATAGGACTTGTTGCTTGGTTGGATTTGAGAATGGGAAAGCAGGAGGTATGGATGACTGAGGTTTCAATGGATGATTATGCCATTCAGTGAGAGAACACTGGATTTAACTGGATTCTCATATCTGCTTCTACATTTAGTTGCATTATGTTTTTTGATTGAAAATAATTATTCTCCATAGATGTAGTTGGAAAAGAGAGGAATGTTGTAATGAATTTTTATATAATCATGGATATTCTCCTTTGATACCATACTAAACTATAAAAGTGATAATTTCTTAAGGGTTAGTTATAGTGTGGATTCTGCTGTATCAGTGAACTTTTTATACTCTTGTTACATTAGAATCTATTTGTCTTGTATATTGAGTGGATTTTTAACCTATGTTTAAATGAGCAAAATCATACACTGGTCATATGACAAATATTGGCCTACTGAGTTATACAGATATTCCAAATGTTGACATATTCTACAGTATTGCAAACATTTGCTAACATGACTGCTGATTTCAGCAGACAGTATTGGGAAGCTGTCAGGCTCATGGTGGCAGATAACAAGTTTTCTAAAATTCTAATTTTTGCTTTAACACTTGGAAGTTATCATTGGCAGCAGATATTGCCAAATTGTTTTCCTTGAAGTGGAAGGCTTACTTCATTAATTTTTGAGAAAATGTTTGCCAGATATCCAAGTCTGAATAACCACAGTTCATCTGAAGTTCTTTCAAATAAAAATGTTGCTACATGAAAAAAGTGGCTAGCTAAGTCCAGCTCTCTAAAGGTTGTACAAAGACTGTTCCTTGACACACCATCATTCTTCAGTGTGCGGAAGTGCTTTGTTCTTTCTTCCTATTTCCTTGAGTAGAATATTAAAAAGATATATATGTACTTGAGGATTGAAATTGTAAAATTAATAGTTTTTTTGCTTCATTAAGATTATTCTGTAGTGAAACTGGCTTTTCTTTTCCCATGCCAGAACTTGGTAGTACAAACTAGTAGTACAGTTTAGTGGTGCTGCCTTGATTCATGCTAATGCAGGAGCAGTTTTATCCACCATTGCTTTTGCATCATTAGTTTACATGTCAACACAGGAAAGAAAATGATTCAAGAAGATAAAGGACAATTGTGTTGAATACTGGTGAGAGGTCAAGTAGGGTGAAGACCAGAAGGTGCCTTTTGCATTTAGCAGCATTCTCAAGGTCATTGATCTCAATGAGGACTGAGTGGAATGGGAAGAGTGGCAGATTTGAATGGATTGAGAGTAAGTAGGACATGAAGAAATGGAGAGAGGGAGTTTGGCAAACTTTTTTGAGACATTGGAATGGGGTGTAGGGCTTTTTCTTTAAAAGGTCGGAGAGCCAGAATAGATAATCCATAGTGTGAGGATTCTGAGAAACTGGGAGAGAATTGGCTTTTGTCAGGAGCAGTGCTTTTAAAACTTTAACCCATTTCCCGTTCAGGAAAAAAGTGCAGTTCACTGCCAGCATTAATTTAATTTTACATAAACATTCTCTTTGAGGCTCAAGTAAATCTGACTGGTTTGGTTTTCAATGTGAAAATAAAATATAAAAACTGTCCTTGGAGTTATTTCTAAGCAAAACTTGTCTCTGATCCTAATGTCACAAATGTTTACATAAACCGGATTCATCAAATGAATCCTCAGCTAACAACTGTTTGAGAATGTTAACATCATGCATAGGAATGCTGTGTTTTCTAGGATATGACATTTTCAGCGATTGAGAATTGCTGTGTTTTGTAAATGGAAATACCACTACTAAAAACAGAATGCTGTAAATAGGATGATTTCATTTGTTTCCAAATGCTATCCGATACACTAGAGTGATGCAAAAATAATAATAAAAGTGAGATGTTTCGTGGTAGACCTTGAGGGTAAGGTTAGGACTATAATCGGCGGGGTATTTCTGGGTAAACGCTGAAGTCTCAAGTGCCGCCCACCGAGTATTCTCAGGGCAAACAGGAAATGGGTTAATATGCATAATTGTAATTCAGTTGGTTTGGTGTGATGCCTGATATTCTGCATTCCTAATACGCTTCCAGATAATGCTAAAGCTGTTAGTCAGAAAAACCCCACATCGAATAGCAGAGCTCTGATTAGTTTTAGTGTGTTCCTTGTAAAACTGGAAAGATGGAGAGGTTAAATGCAGAGATGTTTTAGATTTGATGGTAAAAAGTTGAAGGGATTTCTGTCTGATGACATCTATTTTCTCCCTGAAGTAGAAGATTAAAAAAGTTATCTAGAATTGGTATGGGGAAATGATTATGCTCAGATTATGCTCAGTGCTAGTAGCTTAATAACAGATATCTCTGCTTCTAAGCTAACTCTACTCAGAATTATAGTCTTAAAATATTTTTATGGCCCATTATTGAAGTATACTTGGCTATACTTTTAAAATATTGATTTGATGGTTTCATTCTTTTTTTACAAAATCTTTTGGGTTCTTTACCTAATGAATAAGATTTAAATGCCTTCAAAGACCTTTCTGCATTCTCACATACATACTACCAGTATTTTTATTTTTCCAGTGCTAAGTGTAGTGCCTGGCGTACAGTAGCTAATATCTGGATATTGAACAGGTTAAGAAATTCTTTATATTGTGCCTGTTTTCCATTTATGCCTAAAATGCCTATAGACGGTATTTCCCTAGTCACGAAAGTTGTTGAGGAGTATGTAGTAGAAACAGATAGCGTCTTTATGTATTTTCCCTACCTCCTTGCAGTAATGTACTTGCCTTTTCCATATTGACTCTTGTTTTCTTCTACCCAGTGGCAGGGTTATAGGGAGGTGTAATTACTTTGTTTGTTCAGCCCTATAGCTCTCCTTCTCTGATTAGAAAATATTCATTATATCAAATACATATAATCCTAGAAAGTTAAATAAGTGAATTTCTGTAGACAGCAATTGTGTACATAGAGTATGTGCTTCATTGCAGTGGACAGCAGAGGGAAGTGCTGGAAGATGAGAAGCATTCTCTGTCAGTGTTCTTAACCTTAAATTCTAGGAAGCCAATAAATAATGAGCTTCAGTGAGCTTTTATTAAGTTTACCAAAGTATCTATCACCTTAAAAAGGAAAAAAAATCTACTTCTAGTTTATAACAATATATGTGTATACTTTGCATACTTGTTGGCTGAGTCATGAGACCTTTGAATTCTTCAGAGCCCAGCACTGTCCTGTTTGTCTTTGTATCTTAACACCGCCCCTCCCCGCCCCCACAAGCACATAATACTTGGCATAAAAAGGCATTCAATAGATACTTGTTGAATGAATTGCAGTTAGGTTTGTGTGTGTATTTTAATTGGAGGAAACGAAAGCAAGTCTACGTATTGGAATTTGACTTGCTCCTTTTTCTTTGAGAGGGAAGGCCATATTTTCAACTGATGTGTCAGGAGTTATTTTTATTTGAGCAATACAGAGAGTCAAGGCTGGGAGCAGGGGCAACAATAGAATAAAAGATGAAATGGATCAAAAGATGTTATTAATAATCTTCAAGAAACTAAATTCATTACTTTTACAGTTAAAATTCTTAGTTTTTTAATAAAGGAAGCACCCAATTTATAGACTATTCAGTAAAATATTGCAACAATAGATAATTTCCTATATTTAAAAAAGTTAAATTTCTTTATATAGTAAATCTGAAATTTTGGCCCAAGTCCAAGTGCTGTAGTTTGGAAAAAGCATATGATAGTTATCGTATAGAAACTATTACAGTTCCCAGGGAAAATTCTTTCTCTTTGGAACCTCGTGAAACTTTTTTTCTTCTTGTTTGAAGTTACTTCTCTCTGTTTTCATCAGGGAAAGATTCTGATGTCATTGCAGGTAACATTTTGGAAACCATTATTTTAATTTGGATTCATCTGAAGATTCTTATTATCTTGTGTGTGATTGGTCTGACAGGTCTGTATAGACTGAGTGATCTTAAAGTTTCCTAATAAATTGGTATTATACTATAGTACTGGGTTTAATATCTAAAAATAATTTCTACCTGTAATGTAAGAGGTAAATATTTAGGAAGTTTAAAATTTTGAATAACTTTTTAATTGTTTAAATGTGTATAAAATTTTGTGCTGTTGATGGATACTTTTAGCACTATTCAGGGAGGGCTGTGATTATTTTATGCATGATATTTGATTTTTTCTTAAATTCATTTAAATTCGAGTTTGAGTTTTGACAAATTAGTATAGAGTTGTGTAACTACCACTGTAATGGAAATTCAGAACAGTTCCATTCCGAAACATTCCTTATCACTGTCTCTCTGAAGTTAAAAACTCTCTGCTAACCTCAGTGCCTGGCAACCAGTGGTCTGTTTTCTGTTACTGTAGTTTTGACTTTTTCAGAATGTCTGGTAAATTAAATCATATTTATTGTGTATAGCCTTTTGGATCTAGCTTCTTTCATGTAGTATATTGCATTTGAGAGTCATCTGTGTTACTGTGTATATAATAGTTCCTTCCCTTTCATTGCTGAATAGTATTCCATTTTATGGGTGTACTACAGATGGTTTTTCCATTGACCTCTTGAAGGACATTTGAATTTTTCTTGTTTTGGTGATTATTACCAAAGTTGCTACAAACAGCATACAGATTTCTGTGTATATTTGAGTTTTCACATACTCTAAAATTCTTAGAGATGAGTCTGATAAGATTTAGAAATTGATGAACTGATTTCAAAATTCATATGGAAATACAAAGTACATAATAGACTAGCCAAAATATTTTGATAACGTTGGAGAATTAATGCTACTGTATTTCAGTTCTTATTAAACAGCTATAGTAATCAAAACTGTTATTGGTATAAAGATCAATGAAATAGAGAGTTCAGAAATAGACTCACACATATAGACAGCTTATTTCAATAAAGGTGCAAAGGCAGTTAAGAGGAAAAAGGATTTTTTGGGGGGAGCTGGAACAGTTGGATATCCATATGCAAAAAGGAAAAAATTAACTGATCCATACTCTACATCATATACAAAAATATACTCAAAATGAATCATAGAATTAAACTATAAACTATAAAACTTCTAGAAGAAAACAGAAAAAAATCCTTTGTGACCCTAGCAAATTTTTCTTAAATGAACACCAAAAGCACAGTCCATAAGAGATTATTAAATTGATATGTTTGAAAGTCTTTACTCCTAGTTCACTTTCTGAAATAGAGGACTGTTCAGGTTTCTTAATTCTTCTTGAGTGAATTTTCGTAGTATGTCTTTCAAGGAATTGGTCTATTTTACATAAATTAAAATGTATGGGTATAGAGTTGTTTATAGTAGTCCTTTTTATCCTTTGGATGTTTGTACAGTCTGTAGCGATATTTCTTTTCATCCTGATATTGATCATTTTTATCTTTTGATTGTTCTGGCTAGAGATTTATCAATTGTATTAATCTTTTCAAAAAACTAGCTTTCGGTTTCATTTATTTTCTCTATTTTTCTATTTTAAGCTTCATTATTTCTGCTCTGTATTATTTACTTCTGCTTCTGTGTTGGTTTGGTATTTAATTTGCTTTTTTTCTAATTTGGATGGAAGTTGAGGTCACCGATTTGAGACCTTTTCTGATATAAGCATTTAATACTATAAATTTTTCTTTTCTGCTTTAATTGATGTTGTATATTCGTTTTCATTTGCTTCAAAATATTTCGAAATTTTCTTTGAAACTTTTTTTCACCCTTGGGTTATTGAGAAGTATGTTAATTTCCAAATTTTGGGAGATTTCCCAGATATTTACTGTTCTAAGAGAACCTACTTCATATTTTAATTTTTTAAAACTTGTTAAAACTCATTTTATGGCCCCAAATATGGTCTATTTTTGATGAATAGTCCACATGAACTTGAGAAAAATGTAAGTTCTGTTGTTGAGTGAAGTGTTCTGCAAGTGTCAGATTAAGTTGTTCAATTTTTATCCTTATTGGTTTTCTATTTTGTTTTATAGATTACTGAGAGTGGTGAAGTCTCCAAGTACAATTGCTGACTTACCTATTTCTCTGCAGTTCTCTGTTTTTGCATGTATTTTGAAGTCCTGTTAGGTGCTTTTAAGATTAAATTTGCTTGGTGAATTTACCCTTTTATCATTATATAGTGTCCCTCTTAATCTCTGGTAATTTTCCATGTTCTGGAGTTTACTTTGCCTGATAAAAATATAGCCACTCAAGCTGTATTTTGATAGTGTTTTTTTGGTAAACCTTTTTCCATCCTTACAGTTTTAGTCAATTTATATCATTAAATAACGTCAGTTTCTTGTAGACTTATATGGCTGGCTTGTGTTTTTTTAATCTAATCTGGCAATCTGTTTTTAATTGGTGAGTTTAGAACATTTACCTTTATTGTAATTTTTGGTATGTTTGGATACGTTTAACATTTTTTTTGTTTTTGTTCTGTTTCTTGTTTTGTTTCTCTGTTCCTTTGAATAATTTGTAGCATTCTATTTTAATTTACTTATTGGTGTTTTATGTCTGTGTCTTTTAGTGGTTGCTCTAGGGATTGCAGTTAATTTAGAGTTAATATTTTACCTTTTAAAGTAAACCATGTAGATCCCTTTACCACCTTCTCTGTTTATGTTATAGTTTTCATACATATTAAATCTATATACTTTGAAAATCTCAAGATACAGTGTTATTTTGCTTTTAGTAGTCAATTTAATAAGAGAAAACAATCTATTACATTTAACCAGATATTTATCTTTTCTCTTGCTCTTCTTTCATTCCTGAAGTTCCATGTTATCTCTCTGATATCATTTTATTTCATCCTGAAGAACCTTCTTTAGCATTTCTTTTAGGAGAAGTCTGCTGGTGATGGTCTCTTAGTTTTTCTTCATCTGAGAATGTCTTATTTTGCCTTCATGCTGAGAAGATACTTTTGCCGGATATAGAGTTTAAGAGTGGCAGGGTTTTTTTTATTATTATTTTAAAGATGTCGTTCCATTCTCTTCTGGCCTTTGTGGTTTCTGGTGAGAAATCCGCATTCATTCTAAGCTTTGTTTCTTTGTGTTGTTTTCCTCTTGCTGCTTTCAGTATTTTTTGCAGTTTGATTATGATTTATCTGTTCATGGTTGTCTTTGAATTTGTTGTTTGTTGAGGATTGTTGAGCTTCTTGAATCTGTATGTCTTCCAACAAATTTGGGAAGTTTCCTCTTCAAATCTATTTTCTGAACCAGTTGTTTTTCTTCTCTTCTTGGACTCCAGTGAGAAATGTTACACTTTTCGATATGTTCCCTCAGGTCCCTAGGACTCTTTCCCCCTGCCCCCAGTCCTTTTTCTGTGTTCTTCAAATTAGATAGTTTTTACTGATTTGTCCTCACGTTCACTGACTGTCATCCTCATTCTGTTGTTGAGCCCATCCAGTGAATTTTTTACCCCACAAATTTATTTGTCATTTCTGAAATTTTCATTTGATTGTTTTCCACACTTTCTGTGTTCTCTGTCGAAAGCAGCTGTTTCCAATTACTTCAAGAATGTTCACATTTATATTACCTCATGGAGTGTAGTTATAATAGCTGATTTAGTGTCCTCTCTAGTAATTTTAACATCTAGGTTGTCTCAGGCTTAAATCTGTTGACTGTCTTTGTTCTTGAATTGGATAGATCAAATTGTACTGATTCTTTTTGTTTCAAGATCTTTTGGACTTTATCCTAGACAGTTAAAATATTGTATTTTGAGACTCTGGTTTTTATAAAAATCCTCTGGAGTATGTGGATTTTGTTGTTTTGTTTTATCATGCAGTCAACCTGGGCAGATTAGATTGTAAGTTCTGTTTTGCTCTGTGAATGGATGGTTCCAATATCAGTGGTTTCAATGCCTTTGTTACGATGTTTGGTTCTATTCTATGCATGTATCACTCAGAGTTTAGTCTGGAACTTGAGTGATTATATCATAATTCAGTTGCTAAAGTTATTAGCTCTGTCTTCCACATGTACAATTTGGAGGTGAGCTCAGCACTTGTATCAGGGATCCTTTTTCTAACTCTTTCTGAGATTTCCCTTATATCTTTTGGCTACCAGGAGCCCTTTTTACTAGTGTTCTAGGTAGAAAGCAGGTCCTCTCTTGGAGTTTTAGTCACACTTCTCTCCACCCTCTTCCCTTCTTCCCCTTGTGCTGTCGTGCACTTTCTGCGACTGGAGCTTTCCTGAAGGTATAAGTAGTGAGAGAAAAGAGAGAAGAAAATAATAGGATCCCTCTCATGCGGTGTTCTGACCACAGGAGTGCCTTTTCTTAGTTCTCAGTTCTCCTGTGCTGGAGGTGTATGTGGCACCTCCACTGTACTGTGCACATGGCACTCAGGGCTTAGTCCAAGGCTTGTTCCTGGGGCTGGCCTTGCGGCCAGGCTGGGAGAAAAAAAACCTGGGAATTTCTCCCCATACCCTCTGGCTCACAGACACTCCTTTTTCTTGGTCCTTTCAGAGTTTTTGTTGTGTGCTTCTGCTGTATAGTTTTGGGACTTGGCCTATCTAGGAGTCAAAACTGGAAAAGGAGAGGAAAAAAGTCCTTGAAACTCACTTCCATCAAAGGTCATTATTTAAGTTTTGACTTTCTTCCCTAATACATCTGCTGTTTGTTTTTCAGAGTCCTCAGATAGTTGCTTTTTTTTGCATTCTGTCCATATTTTTGGTTGTAATCATTGGGAGAGACAGGCTGTAATAAGCTTACTCCAGTTGACTAGCCCCAGACTTTACATTCATTTTTTTAGGAGTTATGAAATACTTTAGTTTCAAAAGTTGGAAAAATCAAAGTTTAGAGAATGAAAATTATAATTGCACCATCTAGAAATTACCCATTTTAATTTTTTGCTATAGTTTCTTCTCTCATGATGAATGCCATAATGGATATCATTTTTCCCTTTTACCTGCTGTTTCTACCAAACAGTATTTCTATCATAACAAATCCTTACTGAACAGTTAAAAATACTATGTTCTATTATGTGTCTATACTTAATTATGACTTTATTATTAGATAAGGGCTTTGTATATATTTATAAGTATTATAAAACATGCTCACAATGAGCATCTTTGTATATACATTTTTGCCTGATAACATATTTTTTGAACTGCTGACTCTAAAGTTACATATAAGGGAAATTCAAAGTTTACTAATTTGTTTGAAATAATGACTTTTAATTATTTTTAGAAGTCTGGCCAGACATATTTGTATAAAATTATCTTCTAACTAACTTCAAAATGATACTGTTTTTGGTAGAGGTTTTGATGGTTTTGAAGTTTAGAGTTGATTGTAGGAAATCTAATTGAAGATAATGTTAACAAGTTTTCATTCCTTGGAGGAACGAATGAGTAGGCTAGTAAATTGTAATTTTTATCTTTTAGGAGGAATCCGAATGAAATTTTAAATGATGGTGATAGTTTCATATTTTGTATCTACATGTTCATAAAGAAATAAAATCTATATCAAACATGCAGAAATAAAATATGAATGACTGAATTTATTTTGGAATTTATCATGACTTTTGCTGTTTTAATTAGAGACTATCTTAGAGAGAGAGAGAGAGGTGTGTGTGTGTGTGTGTGTGTATGTACAACTTTAGATTCTTTTTCTGTTTTCTTGGTGAGAGTTTGTAAAAGTTTGTTAATTCTGTCATAGCTAGCCAAATTTTATGAATTGAAGTTAAAAAATATTTACCAATTTAGTAAAAATTCCTTGTGGCCTGGGAATGGAGAAATAGATACTCTAAATGTTTCTGTTAGGATTATACATTCAGAATATCTTGTTTAAAAGT
The DNA here is from genome assembly GCA_003508835.1 of Eonycteris spelaea. Taxonomy (NCBI): domain Eukaryota; kingdom Metazoa; phylum Chordata; class Mammalia; order Chiroptera; family Pteropodidae; genus Eonycteris; species Eonycteris spelaea. The sequence goes on along the minus strand of PUFA01000091.1, from coordinate 6,595,987 downwards.
AAGTTTGATATTTGCCAAACTAAAAATATACACACAGAAACACTTCTAAGAATCTTTCCTTCATAAATACTGATACGGGTGTGCAGAGATATTCTTCAACGTTGTTCACTGTTTCAAGTTAGTAAAAAACTGGAAACCTAGGCTGTTCATTAAATTGGATGTTATGTAGACAATTAGAAAGATTGAGCTGCATCTGTATTAATGTAGAAAGGTGGATATAACATATTGATTAAGGTAATGAACAAGTTACAGGGTAGTATGATCCTACTTGTAAATAACAAAAGCTTGATGATTAGGCACTGGAATCATTTGATGACTTTTGTATGCCTTGAATATTGGCTTTTTCTGGTTGGGATCTGGTTGGAACACCTGCTGGCCTTGTAGTGTGTCTACTTGGGCTTCCTCACAGCATGGTGGCTATGTTCCAAGAGGAAGAATACCAAGAGAAGCCAGTAGAAGCTTTTATTGGTTTAGCTTTAGAAGTCACAAAGTGGTCACTTTCATTATAAGCATAAATGTGCTCAGATTCAAAGGGTTGGAAGAGTATCAAAATAACATTATAAAAAAGAATATATGGATATGTGGGATGGGGGATAATATAATTCTTCATGATTCCATCCTTTGCACATGCTATTCTTACTTAGAAAGCATGAACTTGTCTGCTTGGCCAACTTCTACTATATGGTTTATTGAGAATCTTTTATTTCCTGAACCCTGTATTATGTATTTTATATACATTATCCTAAATCTTTGTAATAACTCTTCAAGTCAGAGAATACCTTGACTTAACTCAAACTTTTCCATTTTTGTGAGGTCACTCTTTCTGTAAATTCCCTGAGTTGAGCTTTCCTTCAGCACTTTTTATTAACCTACTTTTAGGTTTTTATTATGGCACTCATTATATTTACATTGTCTTTCTCCCTGTTAAACTGAATTTCTTGAGACTGATTATTTTCATGCATTAATTTATTAAATATTTAGGTGTCCACTAGATAAAAATTACTGGGCTTGGTTGTAGGAAAATAGATAAGGTACAGACCCTGTTCTCAAGTAGCTCATGTTTTCATGGATGAGACAGGTAAATGGCAAAATATAATATAGTTTGATGGATGCTTTTTATAGATGGGTTTCACTGAATGCTCTCTGAAGCCACCCAAGAGGAACATAATTCAGAGTGGGTAGTGAGGTTGGTCTTAGGCAGGCTTCCTAGAGGAGGTACTTTCTGACCCGAGTCGTCTTGAAATTTTAAAATTTAATTTAAAAAAATTGCCTTGAAAAGGAATACAAGTGAAAAAGAGGAGAAAGGGTTAAGATTGTTTCTTACAGAGGGACATGTGCAAGGACATGAGAATCTGGAAACTTTAGATTGGAAATAATGAGTAATTCTGTTTGGTAAAGCAGGAGTAGAGTGTGCGTGGAGTGGAGAGGGGCAATGAATGAGGCTGAGGACAGGCGAGATTGTAATCATGATGAATTTGGATTTTATCCTCAAGGTAGTAGGGGAACTGATGAGAAATTAAGCAGGATGTGACAATATCAGATTTGTATTTTAGAAAAATAACTTCAGTGATAGAGTAGTGAATGGACTGGAGAGTCTAGTGAAAGGTTCTCCTTAAGAAGCTGTTGCAGTAATCCGGGTAAGAAATAATGAAGGTTGGAATTCAAAGGAAGGGGCAGATACTAAACAGACTTAAGAGGTAAAACCATCAAGATTAGGTATTAGATTTTGTATTTGAGAAACAGGAGTTTGGAAGTATTTTGTGATTTTTATATAAGTGACTGCTGTTGATGGTAGGTTAGAGAATAAATGATGTGGTTTTTGATAGGGAAACTTTGTTTAGTTTTGTATTTGATGGTTCCTGAAACATCTTCACATAGTGATAGGTGAATAGGGAGAGGCATTTGGGTCTGCAGTTCTGGGATTTAGGAGAGCAATTTGGGCTATAGTCTAAACTTGTCATTTTGTTAGAGTATAAAAAGATGGAAATGGTTTCACTTTTTTGTGTGGTGGAATGGTGTGAGGCAGTGATGGGCGGGTAGGGGGAAGTAGGTTATTTGATAAGGATTGGGCCAGAATGAATTTATGTGGGGTGTAGAAGTAGGTTGGTAGGGGAGATGATGGAATTCTTTTTGCTTGGCTTCTCTTTCCATAAGCAAACAGGCTCTTATTTTTTCTTGATATCAGTCATTTAACAAAACTTGGGTGTTTCCTATGTGCAGAGAACCCTGCTGGGTTCTGTAAGAAATCCCCACTGCAGAGCTTACAGGTTTTTAGGAGAGAATACAGTGGATAACAAAAAGTAAAATGTAAATTGTGAAATAAATTAAGACAAAAAAAAACAGGAGTCCTGTTTTGGGTAGTTAGGAAGTGTAAGTCTGAAAGCTGAGACAGTGACATTTAGGCTGAAATAGGAACGTTGACAAAGATCCAGCAATGGGAAGAGTTAAGGGAAAAGTATTTTAGGCAGAGAGATCGGCACACATTAGCATCTTTATTTTTCTATCTATCTCCATCTGTTGAAAATCATGAGTTTATACCAATACCCCAGTTCCGATATAACACCACAGGGTTCATTCAAGTTTTCTCTTTCTAATTTTGCAACTCTATTCTGCAGTCGGAAACTTGGTTTCCATTATCCTTAATATAGTTATTGGATCATTTCCCTTCTACGTATCAATTGCCCATTACTGGGGCATTCCCCTGAGCAGATGCCCTCTTCACCTTCCTCATGCTGTGACATCCTATGCCATAGTGACCCTCTCCTCCCTGTAGAGATACCCTCCTCAACACTGGTGCTACACTTATCTCTTATGTGGATGTCTAAGTGGCTGTTTCAGTGGTTCGAACAAGAGTTAGAAGTTGGCTTAGATTAAGATTGTAAAAGAGGATGTGGGGAGAAGTGAACAAATTTAGGATATATTTTAGAGAGAAAACTGGTGAGATTTAACTGATGGATTGGATGTATAATGTGATAAAAATGGAGGGAAAAAAACTGGCTTTCTAGATGGTGAACTTTATAAAGATGGCAGTTTGGGGGTAGTGGTACATATTGGGAGTTTTGTTTTTTGATTGCACTCATTTTAAGATGCTTGTGATAATCCTAAATGGAGATAGTGAAATGAGTTGATTGGGGGTAGAGATAACATTTTGGGAGTTTTCATAGTATGTGGATGAGATTTATACTCACGGTGTGTATGAACTAAAGGTATAGATGCGATCAACTAGAGAGAGAAGAGAAGGGAGCTTAGGACAGGCTCCCATGGAAAACCGAGGGAGTCAAAATCAAGAGAAAATTGAAAAAGATATGAAATACTCATTGCACACAGTGGAAGAAATGTAGCAGTATTATTGGACATTTTGCTCATTTAAGGCTAGTGATCATAAATTTATAATGAGATCAGTTTTCCTGATTATGTAAATATTGTTTTTAGTTAATCTCTATTGACATGAATTCAGACCCAGGAATGTTGTGGTTGTGTTTGTAGCCCAGGAAAAAGGCAACGGACTTGAGGTTCTTGCTAATGGAAGGTAGTCAAGTGCTTGTTGAATAACCCTAAAGCTCAAATTGAATTCAGAGACCAAGGTGAATTATCTATGAATTTAGAGTTTCTTTGGAAATGATACTAAGGAATTTTCTAACCAACAACTAAAAAGACAGTTTTAAGGTCTTACATGTTTATAATATAATGGCTATATTAAAGCAGGATATCCAGCAGAGTATGTTAGGAAAAACTTGCTAGTAATTTTAGTTTCAATATGAACTTTCAAGTAATATAACTATAGTTCTTTCAAGTATTGTAAACTTTTTAAAATTCACTAATATTGGCATGTTTTCTCCTACCTCTGTTTAAGTTATAGCTTGTATTGAGATTTTGTGACTTTGGTTCTAAATTGAAAAATTAGTGATTTTTAAAATATATATGTATGTTTGTATGTATACGTTTATGAATGTGCTTAAATACCTTCTCATTGTTGAAAAGTAACTCGAGCTAGAAAAACAATTTTTTCTCCTAATAGCCAATAGTACAACAGATGTTTTGTATCGTACCTTTAACAAGTTCACTAAGTGGGTTTTCATTATAGCTCACATGAAATAAACTCTTATGTATGCAGACCATATTTATTTTTCTCTTAGAATAAAATTGATCACAATTAAAATTTGAAAGCCTCTGTTTAGAAGTTTCTGTTTTTTTTTTTTATTAGCAAATATGTACTACATTTCCCCATGAAATACAGAAAGTTATGCTAAAAGTTTCTCTTAAATTTTGTTTACTTTTTGGTGTGCCGTTTTTGCACTGGATAAAAAATGTAGGTGAATTATTTTTAATGTAAAACATACAGTAGATTCATTCTTGTCATTTGATTCAGACTGTCAACTTTAACATTTATTCTTTACCCAAAAGCTACTATTTTATACAGGAAAAAAAATTACTTTTTTAGACTATGCTGTTCCCCAGTAGTATTAACACTTATGCTCTCTTCTCATCCCTTTGGTTTATTACATATGTATATGTAGAAAACAGCAAAAATACTTTAAAATTCTGATGTGCTAGTCAGTCGTTTGATCTTACCAGCAAACTAAGGGATCTGTCTTCTAGCCTCAAAGCATTTCCTCCTCAGAAAAATTACAAGTGACTACTTGACATAGGATTGCCAGAGTTGCTGGTTAATAAAAACTGCCTGTGTTTAATCAGTGTCTGGTCAATCACCGCATGTAAGAGCTTTTAAAATCTTTGATAAATTCCTGCTACTGGACCCCTTAAGTTATGAACATCTAAGCAGATTTTAAAGAGCAGAGTTACCTTGAGGTTCATGCACATATTTTTAAAAAGCTGCTAAAGACATCACGCACATTAAAAATTAGAAGAAAAATAATTAAACTAAAATGTGGAGAGTACTGTTACCATAGCCCATTTAAAGTTTAGTCTGTGCAGAGGAATTAGAATAATGTCTTTCATCTAATATAACTGAAATTTCTACTAAATATAAATTATAGTCTTTAATATTTTAAATTTTGATTAAATATAGGGGATATTGATACCTCAAAAATTCTGCTTTTGTTAAAACTTACGCAGGTTTATATAGCGCACACTAGACTGTTCATAGGAGGGAAGGGGAACTAAAGTTAATTAGTTTAATATGGTACCAGGGTACTGAGCTAAGTGTTTAATGTATATAATTTCATTTAATCTTCATATCATTCATATAAAGTAGTTATTGTTTAGATATTATCTTTGTATTACAAATGAGGAAACAACCAGAATGGTTACACAGCTGTTATTCTGTTTTACCCTGGTTTGTTAAACCCCAAATCAGCATTTGTTCCAATAAAATAGGAATTGAACAATGCCCCTGGCCTTTAGGAACTCTCAATGTAAAAAGGAAATAAAGTGATACATTAAACAGTGTGGGTACTGTTTTTATGAGGTTTTAGGAACACGAAAGTACCACATACGTATTTGGGGAGTTTAGGAGAGGTTTTTGCAGAACAGTTGATGTCGGAGCTGAGTATTGAATAGGAATTTTTTTTAGCGTGGTTTCAAGTTAATGCTCCTACTTTATAAACTGTTTACAACTTGATATTTTCAGCAATGATGAAATTAGCATCTGAGTATTGTTATAGAATCAAAAGCTATGTGAGAAATATTACCTCATATACACATAGACACAGTATTAAGCATGGTGTATTATATTTAATTTTATTATTTATTATTTTGATACTATTTTGATGTTAAGAATTTAGTAATTCTAGGTATAATGTGATTTCTTTTACTACAGATGTCCTCCTCGTACTTTCTTACCAGCCCTCTGCAAAATTTTTCTTGATGAAAGTGCTCCAGACAACGTGTTAGAAGTAACAGCCCGTGCCATAACATACTACCTGGATGTATCTGCAGAATGCACCCGAAGGATTGTTGGGGTAGATGGAGCTATAAAAGCACTTTGTAATCGTTTGGTTGTGGTCGAACTTAACAACAGGACTAGCAGAGACTTAGCTGAACAATGTGTAAAGGTAAGTCTTATGTATTGGCCCATTTGAAAATCACTTAGAGAATAAAAATATATTTTGCTAATAAACTTTGAATCATCAGTCTTACTTTATTGAAACTGATTGAGAACAGTGGAGGTCACAGCCCTTGTTACACCATAGGAGATTCCATATGGCTTGGAAAAGAAATCTTATTTTTGAAGGAAAATTGTAGGTCAGTGATAATTTTCTTCTGTGCTGCCTCAGTGCTCTTCAGTTCCTGGTAGCCACTAACACTTTTGAGATAGGTTGTCCCTGTTCTCAGCCAAAATGATTTTGTATGAAAATGGTAATAAGCTCCACCATGACATCTAACACTGACTACCCGTGCTAGGTATTATACTAAACACTTCATATGTATTAACTCATGTAATAATTTTTAAGACAATTTATTATTGGTTAATATTGATAATAATTGGATATTATTAATATTACATAAATTTCAAGCGTACAACTTTATCTGACTCATTTAATCTTAATACAACTCTCTGTGTTAGGTACTGCTAATACATTTCTATTTTATAAGTGAAGAAAATTCAAGCATACTGAGGTTAAGTGACTAGTCTGGGGTGATGCAAATAGTGGTAGAGCCAAGATTTGGAGATTATAATTTTGAAGATTAGGAAGTCATGTTGTAGGGCCCATGGATTTAACTTTTATGCTGTACTCTTTTAGAGTAAGCTTTTTTGTTTGGTTCTTGGTGTTGCTAATTATAAACTTTATGTGACTCTAAGGCATCAATACTGGGTCAGTAGTTTATTGGAACTACTTATGAATGCATTTAGATTGTACATATTTTTTTTATGATTCGTGTTTCATTCTTTTTATTATTCTTGTTGCTCTAGGTCAGCAATTTTTAAACTTTTTGTCTCCAGATCCCTTTATAAGTCTTAAATTATTAAGGACCCCCAAAGAGCCTTTGTTTATATAGATTATATCTATTTATATTTACCGTATTAAATATTAAAACAAATTTAAAATATTTATTACTCTATCTGAAAATAACACTCATTACATGTTAACATGCATTACATTTTTAGTGAAAATAACTATTTACCTGAACAAATAGAATATTAGAAGAGTAGCATTGTTAAGCATTTTTGCAAGTATCTTTAAAAAGTATCTGGCTTAATAGAAGACAGCTGAATCCTCATATCTGCTTCTGCATTTAGTATCACACTTCACATTAGCTTCTAGAAAATTCTACTCTCTAATCCTGAGAGATTGAGAATGAAAAAGACAATTACTGTTTTAATATTATTATGAAAAAGTTTACAAGGAACCCTGAAAATATCTTCCTCACACTTTGAGAGCTGCTGTTTATAGGTGTAAATGTCTTGACAGTCTGCCTCTATGTCTGTAGATTTGTCTGTCTCAGGTCTCAGAGGAGGAGGTATCCATTTTCCTGTTCAGAGCTTCCCTACGCCCTTATTCTAATCATATCACTTTTACTCAACTGCTATATTTTCATACTTTCTGCTTTGTTACACTTTGCTTTCTCTTTCTCTGTTTCCTTTGCAGATTATTCTTAATTCATGCTTTCTACAATGGTAGTATTTCCTAAGGTTCTGCTTTCACCTTCTTAAAACTATATAGACTTTGCCTAGACAGTCTCATATATCAGCACCAGTTCCATTCATATGTATATGCCTCTCACATCTTTATCTCTAGACCTAACCTCTCTCTTGAGTTCTTGAGTCTATATTCAAAGGGTTGTTAGACATCTCCAGCTTGATGTCTGTGTTTATTCTTTCACTAAAGATAAACTCTTACTCTGATAATTGACATTAACGTTCATGTAGTCACTGAAGGCGGAAATCTGTGCTTTATCTCGTTTCCTTTTTTCCACTCCACATATCATTAATGATCAAGTTCTTTTTTAGTTTATTTCCTTGAGGCTATTTGTCCCTATTATTGCCTCAGTTAAGCCCCTATCATCTCTTGAATATTAATGCTTGAATTTTTACATTTGCCTTTACACTCTCCCTGTACCCTATTTCCCACAGTTATTAATTGTAAATCTGATCATATTATTTCCCTGCTTGAAACATTTTTCTTGCTTTCAGAATGAAGTGTAAATTTCTGGTATGCTTTTATGATCTATGGACTCTGATAACTCTCTAGTTCTATCTGAACACCTTAAATATCAACATAATTTAGAAAATAAGTTGATTTTTAATGTTTTGAGATTCATAGAGTAAGAGTGAGGAGAATGAATAATGTAAAGCTAGCATTTATTTAAAAATGTTTTTAATGTCTAGAATTTTTACACACTTTTGCTAAATTACTTGTAGTGTCTTAGCTTGCCATGAGGTTTCACTGCCCAGTATGGTAGCCATATATGAGCATTGAACACTTCAAATGTGACTATCCAAATAAAGATGTAAGTATGAAATATACATGGGATTTTGAAGATTTAATACATAAAAGAATGTAAAATAGATAAATAATTTTTATATTGATTATATATTGAAATGATGATGCCTTGGATATATTGGTCTAAATAAAATATTAAAGTTAAATTTTTTTATTTTGCTTTACTTTTTTAAATGTGGCTGCTAATGAAGTTGGAGGGTGCTTTATGTTTTCTGTGATTCTGGAAAATTAAAATTGGACTTACTGTATTCTTTTGTTAATTTTGTTTTACTGTTATAGGTGTTAGAACTGATATGTACTCGTGAGTCAGGAGCAGTCTTTGAGGCCGGTGGTTTGAATTGTGTGCTTACCTTCATTCGTGACAGTGGACACCTGGTTCATAAAGATACCTTGCACTCTGCCATGGCTGTGGTATCAAGACTCTGTGGCAAAATGGAACCTCAAGATTCTTCTTTAGAAATTTGTGTAGAATCTCTGTCTAGTTTATTAAAACATGAAGATCATCAGGTAAGTAAATCACTGTTGTATACTTCGATTTTATAATGTCCCCTATTTGTAACTATGATATACTATAATTTGAACTTTTCCTTGATGAAGTAGAGGTAATTCCATCTTCATTTTCTCTTATTTTATATCTTTAGGGTAATCCTTTTTTGTTTGCCAGTGAAACATTTTAAATTTTAAAGGTGATAATGTGTTTATTCTTAAAATTTAAATGTTTTAGCAATATATAATTTTTAAAGCTGTACTTATACTCAGTGTAATTTGTTGACTAAGCACAATTTTCTAGACTTAAAAAGGTAGTTATCTCTGGAGTAAAATAACACAGTATTTAAAGTGTTACATGTGTAAACTTTTGTTGAATTAGCATTTGAGAAAATAAAACTTGACTTTTAATGATTATTATCATTCAGGTGTTATTTTCAGTTGATACTTATAGATTATCTTGGCAAAGTTGTACATAATAATAGTTAATATTGGTTGAGGTTTTACTGTCCATTTAGGTTCTTTACATATGTCATCTTATTTAAGCTCAGACAGTGAATTATAGGTACTATTATCCCCATTTTACAAATAAGGGAACTGAGGCCTTGCGCTGTTAAGTAACATCCTCAGGTCATACAGTTAGCAAACTGGAGCCAGGATTCAAATTCAAACAAATTGTTTGCTTTATCTCTTTGTTAAATCTGCCTTTCTTACTGTCTCAGTATTGAAATAAATAGTACCAGCTCTTTTTATTTAGGTGAATTTTGTTTATATGCATATTCTTTACATCATTAGGTTTCAGATGGAGCTTTACGATGTTTTGCATCATTAGCTGATCGATTTACCCGTCGTGGTGTTGATCCAGCTCCGTTAGCCAAGCATGGATTAACTGAGGAGCTGTTATCTCGAATGGCTGCTGCTGGTGGTACTGTATCAGGGCCATCATCAGCTTGCAAACCAGGTCGCAGCACCACAGGAGCACCTTCTACAGCTGCAGATTCCAAATTGAGTAATCAGGTTTCAACAATTGTAAGCCTGCTCTCAACACTTTGCAGAGGCTCTCCAGTAGTAACACACGTAAGGATGTTTTTGATCTTTGATGTTTAATCTTTCAGAAAAAGTGTTTTAGTGTCATGCAAATACGTTAAACTCTTTTTCTCCCATTCTCTTTCTAGGATCTCCTGAGGTCAGAGCTTCCAGATTCAATTGAAAGTGCATTGCAGGGTGATGAAAGATGTGTGCTTGATACCATGCGTTTGGTTGACCTTCTCTTGGTGCTATTATTTGAAGGACGAAAGGCTTTGCCAAAGTCTAGTGCTGGATCTACAGGCAGAATCCCAGGACTCCGGAGATTGGATAGTTCTGGGGAGCGCTCGCATCGGCAGCTTATTGACTGTATTCGAAGTAAAGATACCGATGCCCTTATAGATGCAATTGACACAGGAGGTCAGAAAATGTTTTTTTTTTTTGTTTGTATTTTTAATATAAAAGGGAAACATATAAGGAATTATATAGACAATTTCTAGTTTCTAGAATTTGGACAGTAGTTTTAGTAATTAGGCCAGATAAAGAATAGCCAACCCTTTTCATATCTTCCTTTCTCTTCATGTGTATGAGTATCAGCCTGATGCATGGTAAGACCTGAGTAAATACTTGTTGAACGAGTAAATGAAATTTAATGTTACATGTCAGAAGGAAATCATGTTAGTTCTAAGGTGAACTGCAGATCGAATTTAGTGCTGTCATTTTCTCAAGATTAATGAAACTGACACAAGTGATTTATTGTAATATATAGTACATTTTTAGACTGTTTCATGAGGTGATGAGCAAATATAAATTGGTGAAAGATGCTTCTTGGTCATTAGACTTGTCTTTGTGTTCTTTTGATGACAGATGTGGATTAGTTTCTTTTCCACAGTATGGCATGAGGCAGCTAGTATCCTATTGAGTTGTGTTATATAGTTTTTTTTCTTCCTTATTTTATATATATATTTTAAGACTTAAAGCCTTGCAAATCCTCAGTGGTTTAAAATTTTTAGAATACTTCCTCTTAGCAGAATTTACATTTGCTGATTATTTACTACTTTATAGTTTACTTAAATGTTTAAAATTGGCCCTGTATTTAGTAATAATAACAATCTTTAAATGGTTCCCACTTCAGTAAAGTTCAACATTATTTTGTTAGCTTTTAAAAATTTATTTTCTTCCTTTAAATTTTCAGCCTTTGAAGTAAATTTTATGGATGATGTGGGTCAGACTCTATTAAACTGGGCCTCTGCTTTTGGAACTCAGGAAATGGTAAGCTAATAAATAAAAGGTAATGTTTTAAATCAAAGGTAGAAATACTAACAGCAATTTATGATTATTTATCATTTTACAGGTAGAGTTTCTTTGTGAAAGAGGTGCCGATGTTAATAGAGGTCAGAGGTCATCATCATTACATTATGCTGCATGTTTTGGAAGGCCTCAAGTAGCAAAGGTAAAATCCAGATTTTTAAATCATTTTAATATTTGACATTTACTGGTTCAAAATTAGAATGCTATACAAACTTTCATTATATTAATTCATGCTTCCATGCCATCTTCATTCATTTCATTCCCCGTTGCCCACTATAGGTAAGCATTTCTTATTGTTTCTTTTTGTTTATCTTTTCAGAGTTTCTTAATACAGGTACAAGCAAAAAAATATGTATGCTTAATACCTCTTTTTCTTATACAAAATGTAATATTTTATACACTGATATATACTTTGCTTTTCATTTAATAATATAGTTGGAAGACCTTTTTTATATTTGGAGAGCTTTTTTACATCTGCACTTACCCTGTGTGGATGTACTGCAAGTTTATCCACTCATCTATTGCTAAACACTTGGTTGTTTCCAATTTCTTACTCTTGGCAATGAATGACTTTGTACAAGCATTCCTCAGATATTGCGGGTTTGGTTCCAGACCTCTGTGATAAAGCATGGGTATTGTAGTGAAGTGCGAGTATCCCGGTAAAGTGTCATAATCTTTTTGCTGGTGGAGAGTCTTGTCTTCAATTTGTAAAAAAAAAAACAACAACACAAAAAACTCGATATCTGTGCAGCTCAGTAAACTAAAGCACAATATAAAGGGAATTATGCCTGTACATATTTCTCTTATTTCTGTTTAACAAAAGGTAAATACTTTATTTGCAATGAAGCATGCATAGTTATATTATTAATTTTTAGTTACCAAAGGACTTTGGAGAGTTCAGTTAGGATAAATTGAGGTTCAGAGAGGTCAGATGATAAGGGTTAACCCAAATATATGATCTAGGTTGTTAGAATCTTCTTATTGTGAAGTAATTTGGCATAGTGCAATGTTTGTTGGCTACAAAATTAGGCACACCTGGATTTAAGTCTCAGCTCATTAACAAAAAGGGCTGAGTGGTTTTGGGCAAGTTTCTTAAATTTGACTTGAAGTTTTATCAATAAAATGCGCATATATATTCCTAGCACGCTTATTGTGATAATTAGGAAAAAAATACATGACAAGCATTTAGTATACTAGTTGGTATGTCATAGATACTCAAATGGTAGTTGCCGTTATCGTCACTTTTACAGTATAAGAAAATTCTTGTTGATAACTTAGCTTTCTAATCTGGGAAAGGTGGTCTCTTCAAGCTCGAATTCTGTCAGTTTGAATAGTTTCTGGAGAAAATGATGCTCCTGAGAGTGATAATATTTTTTATTGAGCCATTTTCTTTTGACTCATACTATTTCACAGTTATGAGTGGCTGAGTGGGAGAGAAGGAGCCTAATGAATTCTATCTAATCTTAACCTATGTTGATTACACATCAGCCCACAGTGAGCTATAGTTGCCAGTACTAACAATGGTATAGTAGGTACTGTTCACTAGGCATGTATTCTGTGGCAGCCAGTGTCTTAAGCATTTTACACATCTGATTTAATTTTCACACATTCTTTTGTTTTTAATTATTTCTAAGATATACTTCCACATTCCCCCTCCACATACACATTTTAACATCTCTTAAGTACGAAAATGTCTTATAATTGCTATACAGACAGATAGAAATTGCATCATAGTTATTACCTGTCCATGCAACAAAAATTGAGAAATGGATTTTAGTAACGTGAGTGAAAAATCCTGTTTGATAGAGGAGCACTCTCAGAAATGCTGTCATTAGTGCTGTTTATGGCACTGATGACGGCGTTGTGTACACATATTGATGACTTTGCATTAAATTGTAATTAATTATGAAGAATTATATTTGGAATGTGAAGAAATTACAGAAATACTGTATTACGTTTCATTTATATTTTCTAATTTGTTAAAGTAATATACGAAAAAACATCTAAGTTTACAAAAGTTCTTTCAGTATGTTGAAAAATAAATTCCAAGCAATGAAATAGGATTGTTGCAAAATTTAATTGGCCTTGCATCTTCTTTCTTAGTAGTACTTAAAGATATATTGACTAAATCTCTGGCATCTTAGACTTGATGAAATACTGAATTATTGTGATTCAAACCCCAATACTTTGAAACTTTTTGGCAGTACTGCATACTTTCTTGATTTATTTATTCGTCAAGTATATCTATTTATTACACCATAATGACGTTCAAAAAACTATCTCTGAGGCTGATAGGAAAAATGTGAGATATGTTCTCTGTTCCAAAGAGTTTGCAGTCTGCTGGGGAGGGAATCCAATGTCCATTAAAAATTGATGAATGGTATGAATTTGTATTTAAGACCTAAATTTTGTAGTTCATTTTAGAAGAATTGATTTCACTTGTTAATTGGCAGAATGTAGGAAACAATGAAGATGATTACCACATCATAAACTGAATGCTAGTAGCTATGTTAAAGAAATTGGGAGGAGGAGTTTGATAGAGAAGGTGACAGGTTCAGATGTGAACATGTTTAATTTGAGTTGTTAATAACGAAGTAAAGTTAATCTAATTTTTTCAAGTGATAAATAGACCACTTTTATGGTAATGTGTGCAAAGGCAGAGATTTGAATTGGTATCTGCTTGATTAATTCTGTAAGTATGCATTCTAAAGTATATGGGCACTATCTAAAGATTACAGAATTGGATACTAAAGTAATAATGTGTTAATGGTTATATCCGAACTAAATACTTTTCTTTTTTAGACTCTCTTACGGCATGGTGCAAACCCGGATCTGAGAGATGAAGATGGGAAAACTCCATTAGATAAAGCTCGGGAAAGGGGCCATAGTGAAGTAGTAGTTATTCTTCAGTCTCCAGGTGAGTGGTAAAATATTTTCTTTTAAGCCATCTACTATTACTTTTCAGCTTCGCTTCCATAGAAGTAGATATATTAATATTATATAAATGAACTAATTCCTGTGGGAAATCAAATAATTATTACATATATGCTTACATTTGATAAACCAGAATCAAAAGTTTAAGTGGTGTGGGGAATGTCATGAAGAATAGTTGGGTATTATATAGATGAAGTAAGTACTTTGACCAAATTTTTATGTTTTCAAAGAGTAGATGAATGCATACCCTCTTTGAAATAATTTTTTAGAATCAAGTGGAATATCCAAAATTATCTCCTTAAGTTGTGATTGAGCTCATTGGAGCTGCTAATGTTCTTTAGTATTCTTATAAGCAACTTTGATATATACAACATCCTAATTTCAGTTTAATTATTGTTAATTAGGGATAATAATAGTTTGGAGTTGGGTACATTTTAATATTCTTTCATTGAAAGAAAAAATTTCCAGAAAGTCGTTTTATTGAACAATATTTGTCTGCAGGGGATTGGATGTGTCCAGTTAATAAAGGAGATGATAAGAAAAAGAAAGATACAAACAAAGATGAAGAAGAATGTAATGAGCCAAAAGGAGATCCGGAAATGGCACCCATATACTTGAAAAGGTTATTGCCAGTGTTTGCACAAACATTTCAGCAAACTATGCTGCCTTCAATAAGGTAGTTGTTCATACTATTTGTATTTACTAGTTAAATTATGCCAGTTATATAGTTTTATTTATCTCCCTTTTCCAGAATGATTTGAGCTTTATTTTAATACTGAAAAGGTATGGTAAGAATAAAAATTAGATTAGCAATTAGATTGGAAAGATAAATCTTTTCTTCTGATCTGACTTAAGGATTTTAAAAAATCAAGAAGTCAAGGTTATAACACAATTTTTGTAGTTCTGAATATCAACTCTAGGGAAATTTTGATGAGTAAGCAAACATTTATTGAGCCTTATGGTTTTTTTGCTAGAGTCAATGTGAGATGGCCATTGGAGGAGTTGCCCAAGGAAACGAGATTTAGCTTTTGCTTACTGTACCCTTGCAGGCTAGTGAGGAAGACGTAATAATTAATACAGGGTGGTAAGTGATAGATTAAACATATAATCAGAGTTCTCTGAGAATATAGATTATTTAGCAACTAATTGGGCTGAGCAAATTGGAGAAGATTTTACATAGAAGCGAGTTTTAAATTAGGCTTTAAAGGATACTTGGCAGTTTTCAAGGTAGGCAGATTTGGAAGGATTGATGGATACCAGTATGTGCAAAGGCATGGAGTTATATAAGTCGGTCGATCCTGGTGCACGTTCTGATGGCTCTTCCTCTATAGTGTGTTTATAGTCTGCCATTTCTATCCATCTGTTGCTAATACTCTGGTCCAGGGTATCTACTCTGTAGTTTGACTACTCTAGTTTCTCCTCTTTCTCTCTTGCCCATTTATAATCTGTTCTTACATATTAGATTGTTATTTTAAAAGTCATAATTATATCACTTTATGGTTTAAACCTTCTAGTACCGTCTAACTGGCCTTAACTAAAACCTGACTCCTTAACTCTCAGACTTGCAAGGTCTTAACATAAGCCTCACCCAGTTCTCTGACCTCATTTAGTACTATCTAACCCCTAGCCCATTACATTTACACTGTGCTAGCCTTTTTTCTGTGTTTGGAACACTCCAGGTATATCCTTACCATAGGGCTTTTCCACTTATTTCCCTTTGCTGGAAACTTTATGTTCCTTGGTCTTTTGAATGGTTGGTTTCTCCATGTTAGTTCAAATGTTGCATCCATTGATGTTTGTACACCTAATTTAAATTTACCCCTAGGATACCTTTTACATCAGTCATAATGTTTTATTTCCTTTACAGCGCTTGCACTGTCTGAAATTTTACTCTTTGAGTTTTTTGTTCGTTTTATTGTCTGTCTGTCTCTCTAAAATAAGCTCCACGAGAGCTGGCCTTTGGGTACTGCCATATTCCTACAAAGACAAGGAGGTATAGAATAGGGTTTGATATTTAGTAGGTCCTCAGTAGATAGTTCCTGACTGTTTGAATGAGTGTGTTTTGTTAGCAGGGCAAGTAGTTTGGTATTAATGGAATATGGAACATGTTTGGACAGCTCAGTGAATGATATTAAAAAGGTAGATAGGCATCTTTATGACCTATGAAGGCCTTTGTGATCCATGATAATGACTGTAGAGTTTACCCTACAGTTAAAGAAGGATCATTAAAGACTTAAGAGGAAATATGTCACAGTCAGATTTGTGATTTTTATGAAGATTGCATTGGCAGCTGGTGGCGAAAAGGACCGGAATGAGGGCAAGAATGAAAATAGACTACTTGAGGGTTCATTGCAATATGAATTCCAGATAGTTGCTGGGGGACTGGATTTGTGAGAACAAATTCAAGAGGTTGGGAGATGGATTTTGTAGGGATTGATGACTAATTAGATGTGAGGGGTGAAGGAAAAGAAGGGGTGAAGAATGACTGCTGAATTTTTGGCTGAGATCAATAGAATATGTAGTTTAGTAGGATTCAGGTACCTTAAATACCTGTATTCGGAGTTGACATTTTAAAGTACAGTCTTCTTTAAATAGGAGAAAAATAGCAGTAAAATAAATCACTGTGAACATTTAAGAACTTGGTTTTTGTTCTTTCCCAAGCAGCTAATGAGGTATAGATGTTAGTGGGGCCAACTGTTTTTTGTTTTGTTTTGTTTTGTTTTTATAAAAGGTTTGAATCATCTTAAGAAATGAGCAGGTTTAATTTTGAACAAGATAATTTGGTCTGAAAATTTTAGAGGACTAGCTGTCATGCCAATAAAAGATTAGCATAGAATTGCTTCATGATAAGGCCATCAGAAAATTAGAAAGCATGTGCCCTATAACAGAGTTCCCTTTTTGGATGGTTATTTTCTATCATTATTTTAAATGTTTGAAGGTTGTCTAAACACAATTTTAGGTTTTGCACATTTGATGCTAAATTCTCCCAGGTAGTAATTAGCAAACACATTTAACTAGCGAATGAGATAGCATTATGTCTTAGTTGAGAGCTCATGCTTTGTAGTCAGCTCAAAGTGGATCCAAATGCTAGTGTTGCCACTTCCTAGACAGGTGGCCATGAGCAAGGTACATAACCTCTTGATCTTAATTGGTTCATCTCTAAGATGGAGATAGCTATACTTAATTCTCTTTAGGTATGAGAGTAAAAATTAGAACTGTGTTAGGTATTTAGCATAATGCCTAATATTAAGAAGTATTTGGAAAAAGGTAGTTCATTTAAAAAATATTTGGCAATATTGAAAACAAAGGTTAATAGATTACAACCTAATTTTTCTACTGTTTCAGTTTGAAATTTGATTAAAAGAGTAAAAATTTACTCTGATCAGGCAGTTAAAGAAGAGTCCATGTATATGGACTTCAGCTATTTTCTATCAGTATTGGCCTATGCACAATGTCTATTCAGGAAGTAAAAGGCAGACAACAGATGGGTGAAGGCTTTAAAACAGAGGATATCAGTTTTAATGGTAGAGTAGTTTGTAAAAACTTGATTATTCTCTGTAAGGTTCCCTATCCCCCAGTTTTATTGAGATATAATTGACATAACATTGTATTAAAGTGTACAAAATGTTGATTTGACATGTATCTCTTGTAAAGTAGACTGAGGACTTCTCACTTTTTTTTTGAAGAAAGGCTATATTGAATTTTGGAGGTCTGATAAATAAACATTTTTGGAGTTAGTATAACAACACGAAACCAAGATTTTTAGCAATGGAAATTTTCGAGGATTCATTATTATTATTATTTTTTAATCACAATTTGAGGGAAAGTAGACTGGTTGGATAAAGGGAGAAATTGTTCTTAGATAAGAATAATTAAGTAATCTAAAATAAATTATTTCAAAATTGATAGATGGAGTTTTAAAGAAAATAACTACAGAATTTGTTTTAGAATTTGACAGATCTTAAAGTTCATCTGGAAGAATAAGTGAGATTATTGAAGAAAAATCTGAATAGCTATTGTAAACTTTCAGTAATTAAATCTTTTTGATAACTGGCACAAGAGTTTATAAAATCAATGGAATAGAGTATCTTCCCAAATAGAGCCAGTTATAATATATATAGAAATTGAACGTATTCTAATAGAAGTTTCATAGATCATTTGAGATAGGGTTATTTAGTAAATGGTACTAGAATATCTGCTTTGCAGTTTGATTTTTAAAAATCAGCTTAGTTCTTACATTGCATTTCTAGTCGTAAATGGATTAAAAAAGATTTAAAATAAAACCTTAGAAAACAAAAAACATAATCATAAATGTTTATCAGAATTTGATAGGAATAGTGACTTTTAAAAGTCATTGTATTCGTCCTGTCATTTTAAATTTATTTTATGTAAAAAACAAAACTACATAATATCGGAAACAATATTATAGCCATAAAAGGGCCATAAATCAAAACTCTTAATCCAAATAAATAGGCTAGCAGATTGGTATTTGTTAGAAACTATGACCAGGGAATACTATCTTTATTATACAAAGAGCACATAAAATTTTTCCAAAAATTGTAAGAGCCATTTTAAATCATCCAATGACATTAGTTTTTTAAAAAATCACATTTTGAGGGACAAATGCACAGTGCTTAAGAAGAAATAGCAAAAAACTAACCTGGGAAAACAATATCTTACTAATAAAAAATAAAACATTTAAAAATAAAATCTGATGTTATTTTTACCCATTAGACATTTAAGAACTTTCTTAAAAAGTAACATTGTAGTGGATTAGTACATCTGTATCTGCTGTAGTTTAAGCTGTTTACATCTTTTTTGCTTTCCAGCTATATTGAGGTATAAATGACATAAAATTGTGAGATATTTAAAGTGTATATCTTGGTGGTTTGATCTGCATACCTATACATTGTGAAGGGATTCCTCTGTCTAGTCTAGTTAATTAACACATCTGTCACCTCACATATTCATCTCTTTTGGGAAGGGGGTAAGAACATTTAAGTTCTCTCTCAGCAGATTTCATTGATTCAATACAATGATATCAACTATAGTTACCATGTTTTACATTAGCTCCACAGATCTTATTTATCTTATAGCTGAAAGTTTGTGCAGCATGGCCTTCAATAATATAGTTCAACATTGTTTCATTATAATGTTAATGAGTTGCTATAGGAACTTAACTCTTGTTTATATCAATTAGCTTATGGTAAAATTGGTTTCATTATACGTCATTTGGCTTAAAGTCGCAGAACCTGTTCATTACGTTGGGTGAGGACTTACTGGGTACCCTTTACCAATCTCTCCCTAGAGAGAATTATGAAGTACACAAAATAAGAGTCTAATGCTGTA
The DNA here is from genome assembly GCA_003508835.1 of Eonycteris spelaea. NCBI lineage: Eukaryota > Metazoa > Chordata > Mammalia > Chiroptera > Pteropodidae > Eonycteris > Eonycteris spelaea. The sequence goes on along the minus strand of PUFA01000091.1, from coordinate 6,576,476 downwards.
GAATTAATAGCTGTATCATATGCTTCTCTTGGACATCAATATCAATTTTTGAGTAGCTCCTATGTTCTAAACAAAACCGTGGTTAAATAGAAGGGAAAGAAGGCATGTCAGCTTGTTAACAGTGGAGATATTGGGGGGCATGGGATTATTAGGATCTCAACATTTGTATGAGAATGTATTTAAAATGAACATGGATTTTGAATTTGACAGATGACAAAAATACTTAATTTGAAATTTGATTTCCATATAAACTACCAGCTATAAATCGTTAGAGCTTTGTATTTTGGGTTATAGGAAATTACAAGTTAATTACAATTTATACCATTTATTCTGTTAGTAATCGCATTACTCTTTACTTGATTTTCTAAAATTATCATGGCATGTTAATAGTCATGCTAGTTTTAAATGTAAAATAGAATAAGAAAATTATAGATAATTTAAGTTTTGATGAGTTCAATACATTCATATTAGGAAATAAATGAAATTACCTAAAAATGATCATAAACTATTGCTAGTTTTGTCTTAAATTTTTGTATTCTATTATTGAGAGTACTTTTTAGCAGAGTGTATAAAACCTGATTGGATATTTTAGTTTTCATTAATGTGTACTTGTATTTAATTTTATCATGACTTCCTAAAATTCTTTTACTTCTCAAGGAAAGCAAGTCTTGCTCTGATTCGAAAAATGATTCATTTTTGCTCTGAAGCACTGTTAAAAGAAGTTTGCGATTCTGATGTTGGTCATAATTTGCCTACAATACTAGTAGAAATCACTGCAACTGTCCTTGATCAAGAGGTCAGTTTTTTATCTTTTTTTGAAATTCCTATAGATTCCCTTTCGGTAATGGTCAGTAAAACAATGTAACTTTTATCCTAATATTAGTAAATCATTTTGTCTGTGAAAATTATTGCATTTGTCTACTCCAGACATCTAAACTTATTTTTATAATTTTTCTTTAATTTCCTTTTTAAAAATTTTCTCCAGGACGATGATGATGGCCACTTGCTGGCTTTGCAGATCATAAGGGATTTAGTAGATAAAGGTGGTGATATTTTTCTGGATCAGCTAGCCAGACTTGGTGTAATTAGCAAAGTGTCAACTTTGGCAGGTCCTTCCTCAGATGATGAGAATGAAGAGGAATCAAAACCAGAAAAGGTAAGTGATCTTAATTGCAGTGGTATCAGGAATAAGGTTTCTTTTGGGGAAATCTACTTGTAGTTCATAATGGATTTTGACAAAATAATGGCAGTATGAAATAGTGCTGTTTTTAAAAATTTGGCTAATTAATAAAATATATTATTGATAATATGTAAAACTTTCAGAAAAGTTGCAAATAAAGAACATCAGGGTATCGTCTATTCAAATTCACTAATTATTGACATTTTGCCCCATTTTCTATATCATTTTGCAGACACTTGTACATGTGTGTGTGTACATTAAGAAAATATTATTTGACAGAAGCTGGATACATAGTGCCCCTTTTTATACCTAAAAACTTCACCAAAAAAATCAGGACATTCTTTTATGTAATGCTAGGATAGTTATCAAAATCACAAATTTAATATTTATATAAAATTATGTTTAATTCAGAGATAATATTCAAATTTGCCATTGTCCTTAATAGCAATTTTTCTCCTTGGTCCAGGAGAACATATTACATTTAGTTATTATGTTCCTGAGAACCTGCAAAAATTTCTTAGCTTTTCTTTTTCTTTCATAGCTGTGGCATTTTTGAAGAGGACAGACCTCTTAATTTGGACAATGATCCTCATTTTGCATTGGTGCCATGTTTCTTGATCAAATTCATGTTATGTGTTTTTAGCAGGATGACCGTAGAGGTTATGTTATGTCCTTCTCAGTGCATAGCGTGCCTTCTCATAGGCCCATGATGTCTTGTTTGATCTTTTGCTGATACTAATTTAGATCACTTGGTTATGTTTGTCTATGCCAGGTTTCTCTCTTGTGAAGTCTCTCTTTTGCCTTTTGTAATTAATAAGTAATTTGTGGGGAGATAATTTGAGACTGTGAAAATATGTCATTCCTCATTAAACCTTTACCAGCTAGTTTCAGTATTCATTGATAATTCTTGCCTTAGATTACAAATTTAAAATATACTTTATCTGTCTCTACTGATTGCAGTGGTTTAGTTCTAACGTTTAGTGCAAGCTTGCTATATAATAGTGATAGAGTACTGATTTTTTGAGATTGATGATGTTTGGTTTGTAATTGTAGAATCCTGAAGGAGTATGTGTGTGTGTGTATTTCTTAATTACTGGGGAATGTAGTAAAAAACAAAAGAGGTGATGTCTGGGTTTATCCTACTGGAATTTCACATTCAAGAAATAGGTTACACGTACTAGCAGTCTTTTTTATAGACTAACAAGCAGATTCTAACACACACATGGAAATTCAAGGGATTTAGAATAGCCAAAGCAACCTTGAAAAGTAACAAAGTTGAAGGACATACACCCTAGATTTCAAGTCTTATAAAACTATAGTAATCAATAAAGTGTGATAGATTAAATGACCCACATGTATACAGTCAATTGATTTTCAGCCAAAGTGCTAAAGCAGTTCAGTCAGGGAAGGATAATCTTTTCAAAAATGATGCTTGAAAAAGTGGATAGCATATGCAAAGAAATGAAATCTTGACCCTTACCGTATACACCATATACAAAATTTAACAGAAAATAAATCACAGACTGAAATGTATGAACTAAAAGTAAATCTTCTAGGGGGAAAAGAAGAAAATCTTAGTGACCTTGATGAAAATATCTTAAATACAACATCGAAAGGTTATACTATAAAAGAACAAAAAAAGGCAGTAAATTGTACTTCATCAAAATTAAACTTAAGTTCTTCAAAATATGTTGTTTAGAAAATAAAAAGTCAAGCCAGAAAGTTTTCTCAGCTTTTGTCTGAAAATATCTTTATGTGGCCTTCATTTTTGATGGATATTTTCAGTGCATACAAGGACTCTTGTGTGATCATTTTCTAGAACATTAAGAGATGTTCCTTTGTTAGGTGATGTGCGTAGTCCCTACTGAGAAGTTTGCTGTAATTCTCATTTTAATTCCTTTGTATGTAACGTATCTTTTTATTCTCTGTCTCTTTAAAGGATTTTATCACTAGTTTTTAGCAGTTTGACTTTTGATATGCTTTGCTGTGTTTGGTCTACATGTGCTTATGCAGATGTAGGTATCCATCACTGCTCAGGATTGTTTAGTTTTCTGTGATCTGTGGGCTTATAGTTTTTGTTAGATTTGGAAAATTTTCAGCTAATAGTACAAAGGATTTTCCACTCTGACTGTTTGGAATGTAAATATCTAACTACCTTGTGTGACCTCTTGGAATTGTTCACTTTACACTTTTCCGGTTGTCTTTTGCTCAGCCATATGGAGTATTACCCTATGCATGTGTGGTCTACTACTCAGTAGACTCATGATGACGACTAATTTTTAGAGGTCCTTTTTTGCTTGACTCCCTATATTGAATTTAGCCTCCATTATTCCATTTATCATAGCCTCTTCAAACACAGATCTCCATTTCTTTCCTCATATAGCTGGACCCTGTGTCTCCTCTTCTTAAGACCTTAGCCTGAAAATTGTGTCTAAGGGGCTTACCTTGTTTGTTTCCATTTTCTGAGGATAACAGTCCTGTGTTGTTCACCATTTGAAAACACTTTCATATATTTTGTCTAGTTTTTATTAGTTAAAATGGCAGGTTGGTGTGTGTTAATCTGTCTGGAGCACAGGTACTGTGTTTAGAGAAAATTATCCACATTTTAGAATCTTATTTTAATATTCTAAGCTACTTCAGGGAAAAACATAAAAAAATACTTATTTTTTAAGGTATAACAAGTATCTGTAAAATTTAAAAGAGCTTTACCTGTACACACATACCAAGTTCATATTTATTTAAGATGAATATTCTCAATACTTAAATGTCAACAAAGTAAAAAAAAATTAGGATACCAGACTAGGCAAATAATATTTATAGTTTTTAAAAAACATACTGTAATTAAAAGATTTTTGTGATGATAGTAATGATCCAGTATATTTGATTGACTTGGTCAAGGGTGGGCCTAATAGTTTTATTCTTCAAAAGCTTCTGGTGATTCTGTTACACTGCTAGTTTCAAATACTATTGACCCAGTCTAAAGATAAATCTTTTTCCCCCATAGTTAGGTCCAGAGAATTGGTGGGTTTCCCGAGGATGTAGATAATTAGCTAGTTATGTGTAGACCTAATCCATTGGTCTTCTTTACCACTGCACCTGGAAATGTTATAAGTTAGGTCATTATTTATATGAATTTCTTAACATTTTTAGGGCTTATTTGTAAGACTTAGTTATAGGTAGTGAATAATGTATTATTAATTAAACTATTGGCAACTAATATGTTGAGGATGTTTTAATTCTAAATTTGATTCATGTTCATGTTTTAAAAATACTTATGAATATTTGGAATAGAAATTATTTTTCTTATTTCATTGAATAATTTTACACATTTAGGAAGATGAACCACAGGAAGATGCTAAAGAATTACAGCAAGGTAAACCTTATCATTGGAGAGACTGGTCAATCATAAGAGGAAGGGACTGCTTATATATATGGAGTGATGCAGCAGCCTTGGAATTATCTAATGGCAGTAATGGATGGTTCAGATTTATCTTGGATGGAAAACTTGCCACCATGTATTCAAGTGGTAGTCCTGAAGGTGGATCGGATAGTTCAGGTAATATTTTGTTTCTATTTAAATGTTTTATTAGTTTCTGTTATTTTGATAATTTGTTTTTCTGCTCATATTTTTGCTGTCATTGTCATAGAAATAGCACATCCTTGATGATCTTATGGCTGGTTTCTTTAATATCAACAGAAAAATTACTGTATCATGAAAGCATTTCATAAATGCCTTTTTGTCGTATGAGATAAGAAATAGCACTATATTTTTGTCACTCTAGTCTTTTAGGTAAAGCTGTCTTTTGGCATGTATGATGAATTACACTTGTGCAATGTTTTCTCAAGTTATAACATCTCCAAAGCCTTAGATTTTAAAAACTTGTGGCTGTAGGATTGTTTTTATGCCCAACCCAAAATATATCAAACCAGTGAGAGTATACCAAAGAACAAAACTGCTATTTAAGTTTTTTGATAAGATTTTTTGGTAAGAAATTCCAATAGATTTATTTTAAAAAAAAGAATATTTGAAAGGAGTGAGGTTTTAAAACAATCATTTTGTCTTTGTAGAAAGCAGAAGTGAATTCTTAGAGAAATTACAAAGAGCTCGAGGCCAAGTAAAGCCATCTACTTCTAGTCAACCTATACTCTCAGCACCAGGACCCACTAAACTCACGGTAGGGAATTGGTCACTAACATGTTTGAAAGAAGGAGAAATTGCTATTCATAATTCAGATGGTCAGCAAGCAACAATATTGAAAGAAGATTTACCTGGTTTTGTATTTGAATCTAATAGAGGAACCAAACATTCATTTACTGCAGAAACTTCTCTGGGTAAGTAGGTATATAACTTCAGCAGATAAGAATAAGTGAATATATTAAATTGCAATAAAAAATATACTGTGAAATGTCCTTTTTTTTTTGAAGGTTCAGAATTTGTGACTGGCTGGACTGGCAAAAGAGGCAGAAAACTGAAATCTAAGTTAGAAAAAACAAAGCAAAAGGTATATTTGTGGGATTTGCTAGCATTTTTCTTTTTAAGTCTTTTATGCTGACATGATAAGGTTTCAGTGGTAGATTCTAAGCATTTAAAAAACTGAGTCATATAACAAGCTACACTAATCTAGCACACTTTTTTGTTTGTTTGTGGTTAGTTATTTCAACAATGTTGATTAACATTTTATTTTTTAATTTTTTTAATATATATTTTTAATTTTTTAATTTTTAAAAATTTTCCCCTCTCTTCTCTCCCCTCCCTTCTGGTTAACATACTTTTAGTTTTTCTTTTCTGTGTAGTTCAAAATTCTGTCATTCAAGCCAAGTAAGGGTCAACTGGATGTATACTAACTAGCAACTTTAAAACAGAAACAAAATGAAAATTTAGACAAAAAATAAAATTTAAATTATTTTTAAATAATTTGACTTAATGTCACAAAATTTTTAAACTCATGCTTTATTATTAATGATAGTAATATTTTTAGTGGTACAATGGGTTTGAAAATGCATTATATTTTATAAATCTAATTTAATACTTTATGAAAAAACTTGAGTGCCATGTTCTAGATTCAGATTCTTTTGATGCTTAATTTAATAGCCATCTTAGATGAAATCACTGTTTCAAAAAGATAAAGGAACAAATGTATTATTAACTCCACCCACAAAATTATAATACTGATTTTTAAATCCTATCAAGCGTGCATTTAAAAAAAATATGTTCAGTACATTTCTATCTTTATTATATCAATTGTTCTTACATTTTTCCGTTTTTAAAAGAAAATCTAGTAGTCAGATTCAGTATTTTCTGATGACAGATTATTTTTACTTTATAATGATATAAAGTGGTTATTTTTTTATACAGAATGTGAAGAATGTTTTTTTTTGGTGTTGGAATTAGGCGGGTACTTGTGTTTTGATGGTTTTGGCCATGGAAATGGTTATAATAAGTTTTATTTGGAGTAGTTTTTTTTTTTTAAATATGTAAAGATGTCTTCATTTCCAGTTGTTAGTGTCCAGGACCATCCCTGAGATATTTCCAGATGCTATGCCTTGGATGGAACATAACCACTCACTTGTGCATGTGCACTCTCTTTATATTCTATAATCATGCACCGCATAACATTTTGGGCAACAACAGACAACATATTTGATGGTGGTCCCATTAAAATTATAATGGCGCTGAAAAATTCCTATCACCCAGTGAAGTAGCCATTGTATGTCATAGGACAATGCATTACTCATGTGTTTGTCGTGATGTTGTATAAACAAATCTATTGTGTTGCCAGTTGTATAAAAGTGTAACATATACAGTTATGGTATAGCACATAATACTTGATAATGATAACAAATGGCTTTTTATTGTTATTTTAGAAATTTTCTTTTTACTAACATAAAAAATATTTTCTGTAAAACATTATGCCATGTTATGCTGGCAACAGCCTCATACATCTCATGTTTACCATGTCTCTTGGATGCATTATTTTCTCTTATGCTTGATTTAATCTCGTGTTGTATAGTAACACGCTGTACAGATTTATAGCCGAGGAGCAACACGCTATACCCTATATTCTATGTGTGTAATAGGCTATACCATCAAGGTTTGTATAAGTACATTCTGCGATTGCACAATGGAATCACCTAACAACACATTTCTCAGAATGTATTCCTGTCATTAAGTGGCATATGACTATGTTATTTCACGAGTGCTTCTATGTTTTTTAAAGAGAGTGTGAGGCCAGAAAGTTCTTCTAACTCAGGATATATTAAGGGCACTTGAGGATGACATAATCTCAATTAAAGCTAATCGTTAGATGCTAAAAGGAATTTGAACTAAATACAGTTGATTTTCATTATTCATAGTAGTTATATTCTATAACTACTAGGAGAATTGTTCCTAGGGAAAATAAAGGGTTAGGTTTTTGTGAGACTCTAGTCACATTTTTGTCACCTGATCCATGCATAACTTTGTTTTATGTGTATTTCTGTTTAAAGACATCATGTGTATTGTTTATTCATTAGCATTGAACTTGTGGCAAACAGCACTGTCATGGCTGAACAATGCTTATTTAACCACATGTATTTTCTCCATAAGGCACATGTTCCTTCTTGAACTTAGGAACATTGGACTGCAGTTCAGTACTGTGTTTGGAGGCCATTTTAAAAATTGAAATCAACAAAAAGCACAAAAATGTGAAAAATGTGGCACAAAATAGACTGTGAAAAGGACACACTTGTTTATGGTATAAGAGCAAAAATAAGAAGGTAGAGTGTCACCTTGTTTGACCTCAGCTGGGAACATGCACGTGAAGGAACTCTTAAATTTTCCCTGTACTGGCCATGCCTGTAAATGACTGAAAGTGCTGCAAGTATTGTTTTGGGGATTACAAATAAATTTTAGCCAGTGATTTTGCATTTTCAGACAATTTTCAAATAATGAAGATCAACTGTAATTCTTTTTAAAGCTATTACTCAGCAATCAAGAATTTCTTGGAGTATCTGATTTGTGGTATTGACCAACAAAATCTAGGCTAACTCACAGGGAACTGAAATTTCACAGTAAAGAAGAAAAGTAAATCAAGGAGAACAATGTCTCAGTCCTATATTTTCATTTTCTTAAAAATATGTAATTATTGACCCATTTTCTTTAAATTAATAGTAATTCAGTGATCATGTGACTATTTTGTGTATGAAAGCAGTATATATTTAAATAAACTAATTTTAGGTAAAAATAATTTATTAGTTTTAAGCTCTGCTTTTATTTATTAATAGTGTTTTATAAAAGAATGCTTTCTTCAGTATTGTCTAATACCAAAAACTTACTTATGTTTTAATTGTGAAAGGCATATCAGAATGGAAAGATACTACTAATTCATTTTTGGAGCAAATAGTGTTATATTACATTAGGGTTATGCTAGGTTAATTTGTGATTTAAGTGAAACTATATAAAGCCTAAATTTACATTATTTAAGCATTTATTTTAAAAGTGTTATGTACGAAATTGCATCAGACCCAAGTCTAGGAGGTGTATGGGTTGTTCTCTCTGATAACATTAATTTAATTTAAATGAGAGGTAATTAGTATCTAAGCCAACAATACAGTCAATCCTTCTGATGAAATATGTACACATATGAGTGTGATATAAATTGTATTTTGTGTGACTAACATAAACAGAAAGAAGATATAAAACCTAAGGTATACCCCAGAATTTAAAAAGGTTCAACTTTGGTTGATGGAATTACAGGTGGCTTAATTTTCTTGTCCTTTTTTTTTGCTTATTTGTATTTTCTAAGTGGTTCACCATAAACAAATTATTTTTATTAATAAAAAAAGCAAAATTAATTCTTTAGATTGTTAAATTTGGTTTAAATGAAATAAGCTTTTTGGTATATGATAAATACATGGTTTAAATAACCAAAAATTAAAATTATTGGTTCTTTTATTTGACGCTAGAGTACTTTTTCAACCTGTAGAATCTTTGGCATATGACTAGAAGTAGTATCATTTTTTGGAAGTTGATAATGGCAGAAATATTTTAATTCTAAAAGGGGTGTGTGTGTGCGTGTGTGTGTGTGTGTGTGTGTGTGTGTGTACGTATGTAAAAAAGAGAAGATTTAGTAAAATTATAGTGAAAATTCACATTTGCTGTTTTAATTTTCATAGGTACGAACTATGGCTCGAGATTTATATGATGACCACTTTAAAGCTGTTGAAAGCATGCCTCGTGGAGTAGTGGTCACACTCAGAAATATAGCAACTCAGTTAGAGTCATCTTGGGAACTTCATACAAATAGACAAGTATGTTAGCCTCCAGATTTTATGACATGCAGTGTTTAGTTTTGGTTTAGTTTTTCCCCTTTTTCCTTTATATTCTGGGCATTGATTAGGGGCCAGCAAATTATCACCCATGAGCTAAATTTGGCCCGCCTCCTAATTTTGTATGGCTTTATGAGGTAAGAATGATTTTTTTGCTAGATGAAAATTAAATGACTGGTTTTTACAGTTTTAAATGGTTATAAACAAGTAAGATTATTTCATGATTCATGAAAATTATATGAAAATGTAATGTCAGTGTCCATAAGTAGTTTTATTGTTCACAGCCATGCTTATTGAGTTACATATTGTTTGTGACTACTTTGGTGGCTACAACAGCAGGGTTTTAGAAGTGTGATGGAGGCCACATGACCTATACAGGCTAAAATATTTACTGTTGGTGTTTTACAAAAAAAGCTTGCTAACCCTGGTACAGGTAATTTGCATTAATAATTTGAGCTTCTTAATCTTGTTTAATATCTAATTTATTTTCATGGTAATTGATGTTTTGATAAATTAAGAATAGTGAGACTTGTTTGTTTTTTGATTGATTTTATTAAAAAATATTTTTTCTTGTAGTGTATTGAGAGTGAAAACACTTGGAGAGATTTAATGAAGACAGCTTTAGAAAATCTGATTGTACTTTTGAAGGATGAAAACACAATATCACCATATGAAATGTGCAGTAGTGGCTTGGTACAAGCACTTCTTACTGTTTTAAACAATGTAAGTTTATGAAGTAGTACAAAACAAAGTATGTAGTTTTAGAAATTATTGGTAGGTACACTTTTGGCAGAGTGCTATTTACTTTGTCAAGAAATATTAAAAGCTTGGTAATAAATATTATGTTTATAATTTCTCCAGCCTTTAAGTTGTAGTACTAGTTTGAGCCAATTGAATTAAATAATTGAGTCTACTTATTTAGATTTTTGAATTACCTAATTATAATTTGTTCAAGATTTTGTTGAAGAAAACACTTACTTTAGCTTGATTTAACATTATTCACTGCTTTGATTTCCTTATTAAAAATGGAATTAGTCTATAGACCTTCTTAAATACCTAAATTATTTGCACAAAGTTAATTTATGAGCAATGCATGTTTAGGATGTTTATATGAATATTTGACAAGTATTTGCTAATAACCTTATATTTCTCTTCAGTTTCTTCTACCTTTAATATTTAGTGTGATAATTTTTCTTTTCTTTTTAAAATGAAACATATATGCTTATTATCACAAATTCTAGCATAAATGTAAAAAATGAAAGCTTTCTCCTTATTTCAGTTCTATTGCCCTTTTACTTTCTTGATCTTAATCATTACATGTGGAGATACATTAAAGATTCACTTTAACTTTAGTCTCAGATTTTCTTTTATTAATTTTACAATTTGCACTTATTTCCATTTATTAGAAGTATATTGATATATTACATATATCAGTGCTATCTAGGAAATCATTTTTATAAAGCAATTATTTTTCTAATATTAAATCATACTGTTAAAATATTAAAATTCATAAATCTGAAACCACCTTGCATATACTACAGTGGACAAATTGATAATAACAATGTAATTGTTATTCTATTTTAACATTGAGAAGGAAGAAAAAAAATCTATGTATGTGTTAGCTACGATTTACTAGTCATATAGTAGTTAAAAGAATTTTAATGGAAAGAAAATAATTATTTCAGTTAGATTATATTATTTAATATTAATATTCATCTATGTAGCCTGTTTTTAATAATTTTAATAACAGCCTTAAACATTTTTTTTCATACTTTTCTCCTTTTTGTTTTCTTTAGAGCATGGATTTAGATATGAAACAAGATTGTAGTCAACTGGTAGAAAGAATAAATGTTTTTAAAACAGCCTTTAGTGAAAATGAAGATGATGAAAGGTAAATGCCCACATTTCTTTTAATTTGATATTTGCAGTATTTTCAAGTTGGCGTATTTTAAAATAGAATCTAATATAGTGTTTATACACAAAATAGGAACTTTTTAGTCAATAAAAAAATAGCTTGCATTATAAATGCATAATAAAGAAAAAGATTTTTTTTAAAATAAATTTTTATTTTTCAGTTGTAGTTGGCATACAATACTATATTAGTTTCAGGTGTACAACATAATAATTAGATATCCATATAACTCAGTGATCACCCCGATAAATCTATTACCCTGACACTGTATAGTTATTACAATATTATTGGCTATATTCTTTATGCTGTATTACCTTCCTATTTTGTAGCTAGCAGTTTGTACTTCTTCCCCCCTCCCCTCTTTTAATTCCACCCCTCCACTTCCACCCCTGACCTATGGATGTTGCCGTTTCCCCTTAAGAACTGGATCTCTGAAGGAGGGTGTCTCCTCCCACGTGCTTGTGGCATGCACCCGGGGCCTGGCATCCCTGATGCACTCGGAAGGCCTGGTGCACCCATGGTATGGTCTGTGCTCCACCTGGGGCGCGAACCCAAGACCTGCGTGTAAAGTAGACGTGTTAAACCACTACGCTATGGAGCCACACCCCGCCCCCGCAATTTGTACTTCTTAATGCCTTCCCCCCTTTTCACCAACTGCTCCCAACCCCCTTCCCATCTAGTAACCCTCAAAATGTTCTCTGTATCTATGTGTTTGTTCTGTCTCATTTGTTTATTTTGTTCTTTAGATTCCACTTATATGTGCGATCATATGCATTTGCCTTCATTTATCTTATTCCACTTATTACTCTACCTTCTAGGTCCATCATGAAATATCTTTCCCATCCCATTACTTTTAGACTGTGTGTGCCTTTTAATCTAAAGTGAGTCTCTTATAGGCAGCCTATGTAAAGGTATTGTTTTCTTATCCATTCAACCACCTTATCTTTTGATTGGAACATTTAATTCTTTTTCATTTGAAGTACTTGTTGATAGATATGTAGTTATTGCTATTTTTTATTTATACTTTTGATAAATCTTTTTTTCTTCTTAAAGAAGTCCCCCAACATTTCCTGTAATACTGGGTCGGTGGCGATGAACTCCTTTAGTTTTTTTCTTGTCTAGGAAGCTCTTTATCTGTCCTTCTATCCTAAATGATAACTTCTGGGTAAAGTAATCTTGGTTATAGATCCTGGGTTTTCATCAATATGAATATTTTGTGCCAAGCCCTCTAGTCTGTAAAGTTTCTGTTGAGAAATCAGGTGACAGTTTTATGGGTGCTCCCTTGTATGTAACTAATTGCTTTTCGCTTGCTGCTTTTAACATTCTCTCTTTGAATTTAACCTTTGGCATTTTAATTATGTCTTGATATGGGTTCCTTTGGGTTCATCTTGTTTAGGACTCTAAACTTCCTGGGGTTGTATATCTGTTTCCTTCACCAGGTTAGAGAAATTTTCTGTCATTATTTCTTCAAATAGGTTTTCAATTCCTTGCTCACTCTCTTCTCCTGATACCCCTATGATGCAAACATTGTTACACTTGATGTTATCCATAGACTCCTTAAATAATCTTCATTTTTTGGATTTTTTTTTTCTTATTGCTGTTCTGATTGGGTGTCCTCTGCTACCCCCATCTCCTTTGTCACTGATTTTGACCCTCCGTTTCATCCACTCTGTTGATTTCCTCTAATATATTCTTCATCTCATATAGTTTATTCTTCATTTATGACTGGTCCCCTATTAGTTTTTCATCTCCATTTTTGTTTTTTATCTCAAAGTTCTCACTGAATTCATCTACTATTCTTCCAAGTTCCACGAGCATCCGTATAAACAGTGTTTTGAACTCTGCATCTGGTATATTGCTTGTCTCTATTTTGGTGATTTCTTTTTCTTTCTGGAGCTTTGTTTTGTTTTTGTGGGACATGCTTCTTTGTTTCCCCATTTTGGCTGCCTTTCTTTGTCTGTTTCTATGTACTAGGTTAAGCTCCTAAGTCTCCCAATCATAGTAGAGTGGCTTTATGTAGTAGGTATGCTGTGGGGCCTTGTGACAGAAACCTGGGATAAGTCTAGCTGCAGGCCAAGTTCAGCTGTAGCCTGTGTACTGCTGGGACCACCTGGTAAGAGTCACCAAGAAATCCATATATGGCTGCCATCTGTGCCTCGAGTATCTGAGTCAGAAACCGAGGCTGGCTGCCATTGGTGCAGGGCTTAGGGCTACTTAGCAAGAGGTACAGGCCATGCCGAGACCAGATGCTGTTTCTTTGGTTTTGAGTCTTTGAGAGAGTTTATGAAATTTTGCAGCAGGAGCCAAGACAACCATTTGTATGGAATTACATCACTGGGAGCAGCTTAGGTGGGCCCATAAGTTGGGGGAGGCGGAGTCTTGGAATCACCTGGGGCTGAGTGACCTGTGTTATCCAGGTTGATGGCACCTGCATCTGTAGGCTGGTTATAGGGAGGGCTCAACAAAGGAACAATGGCTCTGCCTGCACCTCTGTCTGGAAGCAAGCCGCCCCTCCAGTCTTCACCCTGAAGCTTGACAGCTTAGCACCTCATCATATGTCCCTGGTGCCCCTCTAGCAGCTGACCCAGTGCTAGAGCTCAGAGTGAGTGAGTCTGTCAGCAAGTAAGGCCTGGTGTGGCCCCTTTAAAAGAAGGTGTCTGCTTCCCGCAGTCCTCTGTCTCACTCAGCCACAATACCTGCTGGTTTTTCACAGCCAGAGGTTGTGGGGACTGCTCTTCCTGGTCCTAGAACCCTGGACTGGGTAGCCCAGTGTGCGGCCAGGACCCCTTGTTCTTTAGGTGGGGAGGTGACTCTACCAATTCTCGATTGCCACTTGTAATTGTGGGACCTGGCTGGTTCGCATCTCTACCCCTCCTACTCTTTTGAGGTAACCTGTTGTTTGATGTGACGTAGTCGTAGGGGTTCTGTTCAGCCAGACTTCTAGTGACTCCGCGTACTGGTTGCTCTGTAGTTTTGTTAAAATATTGGTGTGATTGCTAGAGGAGGTGTGTACAGCCTTTACTTTCTATGTCATCTTGAATGCTCTCTCAAGAGAAAGATTTTTAAAGCATATTTAATAATGGATTAAAGACAGCTGGAAATTTGAATACCGGTTAAATATTTGATGATATTAATAATATTCATTGTTAGGTGTCATAATGATGTGATTTTTGTTTCTTAAGAATTCTTTTGTAGAACTACATACTAAAAATACTTCTGTATAAAATAAATTCTCTGGCATTTTCTTCAAATATACAGCAAGGAGAGATGGATGGGGATATAGAAACAATTGGCTATGAGTAGATCATAGTTGAAGCTTAGTCATGGGTTGATGATGTTCATGTTACTATGTTATTTACTTTTGAATGTGAATTTTTAAAATAATTGAATCCAAATTTTATTAGTTTTAAGTATTTTAAATAAGTGCATATTTTATGGGCATATAATTATTTAAATACTGAATTAAAATTTTTAGGTCTTTGCAAAATATTTTAATACCAATAAATATTAATGTCAGTAGAAATTTTTTTTACACAAAGTCCTTTCAGTGGTATTACTGAGTTAAAGGTTATAGATGATTTTTAAAGTTTGATACACATTGTTAAATTATTTTCCAGAAACATTATATCAGTATTGCCTTGCCAACAAATACTATCATTTTCAAAACTGCTGCTTTGTGTATTCTTTTTTGTGTCAAATGTTACTTAAAATTGTTTAAACTTTAAAAAAATAAATTACACATCTGCTTTAAATGCAGTAGATAAAAACTTTATAAGAAAAATGAAGTAGTTTATTAAGTGAAGGAAATTGGATTATGAGATTATCTTTGCTTACTCAGATGTAGCGTAATACAAAATTAAACTTTGCACTAATAAAGAAAGTAGGGATCTGATGAGGTTGGTTATTGCAATTTATGTATGAACTTTTGCATGAAATTATGTAAAAACTCTTATAACAAAAATTTTTTTCTTCATAGTCGACCAGCGGTTGCATTAATTCGAAAGTTAATAGCTGTACTAGAATCTATTGAACGCCTACCTCTTCATTTATATGATACACCAGGATCCACATACAACCTACAGGTAACCATGAAAAATGTAGTCATTATTATTGCTGAATGCATTTAGGAGCAGTCTTATACTTAAACAAACAAACAAAAAACTCTATAGTATATTAAATAATGGTTCTGCTTAATTATTAAAGACTTTAACCCTGATGCCATTGGATTGTTTTTTTTAATGACTCTTGAATGTATTGACATTTCAGTTCTACTTTGTTTAATCAAATCATTGTGGATTTTCAATAAAATATTTATTGTAAGTAATCATATTTGCTAGGTCACAAGTGGAAAAAGACACTATCAGTGGAAATGCAGAAAAAATCTTCCTTTTTTTCTAGAATTATGAGTTAAGTCCGTTCATCTCTATGTATGTCAACATATGAGAAAATGTGAAAATATGTTAAGCACAATTTTTTTTTTTGCTTTCTGTATATTATTGGTTAGAGCCAGATGGCCTTCCTTAGCTAATCCTATTAATTCTTTCAGAAATCTGTTATATGCATTTTATAAAAAGCCTATTTCTTCCTAAATGTTATTTGGTTGACGTTCTCATTCATTCATTTAGTTATTATTTTGTTAGCAGCTGGGATTCAGATATGAATAGACAAAACAAATATTCTTACTATTAATACCTTCATCATATCTTCTGTGGGTTACTTTAGTATTTCCTAGCAGGTCCTTTGGCCCTAAATCTTGCCTTTGTCCAATCTATCATTCATTCCACTGCATGGAATAAGTCTCTTTTAAATATAATATAGCCGATGGTAAATGACTAAGAATCTGTATTTGCCAAAACAATGCCTACTCAAGGTAAAAAGCTTGCCATACCCCACAAGAACCCAATAGTGTTACTGAAGTCACTAGACTCCCAGACTAGTGAGTTTGACCAGGAAGTTAAGTGTAGTTAGTACAGCTGACTTTGTATGTATTATTAAGTAAGATGTAGAGGTCTACTTTGTGACATTTCAGACAGAGTAACATATAGGAGTAAGGTTATTTTTTGGTCTGCCCTTTTTAAGGCTTTATCCTTGATAAATGAATGAAGTAGAGATAAGTCTCAAAGACTGGAAATTCCCCTGCTTCTACAGTCCTAGGAACACCAGCATCTTTTATTATGTACTTCTCATTTCAGGAGATTGCAAGATAAAAAGACAGGAATGCTAGGAATGTTGCCTTCTGGTAATTTTGCAGTCTAAAATGCTATCCAAATGCACATATAAATATTTAATGATGTGTCTATAGGAATTAGTTAAGATTTAAACAGCAATGAAACTATCTCAAATTGTTAATCTCTTACTTGTTTTTACTAAAACATATTGGATTGGGAGCTATCTGTATTTTTAAAAGTTTATTAGCTGTAGATGGAATAAGCTAATCAAGTACTTTTCATAACTTACCTGAAAAAAATTTGAGTTATAAGTTAGAGATGTAATACTTCTGTTAAAGTATTTTGTAACTTTTACACCGTGTGTATTCGAAGTATATTTAAAGTCGTTTAGAAATTTTAAGTAATTAACTTTCTTGAAAACCAATATTACTTATTCATTGGGCCTTTTTAAAAATATTTACATATTTAATAGAAAACACATTGATCCTTCATTTATGGTTTTTCTTTATAAATCTGAATTACTGTGTTCATGTAACATGTCTCATTTTTACAATTGTAAGAAAAATACAAGATGTTTTCTGAAGCATTTTGGTCATTTCTGTGTAGATACTTACAAGAAGATTAAGATTTCGGTTGGAACGTGCACCCGGTGAAACTGCATTGATAGACAGGACTGGCAGGATGTTAAAGATGGAACCCTTAGCTACAGTTGAATCTTTGGAACAGTATCTCTTAAAAATGGTGAGCTCTTACGAGGGCATGGTGAAATAAGCATTCTCTGTTGTGGTTTAGCTCTTTAGAGTGAAGTAATTGGGAAGTATATTTACAGAGTTATGGTAATTCAGTTTGACCTAGTTTCATTGGTAGGAATCTATTCTAAGAAAATAATCTTTATACACTGTAAGTGATTTCTTCAGAAAGATGTTTATTATAGTTATTTTGTAATACTAAAATAGTAAACAAAACTTAATGCCAGTCAATAATGGAATGTCAAATTGATAGTTATTTCCATTAATTTGAATAGTTATATAGCTATAAAATGTATAAAGACTGACAAAAGGAAAATGACCAAGAAAGACTTTGTTTTATCATATGCATTGAAATAATAGACTAAATAAATACTCTGTGATATTAATAGTGGGGTACTTTGGTCGTGGACATTTCTAGTTTTTGTTTTGTTTTCCAAAATATTCTTTAATGAGTATTTGTTATCCTAAAATAACTCACATTAAAGGGATAGGAAAAAAGTGGGCAGTATGTTTTAAAATAGCATTATTAAGGTATCTTCTGTATTTTCTTTGGTTTAGGTAGCAAAACAGTGGTATGACTTTGACAGATCTTCATTTGTTTTTGTTCGAAAATTAAGAGAAGGCCAAAATTTTATATTTCGGCACCAGCATGACTTTGATGAAAATGGAATCATTTACTGGATTGGAACAAATGCCAAGTAAGTCATTCTATTTAATGAAGAGCGAAAACAGGCACCTGGAAAAATAATGCTAGGTAACAGAATAAAATTTGAGTATCTTGTAGTTTAGGAGCTCTGTCTTATAGGTTAAATTTATGACTGTCTAAATTACTTTTTGTGAAGAAAAAAAGATCTGAATTATTAATTGTAGAATTTTAAAAATTGACATGTCTTCATGTGGAAAATAGCTAATATGAACAAATGCAGTTATTTTAATAGTTTTAACAATATATGTATTTTTTATTTTTGTGTAGAACTGCATATGAATGGGTAAATCCAGCAGCTTATGGACTTGTAGTAGTAACATCATCAGAAGGAAGAAATCTGCCTTATGGACGCTTAGAAGACATATTAAGTCGTGATAATTCAGCTTTAAATTGTCATAGCAATGATGATAAGAATGCCTGGTTTGCCATAGATCTGGGTCTCTGGGTGATACCATCAGCATATACACTCCGTCATGCACGTGGTTATGGACGGTCTGCACTGAGAAATTGGGTTTTCCAGGTATCCAAAGATGGACAGAACTGGACGTCTTTGTATACCCATGTTGATGACTGCAGTCTCAATGAACCAGGGTTAGTTGAGGAGTCTTTCTGAACTGGAAAACAATAAAGAGCTTTGTTTATTTTTATAATTGTATACCCTTAGAGCTCTCTTCTTTGTCAGATATTGAAGCAAGATTTTCATTCTAAAAACATCACTTAATACAATTTAGGCATTAAAACTTGAAATCCTTTACCAAAACTTTGTCAAAAGCTTTAAATTAAACATGAGTAGGAAGCCAAGTATATTTTATTTAAAAAGAAATTGATACATAGTGTTACGTGTGTGTATATAGTACACTAATAAACACCAAAAAAAATGGAATTAGCTTTTCACTAAACTTCATATATTCACATAAAACAAGTGAATGTTCAACAAATCAACAATGGTTTATTGCTGGTTATTGAATAATGACTGACTTCTAATTTTTTATTATTTTTATGTATCTCTTTTCCTAAATTTTATATATTGACCATATTTAATTTTTTTAAAGTCCGAAGGTCAGTATTACATTTCTAAAAATTTTAGTTCTAATAATTTATAATTGTACATTGTGACACAGTTTGAGGGTTAGATAGAAGGTGGAGTTAAATAACTTTGTGCATTAGATGTAATATGGAAGGAGCTTCTTAACATTAGGATTAATAGGTAATATTTTCAAGCTTTAAAGTTAATATTTAAATATATCATTTAAAACTGCAATAATTAAAAACTTTCATCATAAAAGCATATTTTTTCATAAATTTTCTTGTATTTCTTTGGATTTTATTATTCATAGATCATTTAATGTTGAGTCAAATTAATAGTATACATTTAAACATTTCATATTTAACTTAATTTCTTGACTGCTATTTTTTTCCGTTTGATTTCTTGATTTTTGTGTAATAAACTGTTGACCCAATATGAAAGTTAGTTTGTTTTTCCTGTAGTTCTCTATTATGTAAAAATCTTCCCCTCTTAAACATCTTTTTCATCTGTTTTAAAACATTACACAATTTTTTCTTTAATGCATTCATAGGTCAACAGCAACCTGGCCTCTTGATCCACCAAAGGATGAGAAACAAGGATGGCGACATGTGAGAATTAAACAGATGGGGAAGAACGCTAGTGGACAAACTCATTACCTCTCACTGTCTGGATTTGAACTTTATGGCACTGTAAATGGAGTATGCGAAGATCAGCTAGGTAAAGAGATGATAGTAGGTTTTTCTAACGAGCTAAAATAATTGTATTTATCAAAAGTGATTTTGTTTATATTTCTGTAATTTTTGCCTTACAGGAAAAGCAGCTAAGGAAGCAGAAGCTAATCTTAGAAGACAGAGACGTCTGGTACGCTCCCAGGTTCTGAAATACATGGTTCCAGGGGCTCGTGTGATCAGAGGCCTTGATTGGAAATGGCGAGATCAGGATGGCAGCCCACAGGGAGAAGGCACTGTCACAGGAGAACTGCATAATGGTGAGTAGGTGCTTAGCATTTGTAGTGTAGAAATCAAGTACTTAAATAACGAAAAATATTTTTCTTTTATTTTGTGATAATATATAATTGTATAAACGTTTCAGCACTACTTAGAAAAACTGATGTATTATTTCACATCAAAAATGGAAAAATCATTTATTTAAAAATAAGGGAAAAATTTAAATTCCTAGGTTTTGCCTAAAATTTATTGCTAATATTTTGAAGTGATTAATAAGCTAGTATAAGTTGAATACTCTCATAGTATGTTTTCTGCTGTTTTTTTTTTAAGTTTATTCATAAATTTCCATTGCTTTTTATCTTAATTTCTTGTGCTTATCTTTATCTCATTAGCCTGACAGGAGTCAGGGAATCATGTTTTTCTCTATTATGTAAGTCACATAGAAGAAAAAGCATTAACATTAATAGTTACTGTTTCTCAGGAAAGCATAGAACAAGAATCATAGCCTCCTTATTTATAAGGTTATAAGTAATTTCACAATGTTTGTCAGACTACCAGCTTTTTTCTTTGGGATTTTAAACTTTCATGTTTTATAATGGTGGTTATTGTTTACATACAGTTCATTTTTAACCTTTGTTGCTGTAGTAGGTTTTTAGGGAAGTCTATACCCACTTAGTAAATTGCTATCAACTCCCAGAAGCAACTATTATGACTAATTTTTTTCTTATAATTTAAAAGACTGATTTATTAGTGGATAATTTGCCTAACCAGTAGTGGGGTTCCTATGAATTTCACCTAGCATTAGAAACAAAAAGAAGAGGAAAATGTTCATATTGTCAATACCAGATACTTAAATAGCTATCATAAAACTGACAATGCTTAGAATGACTAGCATTTAATATCTTAATATGTTCATGTTCTGTGTGATAAAAGCATCAATTTACTTAAACTCTGATTTTTATTGCTTTTAAGATTCTTTTCCTTGATTTACCTTACTAACAAATGCATTTTTCTATAGTCATACCCTAATTGCAAATCATGGTCACCATAGCCAGTTTATAGTGAGTGAGCATGTATTGACGATAACTGCCAGAATTCATAAAAACCAGTAATGGTTGAGAAGACAATATTACCATTCAGCTCAGACATTTCAAATGTTCTTGATTTTTACATCTTAATTACAGTTAATATTTTTCTTTTATATTGTTTGATTTGGCTTTTAAGTATGTGGGCTAGTTATAGATATGTGAGTACAGTTCATTTTTCTTAGGCCAAAATCAACTGAAGCAACTGCATAGGAAAATGGGGATCTTAATTTCAGAATTTAGTATATAAGAAAAGCTTATTTTTTTGCTGATTTGACAAATGTGGGGAATCAGAGTTTTGGCTCACCAAGTTGGCCATTCCTGATAAGTCGTACCTTAAAACTGTTACATCAGTGAGGGTTCCTCGCTTTTAAATACTTCAGCTGACCGTTTCTAATAATGGCTAGTTATTACTAACTGTATCTTTTAATCTGTGTTTTGGCCATAGCAGGAGTTCAGTTTTGTCTCTGTGTATTTATGGATAGTATGTATGTACCCTATCTTGTTCCCATTAGATATCAATTTAAACACATTCTCAAGCCTAATATGATTTACATTTTAAAATTATCTTCCCACATTATATCAATTAAATCCCAACTAATATATAGATAATGCTTTTTATTTATTTTGCAAATATGAATGCCTATTATGTGAAGGTACTTTGTTAGACTTTACATATATATAATGGTCAACAATAAAGTATGATCCCCTGCCTTCTGGGTGAAATAGATAAAAATACAATTACAGATTTTGATAAGTTATATGAAATAAATTATCAGTATGTTTTACATTAATTAATACAGTACAAATGTTATTTTTATTTGGGGTTGGGATATGTTTTTGAACCTTTTCTTTTCTCACACTTCTCCATGTTGCAGAAGAGATAGTTAAATTTTGGTTCTTCAGAGGTTTTTTCAGCATAAAGAATAAATTGAGGCAATTGAAATCTCATGTAAACTAGATTATATAGATTTGGGGCAGTTTTCCTCTCAAAGAACTCATATGCAGAGAATCCCCACAGGTAATTCAATATCACTTATACCCCTCTAAGTCTCATCATAAACATATATGAACTTGGCATTTGTATGTGTGTGTGTGCAGTGCGCATGCATGGGAGTATGTGCGCATATGGGTAAAGTACTTTTAAACTTTATAAAGACTTATTATGCTTAAAATTAAATACTTCTATGTGTTATGTTTTTCCCTGAAGTAGTTAGTTTATAACACTATAATAAGATGGTAAAATTTCTATTAATTTCCTTTTTAATAGGCACTTTATTTTATTGCTTTTGGAAGTTGCTTTAAAAAAAGAATAAGTATCATTTTCCAAGTATAAGTAAATATAGATTCAATATCATTTTACTCATTAGTTATTTGCAGGTTATTAGCTTTAGCATGCAGGTTCTAGTAAAAGAGCTTAGTATACTTTTAAATTTTGTTTTAAGAATTTTCTGTGCTTATTTAAATTTATTAAACTTAATCATAAGAGAACCAAGTAACCACTGAACTTTGAGAACACAACCGAAATGCTAACTTAGTGTTATTTGAGCTAGTGACCTAAAATTCTACAGTGATATGTGAATTTTTGTCTGTCAATTATAGGATTTAGCCCAAACTCAGAAATTAATGGTAAGCCAGCACTTTTTTCTATAAAGAACATTCAACCACATAATCATACTTAGCAACTAAAAATCCTTTTACTTAGATTTCATTTATACTTGAAGTTGCAGTATTTTACCATTTTGTATCAGTTTTTAAAATTTTTTTATAGTTCTTCCCCTTAAAAGATACCCCAGTAGTTGTAAACATGAACCCTTACATTGTTTAAAATATCACCAGAAATAATAGAAATAAAGGAAGAATTTAATTTAGGTTGGCAGACCTTAAGTGACTATAGAAATTCAGAAAAGTACAACACTGATGAAAAGCTGATCCCATATTGTGGAGCTACTGTCTGACACGCTCCTATCTGCTTTCTGCTGGGTCTCACAAACTCCTGTCCCTTTCCAGGCTGGATTGATGTCACCTGGGATGCTGGTGGCTCAAACTCTTACCGTATGGGCGCAGAAGGAAAATTTGACCTCAAGCTTGCACCAGGGTACGACCCTGATACAGTGGCATCACCCAAACCTGTTTCATCCACTGTTTCAGGCACAACGCAATCATGGAGCAGCTTGGTGAAAAACAACTGTCCAGACAAGACATCTGCTGCTGCAGGCTCCTCAAGTAGAAAAGGAAGCAGCAGTTCTGTGTGTAGCGTGGCCAGTAGCAGCGACATCAGCTTGGGTTCGACCAAAACGGAACGGAGATCAGAAATTGTAATGGAACACAGTATAGTTTCAGGAGCTGATGTCCATGAACCAATTGTTGTTCTTTCATCTGCTGAAAACGTCCCTCAAACAGAAGTAGGGTCATCTTCCAGTGCAAGCACCAGTACCTTAACAGCGGAAACGGGAAGTGAAAATGCTGAAAGAAAGTTAGGCCCTGATAGTTCTGTTCGTACTCCTGGGGAGTCTAGTGCAATATCCATGGGAATCGTTAGCGTTAGTTCTCCTGATGTTAGTTCAGTATCTGAGTTAACTAATAAAGAAGCAGCTTCACAACGACCCCTTAGCTCCTCAGCAAGTAACAGACTATCAGTGAGTTCTTTGTTGGCTGCTGGGGCCCCTATGAGCTCTAGTGCAAGCGTACCTAATCTGTCCTCAAGAGAAACATCTAGCTTGGAGAGTTTTGTAAGGAGAGTGGCAAACATAGCACGGACTAATGCCACGAACAACATGAATCTAAGCCGAAGCAGCAGTGATAACAACACTAATACTTTGGGGAGGAATGTGATGAGCACAGCAAGTAAGTGAGCTTTTCCTTATGGAACCCAATGCTTTTTCCACTGTGAGGGATGCAAAGTAGGGTTTCTTGTTCAGCGGGTTCTGGCTTCAGTCTTTAACTAGATCATTTACCATGTTATATGCAATTATGTCAAATTTAGCACTTCAGGAACATGAAGTTCTATAGAATCATGATATTTTAAGAATCAGATCAGGTGTGATAACCTCTTATTTTGAAAGGATAAAACAATAACACACTTCTGTTTTTCACTCTTCTATGATAAATCTTTAAGTATAGTTTGTATGAGGAAATAAATGACCATTAAATATCCTAGTCAGTTGAAATCAGAGCATCGCACTGGTATAACTTACTTAGCTTCTAAATTGTATTAGCTGTTGAAAGTTATTTAATTCTAATTCAAGCTACTAATGGGTCAAAGTAGTTCCCTTGGAAAGTATCTTTGGGAATTATTCCATTGCCTACTTCACTTTTTTAAAAAGCTAGGCTTAATTTTTTGAAAAATAATAGTGATATAAAACCAAGAATTTTTAATTGGATTTCAGTTGGGTTCCCAAAGTTGTTGCTTTTCAGCCTTTTAATAATTTAGTGTTTTATCACCTCATTTTTTTTCCCTAAATATAGAACCTAGTTTTTTTAAGGTTTGCACAATCCTGCTTATTTGTACTGATTTGTTTCATTTGTATCCTTAGCTTCTCCTCTTATGGGTGCTCAGAGTTTCCCTAATTTGACCACACCTGGTACTACATCAACAGTGACTATGTCAACATCCAGTGTTACTAGCAGCAGCAACGTAAGCTACAGCAACAACAGTTTTATCAGTTGGTCAGTCATTAAGTAATACTTTAACCACCAGCCTCACATCAACCTCCAGTGAGAGTGACACAGGTCAGGAAGCAGAATATTCCTTATATGGTAAGTTATAGTTTAAAATATTTAGATATTTATGTAACGATGCTTTTATTATGGTTTTCTGCTGGATTGTTTTTAACTTTTGATTAGAAATGAATTATTCTTAATAAATATGTCATCTTTATATAAGATGAAAAGAGTCAGTGATATGAGGGACTATTAAGAAATCAGATTATAAAAAGACATCTAGGAACTTTTGTTTGTCATCTTTTATTTGCCTTTTGTCTCTAATGAAATTAGAAGAACCATAACAAAGGTATCGACACCTTTATCAGAGAAGAATAGAAGTATAATAGATTAATAAATTATATTCCTTGTACACTAATATAGTGTCTACTCTCAATATTCACAGAATACTTCACTTTTGTTACCTCTGATTACTAAATGTGACATTTTCCCACACCAAGCAATTCTCAGACACCACCAACTATAATTTAACCCAGTTCTGACACTGCCTACTTACCCAGAGAGGTCAGATCCCACATGATACAGGCTCAGTTCCACACACTGACCCCTTCTATCCTTTCCCTTTCCATCCTGGAAGTTCACTGAACCTCATTCTTTGGGTTTTTTTTGGAGGCTTGCTTCATGATTTAGGCACAATTGATTAAATCATTAACCATTAGTGCCTGAACTAAATCCCTAGCCCTTCACCCCTCCCCAGAGGTCTCAGAGGTGGGATGAAAGTTCTAACCCTCTAATTATGGTTGGTTCCACTGACAGCCTACTCTCATTCTTAGATTTCCTAGGAGCTTTCCAACTGCACCCACCCTGCCCACCCCCCTGTAAAATAGTAAAACAACCCTGGGAATGAATAACAAAAGACACCTCTGTTGTTCTTATCATTTAGGAAATTACAAGAGTTTAGGAGCTCAGTGTCTGGAACAGAGCCAAAGACCAAATATATATTTATAATTATAAATTATAATATCAATATTATCAAGGTCTTTTGGAAATAATTCCTTAATTAGATAACACTTGTCATTTTTGCTTAGAAAGTTCTGTAGTTGTATCATCATGGCTTCTATGCTATATAGTCAGTGATAAAGCAATATGATTCAATTAAAATACGTTTCTAAAAATTTTATTTTCTCTTATTAGAAAAGTAAAACATTTTATAGAAAGGAAATATAAATGAAGATAAAAAATCTAGTCCCCACTTTCTTGAGGCAATCATTGTTAAATAAATGATACATACTACTTGAGGTGTATGTTCTCTCTATTTTTTTAAACAAAAAGGAATTATATCCTTTCCAGAGAGCTCTTTTCACTCGGTACATTGTCAAAACATTTTCACATTGTTCTCTGGGTTTTATACTATTTGAAATGGCTGCCAGATACTCCATTGTTTGACTGTTTGATCTTTATTTAATCAATTCTCCATTTAGGAAATTTAAATTACAGCTTTTCATTACCATAACCATTGTTATGAAAGCATCCTTGAATTGTATTTTTGTATATTTCCTTAGGATAAATTCCTGAAGGGGTAATTGTTGAATTGCCTTCCAAAAGGTTGTACTCTCATCATTATTGTTTTAAAATACCCTTTACCATAAATTCTTGATCATATTGCCTGTTCTTTTTTAACAAAATATTTTTATTAATTTCAAATACAAGAAAATTTATATGAAGATATGTTTTAAGTACTATTATATGTATACTTCATTTTAATAGGTTTTCTTTTTTTCTGAGAATGTGGCCTCTCCTATTCTAAGCCAAGAATTAGATCTGACGTTTTATGGTTTAGGAAAATCATTACATTTCTCTGTTTCTACTTTGTCTTTTAAATATGTATGTAGCAAAACAATGATGATTATTATACCAGAATATTATAAATGTATTGAATAAGCTATTTTCCACTTCAGGTTTTGCCGTGGAGGCCCTCTACTCCTCCCTACTCACTTGTTAATCTGTTAATGTCAGGCTTTTAGTTCTTGGTCATGTGAAGGTATGCTAATGGGAGAAAATATTAAAAAGTTAGGGCTATTGGTTGCCTTTTAAAAATTATTAGATGATTAAAATTTCCTTTTCTACATTTCTAAAACTGAAAGACTCTAAAGAATACTACTATGAAGGATCAGAGTTAATATGTCTTATAAAATAATTTGTGTATATGCAAACTTTTACCATGTATTTTGAGGGACATGATTTGATTCTGTGATATGGTCAAATATATGTAATAAAGAGCTTTTTTTTATCTTCTTATAGTCTGATATTAAATGGGAGGTAATGAGTAAAAAGAACTTGACTTCAACAAATTGTAACACAAGAATGGAATTTCAGTATATAAAGATAGATGATTTTCCTTTAAAAATAAACTAAAAGTGGAATTAATTTATTTTGTGTACTACCATGTCACGTTCATGAGAACCACTGACTAAATTGCAGGATGGCACCTTACATGTATTAGGGGTAATATATTTTATCAAATTTAAGGTGCCATTAATTATGAGACGGCATTATTTTATGTCACTAAGGAAAAATGTTGCCAGTTTAGGTGTGACTTGCCACTGTTTCTAAGACATATTCTGATTTCAGAATATTAAAGTGTTAAAAAAATTTGTACTATAGAAACTAATTTAATATAGTTTCAGGCCTATTTTTTTCCTACTAGCCAGCCATCCAGTAAAAGGCATTGAATTTTTAGTCCCATGTAATTATTAAACTTAAAAAAATATATTTGGTTCAGAGGTATGCAAAGGTAAGTGTCTATTAAATAATTATAGATTGTCTTCTGAATATTCTTGTGGAATGTGTAGTGTATACTGTCTTTTTAGCCATAGAAGTTATTTTTCTTCTAGATCTAGTAAAAAATTCTCCTGTTTTAGTCCTATTATTCCTTTTTTTGTGAAAAATAGCTTGTCCTACCATTATGTAGGACAATGTAAATTTGACACAGTCTTTATTGCAGGGTGAGGGAGAGAGATCCTAAAGCGGAGGGAGGTAAAATGGATTCAAGTTTATTGAAATTCTTTATGTGCTAGATAATATGGATCAAATGGAGGATGTTAATCCATAAATAGGCATTATCGTTAAGTAGTCATCATTAATTAACTTGCTAGGTCACATTGCTAAGCCTAGATCTTTTCTGACTGACTGACTTTTGTTCTTTTCCTGTATAAGATCTTTTATAGTTTATATTAATATATTCATTTGTTTAGTTTTTAAATGCCTCTCTCCTCTGTAAGCTCCATGGGGGCTTAGACCATGTCTATTCTGTTTACTGTAGTCATGCACCACTTAACAGTTAGGATACGTTTTAAGAAATGTATCATTAGGCAGTTTTGTCATCATGTGAACATGACATCATGCACTTACATAAAACTAGATGGTATAGTTATATATCATGTAACTCCTAGGCTACAAATCTGTACTGCATGTTACTTTACTGAATACTGTAGCAGTTGTAACACAGTGGTAAATATTTGTATATCTAAACATGTCTAAACATAGAAAAGGTACAGTAAAAGTACAGTACAAAAGAGAAAAAATGGTACAGTTGTATAGGGTATGAACCATGAATGGACCTTACAGGAATAGGAGTTCCTCTGGGTGGTGTGAGTGAGTGGTGAGTGAATAAATATGAAGGTGTATGACATTACTCAATACTACTGTAGACTTCATAAACACTGTACACTAAGATTACACTAAATTTATAAAACATGAGATTAAATTAGCCCAAGGGAGAATAATGCGATCAAAAGATGTAAACATGAGATATGAGGCTGCTGCTGGCATTTCATGACATATTGTTTTGTAGCAAATTTTGTAAATAGGAAGAGTGCACTCTAAAATAATGATAAAAAGTATAGTATACTAAGTAAATAAAGTATTATGTACTATACATAATTGTAATATACTTCTATACAACTGGCAATGCAATAGGTTTGTTTACACCAGCATCACTACAAACACATGAGTAATGCGTTGTGCTATGACATTACAGTATGTAGTTCACTGGGCAATAGGAATTTTTAGCTCCATTGTAATCTTAATGGGACCACCATTGTTGGTGACCAAAATGTCACTATGTGGTGCATGACTATACAGCTATAAAAGTAATATATACAGAAAGAGAGAGTGCACACATACTAGTGAGAAGGCTATATTCCTTGCAAGGTTTGGCATTTGGAAATATCATTTGGGATGGCCCAGCACATTAGCAACTGTATGTGAAGACATGAATATCTTTATATATTAAAAAAATAAAGCTCATTATAGTCATTTCTGTAGCCAAAGCCATAAAAACACAAATACCCTCCCAGTCCCCATCACCAAAAAACATTCATCACATACTGTATGAAAAAACTATATCATTATTATAGGTAAAATAAAAATCATGTTGCCAGAAAATACTGACTTTGGTATATGACTCTATATATATCTAGTACCTAACACAATTCTTGGCGCATAGTAGGTACTCAGTAGATATTTGACAGAATGAATGACACCTAAGTGTTCTCTTTCCACCATGTTATACTTCCTGTGACTTATGCAGAGACTGATAATAGCATTGTTGTTGTTTTTTAGTATAGTGCATATTGTTGACCTTTTATATTATAATTTTGTACATTTAAATTTAGTTTATGGTCATCCTTTATCCCATGTTGTTTTCTGCCATGTTCGTGATGATTTAAAAGTCATTCTGTGTGTACGATGGTAAAGAAGGTTGACATTACTAAATGTGGCCTTTATACTTGTCCCTTTCTAATTTTGCTTTTGTTTTGTAAAACCAAAACAGAGTTATTTTGTTATTCTTTGTTAATTGTGCTGAGAGTAAAGTTCTTGGTTTTGTTTTCTAGATTTTCTTGATAGCTGTCGTGCCAGTACTCTGTTAGCTGAGCTAGATGATGATGAGGACTTGCCTGAGCCAGATGAGGAAGACGATGAGAATGAAGATGACAATCAGGAGGACCAGGAATACGAGGAGGTTATGGTAGAGAGAGTTCCCCGTTATCTTAACTAAGATAGGATGTTAATAATTGAATGAAGGATGTTAATAAATGAAGAGAGGAAAAGCAAAGTCTTGGTTAAACTTTAAAGCAAGAAAATACAGTACCAGTATGAAAAATATGGTTAATTAAGAAAAATGCTTTTAATTTGAACATTTATAATTCTCTTTTAAAAGAAAATAAGTTGGTTTTATTGGAAAAATGTCACATGCTGATGTTTTAACAGGTTTAAAAGTGTGAAGAATTTCACCAGTCCTAAAGAATATACTTTTCAGAGTTCTGCAATAATTCTTTTACATAGAATTTTTTAGTACCT
The DNA here is from genome assembly GCA_003508835.1 of Eonycteris spelaea. Lineage (NCBI taxonomy): Eukaryota > Metazoa > Chordata > Mammalia > Chiroptera > Pteropodidae > Eonycteris > Eonycteris spelaea. Next base: position 6,546,371 of record PUFA01000091.1, on the reverse strand, counting down.
ACTGTTTTGCAAGCAGTATATTATTTCATCATTCTTTATACAGAGCTGTGGGGTACAGGCACAGAAAAAGTAATTTGCTGTAATTAATAAGAGTTAAGTAGAAAAGTAGGGACCTAAATTTAGGCAGTATGATCTAGAACTACCAATGTTTAACCACTATGATTATCTTTGAATTGAACTTTTATTTCTCTTATAAAGTGTTATTAGATTTCAAAAAACTTCCTGAGTTGAGTTTTAATGGGGTGAAGAATTTTAAGAAATGCTTTTAGTATATGTTGCTTAAGAAACAGTACATTAGCATGTTTTTTGCATCTATTAGTATATGATGCATGATGAATTTAAAACATTCATTTTCTAACTTTTTTGAAGCTAGCTGATGAATATGAAATTTTATTAATGGCAGTTTCGGTAATATGGGTTGATAGTTTTACATCAAAGCTGCATGGGGATATATATGGATCAAATAATTAGACATGTCTCTTCACATTTTTTAATTTCAGATTCTGAGACGTCCATCCCTGCAGCGGCGAGCTGGGTCTCGATCTGATGTAACGCACCATGCTGTTACCTCGCAGCTACCACAGGTTCCTGCTGGAGCAGGGAGCCGGCCTATTGGGGAGCAGGTAATAAATAGCTTCATGTTTATATTCCCTACAGTGTATTTTTTCCCCTTTCACAGTAAAGCACCAACCAAAGTGCCTATAGAAAAGTATACGGGGGGAGGAGAGGGAGTTACAAAATAGAGTTAACAAAAGAAACATCCCCAACTGCTTGGGTTCCAGATCCAGATGGAGCCCATGATTGCTCTGTCATAATGCATACAGAAGTTTCTTACTTGAGACTCCTTTATCTTGGCCTTTGGTTAACAATAAACATATAATAAAAAGGCTAATAATAGTTATTATCTAAGAGTTACAGTTTTCATAGTAGTAGTAGAGGTAGTAACATCAGTCTGTTAGCTAACATTTATTGATTATTAATTAAGTTCTGGGCACTTTTTTTTTAATACTTTACATGTATTAACTAATTCAGTCTTTTCATCAACCCTATAAAGAGTTATTAGCCCCAGTTTTCAGATTAAGTGATTGCTGAAGGTCACACTTAGAAGTTTTGGATCCAGGATGAAAACCCAGACACTCTGGCTCCAAAGCTGTCAGATGTCAGTTTGATTCGTTATAAAAGTTAATTTCAATTGAATGTTAAAAAAAGGGGCTTTGTGTGTACATATAAGTATATATATCATAGTTATTTTAAATTGTTCCATCAGACATTTAAAATATTTACAATTCATTGATCTCTTTTTGTTGACATTAAAAGTGAAGGACAGGAGAAAATGTTCCTTAAAACTTTATTATGAAAATTTTCAAACATGTTAAAACAGTTATTAACACTTTGTCAAACTTGTTTTTTGTTTACTATTTGCCCCATAGTAATTTAAAGCAATTCCCAAGCATTATATCTTTTGTATGTAATTTAGTATATAATGCAATTTCCTATATAATGCAATTTCCATTTTTTAAAAAAGCATCTTTAAAAATAATTATAGGTTCACAAAAAGATGTAAAGATGGTACAGAGAGGTCTTACGTGTTTGCCTAATATCTTCCAATGGTTACAGCTCACACAATTAGAGTACAATATAAAAACCATGATATTGGTACAGTGTATGTGTGTGGTTCCTTGTCATTTTGTTTACTGTAGATTTGTGTAACCACACTAATGCAACTTACTATTGATAAACTTAAATCATTAAGAAATGTATGTACCTAAATATATGTTGTCTCATTTTGTGCTAAGAAATATGGCTAATTAAGGAGTGGTAATAACTATAGAGAAGTACTTAAACATAGACCTTATTTTATAGATGGCATATCACTTTTGCAATAACAAGTTTTATAATGTTCATACATGACATTTTATTTTAAAGGAAGAAGAAGAGTATGAAACAAAGGGAGGACGCCGGAGAACATGGGATGATGATTATGTGTTAAAACGGCAATTTTTGCTTTGGTTCCTGCTTTTGATCCTAGACCTGGTCGTACTAATGTCAACAGACAACTGATCTAGAAATTCCACTCCAGGTACAGTATATTTTAGTTTTTGTGAGCTAATAGATTCCAAATAAGATATTAATTAATAACAATTAGAAGTAAGGTTCTAGTGTATCTGCAGGTTATAAATAAAAGTTTTCAGGAAAAATTGTCAGCCACATTCCTTAAAAAAGTTTTTTAAAAAAGAGCAGATTACAGTATATTAATAATACCATTTTTATGTAATATTTGAAAGCAAGGCTTCATTTAAAGGTGAATAATTTGTTTTATTTTCTACTGGATCAGAATTACTAAGGATTATTCCTGTTCATATTTTACTTTGAAAAGCTGTATAGTGGTTTCAGTTATGGCCTCTAGAGTCAGTTGGCCTCAGTGGCAACTCTATCTGTTTTGGGTGTGGTAGGCACACTAATGCCCCATCAATACATAGATCCTAACCTCCAGAATCTGTGAGTATGTTACCTTAATATGACCAAAGAGATTTTGTAGATGTGATCAGATAAGGATTTTGAAATGGGGAGATTATCCTGGATTATCTGGTTGAGCCCAATGTAATCACCAGTGTCCTAATAAGAGGGTGACAGGAGTCAGAGTTAGAGAAGGTGACTTGAGGTACAATAAAATGTCATGCATTGAATAAAATATTTTTGAAAGCTCTATCTATGATATGTGGAAAAGATTCCAGAGCTAATAAAAAGAAGAGTACACCACCAAATATACTACGAACCTAATTGTATAAGTGTGTGTGTTTACCTCATAGGCTCATTCAGTGTAAGTAAAAGATTGACAAGTAATTGACCAAAATATATGGTTTTTCTCTAGATGTAGAAATATGAACAATTTTATTAGTCTTCTCATTTATAAAAATAAAATGTTACCAAAATATTCATATAGTTAGCATATGTTCCCTAATAAAAATGAGAGATCCATATTATATGCATAAGTTCTAGTCTATTATCTGTCTTTCAATAACCTTGGTTTATTACTCCCATTTAAAAAAAACAAAAATGTCAAGGCCAGGAGAGTGCTATGTAGCTGACATCTTTAGCTAACATGTGGCAGAAGAGTTTAGATTTCTTGTAGCCTATCTCCTAGTGTTGTTCTTTCTGGACTGCTTTAGTGTAATTGTTTTTCACATCTTCCCTATTTTTAGGAACACCTCATTCAGAACTCTTGGAAGAAGTCGAATGTACCCCATCACCTCGATTAGCCTCACTTTGAAAGTAACGGGTCTTGGAACAACTGTGAAGTTGAATTACCACTCACTAATTTTAGATCAACCATCTTTTACTATGTACAGAAATTGCTTCAATTGTCCTGTAATGGCAATGTGAAATCAGATAAACTTAGGCGTATTTGGGAGCCAACATACACGTAAGAGATTTAAATTTAATTTTTAAGTAGATATTTTCATAGTACATGAGCCAAGAAGCACTGTATTTCTATATTTTGAGCTATAGGAACGGAAAAGATTTGGTTTTTATTCTGTTGATTTATAGGAACAGCTAAGATCATTTTTGACCCCTGATAGAGAGGTTAAGGTTCACAACTGAAAGGAACTTTAGAAATAATCTAAACTAACGATAGTTGAACTCTTTGACTGGGATTGTGCATAACGTAATAAATATTTTCTATTTGTTTGGGGTCTGTGAGTTAAGCCTATTTCTTTGTTCATTCATTCATTCAACAAATAACTATGAGTGACCTTGGGCAGATTTATTTAACATTTTAGTGCCTCAGTTTCCCAATCTGTAAAATGAGAGTAATTGTGAGGAATCAATGAATTGATATATGTAAAGTGTTTTCAGTACTCTCTGCAATGTAGAAAGTGCTCAGTATTACCCGTAATAATTATTTATTATATCATACACATGAATTAATTTATTTTTTACATTATAGGATATTTATATAAAAATTATAATTATTCTTATGTGACTTTGTTAACTGTATTTTTCTGATGCTCTCTTAAGAACATTGATAATCTTATATAATGTCCCATAAAATAGCCTAGGTCCTGTTGAGATAGGATAGATCATGGCAATCCCCCACCTTCAGTTTTTATTAGAGGAAAATTTGATCTCAGCTACCTTACCTGAACATAAACACTTCTGGTCCTTGTTATTCTTATCCTTTCTTTCTATTTAGACACAGAAGCAAACCATTTCTCATTTTATTCTTACAACAATATATGAAAGTTATAATACATGATATAGCATGTTATTCATATCTTTAAAAGTTCCAGGTTTGATGTATGTTTTCTTTGCAATAATGCTAAATTTATAAACCATAATTCTTTTTCAGGAATATGATATCTGCTACTTTCCATTATGTTTAACAAATTAATATATTTTTTTTTATAAATTCTCCCTGAGTTCAGTATTTAATATAAGATTATGGCTAATGAATGGCATAATTAATCTATTTTTTAAAAACTGAAGTCTTACTAGAAATAACCATAAATCATTTGATGTATAATTAACTTGAATATTATGTCCATGTTTAGAATCATGTACAGAGAAATGAAGGACTCTGACAAAGAAAAGGAAAATGGAAAAATGGTAAGTTACTTCTTGACTATTTAGAAAAACTGAAAAAAAAATAACAGTTTTCAATTGAACATTTGAGGGACAAAATCATTAACATGAAATTTCTTTAAATTAGATTAAATGCATGATCTTAAAATTACCTCATGTAATGCATGTGAAATAACATAGACTTTATAATCAGGAAAGGCCAACATTTGGTTTTTCCTGTTGTAGGGTTGTTGGTCTATAGAGCATGTGGAACAGTACCTTGGCACTGATGAATTACCAAAGAATGACTTGATAACCTACCTGCAGAAGAATGCAGACGCCGCTTTCCTGCGCCACTGGAAATTAACTGGCACTAATAAAAGTATTAGGAAAAACAGAAATTGTTCTCAGCTCATAGCTGCATATAAGGTATATATTGGCATCAAAACACTGTTTTGATTGGGAATGGCTTTGTGCTTCGTTTTGCAGCTTTTAAAGATTCTTAAGAAGGAGAGGTTTATTGGGGTACACTAAACAAAAAAGATCGAATTAACATTGTAAATATGCTAATGCTAAAATTTCAAGTATAGATTGTATTGGAATCTAAGTGTATAGTTTTAATTGTGGCTTATAGTAGTTTTACATTATCTGAGAGTTTTAATGGTTTAGAATGCATTAATTTCCAACTTGGGCGATACTGTTTTTATTTTAAAAAGAAAGCAATTCAAAAAATCCCAGCCTTTTCAAAGGAATACTAATAGGATGATATATTGCTTTTCTGAAAATAGTGATTAATGGCTAGTTTTGCTAATGGTTTCCTCAGGATTTTTGTGAGCATGGAACAAAGTCTGGCTTAACCCAGGGGGCCATTTCTACTCTTCAAAGCAGTGATATTCTTAATTTAACAAAAGAACAACCTCAGGCCAAAGCAGGCAATGGACAGAATTCTTGTGGAGTAGAAGACGTCCTTCAGCTTCTGCGTATTCTGTATATAGTTGCAAGTGACCCTTATTCAAGAATATCCCAAGAAGGTTTGTAAGAAGCCTTGTTTCATTTCTGTGGCATTTTAAATAGTAAATCAGTTTATATTTTCATTAATTTTATTAATTTTACAGAAGGTGATGAGCAGCCTCAGTTTACTTTCCCACCAGATGAATTCACTAGCAAAAAAATCACAACAAAAATTTTGCAGCAGATTGAGGTAATAAAGTCAGCATTGACTCTTTATTCTGTAACCATTGGACTTACTTTTCTACGTCCCACCATCTCTCTCTTCCCTCTGATTCAGTGATTTGGGCCATTTATTTCTTTAATTACATTTAAGAATTGACTTCTTTTTGTCTTTTTTAGATAATTGCCTTAAGACCTTGTTATTTGTTAATTTACAGGAACCATTGGCATTAGCCAGTGGGGCTCTGCCAGACTGGTGTGAACAATTAACCAGCAAGTGTCCTTTTCTAATACCATTTGAAACTAGACAGCTTTATTTCACATGTACTGCATTTGGTGCATCAAGGTAGGAAGTGTATCCTTTTATATTTTTAGAATAAAAGTTTTTTAATGTTATGTAAGCTTAAAATGTACTAATATACTTATATTGAGACTTATGGAGGGAATATATTATTTCCTTTTCTTTTTAAAGAGTTGTCAACATTTAAATATTATTTTGTTTCCGGTTGGATATATGCTCTCTTGGAGTAGTAGGGTTGATCTCTTGGAGTAGTGTGGGTTGGAATACAGTCATCCCTTGGTCTCCATGGGGGATTGGTTCCAGGACCCCCAAGGATACCAAAATCCATGGATGCTCAAGTCCTTTAGTTAGTTTTTTTTCTGTATCTGTGGGTTCCACATCCATGGATATGGAGGGCCAACTCATGGGTATGGAGGGCCAGATATATTGCTTTCGCTAGCATTTTGTACAGTTCTTAAGTAGCTTACACAAATTATTAGTTGCTAAAGATCCCAGGAATACCAAATTAAATGCTTGCAAATACCTTTGGTAGCATTGAAATATATCTACATTCTAGCCTTCATTTTCTCTTACTACCATTTAATATACTACATATTTTACTTATTTCTGTCTTCTTCCACTAGATGAAAGTTTTATGAGGGCAGGAATTTCTGGATGTTTTGTTTACCTCTTGCTGTAGTTCCTAAAATAGTGTATAGCACATTGTAAATGCTCAATGAATATTTGTTGAATAAGTATCCAGAGTATTTTCGAAGTAGATATAAAAAATTCTAATTTAAAATGGAATTATTTGTTTCCCTGATAGGTTACATTGTTGTCCCATTTTATACCATTTATAAAGCATTTGTACACATGGAACTACAGGCCTATTATGATAAATGGCATTGGTTATGATTTCTCTTTTATAGATGAGGAAATTGATTCTTAAAAGTACTTAGCTGATTTGCCTGGGAGTACCAAAAAACTGTAACACACACGAGAGTAGATCTTTCATCTTATTCCTCATTCAGGATTCTTTCTCCACCCTAGATGGGTTAGTTCTGCATTGCTAAAAAGAAAATATTTTAAAATCACAATATCATTTTAATGATGGCTTTCAGTTTGTATCACAGTAATAGATAGACCATTGTTTAGTTTCTTTGGTAGTTAGGAAACATTTGTCTATATTTTTATGTAGCAGGTTGGTAGCACAGTCAGCTATTTCTGTATGCTACAGCTACATAGATATTTTTCTATTTCAGAGCAATAGTGTGGTTACAAAACCGACGTGAGGCCACTGTGGAAAGAACGAGGACCACAAGTAGTGTAAGGCGAGATGACCCAGGAGAGTTTCGAGTTGGTCGCCTGAAGCATGAAAGAGTAAAAGTTCCCCGTGGTGAATCACTGATGGAATGGGCTGAGAATGTCATGCAAATACATGCAGATCGGAAATCAGTTCTTGAGGTACCTCATATAAAATTTTTGTGTGCATGCGGTAATAACAGAGAACCAGCTGATCTGCATTGGATAGAAAGGAAGAGGGATTTCTAGCAGAACATCTTTCATAAGAGGATGTCAGCTCATCCCAGGGGTCAGGATTTTGTGATTTACAGTGAGCAACAAAGAATATCTTCATTCTCGAGACAGGAAAGAGTTGGTGTATTTGAAGGACACTATCCATTTCTTAACAAAGCCTAGACCCAATAATAGTATTCACAAAGGATTCTTTTTGATACTCTAAAAGTTACCTTTATATTAAGCTATGCTGTTAGATATCTCTATTTTTGGAGCATAGTTTTATAATACTGCTTTACTTAAATTGTGCTTGGTATTATATCATTGATCTGTATTGAGAGATGTAACAAATGGCGGTGTGAAATTCAATATATTTACTAGAGAATGTTTTTGTGGGCATTGTTGATTATATGCTATATACATATTCTTTGTATGAGGGATGGTGAAAGAAATATCCTTCCTGTCAACAGTTGTGAACCAGCCTTTTTGTTTACCTTTTGGATTATAGACCAATCATAACAATTATATCTCTAGAAAATATGTAAGCCTTATGTCTTTCACTTTAAACTTTCTTTGCCTTCATCTTATTTTTCCTACCCATATATGTGTCTAACCTAGATTTCACATTTATTTGTTTATTTGTTTATTTATTTACTGTGCACTATATGTTTTTGTGAGCTGTCTTAAATCATTTGGAACAGGTAGAGTATGGATAAAACCTTTAAAGTGATTGCCTAAAGTCAGAAGTAAGAGAGTTTGGGTTTTGGTATTACATAGACACATACAACTCAGTATACTATCCTTTCTTCAAGCAAATGATTTAACTTTTTTATCTGAATTTTAGTTTCCTTTGGTGTAAAAAGATGATACAGTAGTCTGCCCTTATCCAAGATTTCACTCTCTGCTGTTTCCGTTACCCTTGGTCAACAGTGGTCTGAAAATATTAAATGAAAAATTTCGGAAATAATTCTTAAGTTTTAAATTGACTCCATTGAGCATGATGCAATATTGTTCCTTCCATGAATCACCCTTTGTCTGGTGTATCCACGCTATATATGCTGCCTGCCTGTTAGCCACTTAGTAGCTGTCCCATTTATCAGGTATCTTGAGAGAGCGCATATTCACATAACTTTTATTACAGTATATTGTTTTATTAGTTATTGTTTATCTTTTATTGGGTATAATTTATAAATTAAACTTTATCATAGCATGTATGTGTAGGAAAAAACAAATATAGGATTTGGTACTATCAACAATTTCAGGAATCCACTGAGGGTCTTGGAATGTATTCCCCATGAATAAAAAAACTAATATATTTTTCAGGGTTGTTGGGAGAAGTAAATTAATGTATGAACAATTCTCACCAGTATTTAAATATGTAATAGTTCATAATAAACAAAAAAAAACCTTCCATATCACTTATAATGAATGTATCATACTGCTGGTATAAAAAAGTGTAGTACTGGATTGGATATGACTCATTTTGGCAAGAATGGGGTCATTTAAGCTCACTTACCTTTATAATTAATTTGTTCACACTTCAGGTTGAATTTTTAGGAGAAGAAGGAACTGGCTTGGGGCCCACATTAGAGTTTTATGCTTTGGTGGCAGCAGAATTCCAGAGAACTGACTTGGGAGCTTGGCTTTGTGATGATAACTTTCCAGATGATGAATCTCGTCATGTAAGATTTTTTTTCCCCCATTTTATGATTTTATATGTGATTTTGCTTTTAGAAAGTGTTAAAAAGAGGATATGCTTTCAGAACATAAGCCAGGTTTTTCTGACTCTTAATTTATTATTGAATAATTTTGATAATATTAAACTTTTTAAAGGATAGTATTTAGCTACAAAAATAATTTAATAAAATGTATATAGAAATAATTTTAGATAGCTAGATAGCTAATTGCTAAGATGTTTAACATTTATGGATCTTTTGTTTAATTTTATTTGCATTTCTCCCTCTAAAAAATTAGGTTGATCTTGGAGGTGGATTGAAACCTCCTGGCTACTATGTGCAGAGGTCATGTGGGCTGTTCACAGCACCATTTCCACAAGATAGTGATGAGCTTGAAAGGATCACAAAACTCTTTCATTTCCTTGGAATTTTCTTGGCCAAATGCATTCAAGACAATAGACTTGTGGACTTACCTATTTCTAAACCTTTCTTTAAACTGATGTGTATGGGTGACATTAAAAGCAATATGAGTAAACTGATTTATGAGTCACGAGGTGACAGAGACTTACACTGTACTGAAAGTCAGTCGGAAGCTTCTACAGAAGAAGGTCATGATTCACTCTCAGTCGGAAGCTTTGAAGAGGATTCAAAATCAGAGTTTATTCTAGATCCTCCCAAACCAAAACCCCCAGCTTGGTTTAATGGAATTTTAACTTGGGAAGACTTTGAACTAGTAAACCCACATAGAGCCAGATTTTTAAAAGAAATTAAAGACCTTGCTATCAAGAGGCGCCAGATTTTAGGTAGCAAAGGTCTTTCTGAAGATGAGAAGAACACAAAATTACAGGAACTAGTACTGAAGAATCCATCAGGATCTGGGCCTCCTCTTAGCATAGAGGATTTAGGGTAAGCTTAATATAAACATTCTTCAACCTAATGAATGAATAAGTTCTAAAGCTTTTGTTTCTTTGTCCCCACTAATTTGCAATATATGAGTAAAGTCTTATAGAACAATAATATGCTATAGGAAATACTGATTATTGATTTGAACCTTTATTAACATAAAGATAGAATATCAGAATATAGCTTATTAATAAACCTGAAAGATTATCTGATTTATCAAATGTGATAAATATATATATCTTGTATAAGAACTCCAAAGCCAAAAATTTTTGACAAATTAGCTAATTTTTATATGTGTGTGTATGTGTGTACACACACATATTACATATATATAGAGAGAGCGAGTGAGCGAGAGCGCGTGCCAGCCAGCCAGCCCACCCACTTGATGAAGCTCAAAATAGTTTGCTTTGTATGTAAGCCTATCCCCAGTGGCTGCATTATCTAATTCAGATGTTGCAGATCTTTTGATAAAATTATATTAATTTATATACATGGAACTATTATAGCCTTGGTATATTTTACAGTGATTTTAGGTTGACTACAAGGCTTGCTATTCCTCCCACCCTCCCTCATATTCAAGGTTTGATGGGCAGTGGGGTGGTTGGTACAGTGTGAATAACTTTACTGAAGCAATAGTTTCTTCCTGCAAGAAAAAAGAAATCTTCTAAATTTGGTGTTGCCGGATTTCATTTCAGAAATCAGTTCATTGATTTTTTTTTGCTGTACGGGGAAAGTGAAATATGGAAAGGTGGTTTCATGCAGTCCTTGGCACAGCCAGGTTTGATAACAATTGGCCTAATCATTTTTGTGCACAGGGTTTTGTCTTTAAAAATGTCTCATACTTAACATCTAAGCAGTATAACGACTTTGTTGCTGGAGAAGAGTAGGAGGGGGTTCATGCTTTGGGCAGTAATGTTATGAAAATTAAATAGCAGTGGTAGCCAAATGTTAATCTAATCCTTATTTTGTTCTCCCAGTTTAAATTTCCAGTTTTGCCCTTCTTCAAGAATATATGGTTTTACAGCTGTGGATCTCAAGCCAAGTGGTGAAGATGAGGTAAAAATTTGCTTTTGATGTGGTTTTAAGTTCAGAGTCATCCTCTTAATGAAGCTAGTTGTAATAGGTGCTTCTTAAATATTCCTAAATATTTATTAACAATAATGTTGGTAAATTTTCCTTTGCAGATGATAACAATGGATAATGCAGAAGAATATGTAGATTTGATGTTTGACTTTTGTATGCATACGGGTATTCAGAAACAGATGGAAGCTTTTAGAGGTAATTTTTAAGGCTCTTTCGCTTAACCTTTTTTTTTACTTCGAGAAAGTTGAAATTAAGGCACTGCTATGGTCAAGAATTGCTGGTAATCTCCAGATTACTCTCTAACTTTTTGTCTTCCAGATAGTTAGGTACTGCATAGTATCCAGAACAGGTTAGAACATTGCAAGCTGTAGCATAGCTCAGCTTGCTCCTCCTGAGTAATGGGGGACCCATTTTTGGCCTTTATTCCTGAGTAATGAGGGACCCATTTTTGGCCTTTATTTCTTCATTTTTAAGTGGTCATAGGTTGCATTCTTTCCACATTATATGATTAGGATGACTCAAACCATGTTAGAACCTAAGTTCTTCTGGTGAAGAATGAAGGAACATATATTAAACTGTTTATCACGTAGCTTTGGCTGGCTTGTATGATGGATGCAGTGTACTGGTTGGGAAATGATCAGAATTAGGTTATTGACCATAGTGACCAAATATTCTCTGTTTACATTTGTGATATTAAGCAAGAGATTTCTGTCCTTAAAACCCTAGCACAGTTATTATTTCAAGCTATTTTAATTTATATTATTTTTATTTATAATTTATATTATTTAATTTATATTATTTTTCCAAATAATATTTTGATTTGAAATTTGGTGTTTTGAAACTTAGTAACTAAGGTGTGTGTGGTTTTTTTCCTGCTGTGTGTATAATGTAGATGGGTTTAATAAAGTTTTTCCAATGGAGAAATTAAGTTCCTTCAGCCATGAAGAAGTCCAAATGATTCTTTGTGGAAACCAGTCACCATCCTGGGCAGCAGAGGATATTATTAATTATACTGAACCTAAGTTGGGTTATACACGTGACAGGTATGTGTTGGTTATTTTCTAAGATTAACAAAATTGTTTATGTCCCAAAATCACATGGCAGATGATCTGAAAAGAACTTTGACTCAGTGTGTTCTATTCATAAAGTGAGAAAGCAGTTAAATCTCACCATTACCAGGGTGCATATCCATTAATAAGACAGCTGAGTCTTGGCTAATGTTAAGATTCCTTTTCTCAGTTTTAATTGTTCGTTATCTTAAAAATTGGGGAACTGTAAACCCTTAAGCTTTACTGCTTTTATAGTAACTTGTATTTTCAAATAATTTCAAACTTACAGAAAAGTTGCATAGTTGAAAGAAGTCCCCATAAACCTTTATCCAGACTCACCAGTATTTAACATTGTCCTGTTTCTTTAAACTATGTTTTGCTTTAGACACACATATACCTACACATACTAAATATGTATATATGATAGACACACTAGCTATTTTTTCTGAACTGTTTGAGAGTATGTTGCATGTATTGTGTCCTTTACTCTGTAATACATTTCCTGATAATATGGATATTCTCCCATGTATCTACATTAGCAAATTCATGATGCTACACTATTAACTAATCTAGCGTCCATATTCCAGGAATGTCCTTAATGGCACTCCTCTCAACCTTGTACCTCACATGTCCGAAAATTGCATTTAGTTGTGATATGTTTTTAATCTGGAACAGTTTCTCAACAATTTTTATTATACCACTGACATTTTGTAAGATTACAAGGGTCATATATTCCTTTAAAAAAAAAGTTTCCAAATTAATGAGAATGTTATGAATTATTTTATACTTAAATAACATAGCTGTTGTTTTTTTTTAAGTAAACTTATTGAAATATAACAAGTACACAAATTATAGGTACAGCCTGGAGAATTTTCACAAAATGAACACACCTTTATAATTGATACCCTGAATAAGAAAACAACTCCAGAAGTCCCTTTTTCTTCCCCGTCATATTCTTTTTTAGTCAGTCACTATTCCTATTGATAATTTTACTTGCTTTTGAACTTTAATAAATAAAATCATGCAGTTATATATTGTTTGAGGTTTGGCTTTTTAACAACATGATTGTGAAGTACACCTGTGTTGTGGCATATAGTGGCTGTTTATTTCACTGTAACAAAAATGAATTCTTTCATATCCCCTTTGGTAAATTAGCTTTATTTAGATAAATTAATCAAGTGCATTTTGAGCTTTTTCTGAATTGCTGGCTTTGTTGCATATTTGATCCTTACATTTCATCAGTGTTTCAGTTCTGAGTACAAGAGTCTTGAAAGATATTTTTAAAGTAGCTTGTATCAGCTTATTTTATACTTAATCCAGTCTGTAGACAGTGCTGTTGTTCTGACATGTGGATATTATTTAAGGTTACTGCTGGCTTAAAAAGTAGTGATAATGTTTTTCATTTAAATCAGCTGTCAAATCAATGTAACTGTATTTTTCTTCTCTTAGCCCTGGTTTTCTGAGGTTCGTGAGGGTTTTATGTGGCATGTCTTCAGATGAAAGGAAAGCATTCCTGCAGTTTACCACTGGTTGTTCAACTCTACCCCCAGGTGGACTGGCCAACCTGCATCCCAGGCTCACGGTTGTACGCAAGGTATAAACTCTAGCTGATGGGGAACCCAGTTTAGTTATTTAAAGGTTGAAAGAAATATATATTTAAAGTCATGGTCTGTTATTTTCACTTTTCCATCTGTAGGTTGATGCTACTGATGCAAGCTATCCATCAGTGAATACATGTGTGCATTATCTAAAATTGCCAGAATATTCTTCAGAGGAAATCATGAGAGAACGCCTGCTCGCTGCTACAATGGAGAAAGGCTTTCATCTCAATTGAGCTTTGAAGTGCAATGGGAGACATCAGAGACTTTAAAATACTAGTGAAGCCTCTTGTGCTTGTGTGCAGAGAAGTTTATGATCCTCCACGCTAATGACACTTGCCTTTTTTTCCCATCATTAAGGCTTTAAGAACATGTGGAATAAGTTTGTTAGCTGCTAATGACAAAACAAATCCTTTAACTACCCAGCCAGCCAGTACATAGCACAGAACACTGTTGCTACAAGGGCTTATGTGACTGGAATAAGGTGGTCCTACTTGACTGTTCCAAAGAGCAGCTTTTCAGATCTTCAGTGTTCACTGGTAAATTTCTAACAGTGTATTTGTGTAAAGTTTGTCATTTCATACTTCATACACTACAGTTGCCATCACTGATTCCTGTTTTGCTGGCTTTTAAGCTACTTGGTCAAAAAATCCTGCTTCCTTAAATCTTAGAGAGTTAATGAGCATCTCAAGCTTTTTTTTTTTTTTTTTTTCCTTTTTAATGATGCCTGCACTATCAGAGTATTCTAGTGTTCTCTCTTTGTTTGGCATATAATCATGCACAATCTTTTATTTCTTTGAGGTGGGAGTATATTTTTATTTCCTAAATGCCATGCTATAAAGATCAAATTCTTAAGTGTGTTTGTGCAGCTCAAAAATAAAGATATATTAAGGGGAAAGGAAAAAAAAAAAACACTGGTCTAGATGCAAGGCACACTTAAAGCAAGTTTTACTTTCGGTTGTATTTTCTTTGTATATTATAAACATTTATTTAACTTGTTGCAGTTTGAAGTAAAAAATTTCCAAAATGTATGCTCAACAATAATCATTAAAATGTTTGCAGCGTACAAAACTGTGTCATGTGACTATTTCACTGCAACCACCAGACCTGAGCTTCAACCAGATACTTTCATTTTGAATCGTTGAGATTTAATTTTTTGAAATTACAACATGGAGAAATGTATTTTCTTATAGTCAATACACTTACTGAAACTGGAAAGCTAGAAGAAATATATGTTCATATGCTTAATCGTGATCCAACTGTTGTGTTCTGTCTTTAAGTATTCTTTTGCTAAAAATGGCGAAGTTATTTATATTAACTTTTTAAACACCACATCTGCTACTTACCATTGTATCTTCAGGGATGTAAAATCTAAGATCCCAGAATAATTTTTGAATGTTGTGTTATCGTGAAAAGAAACTACCAGGATACCGCTATTTTCTGATTTTGAAGGAGCTCCAGTTCCATTTTCCAGACTTCTCTAATTTAGCATATCTGTGCATTTAGGTGAAAGAAATGTTGCTAGGCTTGATTTAGCCAAATGGCTTTTTTAGAAGTGAAAGCATTGTTTTGGAATTGTCCATTATTTATCTGTTTAAAAGGTAGGTTCCCTTTCTACATTAGAAGAGGTATCTCCCACTACAATCATCTGAGTACTGTTTTTATGTTCTGCATGAGAATGTTGTAACTATGTAACCAGAGGCAGCATTTAAATAACCTTATTGTTAGCTTCACAGTTCTCTGTGAGAATAACAGTTAAAATAAAACATAATAGGAATATTTAAATGTATGACCTATGCTTTAATCCAAAAAAATAGTGGTGGTGATTATCTCAATAAAGTCATGGATGCATGACTAAAACTTTATACTAGCATTAGAATTAACATCCAATATATGCATGTAGTATTGCCATTCTTTAGGTCTCTAAAATGTCTTTCAACAGCTAGTTTTTTCTAAGACTAGCCTAGAACGGGTCAGCAAACTATGGCCTACCACTTGTTTTTGTATGGCCCATGAGCTAAGCATTATTTAAAAAATTTTAAGTGGTTAAATCAAAATAATATTTTATTGTGTAAATTTTATGAAATTTAAATTTAAATTTCAGTATCCATAAATTATCCATAAAT
The DNA here is from genome assembly GCA_003508835.1 of Eonycteris spelaea. Lineage (NCBI taxonomy): Eukaryota > Metazoa > Chordata > Mammalia > Chiroptera > Pteropodidae > Eonycteris > Eonycteris spelaea. Next base: position 6,530,408 of record PUFA01000091.1, on the reverse strand, counting down.
GAATAATGCTTATTCATTTATATATTATCTGGCTGTTTTTGCATTATGGTGGCACAACTGAGTAGTTATAGCAGAGACCATATGGCCCACAAAGCCCTAAAGTATTTACTGTCTGGCTCTTTAGTTTGCTGAATCCTTGCTATAGCAAGTAGAATCGATGATTCTTATAAAATTAATTCACTGTTTGAAACGTCGTCCAAGAACAAGGTAAAGTTGACCATGAAATTTAAGATATAAATTTCATGAGTGTGAAAGTCACATAAAGCTGGTAGTCACAGTTCAGCAATAAACCTGAAGCAAGATGATGGCATAGCCTGTAAGAACAGTCACGTTATATTTCATTTGCATCAGTCAAGTGTTATGAGACATCTACTAGAGTCTCCACGTACACTAAGTACTTGAGTATTTTTTCCGGTGGTATCGTGTGTGTGTGTGTGTGTGTGTGTGTGTGTGTGTGTGTGTTAATTGTTACTCTCTCTCAAGGTACTTAAATCTGTGCCAAGATGTTATTCGAGTGCTATTTTGGTGTGACCCAAAAGTTAATTTTGTTCACTCCCTAGTTACTTATAGTGTACCAGTTTCAGCAGTTACCTCAATGTGCTTCTGATTAAGTGCCTACCAACTAGGACAGTGTTTCCCAACTAATGTCTCTGAAAGACCTCCAAAGCACTTTGATCTAGGCTGGGCTTTCCCCAGACCTTGGTGACAATGCAAAGGTGGATCTGTACACACACACTACCCACTGTTCCAGTAGGTCAGAAGTGTTTCCTCTGCCTTCCTGAATGAGTCTGTTATTGACTAGTTGCATGGCTCTTTATAGATGCAAACTCTGAAATATGTAAGTAGATTTTTAGGAATGGATAAAGAATTTAAAATCCCCCCTCCACAGACACATGAGAAGAAAAAAAAAAACAGTGAGCACTAAATGAATTATTAGAGCTAGAATGTCCATTAATGTCCTTTTGGAGGATTAAGTATTGTAGATGAAAGAACTCTTGAATTCCATTGGATGGCACAATAATTAATGTACCAAGACTTTAATTCTATTTCCCCCACTGCACCTGCCCTCCTACCTCTACTGGACATAAATATGCTTTTACTTAAGACAATTCTGTATGTTCTACTGTTGACTGAGCAGCGAAAGCATATGGAAAGGTTTGGGCGGGGATGAGGGCATTGTTCTTCCACAGCAATTTAGCAGTTTTCTTTGCTTCAAGGCATTCCAGGCGGAGGGGTTGAAGGAATCAATTAGGGAGGGGTGGGGGAAGGATTAATTTCATACCAACTTGAACAGAGATGCCCTTTTGCCTTTTATTTTTAAACTTTGAACTAAAGTAAATTTTATTTACAAATAAGTTTACTAATAAGACAAACCCTTTATAACATGGCACAAAGGATTGTTGGCCTTTTTAAATGTATAGCCTTTTATTATTCGGTAGTAACATTCTCTATAGTTAATTACATTGATGGTATTGTAATTGCCAAGTGCCCATAAAATGGATATCAGGTTTTTAGAAAATGGCAAATAAAATTTAATTCTGCAGTATTCATTAAGTATACAGTAAAGTTTTGACTTTTTAAGAAAAAAAGATAGCATTCAGAAGACAAAGTACTATGTGTTTAAGTCAGTTTAAAAATTTTATTGGCTGCTAAACAGTTGCCACACTTTCTTCCCACCTCATGCTGCTATTCTTGAATTTAATTTGCAAAGGGAAGCAGAGGCCAAAAATTTTATTTAAGAAAATTTAAACAAGTGAAGAAATGCTTGTGGTTAAAAAAAAAAAACTTTTCTCCCTCAGAAAATTTTTCTTTGCACATCATTTTAAAATACAGTTTTGTTTTCTATCAGGAACTAAAAAACACCTACTCAAAATGTCTTTGGAAGGATACCCCATTTTTCAGTGTATGTTCTTCCAGATTCTTTTGGGCTACAGATGTTGAGAGGTATTCCATATTCCCATTTCCTATGTTGATGTTGCCTGGCACAGCCTTCTGTTATTCAGCTTTCTGACATCTTATCAAGAATTAGTAGAGGAGCAAGAATTCTTGCCCGATTCGTTTCCACAATGCAGCCATTTAACACCATTTCATCCAAAATGATGTGTACTTTGTCTAAATTAAACATTATCTAGGGTCATATTAAGGAAATTGGTTTTAGAGTTAACATTCAATAAGTAATAGCATAAATCAGCCGGGAAGTTTTCCAGTTTTTTTTTTTTTTTTTTTTACAGAATTCCTCAGATTAAATTTGAAATTAGTGTCTATATTGTAAATTATTATCTTCATGCATGCATACACACCTAGTTTCACCTTGGTCAAGCTAACTAGCCAATAGACATAGAATAGCTACACTTGTTAGCTAGAGAACATAGAGAAAGAACTAAGAGCTGGAGAATATAGTGACTTTTGGTTAGAGCAGAACCTGGCCTCAAGAACAATGTTGTCTTCCCAGATGATAATAATAGTAATAGCCACAATTTATTGTATATGCATTATGTTCTGGCATTGCGTCGAATGTTTTATATGTTATTTCAACCTTCTCTATAACTCGTGATGCACATGTTAACTATTATTTGCTTTACAGAGGAGCAAACAGACTCAAAGGTCCAAGGTCATATAGCTAGTTAACTGCCAGAGCTGGAATTTCAGCCAAAGTTTGGTCTTGACTGCTCTGCTTCTAGATTTCTCAGGAGGGGCCTGAGGCTACTGAGTATACACCTACTCTAGCCCTCAAACCTCCACCCCAAAATGCTTTTATAACCTTACACCTTAACCTATCTTCTGTGTCTGAAAGGCTGAAGAAAAATAACTATGAGGAGAAATGAATGAAGACGACAAAGCAATACTGATTCAATTCCCAAGTAGATAAAAATTCTGAATTTTAAGACTACTTATAAATGGACAGCTCTAAAAATACTGTTTGAGAATTTTGGAGCCACTTTAGCTTACTGATATTCTTACTAGAAAGTTAGTATAGGGCATTGGGGGAAAAGAAAATACTGTTAAGACTATGAAGTCTAGCTAATTATGGCCAAATTCTTCCCGCAGGAGCCCCTTCATATGAGTACCAAACTTTTGTGAAAGGAGAAGAGAAACTGGAATGGTTAAATGTTTATGAATTCTTAGTTTCCACCTCTACTTAAAGAGCATTATCCTGGTCTGTTAAAAAAATCAGCTGACATTATTTCAAATAGACAAACTTCATTCAACAACTGAGTGATTAAATGAACGAGGAAAGTTCATAATTAAATGGTGAATCTCTGTAAAGTGAATCATTACTACCTGATTTTTTCCCCAGTAATTCCAGGTGTCCAAGTCTATACTGTATTTTTTTTAGTGAACTATATCTACAGAGACTAAGACAACCCTGTGAATGACTTTTAAGTTTCTATTAGGCTCTGCGGTAATATCTCATTAAGCTCTGTGCAAATAGTGTTCCAGCAGAATAAACTTTTTCAAGAGCCCATGGGAACTTTCCTTAAGTGACCCAGAAAAAAAAAGGTTTACTCTGATAACACCTATTAATAATATTTTTCAATTATATAGATGATTGTTTTGTCCATGGCCAAATTGGGACTAGAATATTAGGCCCTTGACTCAATCCTATTCACCGGACCCAAAAGCCAGAACTTAGAAGCAGCCAAGACAAGGCAGGAATGACAGCCAGGTACAAAGAAAGGCAGAGGTGGGGAGCACAGGTGGCTGCATGAAAAAATAGCCTGTTGTATTCACTAAGGGCAACGGAAGCTTTAGAGCTTTTGAGAATGTCAACTCATCCAAGATGATTTTCTCAGAGATAGAATATCTAATTTTAATCTATTTGTATTGAATTGGTTCCCAGATCAAACTGGTCTGAAGACTGCTCCATCTTTGGCAAGTACAGCAATTCAGATGTCCCCTTGAGCAACTGGCCAAGTGTTTTAAAATTCAGATTAGAATTTACTGCTGAATCCTATCAATCACTGACATGCTCGTATTGCAAGGACAAGGTTCTTCAGCTAGTCTGATTTTCCCAGCATCCTTGGAAACAAGTTGCTCAGTGAGATCATTCTGTACTGTGGGCATGTGACTGCCTGTCCATCTGAGTATCTGGCTCAAACCCCTAATAATCATGCAGCTTTCTGGCACTATTTAGGGAAACCACAAACCAAATTTAATGTGAGGCAAAAGCCTGAAAGCTAATTTCCCCCTGGAATCATATGACTCCTTTAAAATAAGAATCCAGATGTTGTTCACATCTTGATTTGGTTTATGAGCAACTTGTGTACACTGGTGAAGCCAGATGTAATGGCATTTGGGCTATGTGCCAGGTGAGCAGGGACCAAAAAAAATGCCCCTATATGCCAAGCCCCATGGCAATAAACATAGACACACACACATCAACCCTGAAATTTGGAATAAGACAAAGCAAAAAAGGTCCAGGCTGTTGGTCTATTAACGTGGTGAGCTGAGAATGACTATTTCAAGAAACTCTTACCTTCAGACTATACTGAAATTGACTGACCTAAAGATCCTTAAGGCAACTTGTTTCCCCTCATGGACACCCTAAGGTTGGAGCTGACATAAACTAGAACCATCTTCCCAAAGAGCGAATTCATAGCCGCACTTTCTCCCAACCCTGAAACCTCAGAGCCTTTCTGAATTTCTGTGAGATGCAGATTGGAGCTGAATATCTTGGGGCCACCGTAATCAATTTTTTAATTAATGATCAAACTTTCTGGGTTTCTACATTGGAATTCTGATCATAAAACACATTCTCAACATGGTGTTTCAACACCATTGTAGTGGCGCGGTTGTCCTTTAATAAGAGAAAACAGTAGCAGACATTCAAATGGAACCTCAAAAGCAATTCCAATGCAAAGCCCGGCCTAACAACAGGAATATCTAACTTTAGATTTTGGTCTCAGATTCTTTGTCTTATTTGATTTTTCTTCTTTTTTTCCCCTTTATTTCTTGAAGATCCTAACTAAGCCAAGTTCTTTATGGTGGGAAAAACTTGCTCTCATTATTTATACTTTAATTCAATTTCCCAATGAAATTAGATAAGGCCAGTATGTTCACATTTTCCACGGACAATCGACTACGACTACGACTGCACAGAAAACTATCATCGTGAAGATTCCATACAGTCCTGGATATACTCTCCTTGTAATACGGTCTTCTGCTCACTTGTTACTTAGGCCACTGAAAGGGAATGTATCTTGTTTTTCCAAAGGTTTTCCTTAAAGACCATTCATATTCTGAAAGTGATAAGATATCCAGGTGTAATTTTTAAAGTTTATAGAGGCTTATGTAAAATTACACAAATACTAAAGTCAGCTCTGGGTCAAATAAGCCTGTCATATCTCTTGTATTTTTCCTGTTATTCTCATAAATTGCTGTCAACATTCCTGAGGAAAACAGAACCCAAACACATGGAGCAAAGGGAGTGGGAATAAGGCAAAAGGACTTGGTGCAGGAGGGGTCGGGGAATAATAGTGGATGGGCAGTGCTCAGAGAACACATTGAAAGGAAATAGATGGCTAAGGCTGATGAGAGCCCAAAAAGCCTGGAAGGCAGAACTGTTTAATATGGAATGTTCACACCCCCTTTTCAGGCGAAAGGCTGACTCCCTTGGGGACTGTTCATTATTCTGAGACTCATCACTCAGGACAGCACTGACTAGGACCCTCCTGGCTGCTTGTGTCTCAGGGCCTGCCCCTCCTAAACACTAGACTAACTACACACACTCCCTCGAACCCACTGGCCAGCTCTCACCCCCTATAGCCCTGCCTTCAATTTACATATTTTCAAAAGGTAAAAGAAAAGATGTTTAGCAATCTCTGAATGTGAACTCCACTTTTGGAGAGCGTGCTTATCAAGGCATTCAAATGCCCTCCTCAAGATTTTTCTTCATTTCCAAATCCTCCAACCAAACACTAGTGTTTCTCTAAAACTTCTTCCCTAATTCAGGGGGAAGCTTTGACAGCACCAAGGCAGCATGGTGACAGGCACTTTCTTAGTGTTTGTTAGAGACTAAACTGCCACAATCTACCTCAGATGACTACAAATTCAAAAAAAATGTGTCAATTTTAATCTTGTATCTAACTTTATAGCCCTAGAGTCAAGGGCTTTGGAAACCGAGAATGCCAGCTCTGCCCCAAAGCAGCTCTATATGTTGGGACACGTCATAGAACCTCCCTGGGCCTCAGCCTCTCGTCTAAGAAGTGAGCTTTTAACCTGATGATTATGTAGTTTTCTTCCAATTCCAGAGTACTCACATCCTATGACTAAAAGTAATCTTCAGGGAGAGGGGAGCTAATTTACTCCTTCCTTATATTATCAAGCCGTTCTTGATGTAGTCATCATATCTCAAAAGAAATTCTTTTGTAGTGACTCCATTATTATAACTTTCTGAGACAACACTGAGAAATTTTCAGTTCATTTAGAAGCTGTCGCTTCACAGTAGGATGGCTTCCCTGGGGAGTTTCTTTGTTCTTGTCAGCATTTCTGTAGCCCCTATTGAACAAGTACTTTTATGACTTCTCATTAAGTCAGGCTGAAATTATCTACTTGGAGAAGCCCTATCCTGGTTTCTGGACCTCTAAAGGTATTTCTGATTTTAGGATGGTAAAGAAGGAAAGAGATGCCCCACAGTGGGCAATGATTAGGGCCCGACTGCAAATCTTGGTGGTGCTGATTACTGTTGCCTGGTGCCTTCATTCTTCCAGAAAGCACTGTGGTAGAGAACTAGCTGAGTCACAGAGAGTGCAGGGGGGATGGGGCATGAATCAAGGTACTTTCACATTACCAACGTGAGCTTTGAGATCCTAGAATTAATTGCTTAGGCTTTGGGGCTTTAAAAAATTGTAAACTAAAAACATGCATGTTAAAAAATTTTTTTTTTTTTTAGATATTTTTGCATCAAGAAAACCTGGATTCTAGGTGTACCATATACTGGGGCAGAGGGACCATGAAAATATAAACAGGGACTCAGCCTGCTCCCCACTTTTCTTCCCACGCATGTATGTGAGATACAGTTACTATTCCGCCTCTATCATTACTGCCCCCAGGCCTAGGGTGGAGCTTGGGGAGCCCTGCCCAGGCCCTAACCACAGGCTCTGGGATGTCTGTTCCATTCACCCAGTAAGTTCTGGGGACCGAGGAAGCTGGGGGGTGGCCAAGAAGTAAATAAGCATCCTCATCCCATGGAGAGGGGTGCCGCTGAAGGTGAGCGAGAGTGGGCCCAGGAAAAGGACCCTGGTTGCCTAGGTCCAAAGGTAGTACTGCTGCTTTCCATTCTAGGCCCCCAACCCCTCCCCCAACAAGTCTTTAAGCCTCTTTAAAGGCACCAAATGCCAAAAGGCTGTTAACATTTTCTGTACCTTCATGCATACAGTAGGTGTACCCTGAATGAGGAGTCGGGCATGACCCAGACAGTACTGTTCACTGACACTGTCCCCTATTTAGCAGAGGGGGGTGGACACAGCTCCCTTGAATTATGAATTGTCTGAAGAATACAGCAAACTGGGGGTTCCAGAGCTGAGCGCAGTTTGGGAAGCTCTTCAATTGGTTCCCAAAACCATCTTAATTCAGGGAATTTTAAGTCTTAAAAGTCTACCAAAGTATGTGATAGGGAAAACTTTCCTATAGAAGCAACACTGGGTGGAGCCCAGTAGGTGGAGTGGAACGTGAAGAGTGTACAGGAGTTTATTCATGGCACGTGAAAGATTTAGGTCATTGACGTGCTTGGTCCCAAGGGTGCAGTCTGCCCCACCTGCTACGACTGCAACAGAGAGTTTCTACTTAATAGAAGGGTTTTCAACAGCCAGAATTTCTGTCCTGATTCTTGTGCTGAGGTCATTTCTTTTTCAAATCCCATCTGTCTTGCTCTATGATGTTAGTTTTACTAGAAGTAGAACAAGCCCATACTAAGGAGAAATGTAAATGGTGTATTATATTTCTCAAAGTGTAACCATGCAGACTCTGGAAAACTGCCCCATTCTTAAAAGGCTTCAGGATGAGAAAGCACCTGGAGACAAAGACTGCAAGAAAGGGCTTTCTGGGAGTTCCATGAGGTTCTGACCTCCATCCTCCTGGTGTTGCACCAAAACTGAGCCCTAAATCGTGTCTATTCCACGTGGGCTGACAAGGAAGGTCTTCCTAAGCCTGAGCCAGCACAAAGAAAATTATGTGCTCTTGAGTGTTGGGAGAACCAGCTCCAGGTTGCAATGATATCGGTTCTCTGTTTTCAACCCTTCAAGGCTTAAGGAAGCTTTCCTGGCAGAGAAGACCCCAACAGTATTAGCTGTCCAGCAGGTTCCTGGTTACATGCTACCGAAGTGGTGATCTGGATCGTTTGTGCCCCTAATCCAGAGAGAGCAGGAAATAGGATGTACCTCTGAAGGCTCCCTCATCCTACTGTTAGGAGGCTGGTGTGTACAGGTACTGCTTGCACATGTGATGGGTAAGAAGAACTATGTATAAGGCGGAGCAGAGTCCTGGGATTTTAATTTGATTTTTTTTTCCAGATGTCTGAGGGTGGAATGTCAACAGAAGCAGATGCCCCAGGTCCTGCCTGCACTGCTACCTCCTCCACTTTTAGGCCTCTGGATCCACGTGAGATTATACCTAGAGCAAAGACAAACACTCCTAGGTGTGGAGAGATTTAGTCCCCTTCTCTAAATGATGCTGAATCCCTAATCTGTCAGATGGATATGGCTAAGTAATTCCTCAGGACAGTAAATATATAAGTTGGTCAGAGAAGAAGAGAAGGCAAAAGTGAAACTAAGTAAAATGAGAGGGAAAGATACGAAGTATGTGCCTTGGTGTAGAAATTAAATTTGGACAAGAATGCAGGAGCTACGTATGGACCTAAGTATACACCATAGGGATATAAAGACAAATCCATCTCTACTTCTAATAAACATCTAGTCAACATATAAGACGAATAAACACAATTAATCCAACTATAATATATATCCTGTTATATCTGATTCACTTTAATTCTCTGAATATCTAAACCTATAAGACTCATCCTTCCTTCTAGGTGTAAGGTAACTCAGTTCAGTTACCTAGAATCATGGCAACATAAAGTATTAAGGCTAAGAGGGTTTTCAAGCTCTAATTCTATCATTTTAAGTTGAGAGGTTGTGTATCTTGTCCAACACACAGCTCGTTGGTGGCAGAACAGAAAGAGGAACTTGGGTTCCTATACTCCCACTGAAGTGTCTATTAGCTTTTGCTATTTTTCTGATGACTTTTTAAATCAAAAGACATTTTTCTCATTCCCTTGTAGAAGGAGGAAGAGATTTACTTTAAATTGCTTTAAAAGGCTTAGACGAAAAGGAATGTTACATGCTGATACACAGCCTGGTGTTGGGTCTTCTAGGTCAAAGGGATAATGGATTTAGGTCACTCACCACTAGAGGGCACTCAGATTTTCCCATTTAATTTAAAGAAGCTTCCAAACAGCCTGCAAATGAAGTTTATCAACATGATGCCAATTTCTATCAGTAGTAAAAGTTAAATGGCCATTTCCTCAGAATATACTAGCTCTAGGCATAGATATCTAAACGTATGTATACGTACATGTATATAAACATGTTATAATTATATATTTGTTATAATTAATGTTATTATTTTAGATTCAAGCTTGATTTTTTCCTCAAAGGACTCTTATTTATTGCTTTCGAGTGGTATTAATATTTTTGAAATAAAAATTAACTTAGAAGTCAACTTCTCCCCAGAGCACTCACACAAAATCCAGTGGCTCCTGCCAGAATCTGCAGGCCTGCAGTATTCTAAGCAAATCATGCTTGTTGTTTAGGTCCTTGCCTACTTTAAAATGGAGAAGAAAGAGAAGAAAGGGAGAACATCTTCTGCTATAAAAGGAAATGAAGACAAACCAGGCAATTATTTTAACCCTGTAGTTTACCATCCCTGAAGGCCTTATTCCGATCACGTGAGGAATTTCTGGAGATTAATACCTGGGGCCATTAAAATCCATCCTCTCTATGGGGACCAAGAACTTTCTGGCTTTGTTATTGGAATTCTGGAAAGGCCTATTCCACATGCTTAAAAGAAGTTAATATATAACAATGATTATGACCTACTACCACAATATCGCCCTGCCTAAAAAATACATAAATTTAATAAGATTTGTAAAAGAAGGTGGGGTGCTTCTGCAAAGCACCTGTACCTCCGGCTGTTATGTCAGAGTAGCTGATGATTAGTATTCTGGATTTTAGATTTTGCTGAATCATTTCCTGCCCCATGGCACTTACCTGATCAAGACTAGCCTGTGTTTTGCCAAGTACTGTGGAAAACTTGGCTCACAGCATTGAAAAGGATACATCTAATTCGCTCTAGAAAAGAAAAAGAGTGCAAGGATGAGATTGAGACACTGGGACCACAGTTCACTTAGCAGAGTTAGTGGCTGCTCTGGCCATAAGCCTGGAAACAGGTGGGAGAGGCTGCGTTGTAAGCAGAAGCGTGAGTGCAGGAAGGGCCTAAGTTTGGGATCGTGATTTTAAAAAAATAGGCTGCAGTTTAGAGGAATTTTATAGGCTAGAGCAATTCATCTTTAGAACATGGAGGGAATACATTAACTCGATTGTTACAAATGATAGGTAATTTGACTTGTACATCAAAAACCTAATGCATTATATATACCCTTTGAATCTATCAGTTTTACTCTTAGATGTTTATCCTAAGGAAATAGATAATGGCACAACAACGTGTGCTAGTCAGGGTAATGTTTATAGTATCAAATTATTGAAAACAAGGGGGACTAGTTAAATAAATTACAGCAGATCCACAAACGATGATGTAGATATATAAGTACTGCTGTATTATTGAATAAAAAAGCAAGTTAAAAATGACATATTTGTATTAGCCCATGTATATAGACAGATATAGATACAGTTGGGTATACACGGATATGTAAAGCCTAAAAGGAAGTGCACCTAACAGTACATATCAATAAGTGACAGGCTTACTGATGATCTTCTCCCCTGTCCTTTTGCTCATATGTATTTTTAATTTTTTTTGATGAACATAGACATTTATGTCATGAAAATGTCATAGAGGGAGAAAAAGTAAACAGTGAAATTCATATTTGAAGGGACTTAAAATGTATCAAATGCAGCACTGACAACACAGATCCCTCTTCCTCAAGAGGAACGGTCCTTCTCTCTTGCAAAACTGCCTCCTTTAATGATAATTGGGTTGGCTTTTTGTTTTGAAATGTGATGCTAAGATGCTTCTTTCAGCTGCATGAGACTGATCTCCAAATTTCAGATTTGGAAACTCTAAGATTAAAAATAGCCCCAGAAAGAATGTTTAAAATTCAGAAACCTAAAAATAAATTTTAAATGACAAGGCATTCTCCATGAGTGGAACAGTTTCTATTTTCTTTCCTATAGCACTTGTTTCCTTCCTTTTTGCTTCTACTGTCATCCAAACCCGGGTCCTCCAAGTCCTGTATAATCACCAGGTTTAAATTAAATTCTAATCTTTTCTTCTGTAATTTATGTGGTCACTTACTTTCCCTAGAATTACAGCTAGAATTTGGCAAAGTGCTATTTATACTGTGACTGAATATAATTTAAGCAATGACAGTGCTTGTACCCACTCTTTATTCTTCCAGGTTTAAAACACTGCTATTTGGGGGAAATTATATTCTTCTTGATAGGTGTTCCCTTAAAGTGGCTAATCATAGCCAGCTCTGAATCACAGACCTTGACTTGCAATGAATGTCTTAGAGTGGTTGTCCAGGAGCTAGGGTTATGCTGTCCAATATGGTATCCACCAGTCTCATGCGGTGATTCAATTAAAATTAAATACAAATAAAATTTCAGTTCCTCATTTGCTAATCATATTTCAAGTGTTCAAGAGCCCCATGTGGCTAGTGCCCACCATACTGGACCACACAGGTACAGAACATTTCCACGGCTGCAGAAAAGTTCTTTTGGATAGTGCTGCTGTGTGCTGCTCTCTCCAAGCAATCAATAGCAATACAAAGGTGGATTTTAAAGCCAGCCTCAATGCTCTCTGTCCAATCCAAGTGTCTGAAATAGCCCAACTTCTTGCCCTCTTCCAGTTTTGGAAAGCACCAATCCTTTTCTAGCCAGATGAACTACCATGTCACAGGCCTCTAGGCTGCTTCCCAGCTCCAACATCTGAATTAGGAAATGGCTGACAGGAAGCCTCATGCAGTAAGACAGTGGTTTTCAAACTTAAGCATGCATCAGAACCACCAGGAAATCTTGTTAAAACACAGATTGCTGGGTCTCAACCCAGAGTTTCTGATTCAATAGACTGCGGTGGGCTGAGTTTTTCTTACAAGGTGAGGCTTATGCTGCTGGTCCAGGGACTACATATTTAAGAACCACTGCATTAAGGCAATGAACACAGGCTAGTTGATCGTGCCATGAAGGAGCGTGCCAAACTTTACTTCTGGCATTAGGAATTAGATTAAAGATACAACTTCTTAACATGAGTTTTGCCCCTACAGGCTTCAGTGCACTCCATATTCCTAACTGTGGAGCAGAGTCCACTCGCTGCCTCAGGAAGAAGCGGCTTGGAAACGGTCCCTTCTTAATCGTTTTATTTAAAAGCAAAATGAAATAAACAAAACAAGTTTGAAAAGTCAGCTTGTGCCGCTACTACTTTTCAAGAATGTCTAAGCAAGGCTCAAGAAGGCCTTCACTCATTCTTTTTTAAAAGAGTATTGGATTTCAAATTAACTACAAAGCTAAAGTCATCAAGATAGTGTGGCAATAGTAGAAGGATAAACATGAAGATTATTGGAACAGAACTGAAAGCGCAGAAATAAACCCTTATATTTATGGTCAATTGACTTTTTAAAAAACTTATTCATTTAAATTAGTTTCAAGTATACCGTACATTGGTTAGACATCTACATAGTTCATAAAACAACCCCCCCGGTTGCTCCCTCCCTCCCCTGGCCCTCCACCTAGCCATCATATTAATGCTGACTGCATTCCCTCTGCAGCAATCCCCCTCTCTGTGACCACCCATCAGCTGCTAATTTGTACTTCTTTAACCCTTCACCCTATTCTCCCAGGCCCCCAATCACTCCTCCCTTTGGTCTGTCACCTAATTGTCTACTATATTTGTGAGTCTGTTTTTGATTGGTTTGTTCTTTTTGTTCCTTAAATTCCGCATATAACTGAAATTATATGCTATTTATCTTTCTCTGTCTGACTTATTTCACTCAGCTTAATAATCTCTAGGTCCATCCATGTTGTTGCATATGGTAGGATTTCATTTTTTTTTAATGGTTGAGTAATATTCCATTGCATATATGAACCATAATTTCTTTATCCAGTCATCTGTTGATGGCACTTTGATTGCTTCCATATCTTGGCTATTATAAATTGTGCTGCCATGAATATTGGAGTGCATAGATCTTTATGGATTATTGTTTTGGTTTTCTTTGAATAAATACCCAGAAGTACAATTGCTGGGCCAAAAGGTACATCCATTTTTAATTTTTTGTGAAACCTCCATACTGTTTTCCGTAGTGGCTGTACCAATTTGCAATCCCACCAACAATGTATGAGGGTTCCCTTTTCTCCGCATCCTTACTAACACTTGTTGTTTTTTGATTTATTGATGATAACTATTATGACAGGTGTGAAGTGATATCTCATTGTAGTTTTAATTTGCAACACTCTGATGGTTAGCATATGGTCAACTGATTTTTGACAAAGGTGTTAGGACAGTTCAGTGGGAGGAAAGAATAGTCTTTTCAACAAATGATGCTGTGACAGTTGGATATCAACATGCAAAAAAATGAAGTTAGATCCTGACTTCACATCAAATACAAAAATTACTCAGTATGGATCAAAGACCCATGTAGGAGCTAAAATTATAAAACTCTAAGAAGAAAAGATAGAAGTAAATCGTTATAACCTTGGGTTAGGCAAAGCCTTTTTAGATGACACCAAAAACATAAGCAATGACAACAAAAACAAATTAACCAAACTTCATCAAAATAGAAATTAGTGTGTTTCAAAGGACACCATCAAAAAAGTGAGAAAAAAAACCCCCACTAAATGGGAGAAAGTATTTCTAAATCATATCTGATAAGAGATTTGTATTCAGACTATCCAAAGAACTCTTATAGCTCAATAATGAAAAGACAATACAATTGAAAAATGGGCAAAAGATTTAAACAGACATTTCTCCAAAGAAGATATACAGATGGCCAATAAATACATGAAAAGATGCTTAACACTGTTATCCATCAGTGAAATGCAAATCAAAACCTCAGTCGACTTTATAATACTTCATACTCACTAGGATGGCTATAGTAAAAATGACAGATAATGACAAGTTTTGGTAAGGCTGTGGAACAATTAGAACTTTTATACACTGCTGATGGGAATTTCAATCATGCAGCCACTCTGGAAAACAGTTTACCATCAAAATGTTAAACATGGAGTTTCCATATCACCCAGCAATTCTGCTCCTAGGTATATACCCAAGAGAACTGAAAACATGATTCTACAAAAAATGTGTACACAAATGTTCACAGCAGCAATTCAAAACATCCAAAAAGTATAAATAACCCGAATGCCTATCAACTGATGAATAGATAAACAAAATGTGGCATATTACTGAGCAATGAAAAAGAACGAAGTACTGAAATATGCTATAACATTGATGAATCTTGAAAACATTATGCTGAGTAAAAAAAACCAGCTACAAAAGACCATATATTGTATAATCCTGTTGATATGATATAGAATGTCTAGAAGAGGCAAACCTACAGAGACAGAAAGGAGATGAGTGGAGAAGGTGGAGGGAGATAACTGGGAGGGAATGTTGATGGGTGTGTATTTCTTTTTGGGGTAATGAAATAGTTTAAAATTAATTGTAGTGATGGTTTCACAACTCTGTAAATACTAAAAACTATACACTTTAATTAAAAGGGTAAATTGTATGGTATATAAGTATTTCGATATAGCTGTTTATAAAAAAAATAAAAGGACTATTGGAAAGGAATGCATGTATTCCTTAAGGGGAGATGGTTTTGACCCTCAAAGGAAGGGTTTCGATGGAAATGATTTTTAAATTAAAAAAGGGTCCTGTATATTCGGAGGAGAAGCAGAAGAAGAAAAGAGCGAGTAAATGAAATAGGAAAATCTCTTAATTGAGGTAAAGACACAGGAGGTTCTTAGTCTTGTAGAAATAGTTTTTTATAAAGATCTAAGGCACACATAGTTTTGTAACACTTTAGATGAGCCAGAGGAAAGGTAATGAAAATCTGGCATCATTTGAATTTTAACTTTTACACATTAAAGCTCTATATTAACACATGTTCTTGATATAGACCCATTTCTGGGAAATTGGTCTGCTGACAAAAACAATTTTTTAGTCATTAGACTTACAACTCGGCTGAAGTACTCGTCTAACACTTCCACAAAGTTATGGATGAATTCATAAATCGCCATCTCATTCTGAAATAAAAAAGGAAGGGCGTAATTAGTTTTAATGTGGCCCATGTGTAAATCAGACATGCAGCTGCCCACTCAGCAAACAGGTTTTAGAGCATGCGGCTTGGTATACAGAAAATGTGAGCAAAGAGCTTCCCATGGACAAATATTCAGAATAGTTCTATGACTCACTTGTTTAAAAGAAGCTTATTAGTAGGAGAAATGCAGAAAACCTTAATCTCTAAGATTTTTTTAGTGTCCATGATGAATCTGGCTGGACTGTGTGTAGAATTCTGAGCTCTACTCCCTGACTTCATCACCAACTGGCTGAAGCAATTTCTCAGGTTCTTCATGTCATCCCTTTTCCATTTGTGAAGATGGGGAAACCAACTTAAAGTTTGGTTCGCAGATAAAAAAACAACCAACTGATATTTCAAAGTATTTTAGATCTTAAACATCATTTCAGAGCATCCATGGCCATAGGTGCTGTTGATCTGAAAAGGTGAACTAAAATCTGAAAAGACGTAATCACAGCACAATCATATTTACAGTTTGCTCTGGCTTCTGATATGTCAGCCTATGTTTAATGCTGCGCTTCTCTACGCTTGCCCCACTGTGTCACACAGAACAAGGTTAGGGCACTGGTACTCCTTAGGGTCAAGGAAGGCATTCTGTGGTTTTGTGCTTCCCTACAAGCTGCGCATCTAATCCAATAAAAATACTAGTTATTTCTCTTCCGCACAGCTTTTATTAGCCTTGATAAAAACAAAGATTTTTCAAAGGAGTCAAGATAATTCTCAGGGAGGCAAGTAGGGAAGAAAATGTCACTGTAAGGAGGAATAAAAAACTAGACTGCTATTCTTAATTTTCTTGCATTTTCCATAGGCTCTTCTAATATCTTACCTCTGTGTCATTAACTCCAACCACAATGAAGAGAGCCGCATACTGCCGATACACCAGCTTAAAATCCTTATATTCAATGAAGGAGCACTACACAAAACACAGATATTAATTCCTATGTTTAACAGGGATTTCTTTAAAATGGCATGCATAATTTTTAGGTTCTGCTTTGAGTATCTGTCAACACATTCTTAGGAATATACAACATTAAAATGTTATACAATCTTTGTTGGCCACATCCTCACGGTATTTAGAGGACGACTTGAAAGCATCTCTAGTGGGAGGTGAAGAAGTTGTCATGGAAAAAAGTCAGTGCTGACATGGGTTCCCACCTGTACTTCTTATTCTTTTGCTCGGCTCTGTGCGGAACTCAGCAGGCAAAGCTACTGAATATTCAACATATTAAACCACCTCAAATGTGAAAATAAGCCAACATGATAAAGATTTTCTTCTTTTCACCTCCCTTAGGCTCTTTTGGAAGCAATTAGAGATTCGATTTTGTACTATTTAATAGTCGCTGAAGAGCCAAATACACGTGCCAAAAAAAAATCTTGATTCCTTTTTTCCTACACTCATGAAAATAATCAATGTGGACTCTTTTATAAATTATTTAAAGATGGCTTTGTGTGGCAGATGCTAGACAAAAATCTCTCATTGTAAACACTGCTTCATATGAATTAATAACTAGCTTACCACCACTGACTTGTTGATAAAACAACTCCCGTCCCATTCATCTCTCCTAAAGCCATTGTATAAAGGGTGATGGAAAGGGCCTGGGTGGACAGGAATTAGGTAGCAGGCTGAAGGCACAGGGCTGCCCTTCCTTCGGACCTTTGGGTGTGCCTGACCAAATGTGACTGGGCATCAACTGTATGGCTTTTTGTACTGGATATGTTACTCTCGGGTACCAGGATGCACCTGGGAAATGAAGCAGCAATTTTTGATTATGGAATTTTTCCATTGGAAAGCCATTGACAATCTATAAAATGGAGGGATTTTAGGCTTTTATTTAAAATTAGGTTAAAAGTAGTAAATACAGGACCATTCTGCAGCTTCTAGCTCACTATAGAGCCAGTATGATTTCTGCTCAGTTGGACCTTTCAAGAAAACACAACCTGCTTGAAAGAACTGAGGAACATATTTCAAAGCCTCTCAGGAGTCTCTGACATTTAAAAAAAAAAAGTATCAAAGCACCTTTGTGGATAAAATAAAAACTAAGCTGAGATTGTATTACCTCGGTGCCTGATTATGCCAAAAGCCCAGTGGGTTTCTATTTAGTCTAAAATAATTTAGAATGCTTCAAAAATCTCTAACAGTATATTCATTCCAAAGCACATATTTCAAAGGGTACCCTATCATTGCAAAGGGTGTCTGAAATTGTGGAATTGAAATTGTAGAAAGATTCAAACATGAATGCTTCTGGAGTGTGTTTACCTTTCTTAAGGTACGTAGCTATTAACACAGCCATTTAATAGTTTCTGTTTCCTTTTGACAACTACATGAAGCAGTGTGTGCCATGGTAGGCCAAAGTAGTAATTCAAAGAGGACTCTTGAGATGTTCCGACTGGAAAATCAATTTAGAAGCCAAGGGAAACACAGTTCCAACACGTTAAATCCTGAGCACTGATGTAGTTTAATATTTTATGGCTTAGCAGTGGTTCCCACAGGCGGCCTTTCTACATAGGCAGTGAAATGGAGAGCTGGCAAAATTAATGGGTGATTTAAACGAACTTTTTGATTTCTGCCTTAGTTTGTTCAGTAATTTCCAATGGATTCAAAGTTTAGGATCTAGATTAAGTAATTCTCCAATTAAAGTTCTTTGTAGTAATAAACTCAGTTTTAAAAATTCCTATTTATTCTTATTTTAATGATTTAATTTAACCTCAATTTTGGCAGAATGGATGTATCTGTTGTTTCATATGAATTTTTAACTTCCATTTCTCCTACCTACATAATAAAATAAGACAGGTTTAAAACAAGTTTTTCAATCACTAGTTCCAGTATTACGTTGGTAGTAAATTCACAAAAATGATAAGCAGAGAAACTTCATTTCACATGAGAATCATATTATTATCCTCTGGTACAAAGTGGGTCTTGAGTATTCACCTCTGTACCTGTCCTCTGACCTTCAACATCTGGCTTATAGAAAACCACATGCTAGCTACTGGTTCTCCTAGGAGTTCCAAGGGCTGAATTTGTAGGAACAAAAAAGGAAGATATGTCTATTAGCAGGAGTCAATTTGAGCTGCCACTTCCACAGAGCAATGAGACAAATATGCTGACCTAAATATGAACCCAAGACTATTCATGGTTTTCTCTGACTTTATTTTCCTTAAGGGGATGTAAGGAGAGCTATGCTTCAGTCTTCATTTCATTTGATTTGTTATTTTCCCTAACAGCTGTTGAAAAATGTAGTTCAAAAGAACACGATGGCCCTTGAGACTCAGTAATAACAGATCAGCCACTGCTGAGTTGAATGCAGAGATAAAAGAGAGAATCAGAAACTTACTTGTTCATTGGATCGAGAGAGACAGCTCTTTATGACTTCTGTTTCTAGAAGTGTACGCTTATTAATCTCCACATGTTCATAGTACTTAGAAAGTCGGGTCTGCCCTTGTTTATTCACCATGAGGAAAAATTTTATCATTTTTTTTTCTGGCCCGTATTTTTCCAAATATAGGTCAAAAGTTATGGCAAGGGGTGGTAGTAACTAGAACCTGAAGGATGAAAGAATAACAGAAAGGCAAAATCAAATTTCTCAAAGAATCATATCAAATGTGTTTTATAGATGAACTAGAAATAAATGTCTTCTGATACCATCGTCTTCACTATGTGACCTAAATGAGAGTTTCATAAAGAACTAAACATTAACATTTCCATTAGTTATCTTTCAAAACATTTTTGAGTATCCGCAGTACTTCTACTCATATTCATTCAATTGACTCATCAACCTTGTTGGGCGCCAACTATGTGTCAAGCTCCAGAAGAAGAATTTGGAGAGGAAGTAATTATTTCTGACCTTCACACGTAGCAAAAGTGTTAGATAGGTAAATGAGTAACAGCAGTACAAGGTGATGAGTTATAATCAGGACCAGTATCCTTGCACGGGGCACGGAAGGGAAGGACAAAGAACATCACAGGAGAGTTGGGCACAGCTTCCCAGAGAAGAAAGAGGCTTTTAACCAAGATCTTAAACAATGATCTAGAAGTGACTCTGAGGCAGAAAAAACAGGTATGAAAACTCTGGAAAGTTCACTATGGCTGTAGTTTAGGGGGCAGAAGAATGGTCCCAGGAAATGGATCTGCTCACATAAGATGAAATTGGCTTTAGAAGCCATGCTAGGGAATATGAACTTTATTTTATGGATAATGGAGACAAGATCTATAGTGATGCTTTTCTTTCCTTTGTGTCTAGTAGTGTAATATGCAAATCTTCACTTCTTCAAAATTACTTTTCTCTTCTCATTCTCCTTGATTCAAATGCTACTTTTCTTTCCTTCTGCATAATGCGCCATGCTCCTTTAATTGTTAAGCCCTTTGGTCAGCATCAAACAGTCTTAGGAACAAAGCCTCAGGTCTGTTAAGCACAGAAAAAGGTTAAACTAAAGATAACATCTTGCATCACACCCATGAAGGAGAAAGACCCTACCAGCACCCCCTAGAAACCAACAGAATGACACCATGACTGACATCAGGACCTGATGGAATGATCAGCTACATCCTACCCTAGCCCCAACCAATCAGTAGATCCCAAGACCCCAACTCCCTTAGCTACCATGACTAATGAGTTTTTCCCTGTACAACCTATCCCATAGAGGCAACTGGGAAGCCAGATCTTGGAGTGCTAGCTCACCTGTGTCTTTGCTGAAAACTCCTGTCCGTGTCTCTTTTGGCTTTGATGCGTACAGGCAAAATGAACTCCTTGAGTTTGGTAACAGTAGTGATATTAACTGTTTGTCATAGGCCTCTAAAGAGGCCCAATTACAAGTCCTATAAGGTTACATACTAAGCAATTTACACATATTACTTAATTCTCACAATTCTCTGAGGCAGATACCTCTGTAATCCCCATTTTAAGGACAAGCAAACTGAAGTTTAGGGCTGTTAAGACACCTAAAGTCCCTGGATTATTTTATGTCAGACGTGAGATGAAATCCAGAGGTCAAGCATACCCACACATCTGTGACACCTCTTAACTTGTCTTCATAATTCAGAGGTTCATGCTTGTGGTTTTATTTCTAACTCAGCTGTATTGCATCTCATGTTTCTTTCTCATATTTAATATAGATTTTGAAATAATCAATGTAAAAGGGCACAGTATTGACCAATGGCCAGTCCTCCTTTCATCGTGAGCATTGGAGCTGCCTTGTTGGCTCATCTGATGATATCATACTCACATTTTGTGATATCTGTGAAAGTCAGTGTAAAAGAGCAAGGTTAACAATAGTTCTTAAGCTTTTATAATGTGAAATAATTTTACAGAGGGGTTGTAACAGATTATGGGATAGTATTTGGACCGAGTTTTATAATATTTTTAGCCTTCCCAGCTCATCTCCTATTTCCTAAACCCCATCAGACAGGGGGTTATGTCACAACAATTCCAAACATTAAGAGCTAGAAAGAGCAAGGTCCAGTCTGGCAAAGCCTGGCATTGCTGTGTTTATTCAGTGTGCAGAACAGGATGTTATCTAGACCAGCTCAGCTGAGGATATGACAGCTGTGCCATGGGGGAGGCCCGTGGTCATTCACTCCCTTTTCCAGGAAGATAAGCTCACTACTGTAGGTGGGATTGCAACATATCGTGTTGTCTAATTAGTTGGTATTACATGCTGCTTTTATTCTCTTTATAAATTATTGCCAGTAAATTATGGCAATGACTAGTAAATTATTAAGATTATCATCCTTTCTTTTATTCCCTTTCAACAGAGTTATTTTAAAACCATTTTAATGAAAGTTAGAAATTACAATCTTATACCCTGGATTCCAACTGCCAGGTAAAGAAAAAATATTGTCTCAAAGGAACTCAGGGTCAAGCCTATGCCTTTAAATACCCTGGCTGCAGTAAGTGGTAAAATGAGATGTAAAATGAGCCAACTGTAATGTTACACCAAGGGATCAAATTGGTTTCCACCTTAAAAGCACAGCATTCCTTCCCAATGACTTTAAGAGCAAGGATGACAAACAAGGACATGTTGAATTGATACTCACTAGGATGCAAGTCTTGAAAATAGTAGCTGAAGGCATCGAAAGACTTGAATACAACATTTTTTGCACGTTTACAAACAATTACACAATTTATAACTGTACAATTACACAGTGGTTATAAAATGGACAAACACAACTATAAATTATTTCTATTATAAAATAGACAAGGCCAAAATATATGATGCAGAGACTCAGAGACAAATATATGTTTCAGAACTGAAGATGAATGCTTTAAGCACCTATCCTGCTTATTAATCATCAGGTAGGAGGGAGATCAAATAATTATGAAACTGAGGTAGGGCAATAAGAAGGAATATGCTTAGACAAGTGCTGGGAGTGGCCAGGGAGCAGGTATGAGCTTCCTCTGTTTATAAAACTCTGTATTCAACAACACACAAGGCTGGGGAAGATGTTTTGATTGCCAGAAAAGTTAGATTCCACACCTAGAGCTTGTGTGAATGTGCATGGTTTCAAAGAAGGAAAATAAAATTTACTTGGGGAAAGCATTACACAAAGAGTGCTGGGATGCCTAAAGGCCAAGGCTAGGGAGGGTGGTAGAGTCACAGTAGGTCAGGCACAGATTAGTGCCTCTGGAACCCAACGTGATGTAAACTTAATGCCTAGAGAAAAGACAAACTGGATAGACTGAAGTACGTATCAATTGGGCAGTTTTCCAATTTCTGATGGTGTATTTCTGGGAGTTAGAACTGAAAGAGTCTTTACGGGCTGTCATATCCAAACATGATAAACAGATTTCGACTTAGGTGCCAACTGTGACTAACTATACTTTTTGCTTTGAGCATTGTGTTAGGGAAGATTCTGGAGATGTTTTCAGATTCAGAATAAAAAAAAGACATGAATGATTACTAATGTCAGTCATGGGTTAGGAAGCAGGGTGTGGCAACATATGCACGTTATATCTGTAACCCCTGACTGTGTACTCCCTGTATTTTGTAGATGGGAAACTGATAATCTGATAATCTGAGATGTAGAGTGAAGTCTTGAATTTGGGTCTCCTGACTCATAATACATTATTGTCTTGAATTCATCACACTGTCTCTTTGCCTCACTGTGCTGGGGTCATTAAATGATCATTTAAGTTTAATAAACTCAACATTAGATAGCTTTGGGAATGTAAAGTCAATTTTCTCTTTTCTAATGCTACTGAATAATTCATTTGAAAAATACCAAACAATTCACTGAATGAAACAGTAGAGTAAAATTTCTAGGAATGAAAGCAGTATTTGATGATGACTAACATTCCTTATAGCTTCAGATGCTTTCTAGATACCCCAGAATTGTAACACACACACATTCCCTCACTCTCCCTCACCCTAAGGTATTATTAGACAAAAACATTATTTTTCGGCACATAGAAAGGATTGAAATAAAATTCCCCAAGTTAAAAAGCAAATTTCCACCAAGAAAACGTATGAAACTCATACAGTATAATAACCAGAAGCATGAACTGGAGCTTGACTGTTTGGTTCTACTAATTAGCTTCGTGATCCATGATCCGGGGCATGTTTTTCTGTACTCAGTTTAAGGTAAGGTGGGAATAAATAGTACTTACACCTGGGTTGTGAGGATTAGGAGACCAAGTATATGTAACATCCTTGGAAGTGTGCTCAGCAGTTGGCACATAGTGAGTGCTATGTAAATTCTGGCCAATGTCATTAAGATGATATAGCGCCTTTTCCTCAGTGAAGCTTTCCTGCCTATCCCAAACCCTGCTTTCTAACCACAAAAATCTGGCTATCCTTTCTTTGAACCCATCACTCTATATTACAAAACCTGTTACCCTATGTAATTATTATTAAAATACACACTGAACTCCCCTACCAGACCAGTGATTTTCACTTTTTTATTGTGACAGTAAGAGGGATATTTCACACTGTGACACCGTATACAGTTACATATATATCTAAATCAAAAGTTCACAAAGCAATGCTTACCCATATTATGTATATCGCACTCTAGTATTTCCTTTAACATTTCATGTTGTAAAAACTGAAGTTGTGAGGGGTTTGGGTTACAAAGATATATGGATTTTTCAAAACTCAGTAAACGTACATTTAAGATTCATGCATTTATCTTATGTAAAGTTTACATAAAAAGTAACTAATACTCTAGCTACTCTAGTTAATAATATACATTAATATACATGTTGAAGTATTTGAGGGAAGTCTATTGATATCTGTAATTTACTCTGAAATGCACTCAAAACTAATATAAATTAATGGATGGATATAGATAGATGGTTAGCTATCTGATAAAGTAGATCTAGTAAAATGTTAATGGTAGAATGTAAGAGGTGAGTACATGGAATTCATTGTGAAATTCTTTCAACTTTGCAGTATATTTGAAAATCGTCATAATAAAATGTTGAGGAAAAATAATAGCTGTGGCCCACTGATATTATTAAATTCATAAATTTTATGTTTTAGAACACTTTCAGATTTATAGAAAAAACTGCAAAGATCCTTATATAGAAAGTTTCCATATACTCACACCCAGGTTCCCCTATTATAAACATAGGTTACTATAGTACATTTGTTACAATTAATTATTGATATAGTATCATCACTGAAGTCTATACTTTTTCAGATTTCCTTAATTTCTATCTGATGTCCTTTTTCTGTTCCAGGATCCCACTAGGATACGTTGTATTTTATCTTCATGTCTCCTTAGAATTCTCTTGGCTGTGACAGTTTCTCATGCTTTCCTTGTTTTGATGATATTCAGAGTTTTGGAAAATATTGATCTGGTATTTTATAAAATGTCCTTCTGCTGGGATTTGTCTGATGTTTTTCTCATGATTAGACAGGGGTTGTGCGTTTTAGGAGGAAGACCACAGAGGTAAAGTACCATTTCCATCACTTCATATCAAGGGCACATACTATCAATATGATCTATCACTGATAGTGACCTTGGTCACCTGGTTGAGGTAGTTCTTGTCAGGTTTTTCTACTGTGAAGTTATTCCCCTGCTTTCCATAATGTGCTCTTCGGAAAAAAGTCATTTTGTGTAGCCATTGTTTAAGGGGTGAGGAGTTATGTTCCATCTCCTTGACGGAGGAGTATCTATGTAAATTATTTGGAATTCTATTGCACAGGAGATTTGTCTATTCTACCCATTTATCTATTTATTTACATCAGTATGGATTCATGGATATTTTATTTTCTACTTTGGGTTATAATCCAATACGATCTACTGATTTTTAATCTCAGAACCCATTAAAGGGCTGTGACCCAAAGTCTGCAAAATACTATAATAAAAAAATGAATTGTGGGTAGGGTCTATATCTTACTTTAGATTTTGCACAGTACCCAGTGTATAGTGAGTATCCAATACATGTTTGTTGAACGAATGAAATAATGAAAGCTTTTTTTTAGCCATAATTTTCCTTTTTAAAAAATCACATAAATATAGAAACAATGCAGACATAAAAAGTACCCTGGTACCCCAACTCCTGCCCAAAGATATAACCACTGTTTTTAAGTTTAGTGAGTACCCTTCTAGACCTCTATACATTTACATGTAAATATACATGTATGTGTAGCGACTTTATTTTTTAGACATAAATGTGATAGATGAACTCTAAAATGTCAAGAGGCCAGCCTAGCATCTATTCTCTTCTGGTACCTCTACATGAACCTGGTCTTTTCACAAAGCCCTGACTGGATCCTATAAAAGAGCACTAAAGAGATGTGTTTGGAAATTCATCAAAATGACCTCTTATTTAGCCAATCTGGCTCAGGCTTTCCTGAGTTTTTGTCCCCTTGATCCACTGCCTTGGCGCCCATTCTTTCTCTGGCCTTGATTCCTAATGACCTGGTTTAGATTTCTGCAATCTTCCAGGACTTGATCTTTGGTATTTGCCCTCCGGTTGCAACCTCTTTGACAGTCCTCATAATGTCTCCTGGGAGTAATAGCTACCTCAAAAACTGGTGGCAAACATTAAATGAGGTAAATGATGTAATTCTTGTAAAACATTTGGCACTGACTTCTTTAATTTTCTCCCTTTATGCATATTAAATTAGAAAAAAAATGCTGATAAGGTTATAAGGCAATAGATATGTGAGCTATATATATAATTAGTGGTCTCTTAAATTGTTAACAAATTTCAACACTGTAACCTGGTAGAATGCAATAAAAATCATGAAAACAATTCTACTTTATAACTCAAGTATTTCAGTCCTGGGTGTCTATCCTAAAAGTGTAATTCAAAATATGCATGAAAATGTTTACAGCAATATTATTTATAATAGTAAAAAATGAAACAAGCTCAGATACTTCAAACTGAAAACTAAGTGTTAAATGAACACTAACTTGATGTTTTTAACCATTAAATAAATATGCAGACTATGCAGAAAGACAAAAACAATAAACAAACAAACAAACAAAGGAAAAGAGACCAGACAGATGGGTCTTGAAAACATTAAGCTAAGTGAACAAGGCTGGTCATAAAGATGACATACTATACAATTACATTTATATAAAATATCCAGAAAATAAACAAATCTACAGGAAGTAAATAAGGGTTGCAGGGTATGGGGGTTCAGAGGGTGAGGTCTAAGAGGTCTGCAGTTCTGGTGACATTTGCACAGGTATGTGAGTACATAAAAGTACACCTCAAATGGGTGAATTGTATGGGTATGTGAATTATATCTTAATGAAGCTGAAAAAGAAATAGATAGCTAGACCAGACAATTAGGAAGAGCTCGAATAACCAAGCTGGAATGATTTGAATAAATAACATAGTACTGGATTACAACTCTTAACAGGAAGATATAAGCAGCATAATTAAAAAATGAACAATGGATCTAAAAACAATTTGAACATAATAAGCACACGCAAAGATGTTCAACACCATTAATCCTTAGGAGAAGGCAAATGAAAACCACAAGAAGATACCACCTCACATCTACTTAAATGGCTATACCACCTCACACCTACTAAAGGGCAGAGTGATAGTCAGGCTGTGGAGACACTGGAACCCCAACATAGACACTGGTGGGAATGTAAATGTTACAGCTACTTTGGAAAACAATTTGGCAGTTTCTTCATAACTTAAAACACAGATTTACCATATTATCCAGCAATTCTACTTCTAACTATGTACCCAAGGGAAATGGAAACATATATCCACAAAAAAGACTTGTACATGAATGTTCACAGCAGCATTATTCATAATAGCCAAAAAGTGGAATCAACCTAAATGTCCATCCCCTAATGAAACAGATAAACAAAATATGGCATACCTACACACAATGGAAAACAATTCAGCAATAAAAGCAAACAGAATACTGCTACATGCTACAAAAATGGATGAATCTTAAAAACATGTTAAGTGAAAGGAGCCAAATGTAAAATACCACCTATTGTATAACTCCACTATAACAAAATATCTAGAAAAGGTAAATCTATAGGTAGAAAATATATCAATGGTCACCTAAGGCCAGGAGGGGAAGGTATGAGTGGAAATGGGGATGAGATTTCTTTTTTTATAAACTAAAACACTTTGTTTCTTGGCTTGGAATTTACTGAATTGATTTACAATGACTCAGTTTTCTCATCTGTCAGCCAGGAATAATGACAGCTGCTTCACAGACTTTCTGTGAGGACTAAAAGAGAGAAAGGGCTAGATAGTCTTCCTAACAGATTCCTCCTACTGCAGTTCAAGACTACTGAAATTTGACTTCAAGAAACCTGCCACCTGTTCTGCTTTTCTTTCCAACCATTCTTCTCCACCTTGTCCCACATTTCTCTCTGTAAATCTCTCTTCTATGATTCAGAATATATTTTCAGTAGCTTCAGCTGACACTTTTACTTCCTGTCAAATCCCTGGGTCACTCAAGAAATATTTCAACCACATTTGATTTGGCATTAAACACATTTATATGTATGCTTTTCTTTTTTTTAACTCAAATAGTTTTAAAACAGCTAAAACACTTTAAAATCTTAAGTTCCAATCAAATTCAGGATTTGGCGAAATCCTGAAGTTATCAGTTCTACAGAAAAATTAGGAAAACACTTTGAGAATAAACCTTAATAATAATATATGATCTACCATTTTTCTAACAGTATATCTGAAAAAATTTCTAAAGCTTCATTCATGTGACTCTCAGATCTTGATATAAAGCCACTTAGGTAAATTGATGAAAAGTCTCATCAAAGTCTGTTCCAAAACAATATAAATCCAAATAAGCAGTTATTTGTAACTTTAAAATGTATATAAAGCAGACACACATTGGGAGTTTTATTATATTTTTGGAAGTGTTCAAGTGTTCAAATCAAACTTCCTACCCTAAATTAGGGGGTGAATGGAAGAATTTTTAAGGTCTTTACAGAAATATGATTAAGGCAGGGGGAAGAAAAGTCATACTTCAAAAACTGAGGATGAGGAATTTATATACTATAAATAGACCATTACATTGTCAGTTTGAAAGTATTTGTTTTATTTTTATTCATTAGTCATCTGTCTGAGTGTGGAGTGGCGGATGGAGGGATTGAGAATAGACTCTCCACCAGTCATTTGCCAGTGAGGTACTGACTATCAGATCTGGTGGTGGTGGGAGGTGTGAACAGTTTAAAGATACAAAAGGTTGATGGCCGGAGTTCACTTGAGCCTGCTGCTATGGTTGATATCCTACCTGCCACTCTCCTCAGGATAGTAAAGCTGCTGTTGGGCAAGTAACTGGACTCAACCTTCCCATTACCACACACAATGGAGATATTAATATGTATCTTTCAAAATCAAAATCAAATTTCTTCTCCTAAAATCATCTTTCTTTTATTTGGTTTTAGTGTTGAGGGGAATTCATTTTAAAATTTAAAATAGAAAACTAAATTTTTAATTTGACACAAATTGGACATAGATTAGAAATAGTGAAGAAACACCCCCGTATGGGCAATCTTATCCTATCTTGTTCAGTTAAAATTAGCCACACGAATTAAATATTTGTGCTTAATGATTAAAAAAATCTTCACTGTAGTCTACGCCATGCCACCCTGAAAGTGTCCAATCTCGGCTGACCTTGGAAGCTAAGCAGGGTCGGACTTGGTTAGTACATGGATGGGAGACCACCTGGGAATACCAGATGCTATAAGCGTTAAAAAAAAAAAACTTCATTGAATTTTTGGATTAAAAAGATGTCCAATATCTTAATTTTAGAGAAAAAGCAGAGAGGACCAGAAATCTAGAGGTCTCCTGACTGGGATCCTCCAGGATTTGCTGTTGTGATGTTATAATGTGTCAATAAGGAGAAACTCCAGAAGGGAACTAGGATCACTACATATTACTTCCCATTCCTATAAAATGGTGAATCAAATCTCCTCTCAAATTGGAAACATGTATTTCAAACCAGATGCTTTAGATTCTGATAAATTTCTGTAGTTCTTAATTTTGTTAATTGTTGTTGGATATCTAATTTCTTGTGAAAGCTGTGAAAGACATACACAGATAGACTTTTCTTACACATTTTTCCTTCTCAAGAGTAGTGATCTAATAGCATTGCATTAGCATTCAAATGACAAGCACGTAAGTGCTCTTACAGGGTCAAGTACAATGTTACAGATTTAAAATTTTCAAATCAAACTAAAGGAATTTAAAATGAAAATTTGATTTGCTGATGTCTCCTATAGTTTTGTGTCATATGAAGAAGAAACAAAAACACCGAGGTGCGAGGAATCTCACTTTACATAAAATAGATCGCTGGGATTTAAGTGCAATAATGGAATTATGGAAAATGTTTCTGTAAAATAACCTGTAATTTATCTGCAATTAATTTGTTTCAACATTATAAATCATTTACTTTATACTACTGTTCATTTACTGGGAAAAAATTAGTTACCATGTGATTTTTTTTCCTAAAAAACATAAAGAAAACAATACTATAAAGCTAAAGCTAAGCATTAAAGGTATTACTTAAGATCTTCCTAATTAAAAAAAAAAATCTTCCTAATTAGTGTCCTTAGTTAAAATCAAGCACTGTTAAAAGCTACATTAATATTTTTGAAGTCTGAAGATATCACTTAGAAAATTATAGCTACAATAATAAATTATTTTGCAGATCATGACTCTAAACGAAGTAATGAAACAAAAAATTTACAGTGTTAAACTTCAATTTCGGGATCCGTTTACTTACTTAACAGGATCTATCTTTTTTGTTAATGACATGGCCACAACTATCTCTAATTCAAATGATTAATTAATGCTCCTCATGTTCGATAGTGCTTGTCAAAGATCTCCACTGCTATAACCTGAAAGGCATTATTGACTCTTTACAATATGACATGTGAATATGACCTAACAAACCAACTCATGAAGAAAGATAACAGCAAAAAACATTTACACAGTGCTTACTAAACAGCCAGGCACTGTGTTGAATACTTTACCTGCACTCATTTAATCTTCACAATAGCTCTACAAGTTAGAGACTGTTTTTATCTCTATTTTACAGATGTGAAAACTTAGTTACTTGCCAAATGTCACTCAGTAAAATGGTGGAGGGAAGACCCAATTACTCTTAGGCTTGCTACAGCATCTGTGCTCTCACTCACTGATCTTTATTTCTAGGTTTGCCTCAAGACTCCAGTAATCCAATACAAAGAACTCATATGACTCAATAACAACAACAAAAAAACAAATGATCTGATCAAAAATGGCCAGAGGACCTGAACGACACTTCTCCCTAGAGAACATACAAATGGCCAATAAATACATGAAAAAATGCTCAACATCGTTAGCTATTAAGGAAATGTAAATCAAAACCACAATGAGGTACCATCTCATACCTGTTAGAATAGCTACAATCAACAGAACAAGTAATAACAAATATCGGAGAGGATGCGGAGAAAAAGGAACCCTCATACACTGCTGGTGGACTGCAAATTGGTACAGCCACTATGGAAAACAGTATGGAGGTTCCTCAAAAAAGTAAGAATTGATCTACCATATGACCCAGCAATCTCTCTACTGGGTATTTACCCCAAAGACTTGAAAACCCATATCCTAAAAGATATTTGCACACCCATGTTCATAGCAGCGCGATTCACAGTGGCCAGGATATGGAAGCAACTGAGGTGTCCTATGATAGATGATTGGTTAAAGAAGCTGTAGCACAATGGAATATTACTTAGCCATAAGAAGAGATGAAATACTGCCATTTGTGACAACCTGGGTGGACCTCGAGATAATCATGCTAATAAGCAAAATAAGCCAGACAGAAAAAGTTGAAAATCACATGATACACTTATATGTGGGATATAAACCTAAAAGCAACAAATGAACAGGACAAACACAGACTCAGGGACATGGACAATAGACTAGTGGTTACCAGAGGGTAGGAGTGGGGGAGGAGGGAAGAGTTGGACAGAGTAAAGGGAGTCAAATATAAAGGGCTTGGAGGAGGGCGAAGTGGGTAAAGGGGATCAAATATATGGTAGCCGAAGGAAACTGGACTCTGGGTGGTAATCACACAATAGAATACATAGACGTCAAATTATAATGTATACCCCAAAATTATGTTATTGTATTAACCGACGTTATCCCAATAAACTTAAAGAAAAAAAAAAAGACTCCAGTAATTCAGTGATGGCTGTAACAACATGGATGCACAATTTCACTCCCCATCATTGGTGTCAACCTAGCTCTGACCCTCTACACACAACTGTTTACTGGCTAATATGGATATTGGCAGTTTCAATCTTGACTCTGGAGTGTATCACAAAAGGTGCAGTTCTAACAAATGATTTAGTTTTAGTTGATCTCAATATGGAGCCTAAAATGCCTCAGAAGTGGCTCAATCAGATAATGGGAAAATTTAGGACAGAAAAGCTCATACTACTACATTTACCACACTGTATTTGTGATTGGACTTAAATTCCCAAAATTCTCATGTCTGATTGCTCTCCTAGTGAGTTCAGCTAATCTTGCTCTCTCTTTCCAATGAATAAAGCATACCCGTATCGGAATTTAGTATCATTCTCGTTCAGATCAAATGTCGGTAAATGCAGAGTTTTTCAGGTGGCCTGTTTGGCTGCCCTTTGCCCAGGAACCTTTTTGCTTTTCTTAATTTCACAATAAAGTGTAGCAATGTTATAGCCCCTGTTGAAATTGTAAATGGAAGATTAAAGATGTTAGACAAGAGCCTGCCCAACTGTTGCCCAGAGATATTCATACTTAAATTTCATTCATTTATATATCTCACAATCCCTGAATTAGCAAAAGTTCACAATTACTTAAATTAGTGATCAAATGAAAATATTTTAATAGCAAGGCTAATAAATAACTTTAGTTAAATACCAGGTGATTTAAACTTTAAATGCCAAGATGGGGATGGCAATAAAGTAGTTTGGGGATCTCCTTGGATCCCCTCATGAAAAGAGTGAGAGCAACTAGGACAGAAAAAAAAATTCTACAGGCAAATCTTTACCAAAAAGTAGGTAAAAAACATCCTCTGGAACTCTAGAACACTAAGGTTAATCAAACTATCCTTAGCAATGAGAAGGAGTGACCGCAGCTTGCTGGCAGAAGTGAAGGTTCAAATAAGTGAAATTATAAGGTCAAAAGCCAAGGAACCCAGAAATCACCAAGTTATCATCCAAAGAAAGCCCCCCCGCCTTGAAGGAAGAACCCCATACTGAATCTAAGAACCATAGTGGGAACTGAGAGGAGGCTGGCAGAGTCCCTTTTGCCAATGAGTAAGAAAAGGTCCTATCCCGTGCAAAGGCCTGAAACACCCAATGGAACCTCTTTTATAGAAGGACAGACCCTGTGCTACAGAAAATTGTTGAGGCAGAACACAACATATGTGTTCAAAGACAGCTGGCTAGCAGCTAAGGCTGACAATAGCTAAATCAGAGTGATCAAGTTTAGTATGTTACTAAAACTGAGACAACTAGACATTATGTGCTGCCTGGTGCGATACAACAGAAGTACATTACATTCCCAATGAAGTAGTTTTGCCAAAAAACTCAGAACCTGAATTGAACCTAGCCTCTACAGCTAACTTCTAGTTTATAGAAAATATGGAGGGAGAGGAATTATGCTAACTAATACCAGTAAATGGAATCAGCCAATTGTGGAAATTCTTCAAGATAAATAACCTTGTTCTTCAAGATAAATAACCTTGTTCTTCAACAAATGGCATGTGACGGAGAGTACAGGGAAGGCAAACCAAAAAAAAAAAAGAAACTAAAGACATATCAGCTAAATGAAATATGTAGTTCCTTTTGGATCCTGATTTGAAATCATCAACTCTTTAAACAACAAAACAAAACATTTTTGAGCTAATCAAAGGAAACTGAATATGGGCTAGGTATTAGTCTGTATAAAGAAATTACCATTAATTTTGTAGGTGTGATAATGGTATTGTGGTATTTAAGGTCCTAATTGTTAAAGATACTTAGAGAAGCATGTATCAATATCATATGATGTCTAGAATTTACTTAAAAACATCTCTGGGGCCTGCCAGTGTGAGAGAGGCCATAAATTCTGTTTCAAGGTGTCACTGAGCTTGTAGAATAGATGCTAGGAGCAAAGCTCACCCTTCTGAGTTGAAAAATTTTTGGACAAGAAGTTATCAATTGAAATTAAATGGTGACAGATGTGTCCAAGGAATTATTTCAGGGATTTGATCCCTTTATGAATCTTATAATAGGTCAATGTATAATGACAGCAACTAGTGGGCCCACAGAACAATATTGAATGGTGGCAGTAAGAAGAAATAGTATCAACATGTTAGAAGTCTTGGAATGAGCATAAACAAAGGCTGTGTTCACCAGAGAAATCAATTGCTTCCACGTGACCTCTCTTCAAGGGGCCCATTTTACTATGATGTAAAAATGGGCTGCATACGTTTTCATATCAAACTTTTTGTTAAATATAATTTTTTAACAGTCAAAAAAAAAAAATCCTCACAGAAAAAAGGTACCATTGATAAGAATGGCAAAATCTTGATAATTGTTGATAATAGTAATTCATTAGACTTGTTTTAGCATGACTAAAAGTTTTCAAAATAAAGTCTTAAAAAGTCTATGTACAACATAATTTAAAATATCTGATTACCATATTAAAACAAATAAAACAAAAGGAGCAAAGGGCAATAGAAGTTACTTTAAAATGCTTTAAAAATTTCTTCTATCTTTTTTGTGGAGTATTTGCCAAGTACGTTAGGTTTGTCTATTAAAAGAAAGACAAAACTAAAGGTTACCACTGTTTAAAAATGTTATTATAAAAACAAAGTTTTTGTAAATTCTTGCCAAATTTAAAACATTCTCCAAACACTGTCTGCAGCAGAGATTTCCCAGGAAGGTATTCATGTCTAGTATCATTCGAACATTCTCCCCTGCTGCTCCAACAGGAGACAAACCACATTTCCAAGATTGTTAAATTATTACCTAGGAAAGCTTTGGCAATTTCCCATTCAGTCACATTTTCCAGTCATTTGGTTCTCATGTTTATAGACTTAGTTGTTCACTTTTAGCCAATGTCCAGGAGGGACTCAGCTCCAGGGAATTCTTTGTTTTATTTCCTTCAATTTTGACATCTCTATGAGTTAGCTATTATATAATAGTATCACAGCCTACTGCTTTCTGACTCATATTACCCAGGAGACAATTCAGGAATGAACTTGGACTAGAATTTTGCATATAATGCTGAGTTTCCTAAAGGTTTTGGTGCCTATTTGTCTATAATCTGTGAAGATCCTTTTCCTTTTCTTTACTACACAACATGTTATTTGAATAGTTCAAGTGCCCTGCAACGAATTTCTACAATTTTCTTAGCTACAGGCAACTACTGTAATGAGAAGTAGATAGCTGATCTCATTTGGCAGGTCAAACCATGGAGTAGGTCAAAGCTACCTCCTCCTCCTTTTCTGTTCCATCTGCATTATACAGTTTGTTTCTTTGGTTTTTGAACACATGCCAGGTCTTCTCAAAGATCTTCCTCTGGGCTCTAATATTCATTTTTCTCTATATTTATAAATGTGAATATTACATACCTAAGTGACTGAATCACCTCAAAACTACCTAAAAAGGCTTCCTTAAGTGCAAATGACTTAATTACTGTGTAACATATGTAAAAGTCTAACCACTATGTTGTACACCTGAAACTAATATAATATTGTATGCCAACTATAATTAAAAATAAATTTAAAAAAACCAAAAAAGTAAAAAATGAAAAGTGTCTCTGGGAACTAGAGACAGCAATATTGAGCCCATTGACAGGATAGTAGGAAGCAGAATAGTGAAGGAATACTAACTTTCGTTTCCAGAAACAACACACACTCAATGATGTAAGAGTGGAAACTGCTTCTTATTCTACTAAGGGACTGTGGAAGTGACCCAGAACTCTTATCTCAGGTTTTTCTCTACCCCATGAAGATAAGAATTCTTGTCACAACTTTTTCAGATGATGTAAAAAGATTACTAGTGTTTGTGAACCGGTTTGAGTTCTTTGTTAGAAGAATGTCAGGTACAAGTCAGCAAAGTCTTAAAACTGGACGTTCAGGTGTGTAATTACAGGGTACCATATAGTTCTCAAAGGCAGAGTCAAAACTCTGTACATTAGATAATACGATAATTGGGAAGAAGGCATCTGAGTGTTAACTGGTTTGAACTTATTGAAAAGCCTGGAATTCCTTAACATACCTTTGCTGACATAATATATGTACATGATATATGACAAGTTGCTTTTTGATCAGACAGAATAAGCACATAAGTGTCAAAGATTAGATAATGGGAAAGAAAAAGCACCCTTAAATTCTAAACTGATATAAAGAAAAATATAAATAGGCATTCCTGAAGATCATCAGTAGTATATTGAAACTAAGAATCAGTGGGAGTGGAGGAAGGGTGAATAGCTTGATGAAAGGACAGAATAAATAGGAAGTTTCAAAGATGAGATTGAAAAGAGGAAATGACTCAGCCGCAGTTTAGGGAGGGAGTTCCAGTTAGGTGAGCTGTAGGTGATAATAGGGTCTGAGGAAGCTCATAACCTGCAGAAGCCAAGATCCTAGGAGCTCATTGCAGATTGTTCTCAGGAGTCATGGACACAAAGCTCAATGCCAATAGTGTAAAAAAATATCCTCTCAACGGAGGCGAAAATCTTGGTGTCCTTTACTTTTAATACTCATGGCAGTTCTGGTCACTGAACCTTAAGAGATATCTGGCATAATGGTAGCAAAAACAAAAAATGATTAAAGTGAAAGAAAAATATTTATATTAGTCCAAATTGAAGTTATTCATCAAACATTTATTGGGAATCTCATTGACCCAAACACTGGAGGTATATCTGCGAGCAAGAGGGGCATGCATGGGTCCTGTCCCTCAGGGAGGCAATCTTGCAGATAAATGACATGTCCATTAATTGACAATAATAAAACCATGGTTAAAGTAAATGTAGACAGTTCAATTGGAATTCACATAGAGAGCACACTTGAAATTTTAAAAGAGACAGTTTTAAGACAGATCTGGATAGATATTGAGGAAGCCAGGATGGGTTCTGTGAAGTAATTTGCCTAAAAGTAGACTGGAAAGACTCTGAAGGCAGAGCTTATGTCTGCTTGGTTCACAGTGGATCAGTATGAACTAGCAGAAAATCTGAAAAGTAGTAGCCAATCAAAAATTTTTTAAAAAATAAATGAGTGAAGCAAAGATTTGTAGTACCTGTTACATGCAGGTCTTGCTTTCACAGTGATTAGTATGGGTGTCACTGCCCAGTATATAGACAATTTAAATACAATGTAATGGAATCTAGGAGATAAGCATGCAATACTATTAAGATGAGGGTCTGTAAATAATTTAGGGATTTGGAAAGCTTCTTGAAGGAAGTAATACTTAAGCTGAATTTCAAAGAAAGAAGGTAAGAAAAGGCAATAGGGTACGGCATGTATTAAATTCCTATGAAATGAAACATCATTATGCACTTGAGGAACCCAAAACAGTGCGGTTTGGCTAGAGAGAAGAATGGGGTGCCATGATGGTGTGATGGTAGATTAGGCAATAGGGGAATCTAGAATTTGAAGAACCTTTATATGCTATGAAAGATTGGGGCATTATTCTAAACCTGGTGTTCACTAAAATATTTTAAGTAGGGAATGAAAGATCAGAATTGCCTTTTGAAGATCACTCTGGCATCAGTGGTAGTGAGAGATGGGGAAGAATAGAGATAGGAAGCCTTAAACTAGACATGAATGAAGATAATGGACTAGATATGAAAGATGTTATTGGATGTGGGGGGGGCTGAGTGAAAGGTACTAGAATGACAGCCAGGCCTCACGTTTGGATGTAGTGCCACTTAATAAGATAGATAATA
Source organism: Eonycteris spelaea (assembly GCA_003508835.1). Taxonomy (NCBI): domain Eukaryota; kingdom Metazoa; phylum Chordata; class Mammalia; order Chiroptera; family Pteropodidae; genus Eonycteris; species Eonycteris spelaea. The sequence goes on along the minus strand of PUFA01000091.1, from coordinate 6,493,532 downwards.
GAGAAGCAAGAGTTTTCTTTTGTTTTTTGTTTTTTGAAGATGAATGGGAGGGAAAAAAGGATTAAAAATCCACTCTTTACTTGAGCTTGAGGTATGTAAGTGTCTGTTCTGCTTCTTTCGATGCCAATATCATGGAGGTCAACCACACACCCTCTCACAAATGTTTCTTGTTGTATATAGGTCTGGAGGAAGCATGGGATTTCTCAACTTTTATGTTGGGGTTCCCCCTCAAAGGAACAGATTTGAATAAGCAGATTGTATGTTGGTCGCTATAAAATGGAGAAATAGCATTTTAATAATATGGAGAAATAGTTCTTTAAAATATGGAGAAATAGTTAATAATACTGTGACCTAAGACCTTATTTCATACATAAATAAAACATGGCAGCCTGAGTAACAAGTCCAATCTGCTTTCCATTACAATTTGATAACGGTAAAGCAGATATGATAGAATGATGTTCTACTTTCTCTCTTTGAAATTTCACCCTGAGTGGTCGTATATATTCCACAGTGAAATCTTTTAGTAGAGAAAAAAAAAGTTTTAAATGTAATCCATTTAATATGCATTTTCCTGCATAGCTGTAATTACTAAACCTCTTTTCCTTATTACGTTGTTGAATATTATTTTTGTCCTATTTTTCAAACAAATGGTTATTAGCTTTACTAAATTTTATCTATCTTAACTTTTAGGAACTAGTTTCTTAAAGATGTTTCCGGGAAACTAAGTACATAAAAACACATATTCTGGTAAGTAAAAGATTAACCTTGTCCTTTATGTGTGTATTGTAGTCACTTAAACAACATTTAGTGACCCAAGAAAACATCTTCAGCCATTCATCTAAGATTCTAAGTTGTATTCACGAAGCTTTCATATTTTTATTTCCATCAAAAGATTCTGGTATGAATGACAGTACTTCTAAGCGCATTCGCTTCTAAAACACCAAATTGTTAGTCTAATCATTCTCCTCCAAAGTTATCTTTCTCCCTCTATCCACCATCTAAAGATCTAATCTTTTTCATTCCCTCCCCTCAAGGAAACAAAAAGCCAGGAAAACAATCGCCCCTGCTTTCCAAAACACAATTCATCAGGGGAGCCAACATGGAACTAGCTGCGACGGGCCACCAGGACCACAGAACCGGGACCAAAACCCGCGCTCGAAACGTAGATAGGGAATCATTCACTACGCCTGGAAGGATCTGGGCTATTTGCCCAAAGAGAACGTCCCCAAAGCCCCAGGAACTGACCGGTGCTTAGAACCAGAGAAAGAGCGAGTGACAGGCAAAGAGGCCCGACCCTCTGGGACTGCCTGAAACACGCATGGAATGCAAAAGAACGTCAGGAATCTGGGACCGGCCGCGGCCGGCCAGGGCGACCAGCCAGGTTAAAACCCAGCTCCACCAGCAGGCACATCGCTGAGACCCTTGAGGGGGGAACGGTACCTGGGGGCTGACTGAGCGGAGAGAACTGATTACTGGGAAGCCAGAGACCGAATCGCTTTCAAAAGTTGGAGTCAAGGGCCACTGCCCGGGACACTCCGCTGGACACCCGGAGCAAGTCTGGGGCGGGCCTAGGGGCGGGGCCAGAGCGCCTTCCCCGCCTCTAACGGCAACCCTGACGGCGCCCTCAGTGCGCCTGCGTAGGGTGAGGCCCGACTCTATTTGGCCACTAGGCGTGCGACGGCAAAGGCGTTCTCTACCCGGCATGCTGCGCGGGAGCGGAGGCCCTACGTCTATCCCCTTCCCAACCCTGCCCCCTTTTCCCCTCCCGCCGCGGCCCCCCTTTTCCTAAAGTGTGAGTGAGACGGGCAGATGGAGGAGGGACTGTAATGGCGGCGGCCGGCAGCTCCCTGCTCTGACCCGCGGCAGGCATACAGCAACCACCCCCTCCCCGCCCCATTCCCAGCCGGCCTCCGCCCCGCCGCCAGCGCGGGGCCAGCCTCCCCGGCCCTTCCCCCAGCCGTCGGCGTCTCGCCCTGCGCCCCGGCCGGGGCCCCACACACAATGGACGAGCTCGCCGGAGGCGGTGGTGGCGGCCCGGGGATGGCGGCCCCTTCACGGCAGCAGCAGGGACCTGGGGGAACATGAGCCTTTCACCAGGGGGGAATGGAGCGGCGGGTGGCGGGGGTCCTCCGGCCTCCGAGGGAGCGGGTCCCGCGGCAGGCCCCGAGCTGTCCCGGCCGCAGCAGTACACTATCCCGGGGATCCTGCACTACATCCAGCACGAGTGGGCTCGGTTCGAGATGGAGCGGGCGCACTGGGAGGTGGAGCGGGCCGAACTGCAGGTACCTCGCTGGGGTCGGTGTGCGGGACGGCTGCGGCGGCGGGGTTCCCGTTGGGGGGTGGGGCCGGGCTCCTCTCAGTCGGAGCCTGCGGCCTTGGGGAGACGAGAGGAACCTACCTGTGCCGCTCAGGGGGCGTTGGTCCTGGCCACGGCTCTTCCAGAGTCTTCCTCCCCCTTTCCCGCAGAAGCTTGTTCCTCAACCCTCACTAGCTGCGCGGTGCGGGCTACCTTGGGGCAGCCATTTTGGCTTTTAGCATGGCGTCTGCGGGGGCTCCTCTGGAGGCGGCCTGCCCGGGCCTCCGGGGCTTGGTGCTGAGCTCCTTTCTGTGGGAGGGACCTGGGAGAGTCCGGCGTGGAGCTGCTTGGCACTGGGCTTGCTCTTGTTTGTGCTTCTTGAGATGAAGAACCCGAGGAGAGGGACTGGGATGGGCATTTTACCAGCTTTTCCCGGGTCGCCCCCCCCTTTCCAATTTGGCACGTTTGGCCCCCTCCCCTGGAGTTGGGACACACTTGCCACTTGACAGCCACGCTTCTTTCCAGGGCTGCTACCAAGCACAATGGCTTGCGGCTGACCTGCGAAGTTTTCATTTCCTACCGCTAACTTTACCTTCTTACCTGGGATGCTGCCTTATTCACTTATATTCCTTATCAGTTCTTCCCTTACTTTAGTGACTGACTCATCAAGCCTCCATACAGGCATACCTCGGAGATGTTGCGGTTGGGCCCCAAAGCACCGTGTAAAGCGAATGGTAATCCTTTTGCTGGTGAGGGTCTTGCCTTTAATTTGCAAAAAAAAAATCTAAAACACCGCAACATCTGTGAAGCGCAATAAAGTGAAGTGCAATAAAACGAGGTATGCCTGTACTGAATTTTTCTTTTGAGGGTACTCTTCAGCAGGTCTCCCTCTTCTCAGTCACCTTCTTTACCTATGAAAGCCAAACCAGACTATCTTTTGTCCTTGTGAAACGACTGAGAAAAGATTTAATATGAGCTGGAAGTAAAATGTCTCACGTTACTAACTCACAGAAGGGAAACAAAGTTAACTATCCTCAGGACCCTTCGTGATTAAGCCTAACTCGATGCTCTTAAGGTGAAACTGATGGGCTGCTCTACCTGACTTTTGGCAGATGTTGGTAGTTTAAGGGTGCATGTCTCGCATTTAAGAATGGGTACATCATTTTAAAAGAATTCAACTTTTTTGGATATTTGTATTTATTTTTAATCCTTTCCAGGTCAAATTTAGGCTTCGAAGCAAAAAAGCATGCACCTAAGTAGTGTTGCACCTGTTTTTCAGACTGACATATATTTAGAATGCAAGCAGTATTGTTCCCTGACATGTTATTATGCCTATGGTGAATAGTTAGGAAAATATTTTTAAAGAAGGAATATTGAATGAACTTAGAGTTTCGTCCAACAAATATATATCTCTTGAGTTTGATTTTGAACTAGTAAAGTGGGTACAGTTAAACTTTTAGAAAGTAGGACTACTTAGATATTTTGACACTATCAAGTCTTGAAAAAATAATTATGAATTAACACTTATTAGTCATTTCGGTGTTTTAGAATTGTGCTTTGATATACTACTTGGCTTTTTAAAATACTACTTGTGTATGTAGTCTGCTTGAAAATCTCTGGGATTTATAGAATTCTGTTGTTACACAGCTTTCTACCACACCGTGTTACAAACTTAGTATTCTGTGTGAGTGAAGATACTATGGCCTTTATTTTTTAAAGATTGCATTTACAAATGCAGTGAGGCTTGGGCCCACTAAATATTAAATACTTCACCAGTCCCTGACATGGTGTTTATGACTTTTGTACTGTTGTAGAAAAGCTTGGATTATACCATTTTTCAAGTTAGCAATTGCATTAGTCATGCATAAGCTTTGCTAATGTAAGTAGCTGAGAAAATAACTTTGTTTTGTCTAAATTCATAAAATATATACATTAATGAGGTCTATATTGTCTGCCCTAGCTCTTGCTTTTCTGTTTGGTTCTTTTCTCCTTGACAATAACAGATAAGTCTCGTAAGGAAGATTTCCTTTTACTTGCTTGCTTTCAGTTGCTCTGTTGGCATAGTAGTTCTGACATAGTCATTCTCAGCTTTTTGTTTCCTTATTTTGAAGTTCTACAGTGTTTTTAGACTCTTAATTTATTCCAGGGATTTTCATTATTTCATACTGATTATTTTGGAGTAAATCATTCATGGTTGTGTTTGTGTTTTTGTTATATGTATTTCTCTAAAAATTTTTTTTTGAGTTACTTAATAGAGTTTCAAGTTTACTTCTGGAATACTGAATTTGCTTCTGGAATACTGAATTTGCTTAATGCGTATTTGTTTCTAGTAAGATTGCTTGTACACATTAAAAAATATATATGTTGAGTAAAAATTTATTGGGAGGGTTTAAGCGAAGCATCAGTGGATTTAAACTGTAAAAAACTTATTTTTAGGCAAGATAAAAGAAATAAGCTTACATATCATTGTGTACAGCCTTGAGTACACTGTTCATCTGGACATATATTTAAGTATTCAGTATTAAAACTATTCAGTAATGAGTATAAAGAGTCTAAGGTATATCTAATTTTGATGTAAAATACCTATATGGAATCATGTTTTTCCTGGCTTTTGCAAGGACTTCAGATTGGAACTTTACAGTGTGGTTCCTTTCTCTGTAAAGAAATTTGTGGTAAAGGTCTGTCTTAAGAACGTGGAACTAAACCAGAGAGCATGTCTTAAAGCTCTTTTTATCTTTGACAGTTCCTTGGATTGGGGTGAAGCTTTGTTAGTAAGGCCCTAAAACAGTGACTCCTAAATGAGAGTGCTAGTCAGAATCACTTGTAAAACTTTAAAAAATAGGCAGGCCTCTGCTTCATCCTCCAGAGACTTGGAAAAAATAGACTGTGATTTTGGCAGTTCATGTTATATAAAATTATAACTGCCAGTTAATCAGCACTATAACCTTATAAGGTAGATATCATTCTAATTTTACAGATGAGACAAACTTAGGTTAAATAACTTTGTTAAGGCCACCCAACTAGAAAGTATTGTAGCTGATATTTGAACCCAGGTTTCTCTGAATCCAAAGCCTGTGGTCTTATTACCATTCTTGTAACCACTGTGTTGTATTGCCTTAGCAATTTTCATAGAAATGGAATCTGTCCTATATTTCTTTGTCTACCATTATGTGGCATACACCACTTTAGTACACTTCACAAAGCTTTTTGAGCCCCCATAATGTGTGAAGTCTAGTTCATATTTATTACCAACATGACCTTACAGTTTTCTCTGTAATTGAAATGTAACATTTGCACGTATATACAAAGTGCTTGTTTGTCAACTATAAAAATATGACGTAGCTAATACATAGAAAATGTAGTTCAGAAGTTTGTATTCTGAAACTGTTAATTCTCCAGCAAATTAAAAATTTTAATTAGTGTTTGTGTTTGCATATTGCCATACAGTTTAATAGGAGATATTTCACTTACATATAACTTGATTTCTTCCTTTTTAAGGGAGAGAACTTTGTTTCTGTGCACCCTTTTAATTTCAGCATTTTCTTAGGGTGGTCTAGAATAATGATTTGCAAATCACGGGCCTTTTCTATTATAAGATTTTTATGAATCTTATATGAAATTACAAAAATAAGAACAGTACAGTGATTTTTCATAAAGGTACTCCCTTTATTCTCACAATTTTTATCTTTCATAAAATTTTGCCGTTATGTAGTTTCCTATTTCAAATGATGGTGACAGTCGAGTAAAAAATATTTTATAAGATAGAATTAAGAGTCCACAACCATATGTCATTCTCCCTGTTTTTTTTTGAAACCCTTAAAAACCAAATGACCACTAATCTAGAATTCTTTTCTCCTCTGTTTACCCTTTATCCCTGCTCTATAATTTGCCTTTTTTGCTCTACTCTTTCCTTAGTACCTATCTGAACACTTTGTAGAACCCTGTTTTTTTTCTGATGGTTGGCTTTCAACGTGCCAAATCCTGTGGCCTTTTTATATACCATATGCATCTAACCAACACCTTCTGCTATTGACTGTTTCTTTATTTTCCACTCTAATTCCCTATTTTTCCTTTGTTCCACTTACCACTTTTCTTCCTTTTTTTCTCTCTTTCGTTCCCAGTTGATGTTACCTGGGGTCTGGTTTCTTCTTGTTTTCACGGTATATGTCATGTGAAATCAGTTTTTCAACTATCACTTACCATCTTAATACCTAACATTTATTATTTACCTTTGGCTACGTGTTATTCCAGTGCTTCAGTATTCACTCATTTAATCTTAGAAACAACACATTGAGATTGGTACAGTTGATTTTTTTATGTTGTTGGGGTTGTTTTGGGGGAGGGGCACTAGACTATTGAGGCTCAGGTTAAGTAATCTATGCAAGATGGTGCAGCTAGGAGGCAGCAGACTAGGATTTAAACCTGGACAGGCTGCCTCTGGTGGCCATGTTCTTAACCACTTCTCTATTTTTGGCTTACTGATGTCTCAGACATATTTCTAACTTCCTGTTTAACTTTGCTACTTCAAATTCAATACATCCATTATTCATTTCATCTCTAATGACTGCCTCTTAAACCCCTATGAAGCACACTTAACTTGTTCATTCTCCTTTATTTCTTGTTATTGTTAATGTTTATCATCCTTCCAATCACTAAATACGAGAGATCAGTGGGTCCTCCCCCGGTATATGTTGAGTTTTTGAGTTTTATTGATATAGTGTAATTATTAAGTGAATATATTTGAGTGCTACTTTGTGGTAGGCCCTGGGTATATGAATGACGTTTGAAATAAGGACCTGGCCCTCATGGATCTTGTCACTCTAGAAATAATGAAATGTGGTAAACCAGAAATTAACAGGCTACAAAGAAAAAAACTGATGGGATAACCTGTGTAGATAATGGACTTTCAGATAGATAGCTAACATTTATTGAGCATTTACTACATGCTGAGTTATTTGAAATTCTTAATACATATCTTAGCTCAATGGGTTAATAAAAAATTTTGCCTAGAATGTCCATGAAACCTAACCACTCAGCTAAAGAAAAAACCCTAATTTAATCTGGTTTTCATTTCTTTACTATCATTGTGTTAGTTTATGTTTCTACTCCTACCTGAATTCTCTGGAGTAATCTAAATTTCCCTCTGTCCACACCCCTCTCTTAACATTTTATCCTCTATATCGTAAATATGGTTGTATTACATATACCCTTGCTTTAATTTTTTATTATCCGTGATCTCAAACTTGTCACTCATCTTAGTAGTAACTCATGATGACCAGTCTTGTTTTACTTGTACTTCTCCACTATCCCAAATTATTTTGAAGCAAATCCCAGCAGCATATTTTATCCATGAATATTTCAGTATATATCTAAAAGATAAGGACTTTAAAATACCACAATAATACCATTATTGTAGTCGTATACCAAATTCTTAAGAAATATGAAGTCCTTTAATATTATCAAATACCCACTGTTTAAATTTCTCATTTCTTCAGTTATCTGTGAACAACTTGAATTAGGATCTAACTAACATTGTGAACGGAACTCTCTCCATCTTATTTGTCCATTCACTTATTGAGGGACACCTTTGTTGTTTCTCAGTTATGGCAATTATGAGTAAACATCCATGTACAGGTTTTTGTATAGATGTAAGTTTTCAAGTAATTTAGGTAAATAAAGTAAATAACTAAGGAGCTTGCTTGCTGGATTGTATAAGAGCGTGGTTAATTTTTAAAAAACTGCTAATCAGTGTTCCAAAGTGGCTGTAACTTTGTGTATTCCCTCCAGCAATGCATGAGTTCTTCACATCTTTGTCTGATTTTGATGTCAAAGTTTTGGATTTTAGCCATTTTAATAGGTTTGTAGTAGTATCTTGGTTTACGTTGCAATTCCCTAACGGCATACAGTGTTTAGCATGTTTTCATATACTTTATTTGCCATCTTTATATATTCTTTGGTGAAGTGTCTGTTAAGGTCTTTGGCCCATTTTTAAATTGTAATTTCTGTATCTTTTCTCCTGACATTTATTTGGTATCTGGATGGAATGATGTTGGGCATTGTTTCCAGTCATTCATGAGTTATTGTTCAATAAATGGAAGCCACATTATTACTTATAACACTTAAGTATTTATCTTATAAGGCTCTTAATGGCTTGATCTAAAGGAATGACTAACTGTAATATCACCTTGCCTGAGGCTCTCCTAGTGTAACTACCAAAGGCAATGGTTAAATTTATTTTATATGGAGATACTTGTAAAGTCTTTAATTTTAAGAGAGAGAGAGACCTTTGGTCACTCGCAAACCTAGTTAATAATCATCATCACTTGGGATGCTTTAAAAATACATATTTTCAGATTCTGTCCCTGGTCATTGTGATTTAGTAGTTTGAGGTGGGACCTGTTTTTAAAGTGTATATCTGCTGTTTCTGATTATCAGTCAGGTTTGGGAAACTACATCATCAGAGGCGCTAAATGGTGTAATCCCTTTCTCTAACCTCTTTTCCTTCTTCATCCTTATTTTTCCTATTGATATTTCAAACTTTAGAAACAGTTTACTCCCTTCTGCCCGCACAGTGACTTGCACTGTGTATACTTATGTTGTACTTTTTTATTCTTATTTTCACTCTTCTGCTTTCCAGTACATTGAAACCACTTGTTAACAGGAACTTTTTGAGTATGCTATGAATTTTTGTTGGTTTCCATAGAAACACACTGGTGTTTGGTCACATAGATGAAGGCGTTATATGTCCATAAGGAACTATTATGATCATTCATTAACATTTAATGAGCACTCTCTCTATGTTGGGACGCATTCTAATTTTCATACCATCCTTCGATCATAGGTGACAGTTAATTCTATTTTAGAAAGAAGGAAACGTGGACAAGAGGTTAAATAACTCAACGTAAAATTGTAGGTAATGAAGCCAGGAGCAGCTGACTTGGTTTTGACCAATATTTTTATACTATCTTAAGGTAATAATACCAATACCTGGTGTTCATCGGGACCACCTAAGTGGTAAAAAATTGTAAACAAATGACTAATAGGCTTAGCATGACAAGATTTTAAAGACCATAACTGAAGCAATTACAAATGTGTAGTGAAATTTTTGATCATCTTTAGATAGACTAAAAAGGTCTTTAAAGTTGTAATTAAAATTCAAACTTAATTTTTTTCAATAGGTAATGAATGCATGGTCCAGAATTAAGCCTTAATTAACTATGGTCTGCCCACATTTACTCCCATGTTAGTAATCACTTTTATTAGTACTATAATGTATTCCTCCAGTGTGACTTTATGCAGACAGACACACACACACACACACACACACACACACACACACTTATTTTCCTCCCTTTCTGATACAACAATTTATAAACTATGTACCCTATTTTTCACTTAACTTTTTTTGGAGATCATTCTAAACCTGTTAATAGAGAGCATTCTCTCTCTCTCTCTCTCTCTCTCTTTTTTTTTTTCCTAACAGCTGCATAGTAGTCTATGGAGATGTGCCATAGTTGATTTAACTACTGCTACACTGTTGCTGGACAGTTGCATTAAATTTTCACAAAAACATTTGTAACTTTTCTTAACCGAGTGAGCTACCAGACTTACTTCCTCAAAACTATTTTATTGCCCTTTTTTTGTTTTGTTAGAGTTGTTATTAGCAGTTGTAACAAAATGTTTAATTTTGTATAATGCTTTGTTATGTAATGGTTCACTTAAATCTCGGTTTAAATTAGTAGTCTGGAATGTTTTAGCTTTGAAAGCTGTTAACCAGGGCTTGATTCCATTTAAATTGTGAGTCTGTTACTGAAATCCTAGAGAATGAAGAAGCCAAAACAGAAAAATATGAAATAGAAAAAAGGGGGTGGGGCAGATGGGAAGAGGAATAAACATAATGATAGTGTAACAATGGATGAGTGTAATAATATGCCACTAACAGTTGTCTTAGATAAAATTATTTCAGAGTGGCCTAAGTAAGCTAGTATTTGTTTCGTTTCTTTTTCCCAGAGCTTTCCAAATTGGACCAAATTTCCGTAAACTTATATTTAAAAAAGGGGGTGGGAGTGGGGCTCAGGATTCTAGAAAATCTATACTTAAGAATCTTTATACGTCATGTATATGACTGCACCCTGTTCCTTTTCTTTTTAACACTTAAAAGTAATTTGTAATTTTAACTTGTTTGTTTATTGTCTCTTTCCTTCCTTAAGGTTGATAGTAAGCTCTTTGAGAGGAGGATCTTTTTTTGACTCATGTATACCCAATGTGACAGTAAAGGGCCTGGTTACATAATGAGTGTTTGCTAAATATTTGTTGAGTGAAGTTGCTGAGGACATTCCATTAAGCTGAATTTAGGTATGAGAAGCTGACTTGTAATTTTTGTAGTACATAATAGAGGAGAAAGCCCGTAAGGTGGAGATAACATGTTAATAGTAAATACTCTTCCCTAACCCTTTCATTTAATATTGGAAATGGATGCAGAACAGCAAATTTCCCTGAGTAGGGGGAGACCAAGCCCTGCACTGAAACAGATAAAGGCTTTGACGGACACACATGCCAAAGTTAGGGTCAAAAGGCAAGTTTATTAGAAGGGGAAAAGCAAAGACTAGAGAAAGCAAGGACAAAAACCCAGGACAAAAAAGCCCCTAATGTCATTAGTTTTATATATCGTTCTTTAGTTCCTGTGAGTTACAGTTTAAAGACTTTTTGTACCCATTTCCTTAGATTTGGACATAAGTGGGGAAGGGGAAGAGTATGTAGCGTGAAAAAGTAAGAATATTTAATTTAATTTAATTTAATTTCCAATTAAAATGAATCACTGCTTGAGATTAAGGTACTGGATGGGGGGCCTCCTTTTTCTCCTTAAATAATAATGATTTTATATGAAGAATGTTTAGTGAGTAGGCATTGCTTATGATAAATTAAAAATAAAAGCAGAGTTCTTTATCATGTGCTAAATCAACTATATAAAACATTGAAAAAGAGTGTATAAATACTTTTAAATAACTAAGTTTTGGTTGATGGGATTTTGACAACTTCTGTTTTATTTAGAAAAAACCAGTAGACACTCCATAATAGGGTTTTTTTTTCTTTTTCTTTCTTTCTTTCTTTTTTTTAATGGTGACATTGGTTAACGAAATCCAGTAAGTTTCAAGTATACAATTCAGCATTAAGGCATATATGTATTGCATTGTGTGTTCACCACCCATTATTAAATTTCCTTCTGTCACTACATATTTGACCCCTTTAACCCCACCTACCTACTCCCTTCCCTCTGTTAACCATTCGTCTGTTGTCCATGTATCTCTTTGTCCTATTTGTTACTTTTAGGTCTATATCCCACATATAAGTGATAGATGATTTTCAACTTTTTCTATCTGGCTTATTTTACTTAGCATGATTATCTCAAGGTCTATCCATGTCGCAAATGACAATATTTCATCTCTTCTTATATATGAGTAATATTCCATTGTATGTACCACAGCGTTTTTATCCAGTCATCTATTGTTGGACACTTTGTTTGCTTCCATTTCCTGGCCACATTAAATAATACTTTTATGAACATCAGTGTGCAAATATCTTTCCGGATATATGTTTTTAAGTCTCTGGGATAAATACCCAGTAGAAGGATTGCTGGTAGATCAATTCTTAGTTTTTTTGTGGAACCTCCATACTGTTTTCCATAGTGGCTGTACCAGTTTGCAGCCCCACCAGCAGTGCATGAGTTTCTTTTTCTCCACATCCTCTCCTACACTTGTTATTGTCTATTCTGTTGATTATAGCCATTTTAGCAGGTGTGAGATGGTATATCTCATTGTGTGGTTTTGGTTTACATTTCCCTAATAGCTAGTGATGTTGAACATCCCAACATCCTTTCATATGTTTGTTGGTCATTTGTATGTCCTCTAGGGAGAAGTGTCTGTTCAGGTCCTCTGCCCATTTTTTGATTGGATTGTTTGTTTGTTTGTTACTGAGTTACATGAGTTCTTTGTATGTTTTGTATATTAGACCCTTATCCAAATATATTTTCCCCATTTGGACGTTGTCTCTTTACCTTGTTGACTGTTTCTTTTGCTGTGCATAAGTTTTTTAGTTTGATATAGTCCTAGTCATTTTTTACTTGTACTACTTTTGCTTTTCAGGTCAAATTCATAAAATCCCTTAAGTCAGAGAAGGTATTTTTTTTTTAATTAAAATTGATGTTTCAGAAGTGGGTTGTTTTTTATGCATATGTGTAGTCATTGTTGAAAAATAATAAAAAAAATTGAACATAGTATTTTTAACAAATTTATACACTAGTTTATCTTTTCCCCATATCCTTTTTTACTGATTTCTTTAAAAAGTGTCAAATACCCTCTATTACTTACTAAGATTTTATTTTATGATTTAAAAAAATTTTGTGGTTGCATTTAGTTGCTTTTAAAGTTTTTATTTTAGTTTTTAATCTTAATTATTGTTAATTATTAATTGTTAATTATTGTTAATTATTGTTAAATTATTGTTAAAGCAATAATTATTGTTAAAGCAATATGCAAAGCCACAGGAATATAAAAAATAGTGACTTTCAGTAATCTTAATCTCCCAGGAACAGCTACTAGTATATTTTGGGGTGCGTATTTTTATATATATATACAACAGCAATTCTCAATGGGGTGGCGGGTAGGGCGGGTTTTGCTCCCATGGGACATTTGGCAGTGTCTGGAGACATTTTTGGTTTTCATAACCAGAATAGAGGTGCTACTGACATCTAGTGGATAGAGGTCAGAGATGCTGCTAAACATTTACAATAGAGCCCCTCACCCCCCAGATAAATAATCTAGTCCAAAATGTCCAATAGTGCTATAGTTAGAAATCCTGACTGTAACTATGTTGGCGCTTGAACAACACAGGTTTGAATGGCACAGGTCCACTTACACGCAAATTTTTTTTCAGTGATGTAGTTGGCCTTCTGTATCCCTGGCTTTCACATCCGTGGATTCAACCAACTGCACATTGAAAACAGTATTTTCCATCTGCAAATGTGGAGGACTGACTATGCATTGTTCTATGCTATTTTAAATGATCCTGGAACCATTCCCACGCAGACACTGAAGGACACTGAAGTCTTTAGGGAGTCAGAAGTTATATGGGTTTTTTTTCCACTATGCAGGGGTCATCGCCCCCAAACCCTTCATTGTTCAAGGGTCAATTGTATATATGTGTGTTTATATAGATCATCTGTTCATTCATGTTTTTGTTGTTTTTTTGCCTAAAAAAATGCCTGGCAGTGAATATATTAATACAAATAAACACTCTAATTTATTTCAAATGTTCCATTTCAAAATATATAATTCTACCTCATTTTTGTTAATGGTGTTATAGTGTTAAGTTTGTGAAATCCTGTCATTTGTCAAATTAATTTTGCTCAGAAAACACGTACTCAAATTTTAGAATGTTTATGGCAAGAATAGCTTGTCCCTACCCTTCCTGTCCATCTCGTCCAGCTTTTCAGAAGCAGCTACTTTCAACTTTTCTCCAATATTCACATCTTTATTTTTAAATAATAGAATTATACAACTGTTACTTGTTTCTGGCAATATTAAATATTCTAATATACTGTTACGGTAATTGAGGACTTATCACACTTCTTACATCTCTTCTCACCATGTTCCAATATTGGTGATTAAACTAGTTAAATCACTAATTTTTGCATTTTATTATCATGTAAATACTTTGTGAGTCAAAAAGCATACTGTGAAAAAAGCATACTTTTCTCTACATTTCTTGTTTTTCTTGGAATTATTTGCTTCTTTTTTTATTTGCTTATTTTATATGCACCGATTGCTATTTTTTCAAAAGGTCCTACAAATCTGTCAGGGTTTTCAAACTCGCAAGCACGTCACATCTATCATTTCTGCCTCTTGTGTGGAGGGAGTGGAGTGGGATGGCCTTCTAGAGCTTTCAGTTCTCTGGCTCTCATCTAGAATTGTTCTTAGGATTTATTATAAGAGTTGTTATTCTGAAACTTCAGTCTGCTGTTCTCCTGTTTACAGAGTTACTACTCTAAAATTTGTTTGCTATTCTCTAGCCGGGATTCCCACCTTCCCAGCCGGCCTTTTTTTTTTAACTTGATCTAATTTCTAATTCTTTCTTGGCTTAGTCCTTCATTTTGCCAAAGTATGTTATCTGATCATTTCTTGAGAAAAGTTGAATAGGAGGTAAGTTTTAGGGACTTGATTTTTTGAAAAATATCTGCTTTAGTCTCACACTTGATTGGTAGTTTGACTGGAAGTAAGTTTCTGTAAACATTCGAAGACATTTCTCTTTGAAGGTGTTCTTTTTTAAGGGTTTGATGCTGTTCTGATTCTTGATCCTTTTTTTTTTTTGTATGCATAAGTTTTTGGAGTATCTTTTGTTTACTCTGGTTTTATTAAATTTCAAGAAAATCATTGTTAGGCACTGAGAATTCTTTTCTGCCGTAGTCTAGTATTTCTCAGTAGAGGGCACTGTAGGCATTTAGATGGTACCACTTTTGTGTTGGAGTGTGTTGTGCTTCCAGGGCTCTGAGTATGCTGGCTCCCTGTCATTAAATGCAAGCATAACTGATTAGTTATTGGTACAACTAGTAATGTCCCTAGATATTTCCAAAAACCCCTTGGCCGGTGGGGGGGGGGGAGGACAGTACTGATCTTTTTTTGAGAAGCATTATTGTAGTCCCAGGCCCTTAGGGCATATTTTCTGTTCAATTGGTGATAGACCTGCTGACTTGAAGTGTTTCTTGTTTTTCATATTTTTTTGGTCTATTTTCTGAGATATTTTCTTCAACTGTATTTTTCAATTGTATTAAATTTGTAAAAGTGTTTTCTTGTTTGAATTTTTTAAAAAGAATGGTATTATGTTTTTATTTTTTTGCTTGAGCATAGAGGAGTTTTTGTTGTTTTTTTGCCCTGAATTTTTAGTTTCCTCTGAATTTCTTTTTCTCTTCTTTCTTACCCAATTCTTTCCTCAAATATTGGTGATAATTAACTATCTTCATATTTAAGAGTGAGGTAGTATAAGACTGTATGGTACTCATGAGCTCTTAAAACTCATTTTCATTAAAAATTATCAAATGACATTTAATCTGCTTTAGCCTAGCCATAGGTTGGTTTTCTTAAATCTTTCATTGTTTATAATTGGTTCATTAGCTTATAATTCCCTGAATTCTGCACCTAACTTCTTGTGTTGACTTCTGTTAGTCTCATGTCTGTCATTGTAATTTTAAAAAGTTTTAGCTATATGGAGTTTATCATTTTTGTGCTGCATTTTATTTAGAGCCTAACTGCAGGTGAATCTTGTGTCTCTGCTGAACTTTTTAGAGTTGGCTTTCTTTGAGTCTTCTGTCAGATTTTTCCAGAATTCTCTTATATCTTCCATTAGTACATGTTCACTTTCTCCCTAGATTCTCATCATTTCCACCTTACCAGGCTTAATAAACTTTAGGTCCTTGACTTTTCCTTTAGTTGTTTCCTTAGCCATACTCTCTATTTCTAGTTTGTAGTGTCCTTGTGTTCCTTGTTGATATTTTCACCATTTCTGGTATCCTTAAATCCCAGTTTTTGCAAACCAGGTTTAATTTTGTTAAGTCCTCTAAGCCAATGGGTATCTCCAGTCTTCAGCTTCTGTTTTGCTTATCTGGTGTAAACATACATATGGCATGGGGTACAGATTTCTTTTGATTTAAATTCAGTCTCTAAATAAAAAAAAATTTTAAAGTAACTGTCATTTATGCTGCTTTAATATATGTAAAATACTATAAATGTATCATTTTTCCCTGCAATTGTTTTATTATGGTAAATAATAAAATTTGTCACCTTAACTGTTTTAAGGTAGCACTTCAGTGACATTAGGTACATTTCTATTGTGCAATCATCACTGCAATCCATCTCCAGAACTCTATTTTGTAACACTGAAACACATTAAATAATAACTATCCATTCCCCTGTCCCACCAGTCTCTGGCAACCACCTACTATTCTATTTTCTGTGTCTAGGAATTTGACTAATCTGGATACCTCATATAAATGGATTCGTTCAGTCTTTGTCTTTCTGTGACTGGTTTCCTTTAGCATTATATCCTCAAGGTTCATTCATGTTGTAGCATGTGTCAGAATTTCCTTCCTTTTTAAGGCTAAAAATATTCCATTGTATACATACACCACAGATTGCTTATCCATTCATCAGTGGATGGACACTTGGGTTGCTTCTACCTTTTAGCAATTGTGAGTAATGCTGCTAACACGCATTTACAGATATCTCAAGACTCTGTTTTCAGTTATTTTGGTATAACTAACTTATTCAATAATAAAGTTGATAAATTCAATACACAGGTTATAGACTCTTTACATCAGGTATGGTGCTCTTTTCAAAATCTGAGTTCAAGGCATTTTTATTGATTTTCTTAAGTTTTAACACTTTTTGAGTTAAAAGAATGCATGAAATTTGGTGGACAATTTTACACAGTCATGTGACTGTTGATTCAGGGCAAGAGTGACCAATCAAACTTACCAGAATTCGAATCTGATTTAGATATTAATTTCAACAGAAGCATACAAGGCAGCTAGCCACCTGCCCCTCTAACTCAGATGTCCTTACCTCCTATTTAACAAAGAAAGAAACCTCATCAATTGGGGGAGTTCTTTATATTCCTGTTACCAAATCTACAAACAGTACATATGTACACATACCCCTTTCTCTTAAGCTGCTCTTAAAACGGGGGACATTTCTTATAAAGCTTATCTCTACTGGTTGTTCATTAGTTTATTCATCCGTTGTTTATCAAGGACCTAATCAGTAGGTGTGTCTGAGGCAGTGGGGAAAAAGCTATAAACAAAATAAAGCTCCTGCCTTCTTGGAGCATTAATCCTATTGTGTAGAAAAAGAAAAGAAAGTTTGTTAGCTGGTGATAAATGCCGTAGAGGAAAGTAAAGGAGAGAAGGGGGGTAGACACGGAATGGTTCTGTGTGTAAGAGATTACTGTTTTTAAGCAGGGTCCCTGGGGAAGATCTCACTGCTGAGGATTAGATAACTTTTGTTCCTCTCCTTCCATTACTGCCTTTCTTTATGTTAAATATTTTCTAGTGTACCATTTTAACTCCTTGTTCTTTTACTGTATATGTTTTTTTGAGTTGTTTTCTTTATGGTTGTACTAGAGATTATAGTTAGCATTTTATCTAGTTTAGATTAGTAACAATTTAATTATAGCATACAAAAGCTTTTAAAATCAGGTAAGAGAAAAAAAGTTACAAATATATTTATACTGTTTTTTATAGTTATCTGTGAAGTTACCTGTACTGGTGCTTTGTATTTTTCATGTGGATCTGAATTACTGTTCAGTGTCCTTTTATTTCAGCTTGGAGGGCTCCTTTTAGTATTTCTTTTAGGGTAAATCTAGTAGTAAGAAGTTTTCTCAGTTTTGTTTATTGGGAATGTTTATTTCTCCTTCAGTTTTGAAGGATATAGAATTCTTGGTTGAGAGTCTTTTTCTTTCACCACTTTGAATATGTCATCCCACTGCCTTCATGGTTTCTGATGAGAAAATGGTTTAATTTTGGGAGGATCCTTTGTGTTGAGTAATTTTTTTTCTATATGTTATCAAGGTAATTCTCTTTTTCACTGGCTTTTGGCAGTTCAATTTTGATGTTTGTGTGGATCTCTTGAATTTACTCTCCTTGAAATTCTTTTAATGTTTTTCAAATACTCCACCCTTTTTTTTCTTCTCTCTCTCTCTCCCCTCTCCATTACATGTATGTTGGTGTTCCTAATGATGTCCTACAGGTTTCTGAGGCTCTGTTCATTTTCCTTAATTCTTTATTCTTTCTGTTCTTGAGACTGGCTAATCTCATTGGACACATCTTCAAGTTTGCTGATTGTTTCTTCTGCCTGCTCATATTTACTGTTGCACCCCCTGTTGAATTTTTCATTTTATTTACTATATCAAATTTATAATCTCTATTTTGTATTTTTTAAAATAAATTTGTCTTTGTTGATATTCTCGCTTTGGCAAGACACTGTTCTCATACTCTCCTTTAGTTCTTTAGACATGGTTTCTTTTATTAGTTTTAACATATTTTAAAAAGCTAATTTAAAGTCTTCGTAAGTTTAATATTGGGCTTCCTAGGGGACAGTTTATATTGCCTGCCTACCCCATCCTAACCCCCAGTATATAGACCATACTTTCTTGTCTTCTTTCATGCTTTATAATTTTTTGTTGGAAACAACATTTTAAACAATGTAGCAACTGTAGGAATTAGATTCTTCCTTCTCCCAGAATTATTTATTGTTGCTATTTATTATTATGTTTAGTGGCTTTTGGGAACTAATACTATAAAGTCTGTATTTTTTTGTCGTGTATGGTTACTGAAGTCCGCTCAGTTAGCTTAGCGGTTAAGCTAATGAATAGGTAGAGATTTCCTTGGATGCCTGGAACATGAAAGTCTTCCAGTCTTTGCTGAGGCGTCTGTGTGTGTGTGTGGTGTGACATGTCTTTAACACTCAGCCAGACAGTTTATAGCTCTGTTGTCTCCTGCTCATTCAGAGACTAAAGGTTAGCCAGAAGTGAGAGTTGAGGGCCTTCTTAGGTCTTTTTTGAGCATGTGCAAAGGTTACACATGAGTTTGGCCTTGTAGATTTCTCTGAATATCTTGAAGCTTTCCAAAATCTCCATGGATCTCTCATTCCCAGCTTTTCCTGTTAAGCTTTTTTATTATCCGATTGCCCTAAATATTGTCAGTCACCTCAGGCAGCCACAGTGTTTAACAAACGCCTCGGATTGTTTTTGACCTACATCACCAGATTAGAAACTGTTAGTACTGGATGAGCTCAGAGTAAGGTTAATAAAGACAGCTTTGCTTCTAGAGTCTTCCAGGGAACTACCAGACATGCCAAATGACAGTTCTTTGGGAATGGGACTTTATAAGGAGTTCCAGCCCAGTTCGGCCTCTTGTAGTGGCTGTTGATTTTCACATAAAGTATGTTCTTTAAGCGTTTTCTTATTTTTTTTTTAATTGTGGTAATTTTCTTATTTAATGAATCAGTTTTTCTAATGAGAAAGCGGTGAAGTAGAATTCTCTTAAGTTGTATATATTTTATTCATAATAAGATGGACAGTTCTTTCTAAATCCAGCTGAGCTGTTTTAGTTTTGATGTGTATAAAAATGAGGTAACCATTTTAATATCAGAAATGTCATTATAGAACCCTGAGGTGCTAATCATAGGGATTGAAATTTACAGCTAGCAGATCTTAGAAGGACATCTAATTCAGCCCTCTCATTTGACAAATGAGGAGGCAGAGGAGGAGAGATAAAGGGTTATGAAGCTAAGGACAAGTAAAGATTAGAATGTAGGTTTCTAAACTCTAGAATAGTGTCTTTTATCAACATTCCTTACTCAGTTTTTTGTAATTTCTGAGAAGAGAATATTAGGATTCTGGAACAGCAAGAGTATTTAATGGCCTTTGAAGTCATCTTGTTGCCCCTTGGAACAGTGTTACTATGTGGATGCTTCATTAGCAACAGCAGTAATAATAATAAAGTCAATTTCTGGAGTCTATCCTTTTCATTACCCCTGAAATTATTTTGGACCGCCAGTCTGATTTATTTTTAACGTTCCTGGAAGATGATAGCTTTGGAAACTTCTTCCTTGATGGCTATGGGTTATCAGATAATGGAATCATCTTTTCACTATTTGCTGGCAGGATTATACAATGAACATGATTTTTAGACGAGGTCTGAAAGTGCTCTAGAATTTAAAAATTTAGAATTTTAGTTTCAATGGTAAATTATCTTAAACATGTTTTGGATCAACTGAATATTGTCACTTGACTCTCAGGTTAGAATTTGTATTTATTTTCGGTGGTGCCAAATAATACTGTTTGGTTCTTGAGGACTAATATTAAGGAAAAGAATAGAAGTAGTCTGAATGAATAAGATGCTTTAGAGTTAAGTAAAGCCCAAATGATTTTCTAGCAAGTGGAATTAATGTTTCATAATAGTGTGAAACAGAAAAATTGCATGCCTTGACATGGGATATTTAGTAGTACAGGCAATCTAAACTTGCAGTTTACGGTGGTGCAGTGAGTACCATTTTTATGTTGTGAGCAGAGATTTAAATTCAGCAAAACCAGCCATTCATTCTTTTAAGTGTTCTCTTTAAATCGAATTTTGTTTGGAAGTTTTATGCTTAGTTTTTAGTTTATTAGGTTTTATGTTTATGTAAGATCTGTATGCATAAAGAGTTTACTTAAATATTTATGTTTGCATAGGTTTAAATAGGGTTAGGATAAAAATTTATATAAATATTAGAAACTGAGGACCATTTTTCCTTTTAAAGAGGTCTATATATTAGTGAAATTTGAGAATCTGTGTCTCCAGAGTTCTAAGTTAAAGCAGCTGATGTTAGACCACCTAAAGATACCTACTTTAAATATAGTAGGACTTATGTTGTTGTTGAGCTTTCCCTATACTATTATCCTCACGATTGTATTTGAGAATGACCAAAAGTGTTCTTCATAAACATTTTTAGTGTCTCTATATTATATACACTGATATATTCAAATAGTTTTTTAATGGTATTTTCTAATAAGCTCTTTCACCATTTGGCTTCTGCTTACCTTCTAGCTTTATCTCCCTTGTATCTCCTTCTCCTTCTCAGTCTCCCTACCCTCCGCACATATACAAACATGCCTTGGAGATACTGCACCTTTGGTTCCAGACCACTGTAATAAAGTGAGCATTGCAATATAGCTAGTCATAATTACTTGATTGGCTATAGCTTAAGGAGTTACATTATTTGGGAAAGCCTAGTTGGCTAATTGTTATTGTTGCCCTTAGGTTTTGATTTGTTAACTTTTCAGGCATTTGCATACAGGCTTATGTTTTGGTTTGCTTATGTAGGCTAAGGCATTAAAGCCAACTCAGTCTAAAGGCCTCCTTGTTTAAGTTAACAAGGTTGAATGATAGGACCATATCTGGTCAAAGGTTGATGAAAAAGAGCCTCGGAATACTGCCAGCTTAACCCTGAAGCAGCTGATTAGATTGTGGGTAGTATCTTATAGTAGTCAGGGGTAAGATACATCATAATTATCTTAATTTTAATCCCAATTCCATTCTTTTTCAGTACTGTCGGATGAAATTTGTGCAGTGTCAGTTTTATGGAGACAGTTATGGTTACATTTTCTGGCATCTTATGTAACATAACAGGTTAAGTTAAAATATCAAGTGTGTGGTATCTCTTAAGAGTCACAGTACCCTTGAAAACCCTGCCTTAGAGTACTCTAACAGTCTGATATGCTGTCACATCACTTCTGTTTAGCTCCTTGGGTCATTGGGCCAGGATTTTGGGGGGAGGGGGTGGAATTGGGTAGAAATATGTACCAAGTTTCATGTTGTGTTGTGTGTCTTAATAGTGAAACTATAAATAGTCAAAACATGGATCAACATTACATATGTTTATGTAAGGATCTGAAAGATTCTTCTTAATGATCTATTTTCCTATATAAGTGTGTATGAAACAGTTAACAGCCAGTACTAAAGATCATCTCATTATATTTTATAAATAATAAGTTTTCCTGAATGGCATTCAGTTTTTAAAGAGTTTAAGTTAGTTCCATAAAAAAGAACATTCTAGGAATTTCTGTGTGCTAGCTCTCATCTATTTATATCATTAGAGTATCCTTTACCTTTAAAGGGTGCAACAAATTAAGGTATTAGAATTCCCCCTGTCAAAAATTGCTTGAACAGTGTACTCATTTTAATTGTTATATTTATGAATGGTTTCAACATGAGCTAATAAGAAATTATGTGAATATTTTTTCCCTAGATATTTAGAAGTCATCCTTTTTGAAAAGGTAATTAAGTGACGACAACTAAGTTTTAATTCTTCTCAAGGATTTTTCATAAAGAGAAGTAAATTTAAAACTTTTGTAGGCTTTTCTTGTGGGAAGATGTTATTGAATTCCAGAAAACTCAAATCCAGGGTATCTTGCCCTGCCGATGGCTGTAGTAGGTATGAGCCAGATCATACGTCCTATTTGGGGGAAACTTTTAATGTTTATGTGAACTGTTAAAGGGAATTTCCCAAAATATTATTGTTTGCCTCATTGACTTTCTTAAGGTTAGTTAATATATAACAGGGATTGTGTTCAGATTGTTTTCCTTGGAAATTTAAATCTAGGTTAAACTGTACATTGGTAGGATTTAGTACTATAACAGTAAATGTGAGTATAAACACTAACTCCTAAATTAGGATTTCTTTTAATTTATTCATGTACATTTGTTAAATGTCAAGTATTATTTTTTTGGCTTTTGTCAGATATATACTGAATTATTACATAGATTAGATAAACAGAATTTCTGGAATCACAAACATACTCACTGAACCAGAGTGAATTTTTTCTTTATGCATGTGAAAAACTCTTTGCAATTTTTAAGAGTAATGTCATTTATCATAGATGGATTAAGTACTTCAGGTTTGAGATTCAGCAAGAGATTGTGCATATATAGTCATTCCCATATTTTACAGTTGAGAATGCTAGAAACTGTAATTATGACTTCACTTATTAAGCAACAAATATTTACTTAAGTTTTTTACATATGTGGCACTGTACTGGGTAATAAGAAATACATAGGTGAACAAAAGACAAATTTTTATACTTCTTTGGAACTTAATACTCTAGTAGCATATATCTAATTAGTGGCAAGCACAGGACAGTTTTGGTTTGGTATTCCAATTTTCTTAGGATGATATTGAGCTGGCAAATTGTTTTTCACCCTGCTTTTCCAGTTTCAATTGTTTTGTCATGGGTGCCTACAGCCTAAATTATGTTAATTCTTTCTAACTCTGAGACAAAGTTATTGATAGTCGGCTTTGGGTTTGGGAGAGGAACTGGAAGCATCCTGAGAATAATCAACCCTGTTCTCATCTCTCTAGCTGATTTTCTCTCCCCTTTCTTTTTAGCAGCTTTATAGTTTATAGATTTGGTGAGCAGGAGAAGGTACTCTGGAGTGAGACAGACCTATTCAAGTCTTAAGTCTTAGTGCCTCCACTGCTATTCTTGTGATAGTGACCAAGTTACTTAACTTATTTGTATCCTTTTTGTCTCTTCTGTAAAGTGGGGAAAATAATACCAACTCATAGGATTATTATGAGGAATAAGTAAGTGCGTACACTTAAATACTTAAAACTGTTTGGCACGTAGTATACTTGACAAATATTTGTGATGGTTATTATTTACAATAGCTTTTCATTTACAATTCTCAAGTCCAAAAGTTATAAAAATCAAAAGGTTTTTGTTAACCATTTAATGGCAGAAACCTTACCTGAAGTGACAGGTTTATCCCATTTACTGAAAACTCATATATTTTGTTGTATTTGTTTGATTTTGTTATTGCCACAATTTGCATTGGGTGGGGTGTTATATAATATGTGGTATATACACTTTATTAGTAATTTCCAGACCATATCTGGCCTAAAGGGTTTTGGTAGAGAAGTTTGGACGTCTGCTGAAAATTATACTACCTAGCTAAGTCTTTTTCTCAAGATTTATAATGATTTTAAATAGCTTGCCTGTTCAGTAATTGCTGTAATCGATTACTCAAAATGCTTTGAGTTTTAAGAGAAAGAGTAATAAATTAATCTAAGCTGCTGTTCTTGAAAACTTGCTTATAGAATTATTTTTATTATTTGTAACCTATTAATATTATGAAATTTGAAATATCTCTGGGGTTTAAAAAATGGTTTCAAGAAACATGGCAGTCTTGAGAACGTAAGTTTGCCCTCCAATCACAAGAAAGGTGTTTTTCCTCCCCTTTAATTGTAAAGTGCTGTGAAAACCATTTTGTTATTTTTTGGTAATACGTAATCTTTCATTTAGTCAACATTCTCATCATTGGCTTACCCAAAGAACACACACACACACACACACACACACACACACACACACACACACAGCTGAAAGTCATTTAGTGGAAGTTTCTTCTACTTAGTCAATTTTTGAAAAATTTAAACCCATATTCAAAAAATAACTTTCTTTTTCAAAGATACATAAATAACAATAAAATGTGTTAGAAGTAACAGAGTCTACCTATTCTTAGCTTAGACATGATTTGGTTGGTTTGAAGCAAACCAGGTATTGCTGTGTAAAACGACATTGTGATTTTAGAGGGTGGTGATAGTATTTTTATTAAATTTTGTTTTAGCTTTTATTATAAATAGAAGAGCTAAAAATATAGTGTTTTTTTATCTTTAGTTTTACCGACATTTCTTTAGTTGACTCAACCTCTACATACAAAATAGATGATTTAAGATTTTCGAATGGGAAAAAATTTTGGTGTCAGGTGGTTTTATGAATCTACTACGTGTTTTCTGGAAATTGTTTAACTGGGCATTTTAAGACCCCTGAAGAAAATAGGAGAAAAATTAGTTGAAGGAAACTAGCAGTTAGATTTTTGCATCAAACTACCTATTCTCCCCCCCCCCCCAAGTTTATTGGGGTCAAACTACCTATTCTTAAGTAAGCAAATCCAGAATTGGAAATTGGGACAATTCCTTGTCTGTATTTCCTACACACACTAATTCATCCTGGAAAACAATGTTGTGTTTTGCTTTAAAGTGGGCACAACTGAAAGCATGGAAAGTTTGTGGAATGGTAAGACTTTTGAGGGTAGTTTGAGCAGGGGTGAGAAAAATAATTATACATAAAGTTAGATCAGAAACCATGAATTTGTATTGACACCAACTACATGACTTTTCTCAATAGCCTTATGGAAATAATGGATAAAGTGGGTTGACCCAAGATGACTTGTTAGACTGATTGGACTAAGCAATGAGGTACTTTTAAGTAAAGTCAACCACATATTTTTCACCTAAGGTGGATAGAGGGTTCATAATGGTCACAAATTAACACAACAAACTTTAAGGCTAATAATTTTTTCTCATTTACTTTATGTTTAATTCCATCAGTTTCAATATATACCAGTGTAACTATTACTGACAACTCTGCATGAAATTCAGTATTCTGCATATCCTATGGAGTCATGGGATTGAACCAGTTGCTGCTTTCTTTTATGTGAACTTCAGTGGTACTATGGAGACCAAACCAATTTTATTTAGGTTAACCAGGATGTTTCATTTGTAGGAGAACCCTCTTGCAACAGGATTCTTCTATTTTCCTAATAATGGTGGCATTCTTGTAAACTTTTTTCATTTCAGGAGTAGCAGTTTTATAAATAGAATATTAGGCTAAATCTAAAAATGTGGACTCCTAGTCAACTTTCATTTTTCTACATATGATCATGAGAATGGATTAGGATATCCATCCTTCACATTTTCAGGCAATACACAATTTAAAATATTTGTGCTTGCCAAACTACAAAAAATAGCCTCTTGAGAATAAACCAGAAGAGCATTGCATTCCCCCAGGAATGCTGTAGTTTCATCATGTGCACCAACAAATCTACATGACTAGTTCTGTACTCCTTTTTCAAAGAATTTATTTTACACCTATTATATCAAACAGCATTTTAAACACTGACATATAAACTCCTTAATAAGATAAAGCAGACAAAAATGTTTATGAGAAACAAGATATACAATCACTTAGTCTTCAAACATTATTGCACTTTCATAATTTGACAGTTCATTCATGAAAAAATCTGCAGACTAGTTTTTAACAGACAACACTTTTAAACTGACATGACTGCCCTAAATTGTTTATTAAGTAAGAATTTTAATAAACACATATTAGCAGTGGAGCTGGAAAGTATGGTGTCTTCTCCAAGCTACGAGAACCACCAAAAATGTGGAACTTGGGGCCCTTTTCGAGGCCATGGCTCTTGTGGCCTGCAGACGTCTGCCTTCGCATCTCCCTGTGCTTGTGGACTGTTTGGGTGTCAGGATTACATCTGATAGCTTTATGGAAAGAATCAATGACGTTAACCTCAAGGAATCTATATGTGGAATCTTCACCAACTCAGTAAGAATTCAGACTCTCGGAGCCCCACAGTGGCATCCAGCTTGCTCCTCAGCAACAGACTGAAGGCTTCAAGCAAACTTTATCTGGTTAACACCATGATGGACAGGCTTGTCATAGATTGCACCCTAAGGAACTGGGTGTTTGTGGCCGCCGTAGGCACATGAATCCGATATATGACATAACCTTACTTGGCCTTGTATCTCAGCCTGCACATTTTATTGTGCTGGGTGGGGTAGAGGGCCCTGTAGAGCACAGAGAGCTAGCGGTAGTGCCAGCAGAGCACCCTGAGAAGAAAGCACTTTGCTTTGGACTGCTTTTTCCTCCATAGCTCCTGAAAGTACTTGTAAGTGCTCGTCTTGGCTTACCTGGTGGCTTCAGCCAGATGGAAAGGAAAGATCCTTTTTCCCACCAAAAATAGAGGTTTTATTTACCTCTGGAAATCTTAGTATTTAGTTAGTGTTTGTCTTTTCCCTGGAATTCTTAGCTAGGTATAAAATTGGAAAATGGAATGGAAAATGAGAATATTTATAGGCTATATATTTAAGCAAGCTTTTTATTCTTGAAAGAACTTTGCCTTTTGCATGCACTTAAAGTGGGAGCTGATTATATTACTAGATGTTTATATAGATTTCCATGCAGTGTGCCTCAGTACACTAAAGTATGAGGCTAAGTGTGTGTATGTGTTTAAAATCTAAGCTCCTTGATGATTCTGTTAGCTAGATTTTCAAACCTTTGTGTGATATGGATTTTTTTTTTTGTATTTTATGTTTTATATAAAATGCCAGTGAGCTAGTTGACTCTTTATACTTACAGCTTAAATTATTTACAGCTGAACCTTGCTTTACCTGAAGTATTTAAGTGCTTGGAATAGAATCGCATGTTTAATTTTAGTTGACCATTAAGGGGAGAGGATACTAACATTTGTTAAAGCCCACCACTTCAAAATAGTGGTGTTAAGATTTTATTATTGGTTGTTATAACCTGACTTTTCCTTTACTTTGCTTCCAAACCTAAAGAATTTAATGCAATTTTGTTAATTCCTTGGATGTTAAAGTTCTCCAGTGGTGGTGGTGTAGTTTCTAAACATCTCAGTTTTCCAATAGTTCTAAAGAATGTCTTAAAATCATTAAATAAAAATCACTTATAGCTAGTGTTTGTGTTTAGTTTAAATTTTGTTTAAAATAAGAAAACTCTTAGAGTAAAACATTTTATAAGTAATTTATTTCTTTTTTTTAAGCGAGAATTTTATTTTAGAAACATTGGAAACTGCAGTAATTGTGAGATAACTTTAGGCTGATATTAGCTGAATCAGTGTTGATCATTTGTACTGGAGACATTTGCTGTTAAAGTTATCTGTTGTCAATATTAAGTAATTTTTTTAGATTGTCATGTTATAACCACATGCTGATTGTTGAATAAACTCAAGTGATAAATAAGTCCAGTGAATACCTTCGCCTATGTTCAAAGGAAGAAACATTATCTTAAAAATAAGTAATAAGATTTGTTACTCCAAATTAACTGAGATCGGATATGGAAACATTTATAAAAGTTCATTTTTTGCCTGTACAGTATATTTGTAATAATGAATTTCAGGTTAATTTTCTATGTACTTTTATACCCGTGAAGTCAAATAATTAGGAACATGTTAAAATTAGTTGAGTTTGGCAATAAAAAAATTAAAATATATGGTTCTTTAAAAAGTTCTTCCTTTACTGAAGTTATTACGCATTTTATTGTAGAATTTTTTTTCCTCTTAACTAAGGACCTAGAGCTTTGACTTTATCTTCATAATGAAATGTACTCTTTAATTCTAACCCTTAAGAGTAAGATTAATTTTTTAAACATTTTAAAATTGTGAAATATAATTAAATACAAAAAGTGTATAAAACATAATCACACAGTTTAACCAGTTATGACGAGCACAACCATGATATCACTCTTGGAGAGGTCAAGATTCAGAGCATTGCCAACACCCCAGACGCCTTACAACCTGCCCCTTTCAAATGACACTGCCTCTTTCTCACGTAAGGGTAACCAGTATTCTGACATTTTGTAGAATTGGTTCTTGTTACCTAAGTGTGCATTGCTCATGAGTTTAATTTTGCCTGATAGTGAGCATTCTGTAAATGGAATCATATACATGTTGTCTCATGTCTTGCTTTTTTCCTGACATCTGGTTCACCTGCATTGTGTGTAGCTGTCATTTATTTTCTGTACTGTATAGGATTTCATTGTACTAATATACCACAGTTTATGTTTTTTAATTGATGGATATTTAGATTGCAGTCTTTGGCTACTATAAAAAATGGTCCTGTGAATATTTTATTATGTTTCCTAGTATGCACATCCATACACACATTTCTTTTGGGTATATGTCTAGCAATTTTTTGGTTTTAATAGATAATGCAAAACTTTTCCAAAGAGGCTGTACCAGTTTATGGCCCCATAAGTTGTTTATAACACTATAGGTTGATTCATATCTTCCTCAACAGATAGTGCTGTTAGATTAAATTTTTTTTAGCCAATCTAGTATTGTTACTATATTGTATTTTTAATTTTACTTCTCTGAATACTGTTAGGTTGAGAACTGTTGTGTATCTTGATTGGCCATTTCAATATCTTGTGATCTGGTAGTATAAGTCTTTTTACAATACTTCCATCAGGCTGTCTGTTTTTATTAGTTGGTATATCATTTTGGAGAGTAGGTAGAAATTATGTTTATGAGCCCATCCTCTGCTATATGTTTTGCAAATATTTTCCATGTGGTTTGCTTTTTTTTTAAAGACTTAATTTTTTAAAATACTTTTTAAAAATTGCATTAAAAAGCATTTACCACCTTAACCATGTTGAGGTGTACAATTAGTAGTGTAACGTATAGTCACATTGTTGTGAAACAAATCTCCAGAGCCTTTTAATCTCGTAAATCTGAAACAACATTAAACCCATTAAAAGCATCAGTTCCTCACTTCTATCTCCCTAGTAACTGCCATTCTACTTTCTGTTTCTATCAATTTGACCATTTTCAAAACCTCATGGAAGTGGATTCATGTAGTATTTGTCTTTTTGTGACTTCCTTATTTGATGTAGCATGTTATTGTAGCATGTGACAGGATTTTCTTGCTTTTTAAGGCTGAATAATATATATTTTTTGTATGTATATACCACATTTTGTTGATCCATTCATTCACTGATGGATAGTTGGGTTGCTTCTACCTCTTGGCTGTTGTGAATAGGGCTGCTATGAATATGGATGTGCAGGTACCTCTTCAAGACCCTGCTTTCAATTCTTTCGGATATGTGCCCAGAAGTGGAGTAACTAGTTCTATTTTTGAGTTTTTGAGGAACCTCCATACTCCATAATAGTTGCATCATATTACAATCCCGTCAGCACAAGAGATCTCATTTCTCCACATTCTTATCAGCACTTGTTAATTAATACTTTATTTTAAACAATTTCAGAAATGGCAGAAAATTGAGTAATAGAGGTCCCATGTGTGCCATGTCCCTGCCCCAAACCCTGTTCCTCTATTAAAAATCTTGCATTAGTGTGTTACATTGGCTATAACTAATGAACCAATTTTGATACTTTATTAACTAAAGTGCATAATTTAAGGTTTTGTTCTGTGTTGTACTGATTTATGGGTTTTGACAAAGCATAATGTTATGGATTCACAATATACAAAATATGTAGTTTTATCGCCTCTAAAAATTCCCTACGCTCATCTATTTATCTTCCTTACCCCCAAATGCTTGGCAACGATTGGTGTATTTTGCTGTCTATAGTTTTGCCTTTTCTAAAACATCTTATAGTTGGAATCATGCAGTATGTAAATTTTTCAGACTGGCTTCTTTCACTTAGGAATATACATTTAAGGTTCCTCTCTGTCTTTCCATGGCTTGATAGATCATTCCTTTTCATTGCTGAATAATAGTCCCATGTATGGATTTACTGCAGTTTGTTTAACCATTTACCTATTGAAGGATGTCTTGGTCGATTCCAAGTTTTGGCAGTTATGAATAAAGCAGGTTTAAACATTCAGGTGCAGATTTTTTTGGATATGGATTTTCGGTTTATTTATATTGGTACCAAAGAGTTTGATTGCTGGATCTTATGGTAAGAGTATGTTTAGTTTGTAATAAACTGCCAAAGAGTATTCTAAAGTGGCTGTACTATTTTACATTTCCCCAGATATGAATGACAGTTTGTGTTATTTCACATCCTGGTTAGTGTTTTGAATTTCAGCCATTCTAATGGATGTGCATGGTATCTCATTGTTTTAATTTGCATTTTCCTGATAACAGTGATTTCATGGAGCATATTTTTATGTGCTTAATTTGCCATCTATATCTCTTCTTTGGTGAGGTCTCCCTATCTTTTGCTCTTTTAAAACTTCGGTTGTTAATAAGAGTTGGTTATTAATACTTGCTTTAAGAATTCTTTGGTATTTTGGAAATATTTTCTTCCAGTCTGTGCTGTGTATTTTCATTCTTTTAATAGTGTCTTTTCTAGAAAACAGGTGTTTTCAATTTTAATAAAGTCTACTTTATCAATTTTTTTCATGCTTTTGGTTTTTGTATTTAGAAACTCATCACCAAACCTAAGGTGACCTAGATTTTCTCCTGTGTTATCTTCTAGGAGTTTAATAGTTTTGTACTATACATTTAATATATATTATATACTTTAATGTATATGTATGTACATAGTATAGTTTAAATGTATGTATTTGATATATGGGGGAAGGTAGAAGGGAGAGAGATACAGCTACATAGATGCAGTGAGTAAGTCTTTAAGTCTGGTAGTGTCAATCTTCTGACTTTGTTACACTTCCATATTACGTTGGCTATTCTGGGTCTTTTGCCTTTTGCATAAAGTGTAGAATCAGTTTGTCCATATCCACAAAATAATTGGAATTTTTGTTGCTGGGCTTTTCCTTGGGATTGCATTGAATCTACAGATCAAGTTGGGAAGACTTGACATCTCAAAGTACCAAGTCTTTGTATCCATGTAATATACATACATGGGATATCTCTTCACTTATATAGTTCTTTGATTTCTTTCAGTAGATTTTTTTTTGTATATTTCCTTATAGATCCTTGTGTATCTTTTGTTAGCTTTATATCTACATTTTATCTAATATAATCGTATTTTCTAATATGAATGTATTTTTAGTTTCACTTTCAAATTCCAGTAGTTCATTGCTGATATATAGGAAGCAGTTAACTTTTGTATATTAATCTTGTATCTTACAACCTTGCTATAATTGCTTATTAGATCCAGGAGTTTTTTTTGTTGTTGATGATGATATTGTTAATTCTTTAGAATTTTCTATGTAGATAGTTGTGCCATCTGCAGACAGTCTTATTTCTTCCCTCTCAATCTGTATACTTTAAATTTCTCTCTCTCTTTTTTAATGGAGCACTTCACAGATTTGTGTGACATCCTTGCGCAGGAGCCATGCTAATCCTCTGTGTATCATTCCAGTTAAAATGTTCTTGTCTGTTGCATTAGCTAAGACTTGGAGTGTGATGTTGAGTAAGAGTGGGGAAAGGGGCCATCCTTTCCTTGTTCCCAATATTAGGAGGGAAAGCATCTAGTTTTTATTATTAAATAGGATACTTAGCAGTAGGTTTCTGGTAGATGACCTTTATCAAGTTGCAAATGTTCCTATCATTAGATTGCTGAGGGGTTTTGTCATGGTGTTTGAGTTTGTCAGATGCTTTTTCTGAATCTATTAATATGGTCCTGTTCCTTCTCTTTTTTAGCCT
The DNA here is from genome assembly GCA_003508835.1 of Eonycteris spelaea. Lineage (NCBI taxonomy): Eukaryota > Metazoa > Chordata > Mammalia > Chiroptera > Pteropodidae > Eonycteris > Eonycteris spelaea. The sequence continues at coordinate 6,461,482 of PUFA01000091.1, read as the reverse complement.
GTTTAGCCAATTAATGAAGAGATTACATCAACAGTCTTTCAGATGTTGAACCAGCCTTGCATACCTGAAATAACCTGAAATGATTTGTACTTGTTATGTAATATTCTCCCTCTCCACATGTATGTGCATGCACACATGGTGTGTGTGTGTGTGTGTAGAGGGGGGAAGTGTGTTAGATTCAGTTTGTTAATAATATTTTGTGGAAGATTTTTACATCTGTGCTCATGAGAGATGTTGGTCGGTGGTTTTCCTTTCTTGTGATGGCCAGTTTTGGTATTAGGGTCATGCTGACTTACATTAAGTGAGTTAGCAAGTGTACCCTCTGCTTCTATTTCCCAAAATAGATGTAGAGAATTGGTATCATTTCTTCCTTAGATGTTTGGTAGAATTCACCAGTGAGCCCATCAGGGCCTGGTGCCTTCTGGTTTGGAAGATTATTATTGGTTCAGTTTCTTGAATAGAGGACTATTCAAATGATCTATTTCTCCTGTATGAATTTTGGTAGATTGTATCTTCCAAGTAATTAGTCCATTTCATCTGAGTTATCAAATTTGTGGGCGTAGATTACTCAAAAACTTAGAACTATAGCAATTTCACTTCTGGGTATTTATCCAAAGAAATTGAAAACACTAATTCAAAAATATATATGCATCCCTGTATTCATTGAAGCATTACTTAAAATAGCCATGATATGGAAGCATTTAAGTGCTTATTGATAGGTTAATGGATAAAGAAGATGTGGGAGTATATGGACAGAGAGAGAGAGAGAGAGAGAGAGAGAGAGAGAGAGAGAGAGAGAAATATTACTCAGCCATAAAAAAGGAATGAAGTCTTGACATTTGCCAAAAAACATGGATGGACCTAGAGGGTATTATACTAAGTGAAATAACTCAGAGAAAGACAAATACAGTATGTTTTCACTTATATGTGGAATCTAAAAAAGCAAAATAAATGAACAAAGCAGAAACAGACTTGTAGACACAGAAAACAAACTAATGGTTGCCAGAGGGGAGGTGAGGTGTAGGGGAAGGGCAAAAAAGAAGATGAAGGGAAATAAAGGTACAAATATCCAATTATAAAGTAAGTCATGGGGATTTAATGTTCAGCATAGGGAATATAGTCAATAATATTGTAATGACTTTATATGGCAACACATGGTTACTAGACTTATGGAGATCACTTCATAAAGTATATATAAATGTCAAATCACTATGTTGTACACCTGAAACTAATACAATGTATGTCAACTATAATTAAAAAAATTTGTCAAATATATGATAATGGAAGAAGCTGAATCTTTGGTGGTGAGCATACAATAGAGTATATAGATATCTAATTATAATGTTGGACACCTAAAGTTTAATGTTATTAACCAGTGTTACCTCAGTAAATTAAAAATGTATGTGGGCATAGAGTTCATAATATTCCTTTATTATCCAAACAGTATCTATGGGATCTTTACTAATGATTCTTCTTTCATATTTGTTATTAATTTGTGTCTTTCCTTGGTTAGTTCACTTAGAAGTTAATTTTATTGGTTTATTTCAAAGAATCAGCTTCACTGATTTTTTTCCTGCAATTATTTTTATTGATTCCCGCCCCCCCTTTTTCTGTTAAACTTATTGGAGTGGCATTGGTTAATGAGATCAAATAGGTTTCAAGAATATAATTCCGTAATATGTCATATGTATATTGCATTGTGTATTCACCACCCAAAGTTAAATTTCCTTCTGTCAGAAAGTATTTGCCCTCCTTTACCCCTTTCTACCTTCTCTACTGCCCTCGCTTGTGGTAACCATTAATCCACTGTCCGTGTCCATGAGTCTGTCATGTTTGTTTGTTGCTTCCAGTTTTATGTAAATTGGTACAGCCACTATGGAAAACAGTCTGGAGGTTTCTCAAAAAATTAAGAATAAAGTTACCATATGATGCAGCAATCCCTCTTCTGGATATTTACTCAGAAAACTTGAAAATATTTATCTGCAAGTTATTTGCAACCCGATGTTCATAGCATCGTTGTTCCTGGTGACCAACACATGGAAACAACCGAAGTGTCCTTGGTACATATGTAGAATGGAAATATTACTTAGTTATCAACCTTAGTCTAAAAATACTAAGTGAAAAATGTCAGAAATAAGCAATTCATAAGTTTTAAAATTGCACTCCGTTCAGAGTAGCATCATAAAATCTTCAGCTAATTTGCACCTCCCTGCTCAGGATGTGAATCATCCCTTCTTCCAGGGTATCCATGATGTATATGCTACCTGCCTGTAAAGTTACTTAGTAGCCATGTTGTTTATCACAGACAGACCATATTCACATAACTTTTATTACATTACATTGTTATAATTGTTCTTTTTTACTAGTAGTTGTTTTTGATATCTATTATGCCTAATTTATAAATTAAACTTTATCATAGGTATGTATAGGAAAAAACATAGTATATATATGGTTTGGTACTATCCCAGATTTCAGGCATCTACTAGGGATTTTGGAAAATATCCCTGCCTCTAAGATTTGTAGGGGACTGCTGTATTTGCAGTACTCTGGCATTGTTTCAAGAATTGAAACAGTTTGGCATGGGGTGAGTATAATGGTAAAAAAAAAAAGATCATAAATTTTTAAGTATTCCATGAAAGAAGTGCTTTTGGGGTAGTATTACTATTTATTGAAACATCTCATTTTGGGGCAAATATATATCTGCTTGTGAATATAATATTGCTTTTCAGTTCTTTCTGATATGTTAGGAATTAGATACAATTTTTATGTATAAAATTTTCTTGCAAGGTTATGTAAAATTATTAATATTAGTGACCTTAAGGATTATAAGCAAGTAGTTAATTTGTAGTTTATTTGGAAAGTGCTCGTGTTATCTGAAAGAAAATTTGGTTAACTAGTTTTGTGAATTTTAAGTCTTGCTGTGATAAATAAAAATGTAGAAGTTTGCCTTTATTATTTCCTTTTTTCAGTTTCCTATGTATAGTTAAGAAAAAAATGAAAATAAGTGGACCGTTTATATTTTTAGGCCCGAATAGCATTTTTGCAAGGAGAAAGAAAAGGTCAAGAAAATTTGAAGAAGGATTTAGTAAGAAGAATAAAGATGTTAGAGTATGCATTAAAACAAGAAAGGTATGTGTGTCTCATTTTATTATATGAATAAAATTAAGACATTATCCTCGTCTACATCATTGTACAATGTATTTGAAAGCTCTTTGAAAGATACAAAACCTTGCTCCAAATGCAAGGTGATATTTTGATTTGATTCTTATATGAGAAAAGAAAGAGAAATTAAAATCTTTAAATTGAAGTAACTTTTTGTTATAGAATTTTTTTGGAATTTTTTTAAAAAAATTTTCATTAACTGGGTATATATGTTAGCTGGATAATTTACCTATTTTTTTTTTTCCTTTTAGAGCAGTACATTTTTTCTCCAGCTTCTTTTGTAAATAAAGTTTGAAGAAACAGACATTCATACCATGTTTTAGTTGTTATTGGAGAAACATACCAGTATTAACTGTGTAGAAAAAGAAAATTTTTTTTCTTTCAACAATTTATTTTTAAATTTTCAGGGCCAAGTATCACAAATTAAAATATGGCACAGAACTGAACCAAGGTGATTTGAAAATGCCAACCTTTGAATCAGGTAAACTCTATTCTTATTTATGGCCCCCTCCAAGAAAAACTGGTTTAAGCTCATTTTTATTTAACAGACATGTTCTCTTCCCCCCCATTTTACCTTAGTTGCATTGGTCAGTCAGATGATTGACTGTTGTATTACTGTCTAAAATTTGGGGGAAAATAATAAATGAATAAAAGTAAGTAGTTTTATCTACATCTCAGTCTTGAGATGTTTTGTCCTATTTTCCTTGTATCAAGAGCTATGTAAAACTGGATGCATTTTTGGTAGCAATTAAGAGGTAGAAGGTAATGAAGTAGTAAATAACTCTTCCTCCACCTGTAGGCAATTCTTGTCCCATCTTATATAGGCTTACTTTTTTATTAAAAAGTTATTTTTATCTGGAGAGGCTGTGATTAACTCATTTTAATACAAAAAAAATGGGTATTTAATTGAATTAGGAAACTATAGTGGTAGCTAATAGGGAATAAGAAGGAAACAGTTATCTCACATTGGCCTTGTTCTTTTCTAAACAGATAGTGAATCTGAGAGTAGTATCTGATAAACAATTATGCAGGGAAGAGAGGGCTGGATATAGGAAAGAGCTAGCTATATAGTGTTTATTTTAGGGTTCTGTATAATTACAACTTGAGTAGTCTAAAAGTCTAATAAGTAAGGAATGGTTTGATTTATATAATATTACTAGCAGTTTCTCACATATATTTAAAACCCATTTATATGCACATTTTGATGGTACAAGTTGAATTCTTTGCTGTTCTTGCATGCTAGTTACTAAGACGAGAAAAAGATGTCTTTATTTGGATGTACAATATTTCTTATCCTTCTATAGTTGTTTCCATATCTAAAGAGTAAAAGCATATATGGTAGGGACCATAAAACTTATGTAAAATATGGCTAGAGTATTCACAAAATAAACCATCATTTTCTAGAACTCAAGGATTGTCGCCCAAATAGTCTGCGTAAATGTGAGGAAGGAGGCTAGTTGCAGGCACATTGTTCCCAGAGCCAGAGTCAGAATTGACTAGCTGTTCTTAGTGCAACAGTTTGTACAAAGCAAAATAATTAGCAGATAAATCTCTCTATGCAAACTGAAGTCAGATAAAAATAGACTTGTTTTAAACTTAACTATTAAAACTTCATCTAATTGATGAATAAAATAACATTAAGTATTTTATTTTTAGGGGACACAATAATAACAAAGTAGGTCATTTTTACAGAGGTTAGAAAAGCTATTCAGGATATTTAGTGAGAAAAAAACAGAGTGATAGGCAAAAATACACCGTGCAATCACCACATAAAGTCATTTACATCAAAGTGTGTAGATAGAGATAAACATTAAATGAATCAGTATTGCCCTTTATATGACTAAATGTAAAAAGTGTAACAAACAAGAGAAAATATGCAAAATAGTGGTTTGGAAGAAGTACAAGAGATGCATGTTTTATAACCCCCGTCTCGATAATCCCAATATATATGATGTAAACTCAACCTTGTAAAAAAGGTTATATCAAAATATGTAAAACACTCTTTTCTCCCTGCATTTAGGGAGGAAAAAACCTGGAACAGTAGAAAAATGGGCAAAAGAATTGAAAAGGCACATCCAAATGGCCAATAAGCATATGAAATGATGCTCAATTTTATCAGTTATTGAGAAAATAAAACTTAAAACCACGGTGCAGTATAGTTTGACAGCTACAAGAATGGCTAAAATGTAAAAGAGAAAAAGTCAGGTGTTGGTGAGGAGTGGGACATGTACAAGCAGAATTTGTAGACTTACTGGTGTTGGAATTGTAAATTGATAGAACTGCTCTGGAAGTCATTTATCAGTGGTATTACTACAGGGAACATAGCATGCCCTGTGACCCACCACGAATTCCTTTCCCAGGTATGTCACTCCCTAAAATGCTTACATATGTTCATCATAAGACTTGTATAGGAATGTTCATAGTATCATTACTTTTAATAGTAAAAAACTAGAAACAACTTAAATGTCCTTAAGCATTAGAATGGATAAATATATTGTGATATTTTAGCATAATGGAATGCTAGTTAGCAACAAAAGTGAACAAACTGTAAATAAACCTGACAACATGGATAGCTCACATAAAATTGAAAATTGATATAAATGATTGTTATTAAATTTAAAAATTAATCTAGTTTTTAAAATTCACGATGGTGTTGATATGCCCTTCTGGGAGTATCTAGTGACTGGAAAAGAACACCAGGAAAGCTTTTGGGATGCTGATAATGTTTTGTTTCTTCATCTAGGTACTGGTTACATGAGTGTGTTCAAAAATTCATTGAGCCGTATGCTTACGATGTACTTCAAGGATATCCTTAGCAGCATTATTTATAATAGTGGATAATGGAAACTAATTTCAACATTAGGGGACTGGTTATATTAAATAGGTATATACTTTCTATGGAATATTATGTAATCATTTTATATGATGTTAATCTTTTTATTGCCATAGAGAGAATGTTCAGGATACTTTTTCAAAATCAGCTTATAGTGTGCATATACACAATGGCCCATTTTTTTAAAGGAGGGGAGAAGCTTACATATGTATTTTTAGATGGAAAGTATGGAATGATATACTCTTAAATACTTTAGTGATAGGATTTTGGGCAGTTGTATTTTTTAAAAAAAAATGTACTTTTTTCAATGATTGTGTTATGTATGATTAAAAAATAAAATAGTATAAATATAAAAAATAAATAGAAAAATAGAGAAACTATTAGAATGAAATAATTATTTTTAGAAATTATAGAAATTCCTGTATTCAGGGGAAGAATAAGAAGATATTAATAATAGGATTGTTAGGTTAGGGTTAGAGAAGTAATACCTGCAGAAAATATTTGAATTGCTACCATTAGGTATTTGTTCATGTGACTTGAGTCTAAGAGCCTTACAGCTGAGCCATTTTAAATTCTCAGCATTCAATATGAAGACTGATCTTTAATGGCCCTTTATGCTTTATCTTTATTTCGAATTCATGGGAAAATAGTTCTATAACAGCATTCGTGCCAATAAATTTAAATTTCAATCTAGGGATACTTATTGAGAGTTTAACCCACTTGAAATTATACAGTTTACTAAACTCTTCTTTAATACATATGCTTTGTTACCTGAGAATAAAAAATGACTTTTTACCTATAGTAAAAACTATTTTATGCTTTAACTTTTAGTTCTAAAAATGAAATTGATTATGTAAAGTCTTGTGATACAGACTTAGAGTCTACTGGTTCCAACTCAGAATTAGCTTATTTAATAGTTTTATATATGCCTAATTTCTTAACAGATATTGAATGTGAATCGCTCATTTAAATGTTAATCATAGCTTTTTAAGGTCAAAAGTATTCAACTCAGCAGAATTTTGATAGTTAAAAAAAAATGTAATAGTTTTTCAGTTCAAACTCTGGGCTTTTGATTTTTGAATCCGTGATGGTAATAGTTAATGTACACTTGACTTTTCAAACAAGGGAAGTAGTAGTACCTAAGTGTTTGGGTTATTAGGATAAACATACTTAAAAGAATGACCCACAGTAAATAATAAGTTAATTTTCTTCTGTTTTTTAATAAAGTATTTAGGTTTATTTTTGTGGGAATTTATCCTTTAAAGAACTTTGGCAGTATTTTCAATAGTCGAAATAATGTGTATGAAACTTTCTTTTTTGATGTTGTTTGTTTGTGTTAATTTTTAGAAGAAACCAAAGACACGGATGCTCCCACAGCACCTCAGAATAGCCAGTTAACCTGGAAGCAAGGCAGACAGCTATTAAGACAGTGAGTAATGTTTATTTTGAGTTTTAAGGTTCTAGATGTGACATGCTTATATTCAGTCACTTTGTAAGTGAAAAATTATTTAATGATAGTGGGATAATGTGTATAGTTTTCTTGTTGCTTTTTTTTATGCTTTGTTAGATGCTTCAATTTTTTTAAACTTTGTTTCTTCTGAATGTTGGTCTGAACATTCCTCAGGCTGATGATGTTTTTTTATTTGCGGGGTATAATGTTCTAAAGACTGGATGCCTTGAAGGCCAGAACAAAAGCAATACAGAGTTCCTACTGTAGACACTCCAATGCCCATCACTGCAAAATCCACATATTTGGTTTTAAGTGAAAGTGTAACTGGTTTAAAGAAGGAATTTAACTGGTTATCTGAAACTTCAGAAGCGGCTTGCCAAATCTTACCTTTAATTTTTGAGGCACCTTTTTGATGTTTGAAATCTTTGTTGTATTAGAAGTACTTCTGTGGCAAATCTTGTTTATTGTCTTTAATCTATTCTTCTCCCTTATGTTTTGAAAACTTTGGTACTACTGTGCTCCCGATATCCTGGGTAATTTACAGTTACCCAGCTTTCTCAACTCTAGACATTTCTCCCTTCACTTCAGTAAACCCAGAGAAGTGTGGTCAGACCCTTAATCTTGTTGTTACCTAGAACTACCCTAGCTCTGGAATATTCCATGATCCAACAGTCATTTTATATTCCACCTCTCAAGTCGGTTCCCATGTGTGTGTCCTCTCACTTTACCTTGATATTTAGTTGCGTAGTGTTTCTCTCAGATATGCCTGATCCCATTGCCTGGATTTTATTGTCTCTTCTCACCTTTCTCTAAGAGTAGTTTATTTCCATAGTCGTCTTTATGCATACTTGTTTAGTCTGTTTTCTATTTTGATGTTCCATTGAAACTGCTATTAGAAACATATTTTAAAAACCTTTTTTGTTCAATTTTGATCTTTTGCAAAAGTGGGACATTATTTTATTCCATTTAGAAATGCTTTACTTCTGTGATAACCACTCTCTACTATCATTTGCCCCTCCAATTTCTCAAGTTCCTTCTTTTAATTTCCTGTTTTCTCTTTTTCTTAGCCAGTTAAACGTTTGTATACCCAGACTTTCTGTTCTTTCTTAAACTTTTTTTTTCTGCATAACTTCATTTAAATCCATGGCTTCAAATACCATCAAACATTAATGACTCCCAAATCTGTATACTCAGTCAAATCTCTTGCGAGCTTTTGACCTTTCTTATTGTTGTGCCTAATAAACATTGACACTTTCATAGACACTGCATGATTATCCAATAGGTACCCAAGAAACCAATGCTAACCCTTCATTCTTCATTTCATTGAATAGAACTACTATCCAACTATCCAAGCTAGAAACCTGAAATATTTCCAAAATTCTTATGTCTTCTTTCATTCTACTGCCAGGTTTATTAGCGTACCAAGTTACTAAGATTATATTTTGCTTATTTTTCTCATGGTTACTTTCCTCTTCTTCAGTTTTACTTCTTGCTGTCTTAGTGCCCTAACTAGTCTCCCCATCTTTATTTTTCACCTTAAAATCTTTTGTTCTTTTGATAGCTCCTTTTTATCACCCTTCCTTAGCTTATGAAATACTTTTGGAAGAACTTGTAAAATTCGTTATGCAAAGCTGTTCATGAACCATATATATTTATGTCATAATTGGGTCCCTTTCATCTTTTTCAGTCTCATCCTGGATCCCAAATTAAGTGCTCTGGTTCAGATATACAGAAAATTTGAAGATCGTAGAATTATAGGAATGCCATGAGATCTTAGATCCTAGAAGGAGAATTAACTGTCCATCTACCTCTGGCTAAGATCCTAGATTTAAACCTAGCATATCAAATACATACATACACATATACATACATACATACATAACTATTAACTTAGTATAACACTCTTCTGAGGTTAATTCTGCCCATTCTCTACCACCTTTTAAGACTTAAAAAAATATATATATATGTATGTATGTATGTATGTCATCAGCTCAAGAGTCTCTTAAGGCTCTAGGGCTTTTCAGGTTTCAGGATAATTGTTCCTTAATTAGTGTTGACCATACTATGTCCTTTCTTAATTTTGGTTTGTGATTGGCCTTGTTCTCTTAAAACTGGAACTAGTCTATAGAGAAGACAGTTATAGAGGCAAAATAAGAGTATATTTTATAGGATTATGGGTTTTTCTAAAATCTGTTGATATAATTTTGGATTAACAAGTTTGCAGGTGTTAACAGTATGTAGGGTTTAATATTTTTAATTTTCTCTTACAGATATCTTCAGGAAGTAGGTTACACAGATACAATATTAGATGTACGGTCTCAACGGGTAAGGTCATTACTTGGATTATCCAATTCAGAACCAAATGGATCAGTAGAAACAAAGAATTTAGAACAGATCCTGAATGGAGGTGAATCTCCTAAGCAAAAAGGACAAGAAATTAAAAGGTACGATCTATAAGTGTAGATTAACGCTATTTGTATAATGGGTATTATGAATCTCTTTAGTTTCTTGTTACTACTATTGATGGTCTTTAAGGCAGGTAGAGTTTAGATTTACAGACTTCTGTTCTCCCCCACCCCTTTAGTAGTACCGTGGGCAAATAAATTTTTTATTTAACTCTTTTTAAAATTTATCTTAAGTTTCGATGCCAGGAAAATGGCTATAGCTTTGAAATAGGTGTAGAATTAAAATCTGAAGGTGATTTCATGTAATTCAGAGCTATTTTAACATCCTGGTTTTTAAATTTTTGCTAGAGTATTTTCAGTAAATTATAATGCTACTCTATAACCAAGTAGCAGTGATTATTTAGACACTAGTGCGAAAGGGGCAAGGCTTTGCATTGAGCTCACTCAGAAGCTACCAGATACTTTTTTAAAATTTAATGTCTCAATTAAATATCACAAATTTCACCCATTTAAAGTAAATGGTTTAATGGTTTTAGAATATTCACAAAGTTGTTCAGCCATCACCACAATCTAAGTTTGGAAAATTTTTATTGCCCTAAAAAGAAATCCCCTTTTCATTAGCTACCACTCCCTGTTCTTCCCTATATTCCTCCCACCACCCATCACAATCAACTTTACTAATCTCTGTCTCTATAGATTTGTCTGTTCTGGATGTTTCACATAAATGGTTATTTTATGAGTGGCTTCTTTCACTTAGCATAATATTATAAAATTCTTCCAAATTAAAGCATGTGTCAGCAATTTATTTCTTTTTATTGCCAAATAATCTGTACCTTGAATATACAACATTTTGTTTATACATTCCTTGTATAAAATGTAGGGCGGTTCCACATTTTGAAATAAAGAATAATCTACTTTGAACATAGGTATACAAGTGTGGACATGTTTTCAGTTTTTTGGCGTATGTACTTAGGAATTACTGACTGAATTACCTTTTTGAGGAATTTCCAAACTCATTTCCCAAGTGGCTGGATTATTTTACATTCTCACCAGAAATTTATGAGCATTCTGATTACATCCTTGTCAATTCTTATTTGCTGTCTACCAGATATTCTTTGGTTAATATAGACTTACTAAATGCAAGCAGTCAACCAGGTGGAATTTCCCCCACCCCTTTTCATTTATTTCTTTAAACATTAGATATTATGTTGAATGACATAGGTTGGAAGGACAAAGAAAGGAAAAAGAGGACTGGGGAACAAATCGAATGAGTTCATTTCAGTTCTTGTAGAGCTTAAATTAATAATATGGTATTCTTGAAACTTACTGGATTTCATTAATTAATGTCACCATAATAAAAAAAATACATTAAAAAGTAAAATATATGTGATGAGGATTGTTATATTTATAAGTGTATGTTATTTATAATAAAGTTTTTTCACACTTTCCTAAATAAATAAATTAGTCTCCCCCCTCCCCAATAATAATATGTACATTATGCAGTTTTTTAAAACATGTTCTATGACTTTCAGGTTAATAATCATGAACCTTTTGTTTAGGCTTTTTATTTCTGAGAAATGAGGTCTCTTTAATAAAAACAATTTGGCATCTAATAGAGCCCTTATTTTCTTTACTTTGTATTTCAAAGAGCATAGAATGTTTTTGTAGCATAAAAGAAAAAGCAAAAAGTATGTATTTTTAACTAAACTTATTAGCTAAGTAGTTCAAGGATTTATAAATGTTTTAAGAGTAATGCAGTTTACTGTACCACACATTAATATGAATTAAATATCCGTAACAGACTGTGTCTTGTAAAGCTTCCTGCCTTTGCAAGATTAAGACTGTAAAAATTTTTCCTATTGTAAAAAAACACATAGCATGAGATCTACCTTTTTAACAAATATTTTAAGTGTGCAGTGCAGTATTATTAACTATAAGCACAACGTCGTAGAGCACATCTTTAGAACTTTTTTATTTTGAATGACCGAAACTCTATACCCATTGAATAGCAACTCCCTATTTCTTCCACTGTTGAACTTTCTGTTTCTGTGAACAACTACTTTCAATAAATACCTCATTAAGTGGAATCATGTAGTATTTGTCTTTATGTGATTTGTCTTATTTCACTGAGCATAATATCCTGAAGGTTTATCTTTGTTGTAGCATATGACAAGATTTTCATCTTTTTTATGAATGAATAATATTCTAGTGTGTGTAGATATGTGTGTAATACTACATTTCATTCATTTGTCCACAGACATTTACATAATAGTAGTTTTTAATCAAGGTTGATCTCCTTCTTAATGAGTATACTTAAATATTGAGTCTACACTAATGGACGTGTGTATGGTTCAGTTATTATCAGGGTATTTGAAAACACCTAGGAATAAGAAATGATCTAACATGCTGATAGAGATTTCAGCAAAAAGATAATTATCACATTCTTATTTTTAACAGTAAAAATTCAGAAGCAGCCTTAATGTTAAACAATAGAGGAATGATAAATTTTAGATCATATTATTAGAGGCAGTGTACTTAATGGTTTAGAATCTGAATTCTGAAGACAGACTGGGTTTGAATTCTGATTTCACCACTTACTAACTGTGACTTTGGGCAAGGTACTTTACCTTCTTTTCCCTCTGTTTCCTTGTTTGTAAAATAGTCATCATAGGGTTGATGTGAAGAAGAAATGAATTAATATGTAAAGCATTTAGAACAGTGTTTGGCACATAGTGTCAGATATGATAAAATATTGTGTATCCACTTGAGATATGACCCCACCAAGAATAATGTTTACTAGATTCTCCTGAGTGAATAGCACTATTGAATTTCTTCGTTTTTTAGGGGGATATATGATGCATAATGCTTCATATCACAAAACATCCACTTTATGAAGATTCCTTGGGAGAGGAAGTCCTCTTAGATCTTGTAACTGGGAAAGCTGTCTTGCTTCTTAGTCATTGGTCTAATTTGCCTTTGAACCTCCAGTTGCTCCCTTTTTCTTTTTACTCTGGAATTCTGCCAGATTTGTGGGGGTTTTTCCTCTTTAGAAAATGCAGTAATTCTTTTAGCCTTTTACTTGACAAACTTAACCTTGGCTTCATTTTCTTTTTCCTTTATATGGAATTTTACTTTTTAAAAATTCTGTTGATTGCCTTTTTAGAATGACAAAGGATAGTAAATAAATAGTTAAGAAAGAAAAAATATATAATATACCATAGATTGAAACTTCCACTTAAGTATAGTAGATTAAAGGCACCTCAACTAAAATGACAAAGACTTTTTAAGATTGATTAACGCATAAGGACAAAAATACTGATTATATAGAAAAAATGAGGCTACTGTCCATCAGATAGGGAGAATTTAACAGTTTTGGAACCTGGAAAGAAAATGGAGGAATGTCAACTGAGCTTAAATCTAAATGCATTCAGGAGCAAGAGGAAGAAGAAAAGGAACAAGACAATTCAAGTCCCATCATGCCAGTAGAACTCCAAGGCTAAAAAATTAGAGGTATCATGTATATCTGGAGTCAGGTTTAGAGGGGGGTGTGAATAGAAAATTGTGTTAAAGTTTATGTAAGAGGCAGGTTAGAATCTGAAACCCCCTCATTTATCCTGTGCAGCCAGTTGATACCCCTCCCCTATTCCAAAGACTGGTGGTATATTTTCTGGTGAAGTTGAATTAATGATTTCTTAAGAAATCAGGCAACTGTAGGGCCAGTTACTGTACTGAAAACAGGATCCTCTGAAAATCTACAGCTGAGCAGTGAGATCCTGTTTTCTTCTGCTATTTGGTTTGTAACATATTGGCAGCCAGTCTTCGATCTATTCCAGACAGGATATTGAAATTGATCACATTAATAAAAGAGACCTAATAAAACTGACAGTTGGGATCTGCCAGTGAAATGGTTAAGGCCTCTGTACTATCATGCAGAAGTGAATCCAGCTGCTTGACAAGACTAATTCTTATACACAATACATCCAGTTATCTTTTCAGTGCCTCACACTTAAGAAAAGATTTTAATATGAAAATTGGAAATCAAAGAAACCTAACAGAAAAAGAACGTAGAAAATAGGGAACAGAAAACTGGGAGAAGATAATACACCTACAAAACAAATGGAATGTTATTTTGAAAGGTCTTATCAGAGATCAAAAAAGCTAATAAAAATTAAAAAGTGTGATGAATAATTGTTACGTAAAACTTGGAAGATAAGATTGAAATGGCTTCCCAGAAAAGGGGAAAGAATCAGGACTGAAAAGCTAGGAAAATTCAAAGATTAGTTCAGGAGAGCCGGCATCTAACTAGGTGTTTCAGGAAAAAAAAAAAGGTAAAATGGCATTGGAAAGGTTATTAAAGTAGTAATAAACGACAGTTTCCCTGGATATATTTACAGAATGTATTTCTAAGGATTTTTTTTTCAGATTGAAAGGATTGCCCCCAGGTACACTATAAAATTAATTTTAAAAATATCCATACAGAGACCATCATCATGAATGCTAAAAAGAAATAGCATGTTAGCATGCAAATAGTCTCAGGCCCTTCACGGTCCATGGTTGCTTTAATTTTCATTTTCCTAAGGACTAATAATGTCAAGTGTTTATGCCATCCACAGATCTTTTGATACAGTGTCTATTTGAATAATTTTCCCATTTTTTTATTGTTTCATTTGTTATGGTTGAGATTTAAGTGTTCTTTGTATATTCTGGACACAAATCCTTAATCAAATATGTGACTTGAAGGTATTTTCTCTCAATCTGTAGGCTTCTCTTTAAATTCTCTAAAAACGTCTTTCAAAGAGCAAGTTTTTAATTTGGGGAAGTCCGATTTATCGATTCTGTCTTTTATAGATTGTGCTCTATTTGACTTTTAAAGCCATACACATGTATTGCTGTCATTAAATACAGTTTTAAATACTGTTTTAAAATAGGAACCAGAAAGAAATATTAGAAATAACCATTGGAATATTTGGATTTATCTTTTCCCCTCTTACAGGCCTTCTGGTGATGTTCTTGAGACATTCAATTTCTTAGAAAATGCTGATGACAGTGAGAAGAGGAAAATGACATGATTGAAGGCATCCCAGAAGGAAAAGACAAACATCGGATGAATAAACACAAAGTAGGAATTTGAATTTCTATTCTTATTAGCTAAAATGTATATACTCGTGTATTGTGAATAGAAATTTTCGTGCTATCTTTAGTTTATATTAGGAGTGATCCTTTCTTGTTTTACGTCACTGAAAGTTTTATATATCATCTTATGGAGTTATCCTTATATCGTAGAAATTAATATTTGCTGTATTAGTCATTAAATCACGAAAAAGTTTGTTTTTATAGTCTAGTGGTTTGAACCTTCATTTTTTTAAAGGCAGCACCCTCTCCACTCCTGCCATAATTAATCACTGTTGTAGTCTTTCTCTTCATGTACAGTAAGCAGGTGATAAATTAACTGAAGCTTCAGTGGGGATACTTCTACCCTAGTTGAAGGAGTAAACTATGGATTATAAATGTACGTGTCAACATTCTTCTTTGATAAGGATTAATAATTTACTTTTGCTCATAACCTAAAAACAGGTTTATGTATTTTAATGATGGTGTGGGTTAGCTGTAGGAGCAAAAAAAGTAGATTAGGTGACCCATTTGTGAATTACCATAGTAGTGTATAGTATTTTCAGGTATGTAAAAAAACAAACAAACAAACAAAGAGGTTCATTTTTGGTTCTTTGGGATGTTGTGGTAATGTGGGGAAAATTCCAGTGTTCCTCAAAAGCTTCCAGTCTATAAAAGCGGTTTTTAACCGTTTTGCCACATTTCATATGTGTAATGTACTCAATATGTGTAACATGGATGAATAGACATTTTACTCCTTTCCTTTTTTATTTGGTTCTGTCATTGCTACCACAGCTATTGTCCTGCATTAGTTAATATCCTTATTATCTGTACCGTATTCCTGTGAGTTACAGACTACATTTGTAGTTCAAAGTGAGTGAGGTCAGTTCAGCACAACATATCAGAATGTACGTGAATGGGTCTTTAAAAGGGTAACTGTGAATATATTATAATTAAAGAAG
This sequence comes from Eonycteris spelaea, assembly GCA_003508835.1. Taxonomy (NCBI): domain Eukaryota; kingdom Metazoa; phylum Chordata; class Mammalia; order Chiroptera; family Pteropodidae; genus Eonycteris; species Eonycteris spelaea. Next base: position 6,445,561 of record PUFA01000091.1, on the reverse strand, counting down.
TTAACTATTCTTGGTGATTAGAGTTTTAATCCTTCTTACTACACCACATTACTTGCATCACATCTTACAGTGGTCTTCACATAGCACTGTTGTAAACATTTTATCTAGGGTATAATTTGGGATTGGAGAACTACAGGGAAAATATCAAATTTTGTACTTAAGTAATTTAAAAATGGAAGTGCAACTGTGAAGATAATTGTGTGAAAACATAAAAAGGACCCCTTTAAAATTTATGATAAAAGTAATTCTGGGCTTACGTTCCATTTACAGATAGGTAATGAAGGTTTAGCTGCTGACCTAACTGATGATCCTGATACTGAGGAAGCACTGAAAGAATTTGATTTTTTAGTAACTGCTGAAGATGGTGAAGGAGCTGGAGAAGCACGGAGTTCAGGGGATGGCACAGAATGGGGTAAGGTGATAAAGGATTATGGGGGTGGGGAAATTGCTAGCCCTTAAAGATGTGTTGTTATAAATAGTGTATGTGGAATGTATGTATGTATCTGAATGAATGTACACAAATGATGGCAGCTAAACTGAGAGCAAGAGGAAGTGGTATTGAATAATTTCAGGGTGTTTTGTACGGGTTCATTTAGATTGGGTGACTAAAACTTTCATATATGGCTTTGGTGGATTTTTTTTTTGAAATTTTTGAAATTTAACATTTAGTTTCACGTTTAGAAATTCTTTTCTCTTCGATTAAAAAAATGAGCATGTGTAGTTTTTTAAATTCCCATTATTTAATTTGGTAATGAATCTAGGTTTCAAGAAGAATTAACTCTTTCAGTATGCCTGTTAGGTATTATCTGACTTACTGCTAGGAAGTAATAAAGCTGATAATCCTGAATTGTAGCTCGCTGTTGAACAAGATTTAGTGAAGATATTAAACTTTATTATATATAATCAGTGTGTAGTGTTAAGGCCTAGCATTTGGAATTGATATGTAATACTAATAATAATCCAGCCATAACTTAAAGGGAGAAAACCCAGTTCTGTTTATAGAGGGTTAAAAACCCCATTAGAAAGTAAAATAAAAGCACAAAAACTATTTTAACATAATAGCTGAGGTCCAGTATGTTGGTCCTATTAAAGGTTCACTCAATCATCTTTTAATACCAGGATGTTATCTGGTAGGTAGATCTCAAATTGTGTTTACAGAGTTTTATTAGAGAAGGTTACTCAGTACCTTAACATATTTCACATGAACACCAACTTTCCTTAGTTACTAGGAATTATCACTGGATTTTTAAGTACTACTATGGTGATAGGAAATGTACTTGGATTTTTGAAATGCCTCTTTGAAACTGAATATTGCTAATAGGAGAGATAAAACCTAATAGATAATATATTTATTGACTGTCCTGATACATATTGAGTGCTTAAAAGATCTGAATTTTATTACCAGGTTTCTCATTGTTTTTAATTATAAGCATTGTTTCAGACCTTCACTTCTCTCCTAAGTGAAAAGAGAAGAGGTATGTTAATTGAAAATTTATAAAAACTCTATAGTTACTTTCTAGACTCTGAATATACATTTTTGTACTTAGTTGAAAATGGCTATATTCTAGAATTTTATTCTTAAGTATTAGCCTTGCTTGGGAGAAACAGTAAAAGTATCTAAGTTTTCTTTTAGCTTCTCTGTGCAACCCAGTAAATGTTGGAAATACCTTAATTTTTTCCCAGTAATTTTTAAACTACCATTTATGTTTTTCTGAATTATTTTATAACTATATAGATACATTTAAATTATATACATAATAATTTTCTAATTCATGTATGTTTTAGGAAGTTTAGAACCCACTATGTGAAGAAGAAAATTAAAACTCAGTATAATGCTACTATGTAGAGAGAACCATGGTTAACATTTATATAGAAATATATGTATATATAACAGGGTTTTGATGTGTGCTAATTTAATGTCCACACCTTCCACTTAACATATTATTTTTTTGCAACATCATCTTTTAAATAGCTACATAATAGTCTATCAGTATATTCATTTATTTAACCAAGGCTCTGCTGATGTACATTTAGATTATTTTCATTAAAAAAAAAAAGATCAAAAGCAGTTTTTGAACATTTGTTAGCTAAATCTTAACGTATCCATTCCTATCTCCTTTGCCTAAAATGGCTGAAAGTTTAACTTAGTCAAAAGAATATACAAAAATTAACAGTAATTTAATTTGTAAAATATGGCATTATATCTTTAATAAAAGTTCCATATTCTCTATAGTTGGTTTATCCTTCTGTCCAAAGACAGATTATATAGTGCAATTTCTAGAGAGTACCTAATAGTGAATGACAGCTCAATACATTATTTACTTTTACTAATAATATTCGACAGTGACCTGAATCTTTTTGTGTAAATAGAGGTAACTGACAAAGTTTCTTCCTTCTGGAAGAGACTAAGACATCTTTAAAGGATTGTAAGTTCTTAAGAAGAGAAAGGGCTCTTTTAAGAACAAGATGGTTCAAGTAGTTTTTTTTTCCTTAAGAAATGAAAACTGTCATAGGATCTTTCCTGTGTTTTTGAATTTCTTTTCTACTCAATAGGTATCATACTGTTTTTCCAAAAAAAACCAAAAGAATAGATACACAAACATTCTTGTATATTTAATTTATTTACTTAAATTTTGGATTTACTTATAAATGAGAAGGTGGTGGTTTTCATATTTAAGTTATTGAATAAAGGTACAGATTTTTTTTAAAAAAATAGTCTGTTCTAATGAAACATTCCATATTCACCTACACTGGATAATCAATCTTGTTATTTTTTATACTGTCAATCTGATCATACATCTCTAATTTTGAATCCTCTTATCCTATGAAACCGCAGCCTTTTAGAAAGCTTTTAAATACTGTTTTTCTTATGTCATCTATGTTAAGTAGTCTGAGTGTAATTTTAGTAGTTTTTAGTTCTTTCATAATCAAAAATATTACTGGGAATTTTTAATTTTGCTATTTCTCTTATGAAGACTAGACATTTTAAGGACATTTAGTTATTTTCTCCTACACTATTACACTTACCTGTGGAAATTTGTAGGTCTACAAAATGCAATTAGTACCTATGTTTATAAATAAAATAAAATGGTTAAAGTACTTAATATCTGTGTAAAGTTAGTTACAAATTTATGCTACATTAAGTAGATTTCTACAATGTCTCTGCTGTGGTAGTTAGAAAAACCATGATAGAATTTTGTGTTTTTATGGTTTTGAGTTGTCAAGGGTCAGTTTTTTTGGTGCATATTTGTGTTTTCTTTTAAACAAAAAAAAAAATCGCTATAACTGATTCAACCTCATTTCTTGGTATTTTTTCCCCGTAGATTTTTTTAAAACAGAATTAATATGTAGAAGATTATGCTGGCTCTTCCCTTTTGCTCTTAACTATTTCTTATAAGCAATATCAAATCAGCTGTTATTACCAGGCAAGTTTCAGGATGTTGTTTGTGCACATCTGCATTCACCAACCTGTTCTTTGCACTGCTAAGTTCACCTTTGTTTTCTAGACTTGAGGTTATCTTGCAAGTAATATTTGTTTTTTTAGCTTATTGTTTTTTATTCCCTTTGCTTTTTTCACTCCACTACCCTTTGCTACTTTAGTTAGAGCTACTCACAGCTAATTTTTTTTCTACAAAGGTCTTCTAAAAAACTGGCTACCTCTTATCAAATTTTTCTGTTTTATCTAATTTCATATATAAAGTTTATACCACTTAAGTTTTTTGTTTGTTTCTAAGAGGTTTCAAAAGTATTTGCTAAAAATGTGTCATATTGTCTTGCTTGAAGTAGTCACTTAAAGAATTGTTAGCTTTATTATGATGAGTGCAAATGATTAAGTCTATAGATTACATTTTTTTTGGAGTATTCAATAAGTTGACAATTCCTAATATATTTCTCAGGAAATTTCATAATTAGAGTACATGGAAAGTGAATTTTCTATTTAAATCAGTATTACAACTGTATTAGAAACAGTATACAATTTACAGATTTGACAGATAATCTTACATATAAATTTCAGTCTTGAACAACCTAGTGTCAAGGAATTCAGGTTAATAAGTTAAAGCTTTGGACTTAGCCTTTTACATACTGACTACTTAAGATTGTAGGAATATCCATAAGGGAGACAGTGATAACAATTGTAGTACAAAGACTCAAGCTACAGTAAATAATGGAATTTCTATATGCCATTCAACTATGAGTATTTCTTAAGTTTACTACGTATAGCAATCTATAGCAGAAAAAAAAGCTTTTTTATGTCCTTATATAAATTAAGTCGTTGAAGCGTAGGGTGTTTATAAGACTTGTGAACCAGAATATTTTTGTAAACTTTTAATAAGTATATTTCCTCTAAAATCTCATTATTCTGTCAGTCTTATTGATTGACTTAATTATATTTTTCGTGTAATTTGCATTTAATAACAGGATTGTATAAACTCCAAGTTGTTATTCTGTAACAGAGTATTAAGCTTGCTAATAACATGGCTGTTTTAAAACTAAATAGAAGAAGGAAAAACTCTTAATGATTAAAATAATTCTAATAGACATTTTTAAACTGCTTTTGAATGCTATTTTTCCTCTAGTTTACTATAGAGTTTTTTCCCACACACAAGTATTTACTTCAAACAAATATGGATTTGTTATATTTAACTAAAATAGCTCTCATGTTTTATCTTCGGATTCACAGCAATGTATGTTTTCACTTTTCCATGCTTGTCGCTTTTATCGTACCTTAAAAAAAAATCAACTCTGAAAAAGTTCTTCGGTGGAATTTGAGTTTTTTTGTCTGTTTTTGCTAATTTTAGTTGTGGTCCAATGGAAAAAGATAATGGGATGTTGAACTATATGAGTGGGGTGGGGCAGAGGTGATTCTCTGAATGCTTTGTATGGATTATTTGAGACACTGTTTTGGAACTATATATATGTATGTATTGGACTAGAATGCCTCCCCATTAGTACAGTTATCCTGTGCATGCAGACTCAGTGTGACAGAAGGTGCATGAATATTTTCATTAATAAAACAGCACTGACCTTTCCGGCTTGCACTTTTGAGTAATTCGCATGTAATTCATTCATTTGCAATTTAAGATGCTGGCTGAATAATTTTTATTAACGTTTTAATAAAGATGCAGTGATCTATTTTTTATGGCATTAGATTTTTAATGTCACTTCATTAAAGGAATATCAGTTATTGAAAGAATAATAACCTTCAAATTTGTGATTCATAGAAATGAAGCACCATTTAACTGTTGTATTAAATGTTGAGAAATTTATGAGATAGGCATTTAGAATTTGAGTTGTGAATATCAAAAATGAAACTGCACCTTTAAAATATTTTGAGTATATGCTGTTAGTACATATTTATTATGACTATGTAAAGCTATAACAGTTTACTGCCAACAGCTTGTATTGCCAACTGCTGATTTTTTTCTTTTAATAATATGCTGCATGTAGATAAAGATGACCTCTCCCCAACTACTGAGGTTTGGGATGTAGACCAGGGACTAATAAGTAAACTGAAGGAACAGTACAAGAAGGAACGAAAGGGGAAGAAAGGGGTGAAGAGTAAGTGCAGATTCTCTTATAATTTTTGTATACCAATCTTTGAGAAAAAAAAATTCTTCAGTTCTGTTTTTTTATGTACTTTTTTGCTTTATAAAGGGGGCAACTAACTTTAAACTTTGTCTGTTGTATAATTGAAATTGATTTGACTATAACTTAGGATTTGATATTAATCAGGTAGAAAATCATTTTAAAATGTGGATAAGGATGAAGGAAAGGTTTCAAGGATTTTTGTGGTGAAGGGGGAGTGTTGGTGAGCTTTAAAAAGTTTACCAAATTGTAAGAATTATTGGCCTTTGAATTAAAGATAATGGAAATTTGTTCAAAAAGGAGAAAGTATAAATCTATTTTTGATACATAGTGTATTATAGCTATAATCAATTCATAGCCAGGTTAACATTTCTTAGTTTGGGAATTCTGAAATACAGTGAATAGGAAAGCCCTTTCCATAATTTTTGCTTTCTGGCCTAATCCAACCACAAAAAATAGCAGCAGCAGCAGCAGCAAAGAAAAAAAAAAAAATCTCTCAAGTAGTATTTTCTTGACTACTCTGGTAGAGGAAGACCTGAGGAGAAGGGTTGTGGTGGCAGTAGGGTTGGTTTGGTCAATAGCTGGTGTTTTTTAGTGTCTCGATGTATTTTTCACTATGTTGTATCCTGACTGATGTACTGTAAAAGTATAAATTTAACTTTAGCACCTCTTAGAGAAGTAATTCATTTTCATTTTGTGACTCAAACTTAAAAACAGCCACATGAAAAGTATCTTTAGACCTGTGACTATTAAATGGAGAAATTTGTAACTTATTTTATTTGGGGGAAGCTTTATTTTTAACTGGCCTCTAATTCCTTCTAGTCTAACTTTTTTGACTGTCAAGGAGAAAACAGTGGATGGCACAGGCAAAAACCATATAGGCATCCTTTCATATTACCTTCTCTGATGACAAATTAGTTTGTAAAATGGCAGGTGTAATGGTGTAAGTTTCCTCCAGTAAAGCATGTTTTGAATGCTTTACTTTGTTGTGGAGGCAAATAAGTGGAGTTTGGGGGATTTATCTTAGGCAATTTTCTTTTATAACTTTATGCTAATTTATGTTATTGCATGTGAATAAAAAGACAAACCATTCTCTAATAAATTTTAGACTGTATAGCAAACTGCTTCTTGTACTTTAAAACATCAAGTGCTGGGCAGAGGCAGTGTTCTGCTCTAATATCATTTACCAATATAATTCATGCATGTTGACTATAAGAGTACTTTCGCATATTTTAATATAGACACATGGAATTAGAATTTCAAGGTTTAAATCTCCTTCTAAAAAAATGAAGTAGTTTATTTTAATATTACATTGCTAATTAATTCTGTGTTCATAAACTGACTAATCTGCTGAAGTTTTCTTTAGAAAATGTCAGATAATGTTGCTTTTAGTTTAAAATACCCCATTTTTTTCCTTATAGAATATAATTAGATCTATATGTTTTGGGGGTTTAGAAATTTGATAAAGTTAACTGAAGATCTTTTTTAGTTGTAGATTTTAAAGTTTTCTAAAAAAATGTTTTTCATTTTAAAAACATACCTGTTTGAAAAATATTAGAAACACCTGAAGAGAAATATTAGAAACAGATGAACTAAATTTTAAAATCCCCTTAAAATTTTAATTAATTAATTAATTTTCCTTAATTTTCCTTAATTAATTTTCCTTAGGACCATAATATTCATAGTTTTGTTATTTGCCTACTTGGCTAGCAGCTTAAATAGAAAGTATCATTTTAGGTCAATAAATATTCCTCTATAACATTTTCAGTTTTTTTTTTTTTTTTTTTTTTTTTTTTTAACAAGCTACCCTGTTGTCAAACAGAATATTGGAGAACCTAATAGCGAAAGTGGGTGAAAGAGAACTATTGTGATTAAATCAGGAGCTGGGGGAACCCAGAGTTATGCCTTGAGGCTCTTATGTCGCAGTATGATTTTATTATCCAGATGTGTACTATATTATTCAACCAACCACCTTTAACTTTGATTCTGTCTTTTTTCTCAAAAAATGAACTAACTTTGCATCTATAACCATAAAAACAACATGTTTATTACTCAGATGAATAAGAAGTATGTAGAAAGAAAAAGTCAAAATCACCTGCAGTTCTGCCACTTAGAAATTAGTATTTTGCATGGCATATATCTTTCCAGGCTTTTCTAAGTGCATTTATACATAAACCTTTTTAATTTTTTTAACAAGAATATCATCATATTTAACTCATTTTTTCTTACTTAGTTTGATAATCATCTAAGTAAAATATAATTTTAGTATTTTAATTTTACATAGTATTGCATTTTGTGAATTTGACCTGGCCTCCATTAGTTAAAACTTTAGAACGTTTCTCATATTTAATGTTTTTGTAAACATCAGTGTATTTAAGGTTACCTTTGTACATAAAGATGAAGTTTCCAGCAAAGTGTCTCAGGAATGAATAATTAAGGAATATATAGAAATCGGTAAGAAAATTTTGGCTTGAATTCCTGCCATAGTGATAAAACTTAAGGAATTAAAAAAAAAATTTTAATTGATGGATTATAAACTTTGAATGGTCTTAATCCTCATAGATCATAATATTAATACTAAGATACAATTTTACATGAAAAATATAATTTATAAATTTTCTAGCATTCTTCTTAGCTGTTTTTGTTGGTTTTTAGTCTGATATTTTCCCACATGAAGATTTGTACAGGTTAGAATAATTCATAAACAGTAGCCTTTTGATTTTTTCCCCTTTATTCCAAAATGTGAATGAATCTTACCTACAGGATCATAACACTACGTTTCTAAAGATTTTTTTTTCAGCTTCTTAGAGGGAAGAAAATTACTTGTTAACTTTATCACATGTGTCAACAGATGTAATCCAATCTAAATACCTTTTTGTTAAGGTAAAGAAAAATGTGGCTAGAATGTTAGCTTTTTAACTTTGTAAAGACTCAGCTGTGTTTTGACTCTTAAATGGAAAGCCTTCTAAAATCAAGAGTTAAGAATCTGACTTCTAAACTGGTTCACTCTACTCCACCCTTCTTTTTTTCCATCTGAGGCAAAAGAAAATGACTTAAAAGTGACAAACTTGCCTTGAATTATAGATACAGTTCATTATTAATTCTTGTTCAATGAGGCATACTTAAGAAGTGTAAGTTGTTAATACTTATAAAAGATAAGACCATGAAACTGAAGAGACTTGATGCAGTTATTTTGATCTTAGGTTTCAAATGGGTTAAGCTTCTTTTTCTTTTTAACTTTTTATTTTGATGTAATTTCATACTTAAGGAAAAGTTGCAGGAATACTACAAAGAATTCCATGTACTTTTCACCTAGGTTCTCTAAATGTTAACACTTTACCATATTTGCTTTTCCTTTTCTCTGTAAATATATACATTTATGATTTTGAACAGTCCAGAAAATGGAGTAATTTGTAACGTGTTGCTATTTAAATACTCTAGAGTATGTTCCAAGACCACAAAGATACTCTCTTACATGACCACTGTATGATGCTGAAAATCAGGAAATTAACAGTGGTACACCACTATTATCTAGCCTAAAACTCAGTTTTCTTTCATTTTTAGATAATTTCTAAGCTTTCTATAATTGGGGAAGGGAGTTAGGGGACAAGTTCTAAATTAATCTTTTGTTAAAATCTTGGTATGGTAGGATTTTTCTAGTTTTCTATGGTCTCCATTTTGCTATATTTTATATCATAAATATATATAATTCAAAATGAATAACAAAAATCACACTAATAGCATTTGAAGTAAGCATGAAGCATCTGAAATCTGGCATCTTTATTTAGAATATGAAGGAGGAGTTAAAACTCTAAAGATTTCCCTTGATAGTTGATATTTGTCTATTTCAAATTGGAAAGTTTAGATTATGGATTGTAATATATTTTCCTTTGACAGATGCCTTATGACTTATTGTTATTCCTATGCTATTTTATAGCTATTAAATAGAGGCCAATTAAGATTAGATTTATTTCCTTCAAAAGATGTAGAGGCTTTCCCCATTTCAAAGATTCACGTTCTGAAAATAGGTATGTTTTACAGTGCTGGTTCTTAGTGATTGACTTATCTTAGTTTTTCTAATTATTCTAATTTATCCTGACTTATCTTTTCTATATAAGATATGATTTATATGTCATTCCTATTCTTTCCTTTACTGGTGTTATAGAATTGCTGTATATCTTCTGACTGATTATCATTACATTGGAAAAGAGGAGTCTTAACTTTTTAAATATTTCTTTTAATATAAACTATAAATGAGTATCCCTGGATTTTTTAAGTTTCAAATTAATATTTGTCATTTGCTATTCCAGATCCAAGATTGCAAACTGTCACCAGGAATTGTAATAGTTTTTGTAAAGTGTGATTTTAATCCAAATAACTTCATATTAATATTTTTGATACATTTAAGGAGACTTTATTTTGTAGCAGTAACTTTGAACTTTAAAAAAAACCCTTTGGCGCACACTATAAAGTATCTGTGATGATTAAGCTGCGGATTGCCTGCCTAATAATTAGTTTCACTTCAGAATATACAGTTGAGTAATAAAGGGAAGGAACATTTGAGAAAGGGAAAACATTTATTTTAAAAGTATTATTTTATTTAGAATAATAGAGTGATAGATAAATTTCATATGTCTAGACTTGGCACTGTGTTACACAGAGACTAAAGTTTGGCTGTAATAGGAAAAAAAAAAGAAGAATTATATAATTATATAAGTTTGAACAATAACTTTTATATTATCTTTGACTTTTCTTTCCTTCCATATGTTCTAGTCATGTTCAGGGAGAGTATGACTTCATGTTATCTCTAGTGACAAAATTTTTTCTTGTCTTAATTGCATTTGACATTAGCTATCATATGATGAGATTATTTTTAAGATAATATCTAATAAAGTGAAATTTTATGGTACACAGAAATATCATAAGTGAGCAGGAAAAGATCAACAAAAGCTTTACAGAGTAGATGGAACTATTTGGAGGATTGAGTAGAATTAAGATAGGCTGAGATGCATGTTAGACGATAGAACTCTATGTCTGTGTGTATGCATATGTGTAGGAAGGATTTTCACCTTTGTGAGGAATAGATGAGGACAGGTGTGACAAAATATGGTAGAAATAACCTTGGTGAATGTTGGTACTGTAGGGATACTGCTTTGACTGGAAAATTAGGGAGATTTGTATTGTGTGGCATTAAAAAAAGAAAAAAAAATAGGTTAAGTACAAGACTTTAGTTAGTCTTAATCCAAAAAGTGCTGAAGTGCTACTGGTTTCTGAGTAGGGATGATGATAATAAATGTGATATCAAATTTGATTTGAAGGCAAGTGGAGCTGGGACATAGGAAAACCAATTAGGAATCTATTCAGTAATTCATAAGAATGAAAGCTTTGATTAGAATAAAGTCAATATAGAGAAAGAGATTAATCTGAAGATTACTTTAAGGGAGGATTCTTTTTTAAAACAGCCCCTACCCCCATTTTGTAAGTTGAAGAGGAATTATTGAGATGTGGTTGCAAAATTTTAAGAACAAACCCAGTCAATGGTGGTGATACACATAAGTGGGAAAATTAAAAAGGAGAGTTGTTTTGTGAAAAAGGATAACATTTTCTTTCATGTTGCATTTAACTGATGATCAGACATTCAGTTAGCAGTTTTTCATTTATTAGGGAATTTGTTAACAGTCACTTCATTGTCAGGGAAAATCCTCAGATTATACCAAGTTTCTCCATTATAATATTATTTTAGAAAATTCATACTACTTGTTAAATTGTATACTTCCATACACAAGTAGAATTGCTGAAGCGTAAGCATTTCTAAGAAGTTAGGGATTACTATAAAACAGAGCTAGTAAGTGTGTAAGATTCCACCTATTTACATTAAGTCTTAACCATCTTGCTGCCTGGCATTTTGTTAGAGATACTTAGATGAATGATAGTTCCTATAGAATTACTAATATTCTAATAGCTATAGTGAAATTTAATAATTATATAGCAGTCTAATTAGTCCGTAATTGTTGACATTAGTAAATATAAGGTCATAATGTGTGACCTTAGATTTGCCTATTTTGTTTTTACTTTTTATTGACTATAAAGCATTTTCTTTTGTCTTTTCGAATTATTTTTTCTGGCATTCTTAAAACTGTTTTTTAAAAATACGTGAGAGGTGCTTCTCCTGTCATTTCTGAAGTTCAAAAATAGAACAAAGATCCCACAATACTGCAGGTACTTTTGAGTTTTTCTGTTTTGGCCTGAATTATTCAAGCAGCAGCTGAAGTTCTCCCCTTAAACTTACGGCCTGTGACTTTTCATACTGTTATGAGAACGTAGAGAATCAGGTTTTGGGTAAATCAGGTTTTTCAAATTTGGGAAAAGTACAGAAACATTTAGAGGAAAATTGGGGTTGGTTTCTTAATAACAAATTTGTGTTAATGTGGCAGGAAAATAGTCACGTAAACACCAGGGAAAGTTAATTGTTTGTTGCACCCTAAAAATCATTTGTACTTATTTGTTAATTTTTCAAAATAGTGAATTAAGTTGGAAAAACTAATGTTTTATTCTTTACACTATTTAATATTAATCTTAAACACCAAAATTTCCTACTGTTTACCTTCTGTGTGAGCTTACAGAACTTTGAGTGACAGAAGACTCAATTTTGTGTGTGTGTATATATATATATATATATATAAAACAATGGATATATATATCCAAAGAAATAGTGACTGTCTTAAATATTTAAATATTTTAATATTTGGGGGAGATGGTGTGGAAAATTGAAGACATCTTTAATTATCTGAGATTTTGTAACTAGAACTTCTTAAATATCCTGTTTTGTTAGTAAATTGGTTTTAAAGGCTGTGAGCAAGTCAAGCGGTAGCCATTAAATGAACCTCTACTGCTGACATTAATTTACAGGGGTCAACAGGACAAATCTCTGCGACATGATAGCTGATCTGGGAGATGATGAGCTGCCCCACATCCCTTCAGGAATCATTAATCAGTCTAGGTCAGCCTCTACTAGAATGACTGATCATGAAGGTGCAAGAGCAGAGGAAGGTACAAAATTTAGCTACCATGTTTATTTACATTGCAGAAGATGTTAATTAATTCCAAATCACATCTCCTTAATATTGTAAATTTACTGCTGTTTTAAAATGCTGAAGATCATCTTATATGATCTTCAGAGAAGGTGTTGGGCAAGCTCTTTGTGTAATTTGTCTTAGGGATTTTGAAATTTTGGGCTTCTATGTTTTATGTTTTGTTTTTGTTTTTAATGTTGGAGTTATTTCTATCAGGGATCAGTTCAAGTGCCTCTCAGAAATCTATCTTTAGCTTATAGCTCTAGTAGCAGGAAAATAGTTTTTAAAAAGACCTTAAAAAGTACATATAGAAAAAGAACTATTTAGTAATTTAGTCATATTGACAAAATAATAAACTACCATTAGGAGACAAATAAGTGCCAAAAATTGTGCTTGGAACTTTACATATATATTATTTCTAAAATTGTACATATGTAACAGTTGCTTAATGTAATCATTTTAGAATAAGGCAGCAATATTATTCTTTAACTTGGTACCAAGTATATTGTACTTGGTAATGAATTTTCTAAAATATGCCTAAAGTAGAAATGCATAGGAAATGAAAGTACTACTTAGGTATTATTTCCAAAATTGGTTTTAGCTGAAGATATGTAGATATACTTGAGTAATTTTTAATTCTAGGTCCAGTTATAATACTAAGTAATAAGACTGAATTCTTACCAAAGAATTTATTGTGATATGAGATATGTATATTATCTAATAATATAACATACAAATTGAATCATTGATGTTTTTGAATACATCTTTCTCTTTTTTAAGTGTTCTCTAATAGCACATTTTTCTTACAGTTATAAAATAATTTTGCTTTTTTTTCTCTTATAGTATCTCTGCATGCATTTACCACTTATCATAAACTGTAAGAAAATTTGAGGAAGGATAAATAAAATCACTAAAATAATAAAACCAGAACAAAACATACTAAAGCATGAAAAATAACAGAAGTAAAATAGTTGGTTTTTGTAGATCTCTTTTCTATTATTGAGCTATTTTTCTGTTTTGACAGGAAATCTTTTATAAAATGCACATACCAACTCCATTATTTTCCGTTTTATGCATTTTTGTGGTGGGTTAGCTTCTTTAGTTTTGGTCTGTTTTACCAAATATAGACAAAACTTGCTAAAGTTTTGTAGTTAGGGTTAAATTGCAGATTTTGCACTTAAAACAATTTAGAGCTCTGTGTGTGTGCTTATGTGTATGTGTGCTTTTTAAAAAAAAATAAGTCAGTGGTCTAATTCTTAGTGGTGGTAGGAGGAGGATATTGAGAGATAAATACACTTTTCAAAGAGTAAACCTTAGAATTTATTTTAAAAGATTCAAATTCAGCTTCAAATTAGAGTTAAGAGAACATTAGAGTTCATAATCTCTTATTTTTAGTGGCAGCCTCCAACTTAATGCTTTCCTACTGAAATCTATGTCATACTTTATTTTATTTAAAAAAAATGTCTTTTCAAAGAGAAACTTTGGCATTACAATCTTTCAGACTATTTTTAGTATATAAGACATACATGTTGACACTGGCATAAATCTAATCAGTTATTGGGTGTGTTCTTTAGGTTTGATTAAATTGAAGAAGAGTTTGATATGTGAGCTACAGATTTCCTTGGTCATTACTATTAATAAAAAGGAGGATTAGTTATAAAAGAGAAGGACCTTGTTGTAGGCTCCCATTTTATAGACCCTAAGATTTCCCTAAAAGGAAATGCTAATATGATAGTAGTATTCTTAAATTCCTTGATGAAGTCTTTTAGGCTATTAAATAAAAAGTGTCGTAAGTTCCATCATTAAAACCTACTTTTAATAGTTTAATTTTTCTTTAAATTGTTAATGACATTTTTATGCTTATGTAATCTTGTGCTGTAAGTAATTATAATAAAGTTAATAAAATGAATTTGTAGAATACAAATTAATTCCCCTTGCAAGAAAACAAGGGCAAATAAATTTAGTATTTACTGTAATTACCACATGCCACAGTTGTGATGGGCGATTATGGAAAGTAGAAATGTAGCTTAAGAGATTTTTTGTCACATAGATATATATATGTAATAAATACTGAGTGAGCAGCTTAGCTTGCTATATATAAGTAAATGTATATGTACATATCAAGATAGAGAAATGTCATATGATTAATTAGAAATGAATATAATACAAACTTGTTTTAATACAGTTAATCAAAAACTCACTTAAAACTAGCTAATATTGCCCAAGCACTTCTCTTCACGCCTCTAAATTGGTCAACAACTGATCAAAAGTATCTCTGCACAATGAATATGTAATAATGCAAAATAATTTATTAAAGTTATTTTCTTTGGCTTTTATTAAGATTTGTGTTAAGTGTTTGTGTAATTGTGAGTGGGCGGAATTGTGTCATTTTGTTCTAACTTGCCTTATAAACAAATTAAGATCTTAAAAATGTGTCCTTGTACTGGCTAAAAATGCTTTGAGTAAATATCTAATGAATTTTATATAATTGTTTTTAAACATAATTGATTTTTTCATTCTTAGCTGCTTCTGGTATTACCAGTAACTACATACTAGATGTTCTAGGGAGGATCAGTGCTACAGATTATTCAGATTTAATATAATCACTGAAAGATTATATCCGAAACTAAAATAATATTGTATGTTAGCTATATTTTAATACATTTTTAAAAGAAAAAATATTAAATACTGCTGGTATCCCCATGTATGTTTTCTGTCATATTTGCTCTACGTCACTTGCTGACGCACGACATTTTACCAATATCATTTAGTACCTGATTTGAGTCAAATTTTATAGCTTGCTTTGATATTATAGCTTACTTTGATAAATAAGATATTCTAAATAAAGATGAATATTACTTTTGTTGTATATATCTAGGAGAATTTGACTTGTGTCTTAAAATTTTCATTAGTAGTGATGGCCAACAAATTTTATATATACTTGTTATGTTTTCTGTAGTGTATTAAATTTATATCGTTATTCATAGGAATTTTTCACAATTGACAATTAGCTTGAGTTTTATGTTTCCCTTTTAAATTTGCTCATAAATTTTAAATGTGTTTTCATATTTTGAGTTGTTGGTATTATGACTTGTGTACTTTCCCGTTGCATTTTAAGATTAAAATTTTGCTTTCAAAGCATGTTTGAAATGATATTGAGAATTACTGCTTATACTATTACTATTAAAACAAAATATTAATATATTATTATAGTTATTTTAATTATGGTAGTGTTTGATTTTAATTGTTCACAATGTCAGATTTAATTTAAAGTTCTGTAGTTTTATAGATTAGAAATATCATGGTAAATAAAAGGGAAGTTAAAAATCATGAAGCTTGAAGGCTGGAAGGCATTCTTAATATCACATGGATTAACCTTTTACAGAAGAGAAATCGATATTGTTGGTGGTAGAGCTGCCCTCTTTCTAGACCATTGTTGTTATGGGAGGAATCTGAGCAATTTTAAGCCTTCCTGTCAGTAAACTGATACACTGTATTACAGACCAGAGACCTTTTACATTTGAATGCTTATATTAATTTTTTCAGAGACTAGAATAGCCAGCACTTTTAAGCAAATATAATACAAAGCAAAAGGACTTAGCAACAACCTATAACATTTAAAAAATACTGTAGCTATAATTATACCAAAGTGATAAGTGATGTAAAAAGACAATGCTTTTGTGCCCACCTTCCCACCCTGGAATAGTATATGTAGAACATTTGATTTGTGGAAGATTATGTTGGAATTTCTAAATATTTTTTACTACTCATTTTTTTAAGTGGAAGAAATAAGGAGGGACATGGGAAAATAAAAATTATATTACTGTATTATAACTGTTAAGTGCTTACATTTCCCCCACAATATTGTCTTATACTGTATGATTTTTCAGCATTTAAGAAGCGGTTTTGTTCTTTATAGCTGAACCAATAACGTTTCCATCTGGAGGAGGCAAGTCATTTATTATGGGTTCTGATGATGTTTTGTTAAGTGTACTGGGCCTTGGAGACCTTGCAGACTTGACGGTAACAAATGATGCAGACTATAGTTATGATGTAAGTGCAGTTTTATTTTTAATTTTTTAATGATTTAATAGAAGGCTCCTTATTTTTTTGGAAACACTTATAAAAACAGAATTAATGTTGAGGTGCATGGAAAAGAAGTTTAAGCGTGTCAATATGTTGATTTGAAGTGACGTAGGTTTTTTTTATATTACTACTTTTTTGTGGTATTTTAATTTTCTTAGGTATTGTGGTTGATTAGTTAGGAGTTTAGGATGATTGGTTACTTTAAAATATTGGTCAATAAATACCTGCGCAGTCAACTCTCAATTAAGCCATATTTTAGTGTTAAGAGAAAAATAGAGAACCTTAATCACTTATTTGCCTTCAGGATACTTCTTTAAAAGCACATTTTATTTTTGAACTTTTTTTTTTTTTTTTTTAAGGATAGTGTTAAAGTTAGCTTGCTATTTCTTGAATACTTAATATAAAGTTTTAACGTACTTAGCCCTTCATTTGAGGGATGGGGAGAGAATGGAGGCAGGATCGGAAGGACAGTGTTAGAGGTGAAACTAGTCTTGAATTAAATTTTTTATAGACAATAAACATCCAATTGAGAGTTAACTATACTTGTCTAGATTTTGTATTACTGCATTTGCAGTTTTTCAGCAAGCTAATTTTTTTAACAAATTCATTTTTTTTCTGCATTTTACACTTATGTTAACATACTTTTGAGACATCAGCCATGGTGGGCTGATTAATATTTTTAAAGTACATAAGGAACGAAATTCTATTAAACTTTTGACTGCTTTGGAAGAGGTTTCACAGCCTATCTTTACAGATGGAGAAGAAGGTAAAAAGATTAACCTCTTATCAGTATCAACAGTGCTGGTGAAAATATGCTTAGACTTTTAGAAAGTACCTTAACTTGCTGCCTTTAAAAAATTCACATGCTAATTTTCTAAATGGCAACTTATTGTTGATATTGTATCCTTGGATTTTTGGTAGTAATTTATATAATTTTTATTGTTTTCATGTAAAAGTACTGCAGCATGATAGTTTTTTAATTCTCACTAGCAGTTAATAGGACCTTTGAGTTTAGCCTGATGATTAGGTATAACAGATTAAGGGGCTCTTTATTTGATCTATGTATTTGAAAGCTAATGAATTATTCTTCTTAGTTCTTATTAAATGGTAAAGATTTATTACAAAGTTTTAAGGTACATTAAATTTCTACTGGACATTTTAGCAAGGCAGTTTTAAATGTTTTAAACACACCACAACAAAGAAACAAAAATTCCACATGCCTGTCAATTCACTACTTTTACTACTAAGTATTGTGCTCTTTCTTTTTAGTTGCCTGCCAATAAAGATGCCTTTTCGAAAGACATGGAACCCCAAGTATACACTACGAAGCCATTTTGATGGAGTACGGGCATTAGCTTTTCATCCTGTAGAAACCTGTGTTGGTTACTGCTTCTGAGGACCATACTCTGAAACTTTGGAACTTACAAAAAACAGTTCCTGCCAAAAAGTAAGTATTTTAATAGCCTGTGTGTTTTTCCCTTCCAAATTTGTTATTAATTATAAGTAATTATTCTTCCTTAATGGTCCTATATCTTTTATGCACTCATATGAGCTTACCTAATGACTCTTGAATATCAACCAGTGATTTATTATTATGATTGAATTGCCTTCTCCTCCCCTACCCCTTTTCTCCCCTCTTTTAGGAGTGCCTCTTTAGATGTAGAACCTATCTACACATTTAGGGCCCACATGTAAGTTTTACTGAATTAATAGTTAATTAACAACCATAGTTATTGTTCGTTAACTATTATTTATCATTTCTTGAACCTCGTTATTTTCTAATAATGTTTGTTTTATATTAGAAAAGACAGTAGTTGAATAATGTAATATTTGATTATTAATTGTATTAATGAGAATATAATCAGTACTGTTCAGATGTACATGTTTACTTTAAATAGTTTTTAGATACCACATAAATTCAGAGGTTGGGGGATGTGGATGTGAATTTCTTTTTAGGCTTTATAAGTAACTTATTTCCCTCTGTGTTTATTATAGTGGTCCTGTTCTATCATTAGCTCTTAGTTCTAATGGAGAACAGTGTTTTAGTGGTGGTATTGATGCAACCATCCAGTGGTGGAATATGCCTAGCCCTAATGTGGATCCATATGATACATATGGTAAGTAAAAGGCTCAAAATGTATTTTTTTTAAGTGAATGGAGCTGGCAGAAATACCACAAATATTATTTAATGAGGTTCTTTAAACATGTATTTAGTCTCTTCATCTCGGTCTTTCATGTACTAATAATGTCCTTTATTAAAGAAAAATTAAGAAATATGCCATGAATATTTAAGCCTGTGAATTGGTACTTTCTCTATGGTAATTTTATAGTGTCCCAAAATGAGACACTATATTAAAACATTAATTAATAAACAGTGGTCTACTTAATGATTGATTCATTTAAAAAGAATTCAGCTCTTTGGTCTTTTCATTCAATACACACTCAGTGCCTAAATTTGCTAGGTATCATATTAAGCACTACATCAAGAAATAACAATTAGTCTAATGGAAAAGATAGACATTAAACAGATAAGCAAGAGGATGAAGTCTGTGGTTACAAATTGCGTTAAGTGCTATGAATATAGCATTATGAGAGAGAGAGTAACAGGCAGAACTTTCTTTAGATGTGGTCTAAAATAGTGACATTCAGGCCAGAATCTAAAGGTGAAAGGGAAATTTTAGCAAATGGTGCCTCCTTATCTGCAGCTTTGCTTTCCGAGGTCAATTGTAGTTCCACATTAAATGGAAAAGTCCAAAAAACACATAAGTTTTACATTGTCATGCCATTCTTAGTAGTAGTATGATGAAGTTGAGTACCATCTCTCTCTATCCCGCCCAGGACAGGAATCATCCCTTGTCCAGTGTATCCATGCTTTATTACACTACCTGCCCCTTAGTCACTTAGTATCCATCTCGGTTATCAGATCCACTGTCACCTATGAACAGTGTTTGTGTTCTTGTAACCCTTATTTTACTTAAGAATGACCCCAAAGTGCAAGAGTGTGATGCTGGCAATTTGCATTTGCCAGGGAGAAGCCATAAAATGCATTTCCTTTAAGTAAAAAGGTGAAATTTCTCCACAGTTAGGAAAGAGAAAATATATTTATGCTGAGGTCACTAAGATCAACACTAAGAACATATTTTCTGTCCATGAAATTGTGAAGAAGGGAAAAGAAAGTTGTGCTAGTTTGCTGAGAGAGAGGGAGGAAGAGACAGACCACGTTCACGTAACTTTCATTATATTGTTATAATTGTTCTATATTAGTTGTTAATCTCTTACTGTGCCTAATTTTAAAAGTATGTATTAAAAAACTATTATATGTATGTATGTATAGGATAAAACAGAGTAGTATATACAGGGTTTGGTACTATTTGTAGTTTCATACATCCACTGGGGGTCTTGGAATGTTTCCCTTGTGGATAAGGGGGGAGCTACTGTAAAGAATTTTATGCCAGGAAGTGACCTGTAAATGTAAAGTTTAAAAAGGTTGCTGGCTGTTGCAAGGACATGGAGGGGAGAGTGGAGAGAGGAATACCAGTATAATGTTGTGTTGTAAAGTTGTAATGGAGCAGGTCCAGTAGACGAGGGGAGAGGCGATGCCAAGGTTAGTGTGGTGGTAAAGCAGTTGGTAGCAGAGTAGTTGGAGAGAAATGGATTTGAGACATATTGGGGAATAGGGTGGAATAGACACAATATTTTGATAAATGGATTGAGGGGATAAAGTAATGGATGAGTGATTCTGATTTTGTTAGGTTTTTTTTAACAGCTTTATTGAGATATAATTCATATGTAATAAATTTACCCTTTAAGTATACAGTTTAGTAGTTTTTACTGTATTCGCAGGATTGTGCAACTATTAACACCATCTAATTCAGAACATTTTCATCACCTTTTGACACAAGCAGTTGCATCTGTGATGGTAACATTTATTGAAATGGAGGCAGAAAAGGGGTGAGAAGATAAAAGATGATGAGTTTGGTTTTTAGGCATGTTAAGAATTGGTACTATCAAGTAAGTAATATCAATATAAAGATGTGAGAATGGACAGTATAACACCAAGAGAGTATGTTTTATAGGGTAAGACAAAAAAGAACTCTGACATTAGGAGAGTGGCTAGAACAAGAGAGCCAACAAAGGAACTAAGAAAAAACTGGCTTTGAGGTTGGAGGAAGTACAGCAGAGTTTGGAATTATGGGAACATACCCAAAGAAGAAACCATTTTGAGAAAGAAGCAATCTGCGCTTTGAAATGTTGTGGAGAGGTCTAATTAGATCACAATGAGGATAGAAAAGTTCTTTTTTATAAGTGACAAATACATCACCGAGATTTTGTCCAGAAAGAAGGAGGTTCAACGTTAGGGCTAAAACCAGAGAGTGAAGGGAACTCTGGGTAACCTTTCAGGGCACACTCTTTGGAGGAAAAGCAATGTGATGAGAACAGCAAAGAAGGAAATTGAAGAAATAATTTTATTAAGTTTGGTAAAATAGAGTTCATCATTTGGGGTGATTTTAACAAGGGTTGTTTTGGTGTGGTGTCGGTATTAGAAACCATCTTAGAGTGATTTGGAGAGTAAATGGGAGGTAAAAAAGCTTATTTACTCTGTTTTTCTACTGTTTAGTGTAAGGATAATGAAGGTTTTTTTGTTTAGGTTGAGAGATGCTGGAGCTTACTTGTTTGCTTGTCGATCCCAAGGAGAAAGAGGAGGATTTGTTTAGTAGAGAAATAATAAACATGAAAGCAAGTTAGTGAGTTGAATGGAATCCAAAATATACCTCGTAGAATTAGTCTTCGATAGGAAGGACAATTCCTTAAATCTGGAAGCATGGAGAAAATGGTGTTAGACACCAACAGAATTATAATTTGGGAGGCAGGAAGATGGGGAGAGCGTCCTTTTTCAATGCTATATTTTCTTAGTGTAATATGAGAGAGAATCATTTATGAGGAAGGGTAATTGGCAACTGAGGATTGGTGGAGATGTTGGGAAATATCTGGAGATTTTAAGAAATATCCATGGAAAGTGGGAGTTTACTAGAGAAACAGGTTTGTAGGACAAATGATGCACAACATTATTAGCCATCATATCCATCAGATGAATAGAAAGTAAAATTATGTGCATGCAATGAATATTTTTTGACGATTAAAAGAAATTCAGTGCTGATACATGGGTGAACTTTAGAAATACTGTGCTAAGTGAAAGAAGGCAGTCACAAATAGCCATTTGTATAAAATGTCCAGACTAGGTAGATTTGTAGAAACAAAATAGATTAGTGATTGTCCAGGGCTGCAGAAAGGCAGGGAGGAAGAATTGGGGGCAGAATAGTTAATGAGTGATGAAAGTGTCCTGAAATTGGTGTGGCAATGATAGCACAACTCTGAACATATAAAAACATTGACTTGCACAATTTAAATGGGTGAGTTACATGGTATGGGAATTTAAGCTCAATAAAGCTGGTTTTTAAAAAGTATATGTTTCTTCCAGAAAATGTAAAAATGCAAGAATGTATTGGGGGAGGGATTAAAAATAACCTGTAACTTCACAACTTAAAAGAGATCCATTATATACCACTTTGGTCTCTTTTATAGCTGGTATGTGTAGTCTTATACTTAATTATATATAAGTTATCTTTATATACCAGAGTATTCTTTTAAAAACTTCTAGTAGCTAATTTTTGTGGGTTTTTTTTGTTCTTTCTTTCCAGAGCCAAACGTTTCTAGCTGGCACTTTTAGTTGCTCATACAGATGCTGTCTGGGGACTTGCTTATAGTGGCATAAAAAACCAATTACTGTCTTGTTCAGCAGATGGCACTGTTAGGTTATGGAATCCACAAGAAAAATTGCCATGTATTTGCACTTACAATGGAGACAAAGGTAAGTGAGTTTTGCCTCTCTAAAAAAGGGGGGTGGGTGGGGATTGCATTTTGGAAGCCAAAAAGTACAGAACTATCATTTACTATTTCTTTGCTGTTTCAAGAGATATATTGAAAGAATTTTATAAAGCTTATGATAATTTTGCTTTGTCATTTTTTATACATAAAAAAATATGCTTTGCAAGCATGTCCTGTTGCTTAGTGCTTTCTTACTTTTTTCAGGACATGTCCTACTTAAAAAAATAAAACTGTATGTATATAACAGTGGAGTAGACAAATGAGGCTACTCAGGCATGCGACCCTCTGCCTGCTCCAGGTGGCTGCCCACTGAGACTGAAGGGATCACAAAGTGTATCTTAATTTTGTTGGGTCTCAAGCCTTCTTGTAACCATGTAGGAGCATAGTGGTTGCACAGTCTAGCCATAGTTACTGAAACAGCGCCCTTAACTGAGAAGTACAAACTGAGTTACCTGCATGATTTAAAATCTTTTCCTGTCAAAGAAGCTTTTAACCAGTTGACCTTGCAATGACGTTTATTTATATACATGTATTTATGTACTTGTGTTGGTCTTATGTTCCAAGTCAGTTTTTAAAATTAGTTTTAAAAACCAGACCTTTTATTTTTATTAAAAAGTATATTTTGTTTTAAAATATTTTAGATGAATAGTGTATATGCTTAATTTTATTGGGTCTTTTAGATAGATACCTTAGTGATTCTACTACTTTTTTTTAGTTACCCAAGCTTTTGAGGTAAAAATGCATTTAGATATTGGTTTCTAGCTTCACCCAGGTAATTAACTCCAGATTTCATTTAGTTGTGCATTGATCTTGCCAATTGAATTTATTATGTTGAAAAGAGAAATTGTTGCTCAGGCCACTGTAGGATAGTATTGCATCAGTGGATTCCATACTCCAAGCTTCATTTTTCACAGATCTGAAAATTCAGCTGTATTAGCTACTTGATAAGGCTTATAGGTCTCAGACAAGTGAATAGTCTCCCAAGACAGTGATGTGAGATTACTAATTTATCATCTAATAATGTAATTGGCAGTGAACCAAAAAACTCATCCAGGATTTTTCCCCCCTCTTAGAAGAAAATGCATAGAATAAATAACTTTTACACATCTACTTTCACTTTAAGAGCTCTCTAGCTGCATATTTTTGTAATATTAAATAGAATGTTATTAACACTTTTTAAATAATTGAGGGAGTGTTACCTGTTATAGCTCACCATCCTAACACAATTGTTTTCTTTTTCTTTATTAATATTATTTCAAGAATAAGAAAAGCAGAGCTTTCTGAATTGTGTTTACACTGTATCTTTTTGGGCTCCTTTCAGAGCATGGAATACCTACATCGGTTGACTTCATAGGCTGTGATCCAGCTCATATGGTGTCCTCTTTCAACACTGGTAATACAGTAATTTATGATTTAGAAACATCACAGTCATTGGTGATGTTTTCATCACAAATAGATTCTGGTAAGTTTTCATGGGTTTTTTTTTTTTTTTTGAAACCTTGAAAAAAATTATTTATTACACAGTAGATAGTAATGTTTTAATTTTCATATTTTGGCTGTTTGAATTTAGGATGGAAGAAGTTTCTGTGTGTTATAATTGTACTTAATTACATTATTTTTGCTATTTAAATTATTTTTAAAAGCTTGGGTGGGTACATGGGGACAGAGGAGTGAGTAGAGTAATGTAAAGGTGAAAGCAAGGGGAATAATTTTAAATTTTTAACGGTAGTACATATGAAAGTAGAGAAAATAATATAATGAACCTGATGAACTCATCATCTAGCTTCAATAATTATATATAAATAGCCATGTTACAAGTCTAGGATGTAGTATGTGTTTTACAATTAATTTAAATAGGAATCCAAATAAGGCCCATGCATTGTGATTGGCTGTAGGCCTTTCAGTCTCTCTTCATCTGTAGGTTCCACCTCCATTTCTTTTATTTCCCTTGCATTTTTCTATTTAAAAATTGGGTAGTTTTGGCTTTCGTGTTTCCCATAGACTGGATTTTGCCAGTTGGATCCTTGGGGTATCATTTAATGTGCTCCTCTGTTCATTTTACTTCCTGTAAATTGGTTATAGCTCTGGAGGCTTATTCAAAATTAGGTTTAATGTTTTTGAGTGTCTCCACTTTAAAGTTTTTACATGTTTTTGGCTAGACTACTAATAGTAATTTGTGAACTTTTATCAGAAGTAAATATTGTCTGGTTGGTTGTTTAATCTTTTTCTTATTTTTTCAGTCTTGCTCATTATCTGGGTCCATTAATTCATTAACTATTGAAAAATGGTTTTCTGATTCTATCATTACTTCTCCATTTATTTGCTAGAATACTTCTATTATTAAAAGGACCACCCCATATCAATAATTTGGTTATCCTGGACTGGAGTTAGAGATTATAAAGGAAAAGCAAGATAAATTGTTGATTCCCCCCCCCCACCCTTTACTTACCAGTTTTCAAAATAATAATGTGATGGTTCCCTAGCATCCTTCAAAGGTGACCAGCGAGTCTTTTGGGTGTTGTTTATTTTTATTATTATTATAATTTTTCTTGAAAATAAATATGTTTGATGTGATTGAATCCATTGCAAGTATTATTATTATTATTGCTATTCAGATTGTTTAATCTTTGGTCAATGGGAATTTATTCAAGTTGGCTCCAGAATTTAATGACCCTGTCATCATTGATAGTTTTCTTACTTTCTGATTTGACAAGATGTTCTAGGTTCATCTTGTTCATTTTGTGTCCCATATCTGATATCAGACATTTCTCTAAGGAGCCATGGTTTCTTTTAGTGGAAAGTGACATTTAGAGACTACAGTCTGGGTGTTAGGTGATTGGGTTGGTGCTCTTGAGTTGGTCATTGGTTTAGGCCTTTTCGGTGGACAAAGCTACAAACGCATTTTTTAAAAAGGAAAACACTGATAAATTCATACAGATACTTCAATTCAAATCAGATTTATCTCATTGATTTTATGTGTTTACCTTATTTTAACCTTACCAAAATTCCTGGTTCTCAGCAAGATCATCATAATTTATTTATCTCACAGTACACATAAAGTCATCTCAGAATAATAATACCAAAACCATCACCAGTAGTGTGATTCCTGATAATATTTTCTACTTAGGGTATATTCTACTAGGGATGGGCAGCCGAATTACTGTGCTTTTAAAATTACTGGAAATGGGTCATTTATTTGTGCTTTACCAATTAATTGGATATATAGTTAAATTCATTAGTTTAATTTTACTTTTGATATTTCATGATTACTTTAAAAAATCATTTTATAATTATGTAAAACATTTAAATGGTTCCATGATCAAGTCTCTCAAACCAAATTACACTCAAAGTATCTTCTTCAGTGTCTTTTCAGCCCTAGTTCCTTTCTCCCTCTTAAACATAGATAATCATGCGTGCGCATGCACACATGCATGCATAAATGGGGTTTTCTTGGTAATGTGTTAATGAGTTTATGTATACGTGTGGGATGATTGTTTTACGTAAAGTCTAGTAATGTCGATAACGTTTTCTCATTTGTTTTGATTCTTCTCTGTTCTCCCTCATCTCTAGTCAAAAATTAGGAGCTTAGTAGTAAAGAAAAGGTCTCATTCCTAAGAACATTAGTTTTAGTTCTTTGTGTGTTTTTTGTCAGTGTGGGTAGGATGGTGATTGTACCTTGCAAACATCTAATTATCCTTATGAATTTTCATTAAATGCTTATAATTCTTTTATGAGCTGGTTATTAAAAGTAATAATTACTGTATTTTAAAAATTCTAAACCACCGATAATAGTCTGCTTTAAAATACTTATAATTTTTTCTAAACTTGAGCCTAGTACTGTCCACATAATAGGACATGATAGCTTAAACATTTATTTTTTTAAGAAATTATCTCTCTCTTACAGGCCTAGTTTTAGTTCTCAGGGGTTTTTTTTGTTTGTTTTAGACAAATGCTTTGATTTTTATTTTTTGGTAAGAATAAAAAAGTCATTATCCAGCTTCTAATTGAAGGTTTGAATTTTAGTACATTATCTTCCTTTATTTTTTAGATTTACAATCCAGTAATCATATTAACAGAGTAGTAAGTCACCCCACACTTCCTGTTACAAATAACTGCTCATGAAGATAGACACATCAAATTTTTTGACAATAAAACGGGTAAGTAGATTGTCTTATTTTCTTTTCAGTCATATTAATCTAAATTTGAGGCAATCAAAAATGCTGTTCTTTTATATAAAATACTGACTCTTCAGCTTTAAAATTGCCAAGTTCAACCATTTTAACTCAGATTTTTGCTGTAATTAATGTAGCACACTTACAAGATATGTTGTTTTATTCTTAAGTGTGTGTGTGTGTGTGTGTGTGTGTGTGTGTGTGTGTGTGTATTATGTAAAATTATACCTTGCCTACCTGTTATGGTTTCTTCATGTCATAGTATTTAAATATACTTTGATTTGAAATTTTTTCCTTTATATTCTATTGTGAATTAGTATAGCACAAGAGGTGTCTTTCTGGTATTTGACATTTTAGATGTTTTAAAATTATTTCTCAGTAGATGAAATGATGATATAGTGGAAATTGGTTTATTTTTAACTTTCCTATATTTATTGCTGTCAGGAAACTTACCAGTTACATATAGAAGTCAACTCAAACCTTAATTTGGCCATAGGGTTGTTTCTTTAAGGACCCCTATTTCATCTTTCATTACCTAAATACTACATAAAATATTGTTTTTTTCCTTTAGGAAACGTCTGACAGCTAGAGAGGCTTCTTTGAGCAGAAGCTTAAAGAGGGTCTTGAAGTACTTCCAAATAAGAAACCTAAATGTTAATTGCAACATTATTGCAGGGAGCAAATTATCAAACAAATAGCAAATCAGAACTACAGATTTCCCTTTGAAGGCTATATAGGGCATAGTCATAATTTTTAATCTTTAGAATCTTATGAAAATCCCTTTGTTCAGATAACACTTTCATGGACAGATTCCTTTTAACTCAGAACAGTTAAGAATGGATATTCACAGGTCTATATTTTGCGTAGGAAAGACGATTTGTATTCGTGTGAATGTTCTCAGTTTAACACCTTATCAAATCAATTCTTTGAAAATTCTTATGGAGCCTGAAGATCTTCATCTCTGCTGCAAGAGCAGAACGATAATTTCCTTTATTTCTAAAAAGAGTCCTTTTAATTATTGAAGATTTACATTTGTATGGGAAGGTTCAGGAATTTTAGTAGATGTAGTAAAAGCAAAAAATTGAGTCTTTCAGAACTTATACTAACAAATCAAGAAAAAGTGGTAATGAAATTTTACTTAGTAACAAAGAGCCTTTGTCTTTCAAATTATTTATAAATTCCACCAATTTATTCTGTTACCTAGTCTAGTACCTCATCTTTAGTATGAAAATAATTGAAGCATTGAGCTCCAAACAATAGAAAAATTCTTTCTAAACCCCTCTCACTCACTCACTCACACACATTGAGTTAAACTGGAAATTGTTCTTATGTATTGTTTTCAAAGACATTCTTCTTTAAAAATTGGTAATTTATTTAAATGTCATAAACTAGAATATCTCCATAAACTGTTATTTGCTGATTAGCTAAATTGTTAATAGAATATCATTCCGTCAAATAAATTAGTAAAGTTGAATTTTTTATTCAAAACATCATGGAAATCAATACTATGAATGGGTTCAATAAATATTTAGATATTAATATTTAGATAACAGAAATGTATTAGCATTTTGTATTCCGCACTGGCTGCTATCATGTAGAAGATGTGGTTTCTGCTTTCTGGGGACTTAACTGTTGTCCGGGAAAATAGGAGGTGTATTTGTGTGTATGTGTGTGCATGCACTCATGCAAAGATCAAGTAACATGAGCCCTGCTAAATGAAGGAGTCTTTACAGAAAGAGGCCTTGGAAGAATGGTAAGATATATATTTTTTAAGTGAAGAGGGTAGTAGGAAATTTCGGATAAGGGCATATTTTGATCCGAGGCATGGTGGTAGTAACTTGGCTGACACAGAAGTTTTTTTTATACACAAAGCCAAAGAGGTGAGAAGGGAAACCGAATCTATTGAGAAAAACTTTTCGGAGCCAGACTAAGAATAATCATTTTTGTTCATGGTATGCGCTTTGTTTTAAGACATATTAAATTTAGGACACACAGGATCATTCTCAGGAGAAAATTCAGAATAAGAGTTACTGTTACAGATGTGACATTTTTAGTGAAACTAATTAATGATACTTGTTACTTAACTCCTAGTGTTTTGAGATTATTGTCCTGGAGGACAACCATTTCATACTCTGGGTTGTTTTTTTGTTTGTTTGTTTTTTAATAGGAATACTGAGAGGAATGGATTCTAGAACTGATAGATGATATTGGAGTAAGCAGTTAAAGATAGTATGTTGAATGATTTTTCTATTCCTCAAGGATAGCAGAGAAGAATCTCAAAGTATTCTGTTAATCAGGCAAAATGTGGTTTGAAATGATGAGAAACTTTAATTTTGTCCTCAACCAGTAAGTGGTTAGTATTGTCAGAAATTGATAGGACTTTTTATGTTTTTTGGAGAAAGTTTTTGCACTCTTTATTATGTTGCGCTTTTATATGCAGGTTAACAGCGGTGGCCCCCATGGCAAATAACAAAAGTACATCTATTTCCTGTTCCAGTGTAGAGTGTCATCAGGACCAGAAATCAAAATGATTGCAACTAGAATTCTGTAGAAAGCTTTAGTCTCTCATTAGGAGCAGCCCAACCATTTGAGTTGCTGAATAAAAGGGGAGGAAATTTTTTAAAGTATCAGTGTTTGCTATTTTATTTCCTTCTTGGATTAATTGCTTTGTTGTTGCTTTCTAGCCATCAAAGGCATATATTGCCGTGCAGAGGCTGATGTCTTTGCCCCAAAGTATTTAAGTTTACAGGTTTTAAATTTCAATTTGCTCTTAAATCCCTTTTTGCTTGCCAAATCTAAGATAGCATCTTCCTATTTTCATTTTAATTCGAGTTTACATGATCTTAAGCCCCTGATGCAACCCTATAGTCATTAAGTTTTCCATGATCAGATACTGTCAAGTTCATGTCATACAGGTGTCTTTTTAAAAAAGTAACTGGGAATGTTCTGCAGTAAAATTAAAATTCTCTTTAAAAGTGGATGAATCTTGTAAACATTATTCTACATGACAGAAGGCAGACACACAGAGCCACAAGTTTTATGACTTTATTTGTATGAAACATCCAGAATAGGCAACCCATAGAGACAAAAAGCACATTAGTGGTTACATGGAATTTAGGGGAGGGGAAAAGTGAAGAGTGACTACTTAATGGGTGTGGAGTTCCCTTTTGCAGTGATGAAAATGTTTTGAACTAGATGATGGTGATGGTTGCACATCATTGTGAATGTTCTGAAAGCCACTGAATTGTGCCCTCTCAAATGGTTAAAACGGTAACTTTTATGTTAGGTATATTTTACCACAATTAAAAAAAATTTTGCTATCGTGATTATCTCTTTTATATTGATGCTGTTTTATAGTGTCTGATCTCTCAAGTTAGTAACTATTTGAAGACTTAATCTTCTCTCTTATGTTTTATTTAGGTAAAATGATCCATTCTATGGTAGCTCATTTGGATGCTGTTACAAGTCTAGCAGTAGATCCTAATGGAATCTATTTGATGTCTGGAAGTAAGTCTGAAGTGAACTTCCTGTACTGCCCACAAACTTTATAAAAGAATTGATACTCGATAACACTTTGTTTATTCTTTTACAGGCCATGACTGTTCTATTAGATTGTGGAATTTGGACAGCAAGACATGTGTGCAAGAAATAACAGCACATAGGAAGAAATTAGATGAATCAATTTATGACGTTGCTTTCCATCCATCCAAAGCATATATTGCCAGTGCAGGGGCCGATGCCCTTGCCAAAGTATTTGTGTGAATCAAAGAAAACTCACATCATAACTACAGATTTTCTTGGACAGGAAGAGGGTCTGCATCACTGCCATCAAAAAAGGTTACTGATATGACACTACATGTGATCTGCCTGGTGAAGGTTATTTAGGGCAGGCATAAATTGGTGGAAATCACATCTTAATGTCAGGCTCATTAATTTAATTGTAATTACTGTATTTTGTGGGACAAAAAAAGGACTCCAGTATTTGTGGCCTGTACTGGATATGAACTGAGCATATTTCTGTTTTTTAGGTATCTTTAAGCCAATGTGGAGTCTGATCTTACAAAAGGACTTTTATTTTGGACTCTGTGTGCTGCCTTAGGGTTAGGAATGTGGTGCTCTTGTTGGGGGGAAGTGAGCTCCAAGAGTAGTTTTTTTCATCTCTTAGTGATGTTCTGTTTATCAGTTGAATGCCACAGATTCCCTTTTAAACTTATTTTGCTTTAAAAAGAAAAAGGAAAATTTAACTTAAAATATTTTAGCATTAGTTGCACAAAATGTTTGGATAAAATTCTAGTTTTTATAAGTCTTTTTATATATTTAGCCTGTCACAACAGTGCTCAAGATTGTATTGAAGTTTTTCTGCATTATACAGCCCTCAAACACAGAGATCTCACT
Organism: Eonycteris spelaea; assembly: GCA_003508835.1. Classification (NCBI taxonomy): domain Eukaryota; kingdom Metazoa; phylum Chordata; class Mammalia; order Chiroptera; family Pteropodidae; genus Eonycteris; species Eonycteris spelaea. Next base: position 6,414,363 of record PUFA01000091.1, on the reverse strand, counting down.
GACCCGCTGCCGTGTGACCACTCTTTCCTTCTTTTGCCTAATACAGCTCAGCTAAGTCCTCCATAAGATGCTAAATCACCTTCATCATCACATAATTGTCTTCATAAACCAAGGATTATTAAAATGAAACGGTGGGGTTTAGTACTCCAAATGAACTCTTAAAAAAATTTAAAAACCCTAATCTTGGCATTCTATCACTATGTGATATTTTGTACATCTTACTGTATTTACAAGTTTATTTATCAAGGATTATCCATCTTGCTAATAGCTTATTATTTATTTCACTTTTTGTTGGTCTTTATATCCTTTTATTAATGTCTAAAGGAACCTGTATATCTATTTTGGAACTCTCTGGATAGTCTAAAATAGACTAAAAATGGAATATTTTATAGTTTAAGTTACATACTGAGGTGATTCCCCCCAGATACATATCTTGATTTACCATAATTCCAAACAAAACTATCTTGTTTAAAAATATTTGGAGTAAATTTTTATTTGCATTACAAATAGGATACAAAAATTACTGAATCAGGATACAGAAATTTGCCGTGTTTGGACTAGTTATCCCTGTTTTATTTTTTCAGATGTGCTTAATTTTATGGTGTAACTAAAGATTTTGTTTGTGTAATGCATGATTAAGACAATAAAATATTTTTTCTAGTCTTCCAAAAAACTTTTCTGATCAGTTTGCGAGTTTTGATGAGTTTTGTAAGGTTTTTGTTTTACAAACTATGAATCAGCAAATTTTTAAGATTGTACCACATAGCAAACGTACAGCTGTTGCAAAATAATGTATATAAAATGCATATAATAAATATTAAATTGTGTACCTGTATGTTACTGTTGGCTACATTATTTTGTGTTGAATAATTAAGTGCAATACTTTACTCTCCATCATTAAACTAGGAAATGGAGATGATTTCTCAGTGAGTCCTTCATTTTATGCTTTTCTTTTAAACTTTGTACTGTTCATTGATATTCTAATAAGATTAAAACAATTAACACTATTAAGAATGCCTTTCTAAGTATTTTATCCCATTTGGGGATAAAAAAAATCTTTTGAAATAAGTTAGATAATTCAAAATAACAAAAAAACCCAGAGATGCAGTTTTAAGTCATATCTTTAAACATCCTGTTTTTTTAAATCTGAATTTCAGTTAGTAGTGTTGTCATTCTTATTTAGCCATACGTGTTTCCACAAAAAAGTTGAGAATAAACTGCATTGTCATTAATTAAAAGTTGTCTCTAAAAATAATGTTAAGAATTAATAACTCAAAACTTTCCTTCACAAAGGTAAAACCTTTTTTCTTTGAAGGAAATTGCAAATGGAATTAGACGGTAATATAAGAAAAATTGTGGTAAAATTCCATTTGAATGCCTACCATAAAATAATTACATTGTGTATTGAGAAATTTTGTCATCTTGCATAAAAATTCAAGTGGCAGTTTTAGTCAGTGCTGGTGAAACACTAAGATTTTTCAGAAATTTTCTTAAAATAGTTTTTTTTGGATTTCTGAAGATTCAACTTAATGAACAAAAGGGCACTTTTTTCTTTTTATTTATTTATTTATTTTTAGTGATTTAAGGACAAGCTTTTCCCAAGCTACTAGTATTTCTGGCAGCTGTTCTAAACCAATGCATTACTGTTTAACTGAAATGTGATTATCATCATTGCAATGCATAAACATTCACCTCTTTGGAATGTGTTAAAACGAATAAAAATTAGTATATATGTTTATTTTTCTCATCTATTTTGTATTTTTCTTTACAATATTAAACATTTGGAAAAAAACTGAAAGGATACAAAAATAATGTCATTTTCATTTTATTTGCTTCCATTTGTGACTTATGGGAAATTATGTAGATTTATTTGACAATTAAATGGTACTTCATAAAGTTTAATTATATTTTTATATCCAAATTTAGAATGTTGGCTTTCAGTATTTAATCATACTCTGCCTTTTTCTTTTATTTATGTACTTTCCTCATTGCAAAGCAAGTTATCCACTGAAGACCAGCATCTTATTTAATGCATTAAAAGTTATACATGGGCTAGTACATTTGAAATTTAAGTGTACCTACAAAAGTTGGATTATAATACATCTTTTTAAAAATCCTTTTACTCTACTTTTTAGCTGTTACCTCTTTATCTTATGTTTACTTATAAAAATAACTAGTAATAATAAAGTGCTCATTTCTGCTCTCTTACTGCTCAAAGTATTAGCTTCCCTGGTTACCTCAGATGCCTCAAATTTTGTCTTTTATAGAATTAAAAACATTTTTAAAGGACTGTTGATTAGAGGCTGGGATTTTCACTTGTTTAAATTTTTAAGGAGCAATACTCTTAGCTGAGAATTTGTCTATTGGGGGAAAATCACGTTAAACCCATTTTAGTTGTTTTTATGAAAATTCTTGTTACATGAATTCATATCTGTCACTTTTTATAAGGGAGGGGTGGTTTATTATCTTCCCGTACTCTGTTTTATCAAATTTTTAGTGTCTGGCAATTTCCGTTACGATTCTCTGATACATAGTTCTTTCATTCCTTCTGCACAGACTATTAAATTCTTAGACTCAAAAGATTTACTGGAGTATATATATTCCAACCAGTTAACACCATTTTCACATCAACTGGTTGTAAACCATTCAGATAGGATCAATGAATGTTGCTGGGAGACAGGGTGTGTAGGTGGTTGAGGGAGAGGACAGGGCCTGTATAGGTAGGATGGGATGACAAAGCACCTCTACCTGAGAGGGAATTTTTGGCGAGGTAATGATAATTACATTAATGGATTTCGATGACTTAAGAACCAATTTCACAAGTATGTTTAAGTAAAAATGTTAATTATAAAACATTTTTGTTTAACCAAGTAACCTAAAAGTATCTCATACTGTTTTACCTGGTAGTGGCTATGTTTAATGCCTGGAGCGGTAGGCTTTCAATAAATGAATCAAAGAAAAAAATATAGTCTTACTGCATGATTTAAGAAAAAAAAAATTGGTTTTTCTGCATGAATTAGTGAATATAGAATTTTTACCATGCCCTAGGGAGAGAGACACTTGGAAAAATAAAAGGTAGCTTAGAATAAGTTACTAGAAGTTTTATCATTTAAATAGTCAAACTATATTTTTTCTGCAGCTATATTTGAAATATGTGCTGTTTATAAGTGGTTAAGTAAAAATTTACCAACTTAGCAGGGTTTTTTTTTTTTTCAGTACACAGAAGACTTTTAGAGTACAAGCCAAATATATCTATACACATAAAAGGATATAAATAGAAAAATACCAGACAATCCCATCTTGTTCAGTGTGATATTTCAGTTATGTTATGAAAATAGTCTACAAAATCAGCTTGATACCAAATTTCCTTCCTTTGTATCCATAATTATAACTTTTTAGTATACTAAATATATTTGTTGATTGGTTTTAAGAATATCTACTTGGGTCAGGATATTTATATTTGAACTAAAGAGTTGTTTTCTAAAGTTTCTCTTTCATTTTCCTTATATAATACAGAATGATTAGAGAAGGAATGTTGCTTTTGGTCTAAGTATTAGATTCTTTTATTGAGTTATGCCATCTGCATATCTATGCATTTAATAAGCATGTTAGAATACAACTCTTAAGATTTTAATCCAGGATAGATTGTTTTTCCTAAGTCTCTAAGGGTCATGATCATGAAGCTTCAGCAGAGTGTTGAACAATTAAGTCTAAATTGTAATTAGAAGGTGGTAGCTTTAAATGAATGCTTATTTGCTTAAAACAGCTGTTGCCATCTTTAATAGTTTTGTATCTGATCCTAGTATGCGCTATAGTATTTCAATATTAGAATAAACTTATACATTATATCCCTTTGCATTTTCCTTTAGTTGTCAAAAAATATCACCATTATTGCTGGGATTCTAAGAAATCTCTACAAATGCCTCTAATGACATCGGAAACGATTGGTTCTAATCCTGTGAACTCTCTTGTGAAGAAAGCGTGTGACTCCTTTGGTTTTGAGGCCATATCTTTCAGGTCATCCAGAGGGGCCCAAGCCACACCAACAGAGAAGATGGTGATACCTACAATGGAAATATTTTTAAGTGTATTAAAACCAAGTCCAACTTAACATGAAAATTATACGTATTTTTCATATATTAGTACATGGTTGTAGAGAAAACTGCTTAGTAATTTCTGAGAAACTAAATTCTCTCCACCAAATTGTGAGGTAAGTTTTAACAGGAGAATGTTTAGACAGTTTGGTTAAAACCAGAAGCTTTGCCACCAGTGTTAATTCCCACATGAAATCCAGTATCCATTTGTGATACAACACAGCAAGAAATAAAAGGAAACTTTCTTAACCTGTTATCTTTTTAAAAAATTCCACAGCAAACAAAGAAATGGTGACAACTTTCCCTCTGAGACTAGCATGAGAAGGTACTGCCTGCTATCATCAAATAATGGTTATACTGGACTTAAGCCATTACAAGAGAAAAAGAATGGCACAAAAGATGGGATACACAAATGGTGAACGTTTTCTAAGGCTGCATTGTCTGGGATAATGGTGACCAGTCTTCTGTGAATAACTTTCTTCCGTTTCAGTCTATATGTTACACTGACAAACTGGCCAGTAGTTAGAACTTGTCTGTAATCCCAAAGCAGAAATCTGGTGATAAAAACAGCTAAAGAAAAATGTGAAGCTGGAAGTTTTTCCAGTTACATGGAGGTATTTCATCTGCATTCCCCTGAGCTACAAGACTTTTACTCCAGCTATGTTTTGGTCAGGGTGATAACTGCATTAGTTTGATTCACCTCAGTCACAGTTGTAAAAGGTAGTTTAGCAGATTCTACCTGCTACCTTCTATCTTCTGGGTGAAATTCCCCATAGCACTTTGAGAGTTTCTGAAATAGTAACTTCCCTCCTCTTCAAGTCTTCATCCCCTTTCTAGTGGAATATAGTGTTCAGTGTTGTGAATTGAATGCTTAAGATATAAATAAGGCAGGTTTAGATGACATAAAAGCTACTTGAAAGAATTTACACCAGCCAATCCCTCTCCCTGGCAAAAGAAAAAAAATTTTTTTCCCTTTAGTTTTCCTCACTTTTAATTCTGCATTCAAACTGAAATTCTTTAACTCAGGCCCAGTATATAATTACTGTTTTAAAAATAAGGTTCTGACCTAGCCCCAAAACCTACTTCCTGGCTTTTTACTTCACTATCACTAATTTTCATGAAAATAATATGGTTCAACCTCCTGAATTTCAATTAATCACATGGGGAAGTTATATGTGAATTCACTTTAACCTGAATCCAATCCTGTTAACTATAACTTAATGCAGTAAGCTACGTTTTTCAGGGGCATGAGAGCAAACAGGTCGTCAGCATAGGTTAGTGCTGCTGTATAAAATAAGCTATGTCTAAAAATAAGCCATTATATCACACTGCATGTATCATTGTTAAAAACTATGCCAGCAATATTTACGTAAGTACATAAATGCATTAATAGGTGCTAATGTACAAAAGGGGAAAGGTAAAGTCATGAGGAATTAAATTGGGAAAAGGAAGTACAGAAGATAGGAAAATGGAAGGCTGCTAAGCCCCCTTCCCAAGTTAGCATTTTTTGTTTTTTCAGTATTACTGAAGGCTAATCACTCAGTTTTGTCTTGGCCTATTTGATCTCAGCAACACATTATGCTAATGGCTTCAGGAACTAATGGCCTTTGCTAAAAGTAAGATAAGATTAAGATTAGGGTAAGGGAAAAAAATCTTTTTATACCTTTTTATAATATCAGTGCTTTTATTATCTCAAGAAAAAAGACTGAAAAGGAAGTTTAGATGGAGTTGAATTAAAGTCAGCATTGCCAGACTGAAAACCACTAAAAAATTAAACTATCAAATAGAGTCATAGTAATTTATAAACTGTAATTGGGCTGGTGGACGGATATATTCCAATTCTGAGCCAAATGTGAGTACCTGTAACATGTTTCCTTGACACATAACATAGTTCTCATGGTATTTCCCCCAACAATACAGTGGTTAGGAGTGTGGACTCAGCCAGACTACCTGGGTTTCAATGCTGGCCTCACCACTTTGTTTTAAGGAATTTGTTTCCTTATCTGTAGAATAAGATTAGTAGAGCTGCCTTGACAATCAGTTATTATTGGGTGAAGCTCTTAGAACATGACTGCAACACTGTAGATGTTTGTTCAATAAAATAAATGCTTAAGCTCATATTTACTCAAAATTCACTGATTCCTCTCTTCATTTCCTCAGACAAAAGACAAGGCCCTTACCTGCATCATGTGCAGCAGCAGCAGGGCCTCGAACATCATCGTAGGACTGCCCATCTGTGACAATTACCAGGAAGTTCTTGTTGGGGCTATCCCTCATGGGACCAAACACATTTCTAACAGTAAAGGAAATGGCATCACCAGTAGCTGTTCCACCACTCATATAGCGGATGTTTCTGATAACCGCTAGGACATTCTCTTTGGTGCTATAGTCAGTGAAACTGAATTCTGTGCGCTGATCATAGGTAAACTGTACAGCAGCTATCTTGGCACCAATGTCTGAGATTTCAAAAGTCTTGGCTATGTTGGAAACAAATTCAAGCATGAGGCGGAAATTACTGTCTCCAACACTGCTAGAGCCGTCAATTAGAAAGGCGATGTTCACTGAGTTATAACAGGTCTTGCTGCACATCATTTGCTCATGAGCGCAGAGCTTCTGTACCAGAGGCTTTACATATTTCGTGGTGCCAAACCAGTTGGGCATGTGGTAAGAGAAGAAGCCATTACTCCGACAGACAGCCTAATGAGGGGGCAGAGGGAGTGAGAAGACAAAAAATATCCAAGAGATCAAAAGTTTCTTAAAAGTTATGAAAATTAAATCTTTAATGTTCAAAGTTAATCCAGAAAAGGGGGAGTCAGCACTATACCTCGAGGTACAAAACTGAATCACTAATAAAACGGACTCCCTTCACCTCCTCACCTTGTCAACAAATGCAACATCCTGAACCATCCCTAGTTCTTCTGGGATAGGCTTGGCCACAGAAACTATAAATACATTGACACCAAACTCTCTGGCCACGATGCCTGCTTCCTCAATGTCATCGGAAGGCCAGCCATCAATAAATACCACCACCACTTTGGGGATCCCTTTTCTCACTCCAGTGTCTGCTGTGAAGAATTTCTGGGCAGTATGCTTCAAGGCTTTTCCTAGGGTTGAAAAAGAAACTAGGACAGTACCACTACTCAAATGACATTTCTATTTCCCCGTACCAACTTGATGCCACCTAGTTTAAGAATTTTATATAGAACCCGGTTCTGTGACAGATGCATAAGATGGAAAGTTAAATTATCTGTCAGGCCTTTTTTTTTTTTTTTGTCTTCATGGCCCACATTACTTACCCATCCTCTCCCAGAAGCCTCACATTTCCTTTCCTTAGATCAATCATCAACCAGAAACACAAAACTGACTTCCACTCATGTACTGGAGCTCTCTATCTTGCCCGTAAGTGACTGATTCATGCCTCCAAGGGCTCAGAACAAGAAGTCTCCCTTCAGGGTCCATAACACTACTCTAGTTCTTTTCACCACATCTGCTTTCATCAGGTACCTCTGTTGCTCTCTGCTGCTTTTTAGCATTCCAAACAGGTACTTCTCTAAAGTTACAACTGCCCTCTTCAATATAAGGATTATAATCACAATGCTTTATATATTTAAAAAATAAACTATCAGTTAACCCACTGGTATGTTTTCCATTATAAACTGAGCATCTCAGATGATCAAGTAGCATTCCTAGCCAAGATTTCAGTGCCAGGAAGAAGTTTCACATCTCCTTCTATGAAATAGCATAATAACTGTTTCAGGTATCTGATCATTCATAACCCTCGCTGTGTTATACCCCAGGTGCCAAAGTCTACTTACCTGTATTGGAATTACCCCCTCGAAAACCTACTTCCTTTATGGCAAACAAAACATCTTTGGCTGATGTAAAGTTTTTCAAGTAAAATTCTATTTTGGGATGTTCACTAAGTGGAAAAATGAAAACAAAAAGTTATCCAAAGAGAAATGGAAAAGGAAAACAAGGCAACATTATATACCTTAAAATAAAGTCTTTAAACTGAACAATGCACAAGTTTCTTAATTCCACATTATATTGTCAACCAAGGCATTGCATCTTTATATTTTTAGGGATCTTTCATAAATGTAACAAAAAAATTTGCTACCTTGAAGTTTTATTATTTTCTGGGCAATATGTGAAATGTATAATCTCATTTCATTATAATTGTAAGGTAAAAAATTATTCCTATTACGTAAATGAAGAAAGAGAATTAGAGCACTTAGGTAATTTGCCCAACAAAACATTACCACACTTTAAATTCAGATCTGACTTGAAAGTCCATGCCTCAACTACATGGAGCACCTGAAACCAGGATTGGCTCAGAGCACTGGGCTTAATGAAAGTCTGCAGAGTTGGGCACCAGGTATTAGAAGGCAGATCTTCCTGGTTATGAGGCTAGGTCCATTCCAGTGGGGTCTCCTGGAAGCACTGAACAGTCTATTAACCCAGTTCTCTGGTCAGAAGAGGCAGTTTCAATGATATTGAAGGCCAACATTTTAAAAATGGGAAAGAAATGTTCTAAGGAAGTGAATTATAAGATATTACAATATTGAATTTTTCTTAAATGATATTCACATTTGCTATTCTTAAAGTTATGTGTAGTATGGGAGATTTGAGATTTTCCATATTTAATAGTAAAGAATTTCAGCTCACTTTTAAAACTACTCTGTGTTCATTAGAGACCCTGTTAAGTAAAAACAGTTAAAACATTTGTTGTGTTAAGTTTTTAGCTAAGTCAATATTTTATAAGTACAAAATTTTAAGATCTTAGCATTATCAATTGCCATTAAGTCAAGATTTTTGAGGGACAAGTATAGCACTGATTATATTTCTGCATACCTAATAGTATGATTTCTATCTACCTGCTGGACTGTTGGGTCACAAAATCAGATTTTGTGGGTTGATAACCTTTTCACTTTTATGGTCACTTTTTAACTATCCAAATTATGACCTACGGAATTTAGTCTTATTTTTGCATCTTTAATGATACAGTCTGTTATTCTGCTTAGACAGAAACTCTTGATATAGTTTATCTAATGTCCTTTATGAAAGAGAAAAACTATGACCCAGGCAGTTTATAGAGAAGCTAGTTTTTGTGTGAGTGTGCAAGGCAGTGCCGCTTTCATCCTGCAAAGAAAAAGAGAAGAAAAGTACTAAAGGGAGTTTGCTCTGTGGGCTGTTAAAATGAACACTAAAGAAAGCTACAATAATGAAAGCATTGTAGGAAATACGTAAGAGTTAGCAAATGAATTAAAGAAGCAGACTTGCCTAAGCTTACATACAAAATTGGTATCACAAATCAATGGAATAAGCAGCTCATTTTTTAAAAGGTATGGAACAAATGGTTACATCATGTAGGAAACAACAAAGTTAAAGTCTCACACCAAAAAAAAAAATCTGTCTAAATTAAAAAAACCAATTCTAAAAAAATAAGAACAAATAAAATATAAATTAATATTTGTAATAGTGCTGAGAGTGGTTTACACTGCAGCAACTTTCTAGAAAGCAATTTAACTTTATTTCAGAAGCCTTAAAAATTTTGGAACCTTTTGACCTAATCCCACTTCTAGGAATCTAGCTTAATCAGAGATGACACACAGATGACATAAGGATGTTCACAGTGTAATGCGCGATGGTTAAGAAGCAATAGAAGAATGGCTAAATAATCATGCAAAGGAACTCTACGAAACATTATCTTTGAAAAAGATTTGTAATATGGTGACATGCACAGAATACTAATGGATGAAAAAAAACAGGACACAAAACATTTTTATAGTCTGAGATTTTGAAAAAGAAATACACATGTAAAATCAAGTATTTTCTTAAAATACTGAAAAGAAATAAAACATTTGACAGTGACCATCTCTAGAGAACATATTTAAGAAATTTGTTTCCTTTGTGCTTTATATGGTTTTCAAGCTTTTTATAATGAGCATATTATAATCTTAAAAGCCATCAATAAATATTATTTTTAAATGAATAAAAATTAATAGGTCAACTTCAGATCTCCAATAAAGGGAATAAGAAGAGGTGAAAATAATAACAATAGAAAGGAGAAATAGACATAACACGGTTTCTTCCTTTAGTAAAGACAAATTAAGAATTGAGCAGATTAGATGTGCAGAAGTAATTTGTATGAGCAACAACACCTTGTAGTCTACCTTCTGGTCCTCAAATAGCATATAATTCTATGAATCTTTTTATTCCAAAAAGAAAGCACTTAGACCTACCCAATCTGCTCAAACAGTCTTAAAGCCTGAATTTATAGTTTAGGAATCCTGACTGTCCACAACTCAATCTGTTCATACTAAACTAAAATGAATGTACCTACTAAAAGGACTGATCATTTGTCATCATTCAAGATATCATTCAAGTCTCCCATTTTAACAAGGTTGGTACCTGGCTTGAACAAGGCCCACATGTGGTCCTTCTGTTCCAATTCCCAACATTAGAGCCACTTTCCCAACAAAATTCTTCTGTAGATTAAATCGGCGCTGCCCAATATTAAAACTTCCATCGATCAGAAATGCAATGTCTGCTTTACAGTCTGTGAATACCCAAACAAGTCTCTCTCCGTTAGCAGTTTCAAGAGCAGGGAGGGCGTTAGAGGGGATGTTATTTTCCCAAATAAACTCACCTTTATTGCCAGTTTTCTTCTCAGGTGTTTTCTTTAGTCGTTTACCTGAAACAAAGGAAGCATTTGGCATTAGCAAAAGGAAGACGGTTCCATAGTGAGAAGTCCACATAGGCAAAAGCTTATGACAGGTAGTGGCATTCTTAAAAAGACTTTTTTTGAAAGTTAATTTTCTTTCTTTATTTTTCTGACTGGGGAAGCAATGCCCCAACAAAGAAACAAGTCAGGACTGTAGTAGACCTACATATTTGACAAGCATCCAATCCAATGTACCAGGCAACTATATGTTCCATACTTCATACCTGTTGGTGGACGCGCTGTGGACACTGCTTGTCCTGTAGCTTCCTGTGTACCACTTTTGCCTTCTGTGAAAATAAAGAGAAAGCTATTTTTTCTTCATTCTTTGTCACCAAAACATAATGAATCTAATGTAGGGTTCTAGAGCATGATAGATGTAATAGAATGCTGGCAATTGCAGGAGTAACTGCTGCATTCTCATTTCAAAGAACCGAAATGGATTCTTATCTATTAGATCATATTTTAAGAGATCACCAAAAATGAATTCACATGCATTCAGCAGCTGTTTGATTTAATGCTACTCGATAAGTGTCAGGGCGTTCTGACTGCAGACCATTCCGCTTCTATGGCCATCTTCTGACAGCAAGACTGTTCTTCCCCCATTCCCCCAAGTTCGGTTTGAGTGGGTCCTCAACCTTTTGGGTCCCCTGACTTTAAGCCATAGTTGACCCCTTCAATCTTGATCACAGGTTTTCCCATTAAGGTCAAAGAGGTTGGGCTGAGAAAAGCAGGAAAAAAAATTGGTGGGGGGAAGTAATATTTACACAAAAGTAAGAACAATACAATTGTACCTACTTGTGACTGTGAAGGAAGCAGACCATCTGGAAAGTGTTTGAGACTGGATGCCATTGGCAACTACTGAGGAATAGTTTTCTCGACCTGGTAGGCTATAGATTCGCACAGGTCCCCCTGAGTTGCTGATTACTCCCCTGAGACATGAAAATAACAGCTGAAATTCTCACCACACTTTTCAGGGGCATCCGACTGACTTGTGCCATATTGTGTCTATTGGTCTGATTAATCAAGAAAATAGTTCAGCAGAAAAGTCATTTAAGGAAGCTGCTAGCCTTTTCTAAAAACCTGCTTACACAGGTACAAAATCTGCCCCGGGAAAATGGTTCTGTGCTATGAAACTTAAGTGTTGATAAAGACACTCTGTTTCCTCATCTGTAAAATGGAATAAAATTGTACTTACCTTATACAGTTGTAGGGGTATCATGGACATTAAAACAATGGCATGAACACACAATGTAAAATACACATGACGTATTATTGAATTGTACACTTGAAAAGTATTTGATTTTATTAACCAATGTCACCCCAATAATTAAAACAAACAAACAAACGGCTGGCACACAGTTAAAACTCAGTAGTATATTACATGATTAGGAATGTTTTAGAATCACAGGAATCTAGCTATCAAGAAGTAATGCAATTTGCCTTTAGTTAGAAAGCTTCCCTGTGTAGTTGGTGTTCAAGGATAGTCAGGAAAACCTTAAAATGTATCCATATTCTATGGCCAAAACTGGCGCCAAAAGAAAGAAAAGGTGGGGGCCCAGGTGGCTAGATTGGGAAAGGAAATAATGACACTCGCTTTTCTCTCCCTTTGGCACGTCTGGGCTTACCTGTGGATAGCGGCACCACATATGCTTGACACAGAAGCATATACTATGTTCCCAAACACAGAGAACTCCTCCGGAGGGCAGCCCCCTGGGCAGAGGACATCTACTTTCTCTTTCCTGATGTCCAAGCCTCTGGTAAAGCATGTGATAGCGATGGGAACTAAAGAGCAAGGAGGGAAGGTTATAACCATTCTTAGGATGTTTAGGGCAGTGGTGGTTGGGGGAACTAAGACATGAGGTTGAAGTTTTATTTCTCTGATTTCTTTTTTTACACTTCTTGTTAGGAATATTGACTTAGGTACCATTCCATACCATTCCAGACTTTAGCAAGCCAAAAATAAATTTTCTAATTTAATCTAGTCCTCAGCCACCATGAAGTCTAATGGGAGACTTTTAGTTCTTATTTGTTTGAAGATACATAATTGGAACTCTATCATAACTAGAAAACATTAGTCATTGACCCTTTATTAACTCATTCTAGCAATATAAAAATCTCCCTTCGATGACAATGTACATAGTTGCCTGAGATGATGATATTAAATCTAGATTGAGCCTGTGAGGAACATTTTCAAAAGACACTGCATAAACCCCTCTAGGTCATCCTTTGCTTCAGAGGACCATTTCTACTACTTTTTTTTTTTTTTTGGTCCACATACTGTGCCTTTAAATTATATCTTAATGTAAGCAAACCATTAAAAAGATGCTTCACTTTATAGAATGTCATTTAGCTCAATCACTCATTTTACAGATGAAAAAATCAAAGCCATGGGGTTAGTTTGCCTAAGGTCACACAGCCCAAGGAAAATTCTATAACTGCAGCAGGACAGGAAACAGGAAAATTGGTCCCTTCAGAATGGAGCATTTTTATCTGAATTGAACTTGTTTACTTCTGTTCTAGATCTGCCAGAGAGCTATATCAGGCAGTGAATGCATTTCTAGAAAGTACTGTTAATACTCTTGAGTTTTACACGGTCTATCCAACTAATAAAGAATCAAAGTTTTTCTACAAAATATGTTGAGTAGAGGCAAGCCTTTGGCAACAAGTAACAAGATAATAATACAACATACTAACCCCCTTTTTACAGTGAATATTTACTGTAAACATTAAATTGAGAAAAATGTTATTGAATACAATTTTCCAAACACAGGCAATTGTGGTTATCCAAACCTTTTTGAAACAGATGTTAATTCAAAAACAAACAAACAAACCACAAACCCAACTTTTTTCCAAGACAGAGTAATACTGTCTGGTCATATTGTCCAACTAAGTAAGCCTTCCTTTAATAAGGACTCTCTTCTAAGAAGAGTCTCTGTGTTGAGCTGTACCCTGGACTGTCCACGTCCGTGGAAGGGAAGGCAGGATGCCAGGTCCAATTACAATTTCTTAGCTCTGAAACACTCTAGATTGCTGGGGAAATTAAAATCCTTACCAAAAGGATTGATGCTACTAAAAATGAGAGGGTTTAAGGCTGTTTGATAGTAGTATGAGTAGCCTCATACCTACTATCAAACAGCCTTAACCCTCTCATTTTTAGTAGCATCAAATGCTCTACCTTTGTCTGACAACACTGATTTTAGTGAAAGTGTGTGTGTGTGTAAGTGTGTGTGTGTGTGTGTGTCTTAGACTCATGTCTCCTTTCAAGGAAAACAAAGGATAGATGTGTGAAAAGAGTTTGCCTTTACTGTTGTAGAAAACAAATTGAACCACACACCCATATTCGGACTTCTACCTGTGGAACAGACTCTAAGACTCTCGAATATTGCTTTTTACAGGGGTTACTCTCAGAAATACAGCCAGGGGGTCAAGTAAGGTGGGACAACGACGTAAGCCTCTCTTCCTCTGTCTGTCTGTCAGTCTGAAGCCGGGTCCGGAAGGCTTCCTCCTGGCCCTAAACGCGGTGAAGCACCCAGGACTAGACAGACAGTCCCCTCGTGGGGCTGAACAAATACCCCCTGCCTTGACCTTCCGCAGCCGCTGCTTCGTGTGCGAGGTAGGGGAGGGGAGCTCTAGGGATCTGAGTGTGGATGGGGCGTGGGGGGTGGAGGCTTCCCCTGCGCGTTGGGAAGAACACCCCCATCGGACCCCCTCCCCACTCGCCCCGAGAAATGGGTGAGCGGGAGAAGACCCCCTGCAGGTATGAATGGCAGTGCGCCAGGAGGCCCCTCCGACCTGCGCGCTCTCCGGCTCCGGGCCCCGGGGCCACATCCCCGGGCTCGACCTGAGCGCGATTCTACCTGCTGGCCCTCAGCCTCTCCCACCGCCTGCTCCAAGCGCGGCCTCCCCGACCGGGAACCCGCTACTCACCAGCTCCCTCGCTGCCCGCGGGCTCCGGCAGCAGCAGCAGCAGGAGCAGCAGACAGACACCTGCGAAGAGAGGACAGCACCGGGGCCGGCTCCAGCCTCTAGGCGGCTTTGGCGCGAGGGCAGGGGTGGAGAGGGGCGCGTACCCACCGAGGCCGAGAACCGGGACCCAGGCTGCAGCCATGGTGGTCGAGAGGACTGCTCGGACCTGGGAGAGAGGGAGAATGTGAGGGAGGGTCTGGGAGAGCAGAGGCTCCTGCGACCCCACCACACCGCGCCCGCCACCCCGCGGAGATCCAGCACCCCTCGGAAACCCGGGGGGCGGCTGCCCCGGAGCTAGCGCCCTCTCGATCTGGAGGCGACGCTCTGGCTGCAGATTGAGCCAAACCCAGAATCGATGTGCACCCCGGGACCGGAGTGGAGGGTGCAAGATGAAGATAGACTAGCCGGGGGCGACAGAGGAGAGACACGGACGAGCAGGCTCAGGGACCCTGCACCTGAGTCGGAGCCGCCCCGCTGCGTCTGAGTGCGGACAGCGCGGCTATAAAGGCTGGGCCGCGCGCATGAGCACTGTGCGGGGGGCACGCGGGAGGGGGCCGGGAGCGGGTCCCCCAAGGCCGGGCGGCGGCGTCGGGCTCCACCCTCGCCCCCTCCCCGCCCCGGGGTGAGGCCTGCGCCCCGGCGCCTCCCCCTGCGGTGCAGGGCTCGTCCACCTGGACGCCGCGTCTGTCCCCAGGGGAGGCGCAAAGGCCGGGGTCAGCGTCCCGGGGACCCCGCCGGAGCCGGCGTCGGAGGTGTGGGAAGGAGCGTGGGACGGCGGCGGAGTGAGACCCAGCGCGCTGCGCGGCGCTGCGCTTCGGCCGGGGAGGTTGGTTGCCAGACGGGCGGCGCCCTGCGGCGCCCGCCTCATGCGCGCTGGGGAGCGACGGCGCGTCTGGCACAGGCCCCCACGTGCGGGCCCGCGGCCCTCGCCGTGAGCCCGGGCTCTGCCTCCTCCCCCCCCTGCCCGCCCCGGGGCCTTGGGCCCCAGCAGAGCCACCGGGTCCACGCGGCCTCAGAGCAGAACTTCCCAACTTCGTGCGCCCGCGACACCGAGTTCCTACTTCCAAAGTAAAACTAACCTGGGTTTGGTAAACGCATGCTTTGTATTTGTTAGGAACCCTGTCAACTGATTGGTTATTCTGTGGACCTTAGGGATCCAACCTTCCGACTTCGGTTCTGCTGGAGTCGGATTTTTCCGAGGGGGTTCCATTTACCGTCATGGGGAGGGCCACGTTTGTGAGGCCACCCGACCCTCATTGCATTTGCCTTTTCTCCTTTTCTACGCAGGAAGGATTTCTGCTGGATTGCCTTTCCAAGTTCCCAGACCTGATGTCTGTTGTGACTGCACAGAATCTCAGATTAGGTAATGTGTTCTGCCACTTCTTTCTCTCGTCTTAACTTTTTACAGGTGGAAATGGGAGAAAGAGCAGAATTTACGGGGAGTGTAAGTGACCGAAAAATGACCTGCGTGGCAGCTTAGGAAATACCCCAGACCCAAGGGAAGGGGCACGATAACGTTTTTTCGTTTTATTTAATCCAAGAAGAGCATTTTGTTTAGGTCCAAAGAATCACCAATAATTTATATGACATAAAATTCACCCATTTTAAGTGTACAATTCCAGATTTTTAGTGAGTTTACAGAGTTGTACAACAATCACCAAATCCAATTTTAGAGCTTTCCCATCACTCCCAAAAGGATCCCTTCTGGCCAATGGCAGTCAATCACTTTTCCTACACTCAGCCTGGGCAACACTAATCTATCTCCCAGCTCTGTGGATGTGCCTTTTACGGCTGTTTCTTACAAGTGGAATGGTACAATATATGGCTTCTTTTACTGAGCCTGTTTTTAAGGCTCATCCAATTTTCCAGCATTTATGAGTACTTCCTTTCCATCGTTGAATAGTCCCCCCCCCCCATTTTATGTCAGGAAACAAACATACCACCACCACCTAGAAGCCAAATAAGTACAGCTATTTTCTCCATTTGGAATGAATCGGTATTTGCACCAGGCAACCAGGGAGTGTCTTTTTCTTTCCCTTTACTACCTGAATGCCTTCTGGAGAGAAGGAGACTTATTAAATAACATTTATGGAGTGGGGGTTTTGATTCTTATTTCCATGGCTGCTTTAAAGATTTAATCCCTTCCATGGTAGACTGACCCTTTTCTTAGAAACCCACCAGTAATGTAGCCACCACCCCTGATAATTTCTTTGGGTGAACGTTCAAGCCTTCAGAACAATTAAAGCTGTCTTTTACATTATTGTTTATTGAGTGTCCTCAATCAGAGTGGGATAACTGCCTCCAATTAGGCTGGACAAATTGTTATGATGCTATGTAATTAGAAGAGTTCACATCCTGGAGGGGTGGGGGAGTGGGTGGGGACAGAAAACTACTACACACAACACAGCAGGCAGGTACCCACATGGCTGAAGGGGTGCATGCTCTTCAGCTCTCCCACAGGGTACAGCCCTCCTGTGATGTAATTTTCCTGAGCCATTTGGCAGAGCCAAAACTATGCAGCTATTTCCATGATTGACCCCGAGTCTGTGACTGTTAAAAAACACAGGAAATAACTTATTGAGTTTCATGATTATTTACCCAAATATGCATTTTAATTATTTTGTTTTGAAACGTTTAAGAGAAGTTAGTCTTTATTTTTCTATTTTGAATGGCCAAGCAAGGGGAGTGGGGAGTGGGGATGAGATTTCTCATTCTCACTTTATTTGTACCTCATGCTCACCATAAGCATAATGAGGAAAAATACCTGACCTCAAGAGGTAATTTCTTCTGCTGTAGAAATATCTTGAGGGAAAAGTCAAAGAAACTTGGGTATGTTTGACTTTAAAATGAATCATTAAAATTATAGTTTTGTATTCAGTTGGGTGATATTTCAAGGCATTGTACTCCTAGGATACCTGATTAGTTTATCCTACTTTAATTAAGTGTATTTGATATTCAACATTTAGACTAATTCCCTACAGGGAGTGGATTCTGGACTGCGCTGCACAACGAATCACCTGGGAAGCTTTAAAAAAGTACTGAAGCCTAAGTCCACCCCAGAGAGTCTAATGTAATTGGTCTGGAATGGAGTCAGAGCATGTTAAGTCTCTCCAGGTGATTCTAATGTGCTTTCCGGGCTGCATAATACTTAGCTCAGTGTTACAGGTTAAGCTAAGAATTCTAATTTTTCATTCTTATTTCATTATCTTTTCATTAAAATTCCACTTTAAATGTACTACTATGTTCCCCTGATAAAACATGGAAGCATCTTCTGGCCTGGTGGTTGTTTAAAAACAACCTTAACAGAAAAATTGAAAACTCAGTTTCAAAATTAATTTTCCCCGAGTGTGCCATCTGGCCATGTTTCTAACTTTGTGCAGAATGGGCTGACATTGTTAAGGGAGTGAGCTGCCTCAAAACTGATACCCTAAGTAGCATCTTCAGGCTTCAAGATGCTGCTGACAGCCCTAAAAGAGCTCCTCAAGAATAGCAGGTTATCTGATTAGATTTGGTTCATTACCTACATAAGATAAGCTCTTACTTTAGAAGTCCCCTCTCTGTTCTGTTTTTACCTGAGTATTAAGCGGTGTTGCCTTGAGGTTTTTAATATTTTTGTTGCCAGTCTTTGATTTTTTATCTTTTAAAGGATATCAGTCCTGCCCCACTCCTGTACCATTTAAGCTCACCCGTAAACTGTTACTTAGCTAAGTGAAATACATAGTAACTGGGTTTTATTTCAGTTACAGTGAACTTAAAGTGAACTTGTTCCCTTTTAGGAAGTGTATGTTTATCCTGCGGTGTCCTACAAGTTTCTATGATTGGCTATAGAGCATAATCATTTTAGAAATGCCTATTACCTAAGTTATTTAATCCATAGTTATCTTTATTCTAGATCTACTTTTCTTGATTCTTTTTTGTTGTTCATGTTTAATGTTGAGCAAGTATATGCATCTAGCTTTCATTTTTTGATGATTTCTAGCAACAGAGTAAATGTCCATAGCCTCTGGGGAGTGAATATTAAAAAGTTGATTCAGAGGTAGCCCTGTGATCACTAGGAATCACTTTCTGTTGGGGGGCCTCATTTTCCTTTCCTGTAAAATGAAGGGATCTTCCACTGGCCACATTCTGTGACTGGGCAAATGCTCCCTGGGCTTTAAGGGATATGCTGTTCTCGGGGGATTGGAAGGCTGTGCCAGGTGGCTCCCAGTTGTCCAGGAGCCATCCTTTCTTCTGCAAGTTCTCTTTCTGTTCATCTCTTTTTGCCAAACTAGGCCTGGATCATGTTTGCCCCTATTTAATGAGAGGTAATGGAGGTCACATTGCCACTGGAATGCCACAGGGATTTCCCTCCCAAGGAAGGAAAGCTGCAGCAGGGAACATCACTTAGTTCTACAAGGCCCAACACACACGCCATGTAAGCTCCTCAAGGTCAAGAATCTTACTCTCTTTGTTCGATGCTCTACCCGTGGTCACCAAGGAAGTGTGTAATACATAATAGGTATTCAAGAAGTATTTGTTGAATGAATGAATCAATCAATCCCATTTTGTCTTGTCATTTGCTACCTCGTATTGATTTTTAAAAGTTTGTTTTAGATGGTTTTAAGTTTATGGGAAAACAGATAAATAGTAGAGTTCCCATATACCTCACACCTACTTTCCCCTATTATTAACGTCCTTCATTAGTATGGTACAGTTGTCACAATTAATGAACCAATACTGATACATCACTACTAACTTACATGAGTATTATAAGTACATACTTATACATTATTATTATTAAAGTATATACTTTTTTAAGATTGCCTTGGTTTTTACCCAGTGTCTTGTTTCTCTCCAGAATCCTCTCCTGATTATGTTTAATCAGCGCATCTTAGAATCCTTTCAGCTAGGACATTTTCTCACATTTTCCTTATTTTGAAGACCTTGACGATTTTGAAGAGTAGTGGTCAGGTATTTTGTACGATATTCCTCAGCTGAGATTTGTCTGTTGTTTTCCTCATCATTAGACTGGGTTATGGGTTTTGGGGAGGAGGATCACAGAGGTGAAGGAACATTCTCATCACATCATATCAAGGGCATTTACTATCAGCGTGATGTGATTGTTGATGTAAATCTCGGTCACCTGGCTGATGTAGTGTTTGTCAGGTTTATCTATTGTAAAGTTAACTTTTGTTCCCTCTTTCCATGCTGCCCTCTTTGGAAGGACATCACCATGTGTAGCCCACACTTAAAGAGTGGGAGGATTGTGTGCATCTTTCTTGAGGCCAGAATAGCTACATAAATTATTATAAATTCTTCAGCAGTGGAGATTTGTCTCTTCTCTCTTATCTACCTACCTGTCTGTCTATCTATCTGTCTGTCTATCTATTTGTTTGCTTATTTATTTGTTCATTTATTCATTTATTTATGCATTCATTCATTCATTCATTCATTCATTCATTTATTTGCTGTTTATTTTTCGGATATGGCAGTTCTCCAGAAGGCAGAGACTATTCTGTATGCTTCTCTCTATTTCCAATGGCTTGCATAATGTTTTGGAGTACAGAGTAGATGCTCAGTCACACTGTAATGAATAGTCCATGACTTCCAAGCCTGGGAGTTTTCTGATGATGGCTTATCCTTTTTTTCTCACTGCAAGATATGGGCCATGAAGTTGTCCATTTGGCTCTTGGCAAAGGTGTAATCAAAAATGCTAATAAGCCATCCTGACACTGTCAGGCTCAGAATTTTTGTAACACATTTGCAAGGTAGGTATTATCCTAATTTTATAAATAAAAATACCGATGCCCAGATTGATTAAAAGATGTGTTTCAAGTTGCATAGCTAGAAAGCATTGCCAGGACTCAAATCAAGATTTCTAAA
Organism: Eonycteris spelaea; assembly: GCA_003508835.1. NCBI lineage: Eukaryota > Metazoa > Chordata > Mammalia > Chiroptera > Pteropodidae > Eonycteris > Eonycteris spelaea. The sequence goes on along the minus strand of PUFA01000091.1, from coordinate 6,393,717 downwards.
GCCCATGCCCTTAACCACCAGGTTATGCTGGGTTTTTCCTATTAATTGTCAAATAAAGCCTCAGGGAAATGTTTCAATAAATGCCAGAAGGTGATGGAAATGATAAGGGCTATGAGAATATGAAAAAGGAGAAAGAATCCTTGAGTGCGCGTGTCTGGCGAGATCTTTCAGGCCTGTGTGGCCCATAGTATCTGCTATGAAATTGGTAGATCCTTAAGAGAACACATAATTCATAGGTTAGCATAACAAGATAGTTAGAAAGTATTATTATTATATTCCAAGCACAAATATAGCAGGTTTTGCTCATATTCTTAACATTTAGGCCAAACAATAATTTCTAAAATATTTTAAATGGAGCAAAAGCCTAAGGTGATTCAGTTAGTTTGTAAGGTAGGTGGATATTAGTGCTGATCCCAAACCCTTTTTTCCAGAGGTACACTTTAGCAGTGACTTTTGTAATATACTTAAGGAGGGAATGTTTATCCTCTTCTCTGGGAGACATGGTTTGTGCTGTGGTGGTCAAAGGAAGGTATCATCCTAATTTTATAAATAAAGATACTAATGCCCATATTGATTAAAAGACATGTTTTTATGAGATTCTTTGAGAAGATCTTTTATAATACTATAAGAACATAATTAAACAGCTTGATATCGATTTGTGGTGTGGTGGTTAAAGGATAGTGACAGCAGTGGTTATGCGAACCCACTGATTTAATAAACTTTGTTGAGCCATTAGGATCTGAAATAAAATATCTTGTGCATGTGATTCTAAGGAATTATATATTGGTAGTGTTGCTAAAATGTGAAGCTCATATAGCATGTTCTATTGGAACAAAGAACATAAGCTGAATACAAAATGTTTCCAAATGATTATGTACAGCAAAGGCCAATTACCTTCCTTATATACATACTACTGTAAAAACAATTGGAGGGCATGAGAAAGAGTTCTTTGAAATATGGTATAGATGAATTGAAGTATTTAATAAGGCTTAGTTCCATCCCTAGTTTTTCCAGTTTTCCAGTTCTGCTAAAATAGTATTTTCATCTTACAGAAGAATTGTCAAAGACATTTTCACATTTTGTCAAATCTAAGCTACAATAAAATATAAGATTATTATTAATGTAATTTTAAATAAGAAAAAAATGCTTCTGGGAAAACTGTGCTGATTGTAAGATGCAGCTGAGTTCAGAGATGTTAAAATGTGGTTAGAATGTACATCAATGATATGTTATTACTAATTCTGAAGGATACAGTTTTACAACAAATGACTTACATAAATATATTTAAACCTTGTAAAAGGAGAGAGGGAACACATGAAAAACCAGAGATATAATTAAATTTAGCTTTGAGTTTCCTGGAAGGCTAGACAAAAAAGAAAATTCATTATATTATTTTTTGAATGATTAAAAAGATTTATTCCCCTTGAAAGATAAACATTTTTATTTCTGGAACTGAGTTATAAAAAGAATTGTTGATTTGAGCATATATAAAGAGCTCTAGGCAATATTATGAACATCATCTTCAACAGTTTTAAAGGAAGACATAGAAACATTTTCATTTTACCATTGCATCAACCTTTGAAAGCAGAAAGCATGAGTGAAGATTTGGCCAATATCTTTAGAAAGTTGAAAATGAAATTTATTTAAATTGCTTAGCCAACATTTCACACTAAAGAACACATTTAATAGGAATGCTGCTCCAAGTATGACAAACATAGCAATGAGATTTGCTGAGCTTTATATTACCCTGAAAAGCCACAATTTTTGAAATTTAATTGGTACTGAAAATCACTTTCATGTATAGCAGAAGAAAACTTTTTAGATTGGGCTATTTAAGACCAAGTGTTTTCTTATTTTTAACTATTTTATTTTTAATTTTTTTTAATTTTAATTTTTCAGTTAGAGGCGACATTCAGTATTCTTTTATATTAGTGTCAGCTGCATAGTGTTAGACATTTAAATAATTTATAAAGTGATCCCCCGATTAGTCTAGTATCCACCTGGCACTAGTAACATAGTTATTACAAAATTATTGACTGTATCCCCTATGCTGTACTTCACATTCCTATGACTCTTTATAAGTACCAATTTGTAGTTCTTAATCCTTTCACCCAGCCCCCAAACAATTTTTCAATTGTAATAAAAACTGTTATGTGACCAAAGCTAATTCAAATTATACATTGAGCCCAAGAATTTCATTTTGGGTTTTAGTTTTGTCCTTTTTTATAAAAACAATTTGTTATGGAAAATTTTAAACATATTCAAAAAGTAAACAAAATATTATAGTGAACACTTTTTTATGTATTACCCAGCTTGAACAATGATTCATTTATAGCCATTTTCTTTTCCTTTATGCCCTTACCCATTATTATTAAGGAATCACAGATATTATCATCTTAAATCTCCAAAGATCTTTCTCTAAGATAAAGACTCTTTTTAAATATAACCACATTAATATTATCATACCAAAAAATTATTAATTTCGTATCATCATAGCCACTTAGGATTTACATTGCTTAAACTATGAATCCAAATAAGGTTCATACAATTATAACTGTTTGATGTGTCTCTTAAGTCTCTTTTGATATATAGGTTTTCTCTTTATCTTCCTTTTAAAATTATCTTTTTAAAAAATTTGTTTACATTTTATTTTCTATAGTTTTTTTTTATGGTCTAGGTTTTGCTGATTGTATCTATCTCCATGGTGCCATTAAATATGTTCCTCTGTCCTCTGTATTATTATATATTTGGGAGTTAGCTATAGAGGCTCGATCAGATTCAGATAATTTTGTGGTTGTCGTGGTGTGTGTATATGTGTGTGTACTACTTTATAGGTGGCGTTTTTTACTTTGAAGCCTCAAGGGGTATAAAATGTTTTCTTTTGTGCTGTTATCTGTCATTCCTAATCATTGTTTTGATTCATTAATTTACTGGGGTTTACAAAATGGTGATATTCTTAATTTTAATATTCCTTCTTCATGTATTAGCTGGAATACTTCCAAAAAGAGAATCTTTTCATTGGGTTACCCTGAGGTATAAGTCATATAGGAAAGGCAAGATAAATGTTTCGCTTTTAACTTTTATTTACCAGTCCAAAATAATAGGTTGACACGGACTTGGGGGAGGGGTAATAGGAAGTTGGTATTTAATGGGTATGGAGTTTCAGTTTGTGAGGCTGGAAAAGTTTCAGAGATGGTGGTGATGGTTGTTCAGCAATGTGAATGTACTAAATGCCACTGAACTATACACTTAAAAATGTTTAGGATAGTAAGTTTTATGTTATGTGTATTTTACTGCAGTAAAATTTAAAAAATAGATTGGTTCTCTTGAATCTTCCCAAGGTGACTAAGTTTGTCTGTCTTTGTCGGTTTTGTTTTCAGTATTATAAAAACACTCCTGGATTTTAGCATATTTGATGTGTTTCAGTCTGTCGTAGTTATTGTCCTCCTTCCTGCTCACTTTGGCCTATTTTTGGCCTGTGTGGCCATTTCTAGTTTGTTCTTGAGTCCTTTGACATCAACTCTAGTAGTCTTTGATAGCTTCCTTTCTCTCTGGTCTGACAAGATGTTTCAGGCTCATCTTAGAAATTTTCTGCCCAAGACGTGGAATTAGCTAGTTCTCCAAAGAACTCTGGTTTCTTTTAGAGATCATGACCTAGGTGCCAGGGTGTTTGTTGACACTGGGTTGGTTATTGTTTCTAAGCCTTTATTGGATAGAACTAGGGATAATTTTCTTTTTCTATAATATACATCAAACATTATGGTTTTAATGTGGGTACTTCCAATTCTAATTTACGACTATGGGGTGTTCACTTAAACTCATTGACTTTATATCTTTATTTTTTTCAAATATACGTAAAATCTCAATGGCACTACTTGAATTACTAATTTGATGTATCCCATAGTACTTAAAAGTAATTTCAGAATAATGATACTTAAATACACAGTTTATGATGTTTTTGATTGGTACAATCATTATCTCAGGCATTATGCAAGTCTACTAGTTTGGACAGGTTGCAAACAAGAACCCAGAAAAACCAAAGGACAAATAAGATAAAGACACACACACACACACTTGTGTGTAATATTAAATTTAAAGGAGTTCAATAAGACTAATAAATAAATCTATGGAAGCAGAGACCCACTCCATTCATGTTGGCCTGGCATATTTCTGTGGCTTGTGAGGCCCCAAACTACTGTGAAGAGGTGAAGTGTAAGGAGTACTGAGTCTGTTTAATCAGCCTTTCTGAACTGGATTTCAGAAAATGATTTGAATGACTCTTTTCTCAATTCCTCCAAGGATGGTACATGGCAAGTACCTTTCTAGATGCAAAAAAGAGAAGAAAGTTCAATTACAAACAATGGATGCCTTAAGACATTAGGGCTTGGGCAATAGATTTGGAAGGGATGATTTAGATTGTTCTGGTAAATTTGAATCCTTTAGGTAAAAGTTGTTTATGATTAAAGGGACGTTTGCCATGCTAATTTATCCCTAAAAAAGGCTAAAGAAAGTTCTGATCTGCTCCTGTTAATTCTTTGGAACCACATATGTCCTTCTGTCTAAAAAATTGTTTTGGATTGTGGCATAATTGAGATGATCATTTCTATACTAAGTGATGTTTGTTTACCTGGACCTGCTGGTAACCAAGTTGAAGTAATTCAACAGTGATGTGTTGATCACAAATTACTGTATTTGACAGACTGGATTTTTACTGTTTGGTGTTTTTTTGGGTTTAAAATTTTTTTCTTTGACTTTTTTTATTTCAGTCATTTTGGTAGTAAAGTTGGCCTTTTATTTTTATTTTAAAAGTTTTTTTTTTTTTTGGTATTGCCACTTTTACCTCGTGGTGATGGGGATGAAGAAGATGGATCCAATCCCCTCAGAGATAAAAACATGTTCCCTCAGACATTGACTAAGACTTAGACTTTGAATGTACTCAGAAGTTGCTGAAAATATGGAATTAAAAAATTAAATGACTATCACACTTGCTTTCATCTTCCCTTTGACCAGTAACTGGTTTTCTAGGTATAGTAAGCAACTCTGAGATACTGGTATGCTATTTGGAACCATACAGGGATAGAACTGAGGTGTGAGAGAGCACCTAGTTTAATTCTCTTATTTTACAAATGAGAAAACAGATAAGGAGAAGCCAAATGAGGTACCTAAAACCAGATTAGTAGTTACTAGCAAGATCAGAACTATCCCAAGTTCACAGGGGACTTTCTAGCATGCCACATTGCCTTCCACTGTACTAAAAGCTCAGTTTTCTGACACAGCACTAAGGACTAGAGGTTAATAGACAGATTTCAACCCAACCTTCATGAGTAGATCAAGAGACATAACACATAAATTAGGAGGATTTTTGGTAAATGGCAGCTTTTAGTGTCAGGCTACTCTAGAAAGATAACAATATAGAGGGACTCTTGCTTCTTGGGATCACCTCTAAGTCCACAAGAACACTTTCATAATTGGTACATTTTACATTGGAATGAAGAAAGTTAAATGTCCCCCTTCCCCTGCATGATGCCGAGGAGCTGATTTTTGATCAGAGAAGGTACAAGAATGGCTGCTGTATACAGCTGTCATTTCGGTCTCTGAACATTCACATCCTCAGCAATATTAACTGAGTGTCTGCAGGGTCACACGCCATGCTGGATGCTGAGGAAACAAAGATGAATGCAACAAATCCTTCCGTCAAACAATGCATCAGTCAAACAATGCATCTGTCAATGTGTCAAACAGTGCATTATTTATTGCATAGGAAGGACTGACTGAATACTTTCGTTTGGTAAGGTGTATTTATCTAAAGATATAGATGGAAAAAAGTACTAAGGGAATACACAGTAGAGAGATCACCAGTGTTCTCCTATGATAGTCACATTCTATACGCCTCAGGATCTCGCAAAGAGGACTTCAGCATCACTGTATATGATTAATCTGAGTGACTGAGGATTACATTGGGACTTGAGGAAGGTGTCACTGAGCAATGGGCAGAACCATCCCCACTGCACCCAGCCCAACCCAGCTGGATGTTTATGATCATCAATATTGGTGTTACGCCATATGACTATAGAGACTGGTATAATACAGTGTAACCAAACATCAAACCACTTTTTCTTATTTCTTATTTAAAAAAATATGAAATGCTTCACAAATTTACATGCTGTCCTTGCACAGGGGCCATACTAATCTTCTCTGTAACATTTAAATTTTTAGTATATGTGTTGGAAGTCAGCACCACACTCTTTCTTTTTAATATATTCATTCTCCCCCAGGCTAGCACAGTTTCATCTAAGAACTTTTTCTGATCTTAGAGTTGCAGAGTTAGAGCAAGGGTCAGTCACCCAGATGTCTCTGAGAATCTTACAAGCCCTCAGACTAGCTATAACTCTATTAGAGTGATGGTCATAGTTTTACAGATGGGAAAGTTAAGATAAATTAGAGGGGTTAAAATTATTTGGTCTCCAAGTGTACATAGCGAAGTGGTAACAGAATTGAATGAAAACTGAAGAATTTTGACTTGCCGTTCAATCTTTGCTTAACTAGAGTGCATTAGTTTTTCATCCACAGGAAGTAACCTGAGCAAATTCTGTTTAAGTGAAGCCCAGAATAAAAGTCAGAAATATCATTGGAAAGCCGGGCCTATGCCTTTATAAAACCTGAAAAGATTAGCCTGGATTAGTTTGCAGTAAGTGATGTTGAAGAGTAGGTAAAGAGACTAGGCATGTGGTTCAATCAGACAGTCTTTTGGTAACCCAGAACAGACCCGCTATGATGACTGTGACACTAGTGAGGAATAGCCATGGCTTCTTGATCAAAGGGAGTGACCATCAAACCCAGGAATCTGCTGCTGATTTCCCAGCATGGTGAGGGGCTTCAGAGCCATAATGTTTCCCATGGCTTTTTCATGTGTTTTTGATAAAGTGGGTAACGGTTTCTTTTCTCGTTGCTAGTATCTCATTTTGGCAGACCAGTAAAAACCTGAAGAAGTCTTCTACCACCATAAATTCTAAATGCTCTTGACTGACTGACTTAAAACCTTATTAGATAGTAGAGAATTTGGGAGCACCTTAGATAATGAATAATTTTAGGCGGTTCCCATGTCTCACTTTCTCATTCACTCAAAAGTATTTATTGAACACATTTTGTGTGTTAGGCACTGTGCTAGGTCCTAAATAGAGAGAGAAGAGCAAACAGAGGTGATTCCTGCATTGCTGAAGCTAATAGTTTGGTGGGAAGGTATCATCAAAGGAGGAAACACAATTAAATGTGTAATTACGAAACATGATGAGTGAAATGGGAAAGTCTTGAATGCTATTGAAGACATATACCAGGGGACCATATTTTGGATTGTGGCACCATTTTCTGAGGAAGCGTTGTTTTTGCCGAAGACTGAAAAATGAGAAAGAGCTAGCAAGAGAAAATGGTAATGAGAGTTTTCTAAGTAGAAGTGACAATAGATTAGTTGTGCTGAGGAAGGAAAGACCTTGCCCTGTTGGAGTAACTGAAGCCCGAGCATTTGAGTGAGGAGGGAGGGGGAGCAGCTGGGAAAAATAGGTAGGTACAAGCTCATGTGACTCTGGTCTTTTGAGCTTTGGAATTTTGAGAGATCTAGGTTCGAATCTTGGCTTCTACTCTTATTTATGACCTTGGATGTATCACTTAATTGCTCTGTGAATCAGTTTCCATTTTACTAAATTAAGGGCACAATTATCTGCTATGCAAACTAATTCAGATTAAGTAAGTCTAAATGTATGGTCCAGAGGCGTGTCAGTTTCTTTCTCTACATTTGCTTCCTTTTTTCTTCCCGCATTTTTATGCAGAGCTGTTACCTGAACAGCAGTGTAACATTGGGTTTCTTTGCCTCTCTCATGATCTTGGATAGAAGTTTGTTATACCTCGAATGAATAATCAAAAGCCCAATAATCTCAAGTTTACTGTTATACAAGAAATTTCAGTTATGTCATCGACATTACCTTATTTATTATAGTAGACAGATTTAGAATTAGTCATCAAAGCTTAGTTTCAAGCCTGCCCTTTTGAGATACTCAGGTTTTTGTTTGCCTAATGTTTATTTACAAAATAGCTGTGCTTTAAAAAAAAAACTTGGAAAAGACTGTCTGTTTTGATGCATAATATGAAAGCTGGCGGTGCGGCTTTGCAAACCAAAAATATTTATTAAGAAAATATTTCATTTCGGTTATCTGTCATGGTGAAAAGGCAGCTTTTTGTTTCAGTGTAATCAAAGCAACACAGTATGTTTTAGTTTATCAGCTCTGTTGGTTAAGCATGATTGTAGGAAAACACTTGGGCACTTATTCCCAAACACAATAAGTGCCTCAGATACTCAAACGTTAGGAAGATGTCACAGGATATACCCATTTTCCCAAGTAAGCGAACTAGATCAAAGAATTCTTCTCTTTCCTTTCCCACTCTTATTATTATAAAGCTTATTTTGAATGAATTTTCTGAAGTGGAAACCAGTACTAATATCTTTCAAAAATGCTTTTACAGGGAGTTAATGCTTCACACCATCTTAGCGGCTACCTCCGTGACCAAGGACTACAATCTCGGCTTTCGTGGGCCTTGGTGTAAAATAGAACATGATTATATTTCCTACCAATCTCATGGGATTGTTATGGGGGTTGAGCCGGATACCATTTATAAAATAGTTGAGAGTGGGGAGCATTCATTCAACTCTGACTTAACGGAAAGGACTAGAATTGTTTTCTAGTTTGGTCCAGGTATATTATCTTATTTGATATTGTAACAACCCTACAAAATAGGACAGGTAACCATAAAGTGCTAGATGAACAGTAAGTGCTGTATGATAAAGATTTTTAAAGTTCAGTGTTTACAGTTCTCCAAATAATTAAATTCCAGAACTATTCAATAATTCATTTTGATGTTTATCAGCCCGTACCATGGGTAGGTCTTTGTTCCTGCGTAACCTCCTGACCCTTTCGTTCTTTACCCTCTGCTGTGTTACTTTTATGAGTGAATTGTAAAATAACTCTTGAAGACTTAAACACATCATTCATTTTTTCCCTTCTCTTTTAAGAACTCACTGTTAGACCATACCTTTGATACAGTTTTCTTTTCTTTAATAGTTCTAAGTTTTATAGTTTCCCTTCCAAGTCGCCGGAAATTTTCCTCCTGAGTCTTTTTTTCTTTCTTATTGTCTTTGTAGCTTCCTCTCTTCTTTTAAAAGAGTCTTTCCTTCCCACAGAGTTGTGCGGATTTCTTTAACCACTGTATTGTATTGCAATCTGTTCCTTTTCTGGCTACGGGACTGAACGCTGCTGGGCTGTTTTGGGGAGGGCCGTGTGTTGTCTGACGGAAAACTACCAGTCCCTGAAAAACACCTGACTCCGGCTGTCCCCCCACCCATCCCCACTCCAGGCCGAGAGGCCTTCCTCGCATTCTGTCTTGGTGGAAATACTTCCCCTTCTCGGACAGGGCATGTCAACTGAGTTCTGTCCAAGGGCTTTACTCCGTTCCTATAAACATCATCTGATGGTGTAATTTGGAGGGAAAGGGGAGAGCCGAGGCGGGTTGTGCTGCTGTCTGCTTTTCCTGGCAGGATCGTTGGGGGCATGCCGTTCTCGCCTGTCCTCATAAACTGATTGTTCTCCTCCTCCTGGCACGGCCTAGAGGCTACCACACAGAGTGGGGTGAGGGCGAGGGGCGGTGTCGGGGGTGGGGGGGTGAGGTGGGTGACCGGCCACCAGCAAGATGATAGAGAACATTAAGGCCAGCAGGGAAAACAAAGCTATCAATGAAAGTCCTGAATCTTATTTACGCTTTTCTTCAAGTGGGAGTCCCAGATGGAAGTTCTCTGAATCACAACCTGTAAATATTCTCACCCTCAGTTTATTTTCCTTAGACCTTTTGTTGTCAGGGAGAAATGGAAGGGGGAAGAACAAAAAACAAAAAAGAGATGACAGAAGAGTAAATCTCAGACTTGGAAACTAGACTCTTAGAAGTAGACTATTCAAAGATTTATTTTCAAAGATACTAAAAAACATGTTAAAATATATGTACTATTCAAATTATATATATATATTTCAAATATATGTACATATATTCAAAGATACGTTTAAACAAAGTTGAGAGCAGTGTTGAGAATGCTGACTTTACAGAAGGCAACATGAAGTCAGTATGTCCAATTTTACCAAATGTTAATGAAGGGAGAAGACATATACATTAGCTTATTTTAGACATGGTAAAGAAGAAAGGGTTTCACCGGGCAGAAAATGAACTGATGTTCGATTTCAAGAGTAAGCAGAATAGAGTCTAAAAATTAAAATTCTTTAAAAATAGAAATTTTCTTTATTAGTGGTAAATATAAATTATAATGGCTCCATAGTAGTAAAATACTTGTCCTGGTTTTTCAAAAAGAAGTACCATGTTTTAAATTTTAGTTTTTGAGAATCAGTACATATTATAAAACTTATATCTAAAAATAAAGCTCTCTAGCCTGTAATTTGAGAGCTACCCAATTTTAAGATGAATTTCTTTGACAAGCTCTGTTTCCCTGTGACAGAATGGCTCCTTTTAGTTTGAGTTATCATTGCACATTTATGAAATCTGACAATGTTGTTTTTACCCAGCCTTAGACATTTGGGTCACGGTGACGAGTGAGACATTGCAAAGGTGGGATAATTTGACTGATTGATGTGGGTGGTGAAAAAGGTTTACCTGGAGGTGGGAGAGGATTACAGAAAGAAGTAGGCGAGGCATGGGGCACCAAAGGTGAATTTCGCTGTCTGTATCATTTTGCCTGACATTTGAGTTCACAGATGCCTGAGGTTAGTGTAGAATCCAATTCTTCATTAATCTTTGAAATTAGCCCAGAAAGGTTTCTTGCAGACAAGTTCAGGGTTCTGAAACTGGGGCCACAGGTGTGTTTGATTGTAAGTGCTTTGTTTCTCTACTAAGTATGTCATCCATTCTCTAGTATGTCATCCATTCTCTTTTAGTTAGTAATGACAGTTATCTTGGAGGATGTAATTTGTTTTTATTTGTTTGTTATTTTTTGTTTCCTATTTTTATTGATTAAGTACCAAGGGGCCAGACTGCCTGTGCCGTTGGAATCTGAGAGCTTATGGAAGCCACTTATAACATGGGATGAAAGGAGGCTTTTCTCCTTCGCTCTCCAGAGAAAGCATTACTGACAGCCTTATGTTCTAGCATGGGGAGGCCACAGCTGTGAATGCAATTAAGGGCCCTTGCATTTGCAAAAAGCACAGATCCATAAACTGCAATGACGTCTTTTTAGATGTGTGCCATATTTGGGGGGCAAGAAAATAATTTACAGAAAGGGTGAGATTCTGCTTAAAGCAGATGGATGTGTTCTCAGTGTGTCATGGTATGGGGTGGAGCGTGAGAATTGTCGATTCCACCATAAAATATTAAAATCAGGTGGTGTTCTGGAACATTTTTTTTGGTAGTTGCTTCTCTGGCCTCAGCAACAACCCTGCCTTTTGTCCAGATTGGGACCCATTTTCTGCCTAGCTACTTGGACCAGAGAACTAAATGGTTCCATATGTTACTGGCACCCAATTCCTAGAAAAGAAACAAATAAAGAAGAGTCTAATGATTTACTTTTTCCATCAGCTTGCCATATTCTTAGAATTTTTAGGTGTATTTTCTACCAGATCATTTACAACTGTGCTGCTTCTTCTTCCTACTGACAGTGTTTTTCAGAATGTCTTTGATCAGTGGTTCTTAAATTTGTGTGCATCAGAATTACCTGGAACTCTTGTTAAATACAGATGGGCCTCACAACCGTAATTTCTGATCCAATGTAGGGCATGGACCTATAATTTGCATTTCTAACAAGTTCATCATCTGAGAACTATCCTTTATTTTTTTTTGGCTTTATTGAAATATAATAGACAATTAGTTGCTCATATTTACATTGTTCAATTCAATGAGGTTTTTTTTTCAATTATAGTTGGCATACAATAATATATTAGTTTCAGTTGTATAGCATAGTGATTAGAAATCTATATAATTTACAAAGTGATCGCCCCACTAAGTCTAGTACCCCTCTTCCCCCTTACATATTTATTACATTATTAACTGTTTTCCTTATGCTATATGTCTATTTTGTTTCTACCCATTTGCACTGCTTAATCCCTTTGCCCTTTTATCTTTCCCCAACCTTCTGCCCATCTAGTAGCCCTCAAAATATTCTCTGTGTTAGTTTATTTCTCCATTTTTGTTTTGTCTGTTTTTGTTCTTTAGATTCCAAATGTATGTGAAATCATTGTGATATTTATTTTATTCTGACTTATTCATTCAGCTCATATTATCTCCTTACGGTCCATCAAAGCAATATCTTTTCCATCTCCCTTCCGTTTAGTCCTGTGTGTGTCTTTTAATCTGAAGTGCGTTTTTTGTAGAGCGTATGTAGGGGTCTTGTTTTCTTATTATCCATTCAAGCCACTCTATCTTTTGGTTAGAGTATTTAATTCTTTTCCTTTTGAAGGTGTACTTGTTGATAGAAATGTATATTACTATTCTTTATTCCTATTTTTGATACATATTTTTTCTTCTTAAAGAGGTCCTTGCCGGCACTTCCTGTAATACTTGCTTGGTGTTGATAAATTCCTTTAGCTTATTTTTGTCTGGAAAGTCTCTTTATCTTCTTTGGACTCTAAATGATAGTTTGCTGAATAAAGTATTCTTGGTTGTAGATCCTGGGTTTTCATCACACTGAATATTTTGTGCTAAGCTCTTCCACCCTGCGTAGTTTCTTTTGAGAAATCAGCTGCCAGTCTTATGGAATCTCCTTCATAGGTAACTAACTGCTTTTCTCTTGCTGCTTTTAAGATTTTTTGCATTTAACCTTTGGCATTTCAATTATAATGTATCTTGGTGTGGGCCTCTTTGGGTTCATCTTGTTGGGGACTCTCTGAGCTTCCTGGGGTTGTATATCTATTTCCTTCACCAGGCAAGGGAAGTTTCCCATCATTATTTCTTCAAATAGCTCTACAACTTGTTTTCCTTCAGATACTCCTATGACATGGATGCTTTTACATTTAATAGTGTCCCATAGTCTCCTTAAGTTATTAGTATAGTCTTAGCTTTTTTTTCTTGCCATTCTGAGTGTCCTTGACTTCCCTATCCTCTATATCATTGGTTCAATCCTCTTCTTTATTCACTCTGTTTATTCCTTCTAATATACTCTTCATCTCAGATAATGTGTTCTTCATTTCTGACTGGTTCCCTTTTATAATTTCCATTTCCATTTTTATGTTTTTTTTTAATCTCTTTGTTAAAGTCTCACTGAATTCATCTACACTTCCCCTAAGTACATTGAGCATCTTTATAACCAGTGTTTTGAACTCTGCATCTGTTGGATTGTTTGACTCATTATTCCTGGATCTCTGTCTGATCTCTCATATGGTTTCTGTTTCTTTGTCTTCCCATTTTGTCTGCCTTTCTGTGTCTGTTTCTGTGTACTAAGCAAAGCTCCTAACTCCTGGTCTTATTAGTGTGACTTTGTGTAGTAGGTGTCCAGGATAGTCCGAGAGGGGTTCAGCTGCAGGCCAAGTTTAGCCCCAGCCTGTGTCCCTCTGGACCACCTGTTAAGATTCAGCAACAATCCACAGATGCTGTGCTTATAGTTGCCTCAAGAAACCACACCAGAAACCGAGGACTGCTGCCACCAGTGTGAGTCTTGGCACTGCTCAGCAAGGAACCCTGGACTTGCCAAGGACACAACTGGATGTGGCTTGTGTGGGACCACAGGTTGGGGGAGGCGGAGCTTCAGGGAATGTTTTGGGTAGAGTGACCTCTGTTACCCAGTTTGATCACTCTCAGCTAAGGTGGCCGTGTCTGCACACTGGGAGAGGGGAGGGCTCACCAGAGGAGCAATGAATACTGCCAGCACTTCGGCCCAGGAGGAAAGCCTTGCTTCCAGCCCTTGCTCTGACAACTCAGTGTCCCCATGAAAGTCCCTGATGCCCCCTGAGCATTCGACTCTGCACTGGTGCTCAGAGTGAGCAGGTCCCTCACCGTGAAAGTCCGCTCGTGGACATGGCCCCTTTAAGAGGTGTCTGCAGCTGCTGTAGCCTCTGTCCCCCTCGGCCGCTCTGGACTGAGCAGCCTTGTGTCTTCGCCTCCTCCCACCTTCTGCAGGTTGATTATTTCTCTCCCTAGTTGCAGTGCTTCGGTTCACCTAGATCCCAGGTGCCTTGACTTGCTGTTTGATTTAGTCACGAGAGATGAACAAAGCCTCCATTATCTACGCCATTTTTCCCTTCTTCAAGGACTATTCTTAATAAGAGTTCCTAGGGAACTATAAGTTATAGGAACTCTTATCTGTTCATAAACTGCCAGAACCCTTGAGTGTTCTGTTGGAAGAACTGTAGGAGCCTGTGTTGACCACGTGGCATCTACTACACCTTGCAAGTTGGTTAGTGTCCTGGAAAGATGTGGAGTTGCCAGGGTCAGAGATGTTAGACCTGAATCTCTCTTCACACTGAGACAACTTTTGACTAGTCCTGTGCACTAGATCTCCAAATCTCAACCACCGTGGAACTTAGAGCGATAAGACCACATTGTTGGAAACTTATTTATTTATTTTTATTAAGATATAATTGACATGTAACATTGTATGAGTTCAGGTGTATGATGTGGTTTGATATACATATAAATTACAAAATAAACCACTACAATAAGTCTAATTAACATCCATCACCACACAGTTACACATTTTTTTTTCTTGTGATGAGAACTGTTATCTACTCTGCTTTCAATTATCCAAAACAGTATTATTAACTCTAGTCACAAAACTGAACATTATGTCCCCAGGACGTGTTTTACAATGGGAAGTTGTACGTTTTGATCCCCTTCACCTATTTTGTCCCTCCTCACCTCCTGCCTCTGGCAACCACCGGTGTGTTCTCTGTGTCTATCAGTTCATTTTGCTTATTTATTTATTTTTTAGATTTCACATATAAGTGTGATCATATGGTATTAGTCTTTTCTGTCTGATTTATTTCACTTACCATAATGTCCTCAAGGTCCATCCATGTTGTTGCAAATGGCAGAATTTTCTTATTTTATATGACTAAGGGATATCCAAGACCATAGTTTGTTTGATCGGCGTAGTAGATCTGTTGTAATGAGAAGCTTTTTAGTAATTATTACAACAAAAGAGATTTGAGTTTCCTGTTTAAATAACAGGTAGTTGGAATTAATACATTTGTTTTCAGTAACTCTATGGAAATTTTTGCCAGCCATTCCCATGTGATCTTAAGGGGAACAAATAGGTTGGATACTAAGTCTGATCCTCAGTCTCTTAACATCTGAATGGAAGTTAGGAGTGGGAGCCGGACATTTTTAGTACAAACACCTGGATGCAAAGAGGAAACGGTCGCTATTTATCCGAAAATCCCTAGGGATGACTCCAAAACTAGCCACCTCCAGTGGCTCTCTTTCTTTACCTTGGCTTATTTTTTCCATAGTATTTATTATATCAGAACTTACATCATTTGCTAATTTATTAAACCATCTGTCTTGCGGAAAGTGTAGGGACTTTGTCTTGCTCATGTTAGATACTGGGTCCCCAGTGCCAAATGGTTTCTGGCATGTTATTGTTGCTTGATAAATATTTGATCAACAAATGAATGAATGAATCTATCTTGTTCAGCACCTCACTTCATTCCAAAATTATTGCCCCACTTATAGAGTTAGCATTTTCCTTTGAAGAAGCAGGTCACCTAAATGTTATAGGTCTGCAGGACTACTTTCTATCCGTGGCATAGGGGAATAACATTGGTATTCTAAAGCAATTATTTAGGCTCACAAGTACGGGAGCTGTGGAGGAGAATGGGGGAAAGCAGAACATTTGAATGCACTGTCTTGAGTTATTGGAACTCCTTATAATTATTGTCAAGATGGTAAAATTAGTATAACATCTCTCCCTGTTTTAATAACTCTCCTTTACCTTATATAGTTTCTTGAGTTAATTCTCTTCATTTTGAGTGAAATCATTCCTAATAACTGATAGCATTTGATAGCATTATTAGCTATCAAAACTTTTTGACTTTTCACTGAGGATCCCTTATTCACGGGTGTAGCCTGGCTCGAGAGTGGCTCAGCCATACACTTGCTGGGGCTTTACTCAACAGCAGAGAAGGGATTGTTCATTAGTAAATTGTAAGAATTTAATTTTTTTTTATTTTGATGATAATTTTTAAAAAGTAACATAAACGTGTTCCTGATCATCAAGCTGACCACTTCTAACTAAGTTCTGCCACCGTGTTTCTGTGCCCATGTATGCTTCTTGTCTGTGATGGTTGTGTTTGGGACATGCATTTGTGATAAACTGTCATGCATATATGAGGAAAGAGCAGTGACAGGTTGATATATAACGAAACACTTGTACCAAGTAAAGATCAGAACACAGTGCAGAGACCCCATGTGAAAGAGCTTGCATTGAGCCTGTAGATCTGTGATGACAGACCATTTGAGGGACTCAGCTAAGACAGAGGTAATGAAGATGGAGACAAGAAGAAGAAACGTTCATGGTGTTGAATTAGCACGGCTTGGTGATTGTCTCTTGGGAAAGGAGGATAGGATGGTGAGGGAGAGCAAGTATTTAAGGATGACTCCTCATGAGCCACATAGAGATTTCTCCAAGAGAAAAAAATTTTTCGTAGTATCTGGTGTTGACTTGAATTAATTATATGATAATGTAACTTAAATATGTATGTACATAAATTATGAATTTCTTTTATTAATCTAATAAAACCTAACAGTTACAAATTAAAGAACTACAAAACCAGTTAATTCTACATTAACAACTTTAATTTTATGTGACAAATATTGTTTTGATAAAACTAAATCACTACTTGCAAACTAAATATAGCACAGACTGCTGCAGCACAGGATATTTTGAGTTAGGATAGCAAAAAGTGGTGAATAATTGTCAATACACAGCTCATGAGCACACCCTACCCTTTTAAAGAAGAGGCCCTAATTTGTCAAGTTTGAGAGACTTATTTTAATACTCCATTCATCTGAAAGTCTTCTCTGACAAACCCAGCTGGATTGGAGGCCCCTCTTCTGAATCTGTGCAGAGTTCTATCTTTTAATTTACATCAAAACATTGTGATTCTTATGTATTTGTCTTTCCCTGAAAGCAGTTTTAAAATGTCCTCAGAGGCTGGAATAGTGCCTAGCATATAGCAGGGGCACAGTAAAAGTTTATTGGTTGAATAAAAGCTTTACATTTTGGCTTAAAAAAAAAAAGATCGATTAAGCTAAATAAAAAGCCTTAGGGGGTATATTCGTCAGAGTTCAGTCTGAAGAGAAGAGACATTATGAGAGCTATGGGATAAGGGATTTTTATAGGAATTAGATCTTACCCAATTGGGAAGGAGTGGGGGAAATGAAGGTTTGGTGTGGGGAGGAGTCAGATAATTGGAGAAAAATTCAGCAGCCAGGCATAGACAAGCTACGCCCGTCCAGTGATGTGGGAACCTCATGTTCAGGCCTGTGGGAAGCTGTTTAGCTACTATCTATGTGTCTGGTCATAGGTGTTGGGCTGCTGTTGGTCAACGGTGTTGGTAATCGGGAGGAAGAACTGGACATGGAACAGAGGAGAGCAAGGGCAAGCTTGGTTCTGTAGGGCCCCTTTGCATGCTTCTTTCATCATGTCTGACTCCCACAGATGGCCGTTGCTTCGTTTCTGCCTTCTAAATCTCACACAAGTTCTTCTTGGTCAGCTCAGATCCACAAACACAGATGGAGAGGATTTTGAGAAACATCGTTTCAGCTTAACCGAGTTCACACATTATAAACGACCACAATCAGATTTCTGCTTTTGGAAGTATGGCTCTCTGGGAAACACTTTCTCAGGGATCTCTGGTCTCATAAGAGTAGTAGAAGTCTCCAAGGATCCTCTCTCCACAAATACAACAACCAGTAGGATAGGGAACAATGAGAGCATGAAGCAGCGTTTCCCTGAGAGCATATGTCAATAGTCGCACTACTGTCAAGATGCTGGGTCTTGATACGATGCCCAGGCGGAGGCACTGAGCCTGAGACAGCCAACGTGAACAAAAGCAGAAGCAATTCTCTCTGAGGGAATCTTCAACAATTCATTTTGTTGATTAAGCAATCATTTCACAGTCAAAGATCACTCTGCACGTTGGAAGGTGAGCCGGTATGCGTGAGAGTCAGAAGGAAAAATAAACCACAGATTTAGACCCCTATAGATTTCCTTTGTCAGAATTGTCAGTTACAGAATGTCAGGCAGCTATGCTAAAAATATTTTTAAAAAAATAATGGGCGCAGTTGCAAAGATGAATAAGCAACAATAAAGAGGTAGACTTGAAAATAAAAGAAATATTTGGAAATGGAAAATACAGTTGTTCAGAATTTAAAAACTCAGTGAGCGAGTGGGTTTAACAGCTGATTTGATATGGCTGTAGTCACCACAGCAGAGGGATAAAAACAATCTGCAAATCTGAAAAAGAGTAGACATGTGCGGAAATCTAACATATATGTAATTGGAGTCCCAGGAAGTGAAAATAGAGTGAAGGTGGTTAGGCAACATTTAAAGAGATATGTGCTCTAAGTTTTCCAGAATTAACCACTTCCACAGATACTAGAAATAAATTGTTCCGAAAGAATAGAAAGCCCAAGTCATTCTAAAACTATTAAAGAATTTAACAGCAGTTAAAATTTTCCCGGGAAGAAATCTCTAGGCCCAGATTGTTTTACAGGCAAGTCTTATCAAATTTTCAAGAAGTAAACTTAAACAAATTCTTTTAGAAAATAGAAAACTTAAACCCTTTCTATGGTGCCACTGTTGCCTTGATACGAAATCCAGACAAGGTCAGTGTGAAAAAAGGAAATTACAGGTCAATTTTACTTGTTAATATACAGACAGAACCCATCAGTCAATAATGAATACTCAAGGGACTCTAATCCAAATCTGTCAGAAATGGCTAATACAAGTAAAAACAAGGAACAGAATGTACCGGCATTGAAATCAGGAAACAGTGCCAGGTATATTTTGTCAATTTCCACTTATAAGGAGAGGGCACATAAGCAGATATAGGTTTTTGGAAATGTTCTGTTTTTTAGATTGTCAGTCATGCAGGGTGTTCTTTATCTTATTCTGCTTAAAACTTACATATTACATATGTTCTTTTGAATATATCAAGAATTATGTATAGATGTGTATGTGTATGTGTAATGTGTGTACATATACATATATGTATATGCATGTGTGTGTAGAGATGTAGTTATCTTCAATGGAAAGGTGGTAGCATAAAAATAAGCTTATTATGGAATAAAATGGCCAAAAAGAAATAAATAGAATAAAACTGCATTGGCCCTGTATCTAAAAACTAATGCTAAGCACAAGCTATGCACCTTTGGCAATTTGAGCCAAATAAAATACAGTTTAGACCCAACTGACCAAAGTTTCAGCCAGTTAGCCAATACTCAACTGCCTGTCTAGCAAATAAATGCAATATTATAGAAAACAGTAGAAGTTCTTAAAAGGTCTCTGAACATTCCTTGTTCAATGATTCTCAACTTCGGGTTGGGGCCCCAGAGTATCAGAATTCATTGGGGGACTTTTCTAAAACATACACATGTCTTCATTGGTTTTTGAGATATATAGCATGCTCTCCAATAATGTTTCATTGCAAGGCCGATAAGGGGGAAAAAAGTCCTGGCCAGGGCAGCTGTCTGTAGTTTGCATGTTCTCCGCATGTCTGTGTGGGTTTTCTCCTGAGTCTTGTTTCCTCCTGCATCTTAAAGATGAACATGTCAGGTGAACTGGCATGTCTAAGTTGTCTCAATCTGAGTTCGTGCGCGCACACGCACGTATGTGTGTGAATGGCCCTGTGGTAGAAGGATGTCCTGTCCAGGGTGGATGCCTGCCTGGTACTCTGAGCTGCCAAGATAGGCTCGGCCATATGTGTCCCTGGAATGGAGTAAGCAGTTTGGAAAATAATGATCTACTGGTTTCTATTCATCTTTCTTAAATGTGTGTGAAGCCCTTAATATAGAACATGCTACATAGTAAACCCTCAGTAAATAAAATTATAGTTTATAACAATGAAGGCATAACTGTCCTAAACCATATATATATAAAATAAAAAAAGTTATTTAATGGACATGGGTTGTTTTGCATGTTCAGCAAC
This sequence comes from Eonycteris spelaea, assembly GCA_003508835.1. Classification (NCBI taxonomy): domain Eukaryota; kingdom Metazoa; phylum Chordata; class Mammalia; order Chiroptera; family Pteropodidae; genus Eonycteris; species Eonycteris spelaea. The sequence continues at coordinate 6,373,534 of PUFA01000091.1, read as the reverse complement.
CATTAGCAGCTGTGGGGGACCATATTCAGATATATTAGCTGAAGAACTTGTTCAAAGAACCTTTGAACTATTTTATTAGAATCCTGGTACTGCCAGCAAACTGAGAAATGGTATGAATAAAATGATCTTTGAATTTCTAATTTGTGATTCTGAGTTGGACCCCAAAAGGTTTTTGTGGCTCAGATCTAACTGACTTTTAGGACTGAATCCTGCAGCCTGTCTTGGTACTAGATAATTGAATTTGCTTCTTTCATGAGTCTCCCTTTAGTAAAATTTATTTTTCATTTCACTGAGCATTCATGGGGGTCCAGCCTAATTGTTGCTTTATTTTTGAGGATTTTATAAAATTGCAGAAAATAAAGGAGAGCTTGTTGATTTCAAATATCCACTATTTTTTTCTATAAACATTTCAGTTGTGGCCATGAAATTAATCAAATACAGAACCTAAAACAAAACAAAAAGAAAGGAAGAAGACAGGATCCTTGTCTAGTTGAAGATTAGACCCCCAAGTATTGAGATGTTCATTTTGTCCTTCACTTACAGTCAATATATCTTCTGAGTTTTAGCCTTACTAATTTTGGGGGTTCTTAAAATTATGTTGTAATATTGTTGAATTGTTAATATTATTGAAGTTATTGTAACAGAGTTATAGTGCTTTAGTCCTTAGAAATTAAGCATTTGAATTTATCTATTAATATACTCTTACATTCTTTTATTTCAGAAAAAGTTATTACAAAGTTATGAGTCACATAAAGGTACATTAAAGCAATTAACTTTTTAAAAGGCATTTTCTTTAAAGCTTTTGCTAGATCTTGCTAGTTTGGGGTTAAATGTGAGCAATTCTAGGACACTTCACATGTTTTTTTAGTTCTCTATCATCCAGCCCTTTCCTCAGCATGGTCAGGAAAACTGCAGTAATGCCTTTGTATAAGAATAGTAGTGGATACTTCGTGTATCCAATAATTACTCTCGCTTTTATTTTAGTTGCTGAATTTCTCCAAGCACCTTCTCTATTAGTATACTATTGAAATCTTTTAAAATTGTTTTTATTGTAATATATAACAAAGGTACAGAAAACTTCATGAAACAAATATGTAACACAATATTATTAGTGGAATACCATTGTAACCATATTAATTTTTTTTAAAATGAATATTAGATACTCTTATATGTTGCTGAAAGTAAATTGGTGCAGTATTTTTGAAGGGATATTGGCAATTTAAAATTTGCATGCATGGTTTGCTCCAGAAATTTCACTTCTAGGAATTTATAGTAATACACAAATACACAAATATATATATATGGCTGTGTATTTCAACATCCATTCATTCAACAAGCATTTTATAGCATTTTATAGTAATACACAAATACACAAATATATATATATATGTATGTATGTATATGGCTGTGTATTTCAACATCCATTCATTCAACAAGCATTTTATAGCACTCCTATTTTTTTAAGGACTGGAGCATGAGTTATACTCCATTAATGTCATTATTTTGATAATCAAGTTATCTTAGATTTGACCCACGGCAGTCCTTTCAAACTGACTCTTGTGTTCCTTTGAAATACCCCCTTATTTATTTGTTTGTTTCTTTGTTTATGTACATTTGCTGATACAAAAAGATGTTGCAGGCTAATCTTGTACCTTTTCCCCCCTCACTCCTGGAATAAGCCTCTTCTCCAAACAGACAAACAAACCCTTGTTCCTTTTAGTGTCTGTGTCCCTGAGGCTCTCTCTCATAAGCATACATGTGATGGTGTTTAGGGCTCATCTGGATAATCCAGGATAAGCTTTTCTGCTCAGGATCCTTAATTTAATCACGGCTTTTTGCCTTATAGACAATTTTCGCAGTTTCTAGAGTTTGGGACATTGTGTGTGTGTGTGTGTGTGTGTGTGTGGTGTGTGTGTGTGTGTGTTGCGGGGGAGGGGAGCAGCGTTATTTTCAGCCTACAAGAAAGGATACAGGTTGCCTGTCCTTGGTCACTGCTTCAAACATACTTGCAGATTTATTTTGATGTGCAGTTTTCATCATCATTTTTCAGACATTCTATAATTTACATTTATGTATCTCTTTTCACCCAAGAGTTGTGTAATAGAAGACTTTAAAATTGGTTCATTCTTTCGATGTTAGAACATATCACATTCACATACTTTTCTTCCAATGCTGTCCCTACCTTTGTTTTATTCTTAGTTCTACCATTATATGTCTGAAATGCTCATGAGGTCTGTTTACTTATGTTTCTCCACTCATCTCTTGCTTGGACAAACCCTCTAGGTCAGGGGTCAGCCAACTTTTTCTCTAAAGGACCAGACCGTGAAACATTTTTGGCTTTGTGGGCCACATCCACTCTTTGCAGTGGTTGCCCCTTCCTCCTCCTTCATCTCCATCTTGTACACCCCTTTAAAATAGAAAACATTCGTCGTTTGTAGGCCACATAAAAATAGGTGACAAGCCCGATTTGGCCCGTGGGCTGCTGCCGACTCCTGCTTGAGTAGACTCTTCAAAAAGGACTTGGGAGGCCTGCATGCCTCTTCCCTCTCTCAGGCGCCATGTACTACCAGGTCTTGAATCTGTGTTCAGCATTTTGTCACTTACGTTGGACTTTTTCTAGGGATAATATTGTTTACGTTTTGTTTAACTCCTTCATTAGTTTAAGAGTTTCTTAAGCCTCCTGTGCCAATACTCTGTACATCCACAGGCTTGCATTGTGATGAGAGCTATGCCGGAATTTAAGTTCTATTTCTCTACTCTCGGGTGATTTGAAATTTGTGGTATTCTCTGTTGAAGGCATGTGTCACTTTTTTTTTCTTTTTTATACTCCTTGTTGGTCTTTTAGCCTCTGGAACTACAAGAAATTCATTTTTGTCATTTATAAGCTACCCGATTGGTGTATTTTTTTTTTCTAGCAGACTAAGGCAATGATCACTTTATTTATTTATCAGTGTTCAGAATAATGAGTTGGTACACTAGCAGAGTTGATAGATGACCAATGAGTTGTTTTTAAAAAAAATTTTTTTTCACTAATAACTTATGGATTTTATATTGAATAAAGTCATAATCTGTAACTTCTCTAACATACCCACTATTTTAATTTTTATGTATTCTTTTCTGATTTTGTCCATCGGCTTACATATTTTTACCTAGCTATAATTAACAAATATAGCCGATTTTATATTCTATTTAATATTATGGAATGTGAACTTAATGAAAGTGGGAATTTCATTCTATTTCGGTCACTAATATATTCCTAGTGTCTCAAATAGTGATCAGCACATAGTAGGTGCTCAGTAAAAGTTTGTTGGATGACTACATGAGTGAATAAACTTCAAAAGGGTTTCTTTTAAATATTTACATTCATCAAGCATATTAAAATGTTGTGGCATGGTTAAAGAGAACTGTTGTTTATGTCCATAGTAATTCTATTAATTCTTCTGAAACTACTGTTTATCAGTCTTTGAAAAGTGACATGCTGGAAAAAATATGCTCTATGATTTCCTGGTAGTAATTAAGGAAGTTATGATTTGTGTCATGTCAATCTGAGAAGAACATAACAAGTATTTTAGAGGTCTTATTTTTAAGCTATGATCCTTGATATTTTTATTAATGTTTGGAATGATATAATGGAGAGAACAGCACAAGCTGAATGTGGGTGAGAAGTACTTGCCTGGGAGGATATTATTAAAATCCAACATGAACCTAGTAATTGAAGGAGTATGGAATGTGGCCAGAATAAAATTCAGTGCGGTTAATTGTTGCTGGGAGGAAAAACAGAATACTCTAGTGTATAATGGGGACTTATAGATAAATACGGCTAAATCGTTTAATTTTAAGGGTATGCTGAACCTAATTTGAATCAGCAATGTTAGGATGTGTTAGGAGGAAAAGCACATGATATTAAAGGCGCAATGGCGGAATGTTATGTAGGTATTGGAGTCAGAGTAGTATATTAGACTTCAATTCTAGGACAGAGGTTACAAACTGGCATCTCACAAAATCACAAAAACACTCCAGATGGATTTTATTTGATCCCAGAAGGTAGGAAGGAAGGGAGGAAGGAAGGCCTTTAAAAAGTGGGAGATTGAAACATAAAATCCAGATATCCAGTGCCTCTTGAAAACTTGAGGATTTGACAATGTTGGGTCTTCATTCCTGCCTGGCAACAATAGACTGGTGCGGAAGCAGCTGCCTGCTTAAGTTGTGGCACATCCTGTCCATTCCTCCGTGTCCTCGCCCCTTCCCAGCTCCAAGGCACTAAAGCCAGGTATTGGTTCAGTTCTTTTTTGGCAGCTATTTTCTCCACACCAGGTCCATACCTGTTCTAATTGCCTCCTATGCATCCTATTGATGGAGGAGGGATTTCCACGCGAGGACTGAACCCTTGATACCCAATACCCAGCACGGGACGAATGCAATGACAGCAGGGTTTTTTTGTTGTTGTTTTTTGTTTATTTGTTTTTTTCTTGGTTTTCAAAAAAAAAAAAAAAACCAACTAAGGTAACCCTTAGTTGACCTCACAGATTGCAAGGATCTTGTCAGCTTATAATCACTCAATTTTTTTAAACTTATTTTTTGTGCCTGCAGCACCTGTTCTTCCTAGGTGGTCTCCTATCCAAGTACTAACCAGGCCTGACCACGCTTAGCGTCCGATATCAGCCGGGATCAGGCTTGTTCAGGGTAGCACAGCCATAGACAGTAGCAGCTTTTAAATCACATATACACACAGCCCTGGGGGGAGGAGGACCCCTCATACCATTCAGGGTAACATGAGGTTTGCACTAGGATCTGAGTGAACAAGCAAGGGCTTTGGAAGGCAGGCCTTTAAATATCAAGAGGGTGAGGTACCCTCGGTTCTGGTGGAAGATGTGGTTGGCTCGGTTGGATAATTCTGCAGGCTGGCAGGAAACCGAAACTCTGTACTCAGGGATAATCAGGATATGTACCTGGTCAGCTTGATAAGGAGGGTTGTTTGGCTAGGGGACCTTATCCGTGGGGGCAGAGTGGGGAAGAGAACTCTTGGTTAGGCCATGTGAGGCGCTCTCGATTTCACCAGAGGTTGAGGTAGCACATAATGTTGGGCCTTACATCAAAATACCATGCTTCACTCCTTTACTTTCTTGGCTAGCCCATGCAGATATTTGCCGTGATCTGGAAGAATTTTTCTAACTCTGTAGGCTTGTGAAATTGGAATACATTCACAAGAATCATTCTATTGTTTTGTTCTCTGAAGATTACAAAGATGTACAATGAACAAAATCCAATAAAATTTTATTTTTTAAAATGTGCTGTTCAGAGTGGGTAGTTTCTAGTATCTTTTAGGGATTTTTATAATCACAAGATGATATTTAAGTTGGTATTAAGAAAAACTTCATGGCAGGATTGATAGTGAAATAGGATACTAAGGAAACATTTATTCAGCCAGTATTTTGCCATTGGCTCAAAAATATTTAGTAAGCATATACTATGTCAAGTGTTAAGGCTTTAAAAACAGTAAGGCTTATTTTCTTCCCTCAGAGAGCTTACACTCTGCTTCAAGAGACAGAAGATTAAGCTAACAATTACTATTTTGGGTGGTGCTTTTGAGGATATAATCAGGGAGAAAAAAAGGAACAGGAAGTATGATCTTCTTGGAGGTTTAAAACAATTTTTAAATAGGTTATTGACTACCTGGGATGACACAATTGTAGTCTTGAAGGTGAGAAATGTCATCTTTCAAGGTTTTTCCAAGTTCAGTGTTTCTAAAATCTTCAATTTGAAAATTAGTGCTTCTTGTGTAAAGGCACCACATGCATAGCTCATGCAGTGGTTCTAACAATGCCATAGCTTCCATGCTCTTTCTCTCTGATAAAACTTGTCTACAGTTTGTTTTTGCTTTGTCCAGTGGGGCTCTCTGATAAAACTTGTCTACAGTTTGTTTTGCTTTGTCCAGTGGGGCTCCTTGGTGGGTTATTGCTAGTAGCCTACATGATGACTCTGAACTCAGAGGTGCATCCCGGGGTCTCACAGTGGACTCAGGCCAGGTACAGAGGGTATGTGCATATCTGTGCAAGGATACAGTGTGTTGTGTGAGTGATTGACAAGAATGTATGTGATTGGTCACATTTTAAAGCCAAAATATAAATAAGCATTCTGAGAAATTATATAGCGTTATCTGTGCCTTCTCTAATTTTATTGGTATAATCAGAATTTTCCTAAGTATATTCTGTGGAATACCTGTCTCCCCAGATGCTCTTAAAAAGGAGGAAGTTTTATGTTAAAAAAGGCCCAGGAAATGCAACATATAATAACATGTATAAATAGCGTATTTTTTTTTTTGGTTTCACCTAGTGTTTCCAAAATTCTGGTCCTTGAGAAATCCTGGTTCAAGCAGGAAAAAGATGAGTAATTTGAGGAGATTTTAATAAATGATTTACAAAGTATGGGTAGAATTTAGAGAAATCATAAGAGTTATTGCAGTACGCTGGGGCTGGTTGACAAGGAAACCCCACTGCTGGTTCTAAAGGGGCAGAGGAAGAAGCGATCACCAGCAGCTGTAGAGGGAGAGCTTTGTGGGGAGGGCCTCCTGACTTTGGATGAGCGAGCGATGGATGTAACCAGTCCTTGTCGCCCCCTTCTTTGCTTCGACCCCCTGCTGGTGCTTTTCTTTGGCTGAACCCAGTAGGAAGCTGGAGCATGAGGGAGCCCGTTCATTCACTCTACACAGTCTCTTGAGGCACAGAAATGGGTAGAGGGTAGACCTGGAGGGGCAAACAGATGATATCTAGCCAATAAATAATTAAGAACAGATTATGTTGCAAGAGTAAACTAGCCGTTAGTCCTAATAGCTTTTAAACTGTCATTGGAAGAGATTATGTGAAAGGCCTGTGAAGAGTAATACCCCAGGTACGTTTTCTTCAATGTTTCTTTTTTCTTGCTTTGAAGAATGGAAGATGAGAAAAGACTTAACTTCCACAATCAAATTATTGGAACAAACCTGGGGTACCGTTGCCTCTCATTAATAGGAAATGGTAAGATAGGGTTTTTCTTGCCAATCAATCAGACCTAATTTCAGCCCAGAGTATTATTACTACTTAGAACTGCCACATGTTCAGAAAACACAGCAAAGCTAACACCGTAAGAGACTTTGAATTTGGGTGATAGCACAATTTATTTTCCGTCTTTCTTAGTAATGGCATTATAGTCAGTTCCCTGGTGAGTAGAAGTGATGTGTGCCACTTCTAGACTGGGGCTTTTGGAGAATAGGAATTCTTCCTTCATTCTTTTTTTTCACTGGTTGGATGCAGATGGTAAGACCATAGAGAATTCACAGAATAGAGGCACCTCAATTCCTGAATCAATGCTGACCTGAATACCCGTTCTGAACTGTTCTCTAAACAAGAAATAAATTTCCTTTGTAGTCAAGTCACTACGTGTTTGCATTTATTCAATTCAGTAGCTTATTTAGCCTACCCAAACTAATACAGGTACCATTTAAAATTTTAATCTCAAACACTTTAATAATTTTTTTTATATGTTTAAAGCCCCTATGTGGTAAGCAGGGTAGGCTCCTATTTTATAGGTAAAACAGTGGGGGCATAGGGAGATTCATTACTTCTTTCAACAAATACTTATTGTTTCAAAAATCATAATTTTTGGAGGGCATTTATTCAATCATTCATGCATGCATTTTATAAATATTCACTCAAGGTTTTCAGTGTGTCCCCAGGAGCTCATAGTCTAGTACAAAAGACAGATATTAAATTTTAAAAAGGTTTCAGACAAATTGCTACAGTGTTTAGTAGTCATGAGAATAACTGTATTCTGAAAACATATATCAGTGATGACCTAGTTAGATGAGTAGGAAAAAGTGTCCCTAAAGAAGTGCTGACTGAAAGAAGTATACATATGTATAAAGGCCCTGGGTTAGATGGAAGGGGGCTTGGTGAATATGGGGCCAGGAGGGAGGCCATCGTGGTTGGAGCTGAGATAGTGAGTGGTTGCAGGGTTTAGGACTGAACCTCGAAGCGCTCTACATTTAAATTCAAAGTCAAGGAGGCTGAGACCATAGAGGAGACAGAACAAGAGGGCAGGCAGATGTCTTAGCTAGGGCTACCATAACAAAATGCCATAGACTGGTGGCTTAAACAACAGATGTTTATTTCTTATAGTTCTGGAGACTGGAAGTTTCAAGATCAAGGTGCCAGCAGATTCTGTTCTCGGGGAGGGCCCTCTTCCTGGCTTGCAAACATCTGCCTTCTCGCTATATGTTCACATGGCAGAGAGAGGAAGCTATGGTGTCTCTTCCTCTTCTCATGAGGGCACTAATCCCATCGTGGGAGCTCAGCTCTCTAGCTGATCAGAACTAGACAATCTCCCAGCTCTGTGTGAGCTCCAGCCTTTGTTCATTCCCAGATGTTCTTTCCTTGGTGTTTCTTCTCAGCCTAGACCTTGTGAAGTCTCATTTGAGCACACACAGCTTATCGTTTGGCCCTTAACTCAAGGGACCCTATTTAAGTTTTTGAGCCTTTTCTCTATTCAGCCCCCTTTTCTCCGAGACCCTGCTCTACAGGTTTCGGGAGCCTCAGTTGCATTGATTTCTACCTGTTCGATTTCTTTCCTCAGTTTGGCTAAACTGCTGTGTTTGAGCATCTACCACAATTACATGCATTAACCTTTGTATCAATTTCCTCAAATGTAATGTGTTTTTTGGTTTGATTAGATAATCTCTACAGTTTCTTGTAGAAATTTAATGATTGCTATAGAATAATCAGATTTAAGTTTTCACACTAAATATTCAATGATTAGATTTTACATCTTGAGTTTAGAAATTCTTGAAATTTTATACAGTAAATGAACACAGGGGAGGCTAGGTAGTTCTGAGTGATGACATATTCTGGTTAATAGCTTGTTATCAAACATACCACACACAGTTTAAAAGCCTGGAGTCTTCAAAATTATAACATTCAAAATGCTTTACTGACCACAGTTTTCCTTAGGTGTCTCAGAAGGCGATTCAGGATTGCAGTTCCTCACATGAACCATTACAAACATCAATTATCATTATTTTGGGATTTATCGAAGTACCTGCTGGTAGAAATTTCTAGTTGCTAGAACCTTGTCTAATTCTTTTATATTCTTTGTTTTCAATAGTTAAAGATGCCACGAATCTTAAAGAACAACTACTGGTGAAAACCAACCTCTTGCAGAATCTTTATACAAATTACCAATTACTGCTTCTTTTTAAAATTTAAGTTATCAATCTCACAGGAAAAGACTATCTCTTCTCTTTGTTTCTTGATTTTATACTATACCACCAAATGCTTAAAGACCACATATTGATTCTCCAGCTGTCAGATTCGGGAAGTACTATTACCACATGAAAAGCAAAAAAATTATTATTAAAAAATGCTTCTTGGATTAGAAGAAACAGTTTTTCAAAGGACAGTGTCCCATTATAACTTCTTGGAGCTCCTCTCCTATAAAATCTGAGTACTGATGGTTTTAAAAAATTAAGCAGAGTTTCATGGGAGGAGTTTATGCACAGAGGTCAGATACTTTGATTCATTTTGTACTTTTCTGGGTTGGGAAAACTTCTATCAAAATGTTTCCTATCAATCTGAGGAAACTCACCAATCAATGAATTCCATGTCAGAATGTGGTATGAGTCAGGGGCACAGGCAGAAGCATTTTATTTTGGCATCTGCATGATTTAGTAGAATGTCATCCATGTTCTGATACTGCATTTCATCTATTGGTTTCTGCTGTCTCATATCAACACAGAGGCCAGAATGACACATGAGCCAGATCGTGTTGCTTCTCTGCCCCAAATAATCCAGTTGTTTTCCCTTTCATTCAGAGTAAAAGCCAAAGTCTAAGGAATGATCTGTCCCCTCATTCTGTCTCCTCTTCCCACTAACTGCTTTCTGGCCCCTCACCTTGTTGATGGCCGTTCCTTGAACACTGCAGGCCAGCTCCGTCTGGACTTTGGTTCCTCCTTTTGGATCACTCTAACCCCATATGGCCACGTCTTGCTCTTTCACCGACTTCAGATCTTCACTCTGTGTTATCTTTTCAGTAAGCCCTTATTTGATCACCCTACGTAAAAGTGGATCTTCTACTTTAAAAGTTTTAATGGAAAATTTTATTGAGATAACTGTAGATTCATATACAATGGTAAGAAATGAAACAAAGAGATCCCATATATCTTTTATTCAGTTTACCTCAATGGTAACATTTTGCAAAACTAGTACAATATCACAACCAGGATATCAACATTGATGCAATCTACTGACCTTTGGAATTTTATTTTAATTTTTAAGGTAGAATTTTTTTTTCTATATCCCTTCTTGTTATCTAATATAGTTTATATTTTACTTATTCAGTTTATTGGCTTATTCCACTTCACTAGAATGTGAGCTCGGAGAGGGTGGTAATTTTTGTCTCTGTGTTCATATTGCCATCTCAGAACCTGTAGAATGGGCACTTACACATTTGTGTTGGGTTAATGAATGAACAGCATAGTCTGTCACCTGGACTCTGTGTAAGGGATGGATACAGTGCAGCAAACCCCTGGGCCGGTCTTTGATTCCATGTAGTGACAGTATACATTTAAAGAGGAGTAAATGAGACTCTGTACACTGAGAAACCCTGTTTTGGTTTGTGGTAAGTTCTGTTGAAAGCAGGCAACATCATCTTTGAAATGCTACAGAATGAAAGATTAGTAGTCCAGGAAGAGCTAAAGAAGGCTTTGCTTTTCTGTCCTAGAAGCTCCCTTTCTGTGTCTTAAGCCATTAAAGAGTGGCTAAGCTGGTAACAAATCTGGAAATCCATTTTTAATTTTTATTGACTAGCATCACAGCCTAGAGACACTAAACAAATCAGAAACAAATGGTTAAACTGATTAATCATTAGAAGTATGAACCAATGAGACTGTGCGGTCAGGACCAACCTTATTTTAAACTCCAGGTCTTCCAGTTGTTTGCTTATATTTATTCAGGATCTGACAGTTAATTCTTAGAGAATATTGGTAGAGAGGATACTGATGGAACTGCACTTTTCCCAAAGACCTGTTTAACTAAGAACAATGCAGAGAACAATTCTTAACTTACTTCTCAGAAAGTTAAGGATACGAATAGAAAAATGGATGCTCTTGGTAAAATTTTGACCAGAAGATAAAATTATCGGTAATGGACAAGTAATTAGAAACTCCACGTAGAGCCTCTTTGGAGCACAGTTTGACCTTATTTTTTCAATCAATGCATGTATTCTTTGAATCAGCTTTTACATTTCCAGGGATTGAACAGACATTGAAGAGACACTGACCTTACGTGATAGCTCAACATGGGACTTACTTGTCACTGACTGAAATAACTTGCTAAGGAGAATAAATGTTTATATCATTTTTTCCTTGTTTTATTGGCTTTGCAGAATCCTGAAATCTGTTTGCTCATACAGTTCTAATATTTTCTATACCCACAAAGGTTAGAATCATAATTAGCCAAAATGACATTTCTTATGACATCTGAATTATTAAGGATGATGTTTGTTTTGTTTTATCTATAATAGCAACACTGAAAATAAGCTTTCTAAAACTTTCAAAATGTATATGTGGAAAAGGGAGAATACTAAATTATTTATGTTATGGTTATTTATACTATATAAAATAAGTATGAGGTGAAGGACATTTATTGCAGCATGTTTGTAATAACATAAGAATAGAAATATCTCATATGAACATCAATATGGGACTGGTAAAAATTAGTATTAATCAGTACAATGGAAAATTATACAGCTGTGACCCAAGAAAAATGAAGTGTTAATTGTGCTGATATGAAACAATCTCCAAGGTATCTTGCTAAGTACAAAGTAACTTGTAGGACAGTGTGTATGGTCTGATCCAATTTGGTTAAAAATGTGATATGTATAGGTATATGTATGCAAATATAAATTTTCTTGAAAATGCATAGAGTATTTCCAAAGGATACACAAAACACATAATGTTTGCCTCTGGGAGGAGAGGGTGGTGATTTACTTTTTATTTTTATACTATTCTATATATCATGTTTTTTTTTTTCTAATTTAGAAGAAAAAGATATAGCTTTGCTTCAGTTAAGATAGCCAGTGAGATAGAGGCTGGCATAGTTCCATCTGAACCTCAGCATATAGTAATCTAGTTTTGATGGATATAATTCTGTGACATGAGACTTTTCAAAGACAATGTGGTTCAAGTAGGACAGGACTCTTTACACGGTATAATTCTGACTTTTTAGTCACAAATAATCCAATTTAAAAAAGAGGAAAAGAGGAAGGTATCATTTCTAGAGAGCTCTCTGACAGCTCAGATTTTAAAAGGACATGAATAAAAAGATGAAAAGAAGGGCATAAGCCAAGAGAAATGGTTAGAGGGTGGCACAAAACTGCATAAATGGTGTCAGAAGCAGTTGCACCCCACCATGTGTCAAGTGTAAGGACACTCGTGAATGTCTAAGGATAATGAATAGCTACCGTTAATTGGGCACATAGGTCAAACTTTACATGGATCGTCTCATTGGATTTTATGACACTCCTTAAATTATTACCGCAATTATAATTCCATATTCAATTGTGAATATTATCGCAATTATTACCATCTCATTTTACTGACAAGAAAGTGAAGTACAGAGAGGCTAAGTCACTTTTCCGTGATAATGTAATTGGAAGGAAAAAGACTGGCCATGCTCTTAATTATTACATTATTCTTCCTCTGGTAGTCAAAAATATGCCAACATATAGAAATGATAGCGCTAATATAGCAAAGAAAAGTGTAGTGGAGTTAAAGGAAAGTTTCTGTATTAAATTGTTTTTATATCACAAAGTATAAGATATTTTTGTTATTGTCACTGAGCTCAGTGGGAGTAACCTGTGACAGCTCTTGTAGTCTAGGGTTATGTTAATTGTAATAGATTATGAAGTAAAAGGAGGATGATGGGCTTCCTGAGTTCAGTAACTAGCCATACCACACTTGGAGCACTTTTTAGAAACACCAAATGTTTAAAAATTAAAAGATCACCTATTAGTAGCATTATAGAAAATTTTGAAAAGAAAATATGCTGGAAATTTTCCCACAGCTGTTACTGATTTTAAATTCTTTTCATGTTATTTCCAAGTAATATTTCACAAGTAGATACATTTTATAGCAATCATATTCACAATTTAATTTGCATTTTCTTTTCCTACCTATTAATTATCATTTTTAGAGGCTGAATAATTCCTTTATATTGATGTACCATAATTTACTAAACCAAATTTTTGGGTACTAAGCCTGCTTGCATTTTATATGTATTTTAGGAAAATACCATTTTGATCAATTGGGATTCTAGCCGTTCGGTGTAGGATGCTCTGTGGTTGTCTACACATAGGCTCCAGGCTGGTGTTTCCAAAAGTCATACCATCTAGTGAACTTTAACTCCTTTCTTAAGAGTCAGCTTAGCTGTCACCATCTTTGTGAAGCTTTCCTTCTTCCTTCCCAGCGCAGAGCTCTGTAAGACACCTCTCGAATAGCCTTTATCTGAACATCCACAACTCTGTTTTTCAGAATAAACTCTGAGTTCCTTGGGGCTGAGACTTTGTCTTGCTCATCATTCTAGCTCCACCATCTACCATGTAGTCATGTTTTAAAAAGAGTTTAACGAGTGCTGGTTGAAAGCATCACAGAGTGAACAATAAGAATTTAATTTAATTCCTCTCTTGTGCTTTGTCCAACAACTTAAATATTGAAGAATGTTCCAGTTTTTAGTTTACAGTGCATGTGCACTCTCACATGTACACACACACACACACACACACACACACACACACACACACTTGTTGCAAGGGAGAGTTGGAAAGAGATTATTTGACCTAAACTTTGTCCTCCTTAGAAGAGGTAGGTGAAGAGTGAGGGAAACTGGGAATGGACATAGGCGAGCCGTCCTGTGGCATCTGATACACCTTCTTTCATAAAGGTTCACACTAGTACTTAAAACAAATTTCGGCATTGTAGGGTTATAGAGCACCCTTGTGAGAGTACATTATTCTATATATATGGGATTATATTCATTTTTCAAAGGGGTGATTCACTTCTTAAAGTCTTTAGACTTTTATTAAAGCCGAAAGGCATGTTTAATCATTTTACCATTCACTATTTCAACTGTTTGAAATAGTTTAATCTTCAGAAAGTAATAAGAGATGTAAGGAAAAGGATCACCAGGGTCTGTGTATTAACAGGAAGGAAGTCCCAGACATGCAGGGACATTTCTAGCCTTAATGCCAGTCTTTTTATTTTATTTTATTTTATTTTTTTACCGCTTTGCTTACTTTTCAGTTGAATTTCTAACTCTGCCGTTATGTCCAGACATCTGTTCTTATACTAAGAAATAGGCTTGCCCCAATTCCATCCTTTCAGCTTTATTTCAGAGTCAAGTCCTTTTTCTTAGGTAAGCAGCTTTAGTCAGCATCCCTTCTTTCCCTAACGCACATTTGAATTTGTACTCTGCTGCTCTACTCACAAACTCCCAGTCCTTGCTTTTTCACTCCTCTGTTCTTAAACAAAAATTATTGATTGACCACTATGATTTTCGTAAAACCTTGCAAGGCTAAGCTACTAGTGAGTAGCTCGTCTTTGACATTTAGAGACTTCGGCATTAGACATTTCCTAGGGGCATCTTTTCTTCGGATACTGCCTTCTTCATATAGAACTAGGATTTAGGAGCTTTAGAGGTGGTCAATAAGTTGGAGGGACGCAACACTTCTAAGGTGCAAACTCAAGGCACACATCTGTGCATGTGACCTGTGGTGCAATACACAGTGTTATAGCAGAGTCATCAGAGAAGGCCCAGCAGCACTGATTCTGCCAACATTCTCTCCCAGACGTGGCTGGGTTGACAAGCACTCCAGGTTTCAGGCATCAGTGAACTCTGTCCAAAAGGCAACTGTTGGTGGGCTTGATGCCAATTCGTGTGAAGATTGTAGGGTGATTAATTAAAAGGATGGGGTTTTGACTACATAGAGAAGCTGCATGAGTCTAAGAACATACAATATAAGATGAATCTACTTTTTTTGACAGGGATGTTAAAATTGCAGTATTTATATACAGCATCTGGACTTCATAAAAAAATGTTTGTTTCCTGTGATATTCTCTGAAATAACATGGAGAGAAATAAGTATAAGTATAAGTATAATGGTAAGAATTATTGAACAACTTTATTCCAAAATTCTTATTCATGAATCAATTTAGTTTCAGGGGGTTATTTAATAACAGGTTACAGGATTAAATACCTGTTCTAGTCAACATTTTTCTAAAAAGTAACCCAGATATTGGCTGCCCACATTCTTCTATTCCATCATGCTTGCATGATGATGTATTACCTCTTGAAGTTTTGCTAAAGAATCCACTCACGTTAGAGGGTGAACAATGTAGGTTTTACTGAAGATTTTATAAGTTAGGGGAGAGGTTTTACACCGTATACTCCAAAGTTAACATCTTATTCCTTCCATCAGACTTTTCTAAGTTTTATTGCTACTATGACACCACTGAGAGTCCCCTTCACTTTTTTCAGGTTCTTTACTCAGCATTTCTGGCTCTCGTTTCTCTTCTCTCCTCAGTTTCCCCCAGGCATTTCAATTCCTTTATAAAGCAGAGCAATTCACCTTGAGCCTACTTTCTACTTCCAGTTTCTACCTCCAAGTTTACATGTCCAAATCCATCCAGGCACTCGTCAGAGTAACAGGATTCTCTCTTCGGAAAGCAGGCAGGATTATAACAAAAAAAATTTTTTATAATAGCGTTAAGTTAGATGAAAAAAAAAATGTGAATAGAACGAAATGAAGAGGATGGCATGGGAACTCAAAATCATGGTGTCTGGTTATCTATTGCTGTGTAACAAAAATCCTCAAAGGTAGTGACTTAAAACAACAACTTCTCATTTTCTCCATGGTTCTCAGCATTGTCTGTGCTCAGCTGGGCAGTCCTCTCTTGGGGTTCTCATGCAGTTGTGTCAGGTAGTGGCTCAGACTGGAGTCACTGGACAGCTTGACTGCTGGATAGTCAATGCCTGGTACCTCAGTGCTCCCTCCACACACCTCTTTTTCAGAAGAGTTGCCTGGACGTTTTAATGATGGCTCAGGGCTCTAAGAGCTGTGCCAAGAGCACATGTTCCTAGGCAGAAGCTGCAGTTCTTTTTATAACCTATCCGTGGATGTCCTGGAACTTCATTTCCATGTATTCTTTAGGTTAAGGCAAGTCATTAAAGCCAGCGCAGATTCAAAAGAGAGGGGAATTAGACTCCAGCTTTTGATTGGAGGAACACTATGCAGGTGCAAGCAAGGAAGGGACTGATGGTACCATCTGTGACTTTTTCCCATTGCCTGTCCTTTTGCCACAATTCACATTTTTTCCTATGTGCAAAATTACATTCGTTCTCTCCCAAGATCCCCAAAGCCTCCCTATATTTCAGCAGGGGGTCCAATTTCGGGGTCTTGTCATCTAATCAGGTACAGGTACAGTTGTTTGGGTACCACACCTTGAGTATGGTTTCTGTTAAAGACCTTGAGCTAAAGAGACAAGTGTATCTGTCTTCTGCACGCCTGAGATACTATAGTGATACAAGGACAGGATAACTGCCATTAACACTCCTGTACACAAGGGATGTGGGTTGCACAGAGAAGTCACTGGTATAATTCTGAAATCCGGCTAAAGCACATGCCACCTGTTCCTTTAAATGGGTCCAGTTCTGCTTCCTGGGAATGATTCGCCATAGTTCTTGGCTCTGAACTCTGAGTCATCTTTCTTCTCTATAAGAAATGTCTCACGTTTTTCTAAGCCTGTATCCCCATAGAAGTTTGGGGATCCAAAGACTTTTTTTTTTTTACATTTCTGTGTAGTATAAATGGAATTATATAACATACAGTCTTCTGTGAATTTCTTTTACTATTCTACCACCAATGTGTGATAGTTTCAATGTTCCATATCTTCATCAGTCCTTTATATGGTTAAACTTTAAAAATATTGCCAATCTAAGGCTACAAAATGATATTTCATTGTGATTTTATTTTGCATTTCTCTGATTACCATAAATAGTATGAATTTGTGTATCTTTTTATGTTTCTGGGTCAGTCACATTTCTTGTTCTGTGAAATGCTTGTTTATATGGGTTTTTTTCCTTGCTTATTTTTCTTTATTGAATTGATTCCAGTAGATTTATAGACATTCTTTGTATGTGCTGGATTATAATCCTTTTTAAGTGATATGTGTTGAAAATGCCCTTTCCTAGTTTCTGACTTATCTTTTCACTTTCTTTATCATGTTGTTTGAGCACAAATTACTAAGTTTAATGCATTCAAATTTATCAATTTCTTCTTATATGATTATGCTTCTTGTTTCATTTCATTATTCTTTACCCAGGAATCATAAATACATTATTTTCTTTGAAAAGTTTTGTAGTTTTAATTTTCATATTGAAGTCATTAATGTATTAGTATGGAATTAGTTAAGGACCAATTTTCATTTGTTTAATATGGATAACCTAATTTACCAGCCTCATTTACTATGTCCTTTCAGCACTATGTGCAATGTCAGCTCTGCCTTGTCAGGTTTCTATTTAATCGTGGGTCTCTTTCTGAGTCTCTATTCTGTTAGCTCTCTGTGACCAATAATACATTGGCCTCTGTGATCAATACCATATTACTTTAATTGCCACATCTTGAAAATAAATCCTGACATTTGCTGTGGCAAGTCTGCCAGCCTGGTTCTTCAGGACTGCCCTGACTGAATCTTCTTGACCCTTTGTGCTTTCATACAAATTTTAGAATTAGCCTGTCAGGTTCCATAAAAATGGAACAAAACAAAACAAACAACCCCTCATTTGTATTTTGATTGGAATTACAGACTTTACTACATTTTCACTGTCACTCACTTCCATGCCCTCATTTCCTTCCTAACCCAGTTTGGATTCTGTATATAATCACTTCCTTGCAAATACCCTTAACTCTGTTCTCTGCCTCTTCTTTATATGTTTACCACATAATTGCTTGTTCTGTGCCTGTGCCTAATCAGCTAAAATTGCCAGAGGAAAAACAAATAACTACATTGAGTGGTTTGTTTAAAAATTCATTTTTAATTTTTAAACAAAATTCATAACCACAAATCTCCAATAGGTACACAAAACTGTCTAACATTCTATTATACTTACCTCTATCATACTTTTCCAAAATTACCTGTCATACTTTTCCCTCTTTTCTCAAGCCTCTATTCCTCTTTCTCCTTTTTTCCACTCTCAGCTGATAATCTTATTTCACACTTCATCGAGGAAGTCAGAGAAGTGAGCCGAAACTCCCTTATTATCCCATCTCCAAGTCTTCCTACCACATCAGTTCCAGCTTCTGCCCTCCCTGGTGTTACTAAGAATCACACTCAGTGTGCCTATCAAAGGCCAACTCCTTCTTTGTGTTCTGGATCTCATCTCTCATGTTTTCAAGATGTCTCCTCTTGCATTCTCTTTCCTCTACATCATCAGTTTTTTACTTTCCACTGATGAATTTCCATCAGCATAAAACGGGCTCTATTATCAAACTAAAAAAATAAGTTTAACTTCTTTGGATCTTTCCTTTCAGCTAATAGAAGCAATACGATATAATGGTTATGAATAGACTCTGATGCCAGACTTCTTGGGTTCAAATTTCATCTCTGCCACTTGCTAGTATTGTGACCCTGGGCAAGCTATCCTGTCTAATACGGTAGCCGCATGTGGCTATTTACGTTTACGTTTATATCAATTAAAATTCAATAAGATAAAAAATTAAGTTCCTCAGTGGGACTAGCCACATTTGAAGTATGGCTGGTGGCTATCATATTGGATGCTGTAGCTATAGAACTGTTCCACCATGGCAGGAAGTTCTGTTGCACCAGTGTTCTAGAATAGCCCACTCTCCCCCACACCTTTTTTTTTTTAAATTAATTTTTTTTTTGCAAAATTTAATAATTTATTTTTCAGCTCTTTGGAGATATAATTGACACAGAACATTGTGAACGTTTGTTTAAGATGTGCAGCCTGTTGATTTGATACTCTTACATGTTGCAAAATGATTACCACATAGTGTCATGTAACACCTCCATCATGTCACATAATTGCCATTTGTTTTTTTGTGGTGAGAACATGTAGGATTACCTTTCTAATTATATTTTACCATACCGCCATTTATATTTTCTTTACAATACTTTTCGCTGTCTGATATTATTTTATGTTCACTTATTTGTTCGTTTTTTCTCCCTCCTTTGGAGCAGGTTCTGCTTCACCATTTCATTCTCAATGCCTGAACATTGCCTGGCACTGCTAAGTTTAATACATATTTATTCAATGATGGCTGATCAGACATTAAAAAGCTTTGGGGTGGGACAAGAAATGTTTACTTAGACATAGGGGACTCATTTTTACTTTGTTGGTAGACAGCTGTGGTGTGTTGAGTGAGGGATACAGTAATTACTAATATTTAGAGATGGGTGGACGTAAGCAACTCTATTGAGACTGGGAGATCAGGTCCTGGTCATGATATTCTGTCAGCTGTGGAATACTAAGAACCAGCCTAGCCCCGAATAGAATATTTGAGAATTTAAAAATTAGAGAACACATGTGAACCATTGCTGAGGAATTAGAGACTTTGTGTGTGGGTCTAGTTGCTTTGGAAGTAGGCTGCCTCACGTGCTCGAGATTTTTCATTGCAAACAATTGTAAACAACTTAAATGTTCATTAATATGAGAACAGATAGATACACTGTGGTGCAGTCATACAGTGGAACATGGTGGAACAGCAAAACGGCTAAACTAGATCTTAATTTATCAGTATGAATAGCTTTCAAAATCTAATAATGAGTTGAAAAGAGCACTTCTAGGTAGATAAATATGGTATAAACATTTATGTAGCTTTTAAAAACACAAAAAGTGGCATCTATGGCCATATGTATGAGTAGTTAAAGTATTAAAACATTGATGGTGAGGACACATATCTCAATGGATAACTCTAGGGCAACAGGATGGGAAGTGGGATCAAAGAGGAAATGGGATCAAGAGAGGCTTCAACACATCTGCAAAGTTTTATTTCCTTAGGAAATTTGGAAGTCAACATGGCAACGTATCAACATTTTAAAACTCAGGGTATTTGTTGGTATTCCCCAGAGTTTGCTATACAGTATTTGAAACATTTTATAATTAAAAAACCAAGAAGAATGTAAGCTCATGCCACATTCATTCAATAGTATTTCCTGAGAATCGACTGTATGTGTGTCATGCTAGGTGTGAGGATTGTAGAGAAGTCATAAAAGACATGGATGGGTCTTGCTCCCAGAAGCCTGCTTTCTTAGTTGAAATAATACTACATCTTTACATGGAGCAGTTAAAGCTGTGGAAGGTAACACATAATTGTGTATAAAATTGAGTAGCAGAAGCTGGAAATAAGAGTTCCTGGAGCAGCTAGAGAAGACCTACTGGAGGAGGTGGGAAGTTGAAGAGCAAATCTGGGTAGACACAAGGGAATTTAAGTACCTTCCAGCCTGTGGAGGCATCGTATACCTAGGTTTGAAAGAGATTAGTAAAAACCATCCCGTACACGTGCAGATGTTTTGAATAGATGGTATTAAGTGTACTCTGAGATACTTTAATGTCATGTCTAAGAATTTAAACATTATTCATTAGTTAAGTGAAGAACCCTTGACAACTCTGAGGAATTAGAGTGACATGGTTGATTTGATTTCTTTGCATATTAATCTGTCTCTGCTTTGCAGGGTACATGGGAATAGGGAAGAGTAAAAATAGAGAACTCGGCTAGGAGGTTGTTTAACAGTCTAGCAGTTAGTAGATGAGGGGCTCAGGTGAGTTGGTAGTAATGGAGATGGCGAAAAGAGAGAAATAATATTTTCCAGCAGAGTAGATATTACTGGTCACATTTTACAAAGGCACAGTGTAGGTATGTGTTTTAGTCTGCTTGGGCTACCATAAAAAATACCATAGACTGGATGGCTTAAATGACAGGAAATTATTTC